>JBBGZY010000310.1:1650000-2250000 GCA_037952925.1 Lithobates clamitans
TACAGGAACCTTTTTCTAAGTTGGAGCAACTTGCGTCGCTCCCCTTAGAACGGTTCCATAGCACAGAACGTGAGGCGACTTGTCAGGCGACTAGGTCGCCTGACAAGTCGTCCCTGTGTGAACCGAGTCTTATTGTCTGTTTTTACTTGCCTGTTCTGCAGATATTGCGACAGGCTGTCCAGTGCACTTACAGAAATCTTTCAGCATGAAACCAATGTGAGTTTTTTTTATTTTTCATAATGCACACCACACAGTTGGGTGTCTTAGAGGGGTAACACTCACCTTTTCATTCTGCTAGCAGATACACATTTGTATGAAACTCTGACTACATAGTTTGGGTCCAGAGAAAAGCATTTGGCTTGCTTTTAAAGGCCACATCACACTAGCGAACAGTGTTCAGAATGTCATACAGCAAATTTCAACGTTTTAAAGCCACCAGGGTTCATCAGGCAAAAGTGACAAGAAGTGATCCCTGGTAGTCCTGAAACGTTGTATGTGCAGCATGGCCCCAACCCCCACTCCCTCATCACAGCACTTTATTGACAGTAGCAGGAGCCAATGCCTCCTACCGCTGTCTCTGAGCCCATTAGAGGGGAGAGAGAACCAGTGCTGCTGCAAAAAGGTACAGCGCTGGATTAATACAGGACTCTCAGGTAAGTCTTTCAGGAGGGGGCTGGAGGAGCAACTTGGAAAATGTAATGTGCCACGGGAAAACACAATTGTGCCACGATTTTGCTGTGTTTTGCAGTGTCCAGCAGCCAATGGTAAAAATGTTCCTATCCCAAACGCAATTCTTCTCTGTTCAAGAGAGGGAGGTTGAATCTCCCCTGACCACAGCGGCTCCTAAACAATGCTATAAGCCTATATGTACATGGATGGACACCTTGGCTTTTATGGAGTTGCGTTTAGGAGCTTTGGCGAAAAAAACGCCAAAAGCTCCAAAACTCAAGTCTAGGAGCTATAGTGTACATGAAGCCTTGGGAAAACACTGATCATGTATGGGTACCCTCAATGTACAAATTGAGTCTTTCCCTGCTGAATCCTCCCTGCTCTTCTTATTTGCTTCTGTGAGGTTGTATAAAATGCATGGCAATTGAAAATCACATTTTCTCTACTTATTACATTCTAGAGCTAGCATTAGATCTAAGAGCTCAATCAAAACCCTTTGAGGTCTGTTTAATGATAAACACATGACACTGGGCTGCAATACCCATCTCCCACTGCAGAGAGAAACTGTAATTACTTGTGTTTTTAAGCAATAAAACCCCTCACACAGCACAGGAAAATAGAAGTGGTATTGGCCATAGTGCTGTTAAATTGTTTTCCCATTTGTGCTCGAAGGTATTTTCTGCAACTCATAAAAAACAAATCTGTAGCTTAATTTACAGATATTGTATACAGAAAGAAGAACATTTAATGAATCTTGAGATTTTATATATATATATATATATATATATATATATATATATATATATATATATATATATATATATATATATATATATATATATATATATTAATATTATAATATTTTTTTTTTTGTTTTTATGAGCTCATAAACTGAGAAGAAGGATGATTAGTCGCATTGTTTTTCCTGTTTTGTCACAAATCCATAGAGCAAGAATCTACTAGTGATGTGCATTGTTAGTTGTCCTCCACACATAGCGTTTTGCTTTTAGGCCAAAAAGTTCAATTTTGGTCTCATCTGACCAGAGCGCCTTCTTCCACATGTTTGCTGTGTCCCCCACATGGCTTCTCGCAAACTGCAAATGGGACTTATGGCTTTCTTCTTGCCACTCTTCCATGAGGCTAGGTTCACACTGCTGCGAATTCTATTGCGAATTTGAGCCGTTGCGATCGCTCAAATTCGCAAGTCATTTAAATTACATAGATTAACATTAGTGCCGTTCACATCGACGCGTTGCGAATATAACCTGCGTGAAAAAAAGGTCCTGTGCGAGTTTACTGCGTTGCGTTGCGAATTTAGTCTCCATAGACATCAATGTAAATCGTTCTTGAATCGCATTGATGGTTCACATATGTGCGAATTCCACCACACTACTCTCCACAAAAACCAGGAAGTACACAGGAAGTTAAGACCCTTTTTTTTTTTACATTATGATTCCATTGGCTAGACTATCAATCGCAGCTATATCCAACTCCTGAAATTCGCGGTAAAATCGCGGTAAATTCGCGGTAAAATCGCGGTAAATTCGCGGTAAAATCGCGGTAAATTCGCACTGCAGCAGTGTGAACCTAGCCTAAAGGCCAGATTTGTGGAGTGCAGGACTAAGGCTAGGTTCACACTGCTGCGAATTCTATTGCGAATTTGAGCCGTTGCGATCGCTCAAATTCGCAAGTCATTTAAATTACATAGATTAACATTAGTGCCGTTCACATCGACGCGTTGCGAATATAACCTGCGTGAAAAAAAGGTCCTGTGCGAGTTTACTGCGTTGCGTTGCGAATTTAGTCTCCATAGACATCAATGTAAATCGTTCTTGAATCGCATTGATGGTTCACATATGTGCGAATTCCACCACACTACTCTCCACAAAAACCAGGAAGTACACAGGAAGTTAAGACCCTTTTTTTTTTTACATTATGATTCCATTGGCTAGACTATCAATCGCAGCTATATCCAACTCCTGAAATTCGCGGTAAAATCGCGGTAAATTCGCGGTAAAATCGCGGTAAATTCGCGGTAAAATCGCGGTAAATTCGCACTGCAGCAGTGTGAACCTAGCCTAATAGTTGTCCTGTGAACAGATTCTGCCACCTGAGCTGTGGATCTCTGCAGCTCCTCCAGAGTTACCATGGGCCTCTTAGCTGCTTCTCTGATTTAATGCTCTCCTTGCCCAGCCTGTCAATTTAGATGGACGGCCATGTCTTGGTAGGTTTGCAGTTGTGACATACTCTTTCCATTTTCGGATGATGGATTGAACAATGCTCCTGTGAGATGTTCAAAGCTTGGGATATCTTTTTTAGAACTTAACCCTGCTTTAAACTTCTCCACAGCTGTATCCCTGACCTGTCTGGTGTGTTCCTTGGCCTTCATGATGCTGTTTGTTCACGAAGGTTCTCTAACAAACCTCTGTGGGCTTCACAGAACAGCTGTATTTATACTGAGATTTAAATTGCACACAGGTGGACTCCATTTACTAGTTAAGTAACTTCTGAAGACAATTGGTTCCACTAGATATTAGTTATGGGTATCAGGGGTAAAGGGGGCTGAATACAAATGCACGCCACACTTTTCAGATATTTGTGAAACATTTTGAAAACCATTTATCATTTTCCTTCCATTTCACAATTACATGCCACTTTGTGTTGGTCTATCACATAAAATACATTTACGTTTTTGGTTGTAACATGACAAAATGTGGAAAATTTCAGGGGGTATGAATACTTTTTCAAGGCAGTGTAGTGGCCACCAGTCACAGGAAAAGGAAATGCAGGGGACTGAGGCTACATGCATGCATGCATACATACATACGGTCCCCGGGTTGCAAACATCTGACTTACAAACGGAGGGAGACAACAGGAAGTGAGAGGAAATCTACCCCTAGGAAGGGAAATTCACTCCTGTAAGAGTTATTATGGGAAAAATGTCTCCACTGAAGCTTTATCACCAATCCTTGTTTCCACAACAACCCAAAATTTGGGACAGAAAGTGAGGTGAAATCTTCTATATAGGGGCACAGACAGCTAAACAAATGTTACAGGGTTGTTCATACTTCCCTGTGCTATTCAAAAAACTCAATTTATTTTTTTGGCTGGAGCTACACCTAAAAAATTTACCTGTTCCGACTTAAACAAATCCAACTTTAGAACAAACCTACGCACGCTTCTTGTTTGTAACCTGGAACTGCCTGTATTCAAATTGGGATTGCTCTGCAGATTCCTACCTCCCTTACCAATACATGATCTTGCTAGAAAACATATGATTTCAGCTTTAAATTCTGTTGGGGGGGGGGGGGGACATACAACATGTCTTTCCAGTTCATTTACATTTCCCTATGTTTTATCACCTTAAAATCGCTTCAAGTGCAGAAGAATACCTGTTGCTCTACCAGAAATCAATTGTGCTCCCAACTTTGAGCTCTCAACAGAATTCCTTTTCTTCACTGAGCCCTACCAATGTTCTCTTCAGAAAATAAGAAGCTGCTCATTAGACTCGCTTCCATTGGACATTCCTGCTGGAAAACCAGCATTCAATCAACCACTGCAGCCGTTGCTTGATCAGTGTATTCTGACAGGAGTTCACTTTTTCTGTGTGACTGACAGCTACTTGGTCATGCAACACTGTACCCAAGTAAATTATATATATTTTTAAATGATACATAGAGATGTCTTTTGGTTGTATTTAACCTCCTCACGCTTGGCGTGTGAGCCTTCACAGAGAGTGGCTGCATATATGCAGCCCTGTGCAAACCACTTGCCTTGCTGAGATTGCGCCCCCAGCATGGTAGACGTTGGTTGCCGGTGTTCTGCCGAGAAAGTTCCGCTCGGCGGATAAGTTCCCCTCTACTGCGCAGGCGATGCGCCTGCGCAGTAGGATCCGGCGGAAATAGCCGAAGCGGAATAGCTGAAAATCAGCTGTACATGGCCCCTCGCGGGCTCGCTTCGCTCGCCACGCTTCAGGCACGGCCTCGCTTCGCTCGGCTCTTTTAGATTCCCCCTCTAGGTCCGCTTGGATGGTGGGGAAGGAACCTGGACCCAGGGCGCAGGCGCCGTGTACAGCTGATTGAAGCGTTTGAGCTTCGGCTATCTCCGGCGGCTGACAGTAGTTCGTACTGTGCAGGCGCTGCGCCTGCGCAGTACAGGGGGGGGACTTATCCGCCGAGGGAACTTTCTCGGCAAGACACCGGACAGCTCCCAAATGCATACCAGCAATAGGGACTTTCTGATCATGTGACAGCCAATCGCAGCAGTCACTTGAGCTGCATGCCCGCCTCCCAGCGTTTAGAACCCTTAAAGAGCTGGGAGGCTGCCGGTGGGAAGGGATTAATAACCATATTTTGGAAAACAAATATTTCTTTTACTTTCTGTCCTAAAACAAACAAAAAATTTTTTTTTTTTTGGAACTGAAGAAAGTGGTATTGAGGTGGTTAAAAATGGGTTTATCCTTTTAAAAGTCACCCACTTGCCAAATGCAAGTTTTCATTGGTAGTCAGTAGCACTTTAGTTTCTATCCCTATCCCTAACAATACCTCAAAATTCATGATTGGTGGCATTGTAACCCTTCCAACCCCCCCTCCCCCAATTAAATCCTGGAAATCATTCATAGTAACTGGAATCCCCCTTCCCTAAACAATCGCACAACATTGGAGGCCAGTGCCATTTTAAATGCCAGAAGGAAGGTACATAACTGCCTGGGTTCAGGAGAAGTAGGTTGAATGATGGCATAATTAAGACTGAGGACTGCTAGTGGTGGAAAATAACTACAAGGAATAGCTCTAGGTTGACGGCATGTATTGCGGCAAAATTAGCTTTTTTAATTTCATTATTACTGTGCTAAGATTTTTTTTTAGGTTGGAATTTAGCTGTAAGCAGAAGTCATTTATTTATTTTTGCCAGGTAGGTTTCTGGTCACTTATCTGTTCTCTCCCTTTTTGTATTCCTGCAGGGAGCTGACAAGAATGTGAAAGGACCTGATGGACTAAGTGCCTTTGAAGCTTCAGATAACCAGTCAATTAAAGATCTACTGCATTGATGGAACTGGAGATTGTCAGCACCGTTTGCCTCTCACCTCTTATTTTTTTTTTTCTTTTCTTTCTTTTTTTTTTTCTGCCAGTTCATCCATAATTTTCATCTTAACTGTGGGGAAATGCAGTGACAATTGAGAGAGAACAGCCTTGGTTAGACAGAATGCCCCAATGTCTCTGCAAAGTTTGGAACATACCACTGTCTGCAAAAGCACAGGGGTGTTTAAGGGTCATTCGAAGGAATGAATCACAGATCTTAATTATAGAACATATACCTTGTTTACAAAGAGATATAACAACTTCCTCTTGATTGTAGGGATTGTTTGAACTTGAAGATTAAATAAGAATTTTTTTTAGCTTTCTTATTTAGAACGTTGAATGAGAACTAGCATTTTCTTGGCTTTTGATCATGTTCTAAACTGTTTAATAAATACTCTTCACCTCATGCAGCGTATGGAGTGCGTTTGAAGGCCTTGTATACTTGAGAACAAATAATTCAGCACTATGTACTTTGGACCTTTCATTAAAGAATCACATAATATGTTTATGGTTTAAACCTACTGGTTTGCAAAAATATCAGCTAATGTTTGAAACCCTCTTTCCCCTTCCTAAGCCAAACCAAACATTGGAGAAAATATACTGTAGTATAGGTGTTCCAGACCTCGCTATGATGCATTGTGTATATTTATTTCAATAGCGCTTTTCTTCCTGGGGACACCAAGCACTTACTAAATTGGAGTTGGGATCTCTAAAGAGAGGTTTGTCAGGGGTTGCTATTAGGCTGGGTGAATAGATGCCTCTTGAATCTGCCTAAATACATTCAGTGAGGATGCTTCCTGGGCAATGGATAGCTGTGATTTCCATATCGCTAGTGCTACATGATGGAATGCACAAGATCCAAAAGATTTAGCAACTCTAGGCACGTGTAGTTTTCCTTTCTCGGATGAGTGGAGGGAGGGTGTGGGAGATGGGGAAGCCAGTTCAGTCAGATAGGCATGGCGCAAGTTATTTCGGGCTCTATAAATAAGTAGGCTAATTTTAATTTAAGTAATATGTTCCATTTGATCTGATTGATGCTCAAGTGGATGAAAAGTAAAAAGGACCATGGTTGTCATAGTGTCTGGACTGACAGCCCCTTCCCTCACTCTTTACTCTTTAAAAAGCTGTCAAATTCAGTACACATTTAAAAAGCAATTTAGCTTCAGTATGCAATATGGAGAATGTGTTTGCTGACTGGACGATGATCAACACCAGTCATGCCTATGTGTGCTTCTTTTCACTTGGTGAACCACTAAGCAATTCATCAAAAAAAATAAATTAAAGCATAAGGCCCAATTTTAGACCCACCACCACCGAATATAGTTGTGGTATACTACATACCTTTTTTTTTTTTAAGACGACTTCTCACGTGATGTCATGTGACGCACTGGGTCGGCTTACTCTTCGCTTCTTCTCTGGTGCTGGGTAGTTCATCTGACATTAAGTCCATGAAGCATTTGTTCTGCAGCATTGTGCTGTGAGCCTAGGGTGATGTGATGACGTGCTCCTAGGAGATGTGTCCACGATACCCTGGGCCCACAGAAAAGGGCTTGAATGATAGTGAGCATCCCCTAGCCTGGAAGAGGAAAACATAAAGTGGATGTAAACCCGATTCATGAAAATTGACCTAAGCACACATCTGTAGTGTTTTCTTATCTTTCTCCAAAGCACTAAGTCCCGTGTCTATCTGCTGCTACATTCTTCTCTTATCAGCATGATAACTTCTAACAAGTTCTCTGACAACCAAAATAAAACCAGCCTGAAATTTGTGTCGGGGTGGATGCTCTAAATAGAGTAGCAGAGAGCTACTCTATTCACAGCACAGCTTTGCACATTCCTTCCTTCCTTTGCCTATGTGGAGTTGGGGGTGTGTGCCTTTCCTCCAATCAGCTTTCACAACGTGTATGGCAAGAATCCACACCCAATGGTGAACAGGAAGAAAAAAAAAATCTAACACAAGACAGCAGATATACATGTAAAACGTATGTAGGGAGATTTTTTTAATCTCTGTGTATCATGTGAGGCTTTTCACTTAACTGGATATAGGGGAAGGTTTACATCCACTTGCCTACCGGGCACTTATACCCCCTTCCTGCCCAAGCAATTTTTCAGCTTTCAGCGCTGTCGCACTTTGAATGACAATTGCACGGTCATGCTACACTGTACCCAAACAAATTTTTTATCATTTTCTTCACACAAATAGAGCTTTCTTTTGGTGGTATTTAATCACTGCTTGGTTTTTTTTTTTTTTTTTTTTTGTTTGTTTTTTTTTTTACAAAAAAAGACCAAAAATTTTGAAAAAAAAAAGTGTTTTACTTTTTTTTTTTTCTGTCAATAAATTTTGTAACCAAGTAATTTTTCGCCTTCACTGATGTGCGGTGATGAGGCGGCACTGATGGGCTGAACTGGTGAGAATTGATGAGGTGGCACTGATGAGGAGGCACTAATATGCCGCACCGATGGGCGGCACTGGTGGGCACCGATAGGCGGCACTGGTGGGCGACACTGATGGGCAGCACTGACTTTCCCCTAAACTGGAATGCAGTAAAAATATTCCAATGGGAACACTCTAGGAGAGCACTTGCCTCATTTTGAAGACATTTCCTCTTACTGTCTATTTGAAAAGTGTTTACAGGACAGGAAGTTAAGTAAAATCTTGATTTGGACACAGATAACAAAAAACGGACAAATGTTTGACCATTCCCACCCTATCCGAATAAAAAAAAAAGCATTGCACTGTACAGGCCACAGGAGTTTTTATAGACGCTGGGTTATAGGCTCGTACCTTCAGGTGACTGGACACTGGCAAAGCTTTTGAGAACACGCCACCTGGACGCTTCCCTACCCCACTCTGTGAGTTCTTGGCTAAAGTCCTTAGATATTAATTGAGGCTGAATATGCAAAGTCCAGTCATAACTAGTTCTCTTTGAATGTTTTAGCATACTTTGCCTATTCTGCCCTTAGTGATTACTAATTACTGCATCTAAAGGGACATGTGAAAAATTACATGTTCTTACTTATAGGGGTGCACCAAATGTTACCAAAAATGAAGGATGCACCAAAAACCGATACCGAAAATGACAGTTTTTAAAAAATATTTATATTATTTTTATAATATTTGTATTCAACCTTTTAATATAAATTTAAATTATTATGAATTTATTGTTTGCCATTGTTGGTACCTTTTAGTGCAAGAAAGGTCAAGAAAAATGCAGTCTCTAACCATCTCTTGTATCATGTCCTCAGTCTCTAACTATCTCTTGTATCATGTCTGCAATCTCTTAAACTTAAACACATTGCTAATAGTATTAGCAAAATTTCCATTCGATGCACCTCTAGCAGACATGATACAGGAGATGGTCAGAGACTGCAGACATGATACAAGAGATCAATGCAGCCTGCTTGTGCCCAGCAGCCTTACCAGTGTCCTTCATATGCAGCATGCCTGTGCCCAGCAGCCTCACCAGCCTCCATGTGCAGCATGCCTGTGCCCAGCAGCTTCACCAGTGTCCATCATATGTAGCCTACCTGTGCCCAACAGCCTCACCAATGTCCATCATATGCAGCATACCTGTGCCCGTATCAGAGTGGCGATCTCCGCGTGTCACGGAGCAGTGTTTGAATTGCCCGAGCCGCAGTTACAATGGCCCGTCTCCTGTGATCACCTCACACTGATTCAATGTCCCGCCATTGGATCATTGTGCTACCTATCACAGGACAATTCAGCTCCATGGAATGCGGAGATCGCGGCGAGTAGGGAGGAGGAGGGAATGGGTGGCACCCGGGGCTGACCCCGCCCCTTTCGGTATTGGCCGAATGAAAAAACACAGTTTTCGGCCGATAATTTAGGTGCACCTCTACTTAGTACCGAGTGATTAACAAGTAGAGCTTACTTCTTGAAGGATCAGACAACCCAAAACTACCCCATACTTTATAGTGGACATTAAACTGCAACAGTGTGATTTCTTCTAAAGACTTATGAGAGAACAGGTGGGTAAGTTAACCCAGCAGCATCCAAAACCAATATATCACCTTTGGGGCTACTTCAGATTTTTAAATTGTTGCAAACCTATGTTAATCTATACCTGTCTATAGCTGTTGCAGAACTACAAGTCCCATGAGGCATAGCAAGACTCTGACAGCCACAAGCATGACACCGAGAGGCAGAGGCATGATGGGACTTGTAGTTTTGCAACAGCTGGAGATCTGCTAATTGCATATCCCTGATCTACACTATATTACCATTATTGCCCTCTACTGTGCATTGGGGTGCCATTCTAAATGAATGGCATCTCAATGCACCAAAAGTCTGATATACACTATATTACCAAAAGTATTGGGACACCTGCCTTTACACGCACATGAACTTTAATGGCATCCCAGTCTTAGTCCGTAGGGTTCAATACTGAGTTGGCCCACCCTTTGCAGCTAACAGCTTCAACTCTTTTGGGAAGGCTGCCCACAAGGTTTAGGAGTGTGTCTATGGAAATGTTTGACCATTCATCCAGAAGTGCATTTGTAAGGTCAGGTACTGATGTTGGATGAGAAGGCCTGGCTCACAGTCTCCGCTCTAATTTATCCCAAAGGTGTTCTATTGGTTTGAGGTCAGGACTCTGTGCAGTCCAGTAAAGATCCTCCACCCCAAACTCGCTCATCCATGTCTTTATGGACCTTGCTTTGGGATGCCATTAAAGTTCATGTGAGTGTAAAGGCAGGTGTCACAATACTGTTAGTAGAATAGTGTATATCAGTCTTGTGGTGCATTGAGATGCCATTCATTTAGAATGGCACTCCAATGCACAGTAGAGGGCAGCGTGTACATCATGTTAGGCTGCTTTACACAAGAGTCATGTCCATTCATTTTAAGCATTGCGATGCATCGGCCAAACGATTGGCCTGCCTTGATGCAGTGCTTGTTAACACTCAAAATACCACCTGTTCATTTTGAGTTACCCCAAAAGTTCCGCAGGGGCCTTAAAGATTTTCACTTCCATTAAAGCACTTTTGGAATTGCAGTAATTCATTGTACAAACTAGAAGTTGAGGTGATGACACCCCCCCCCACCAAAACCAGCAACATTTTCATGACTATTCTCAGTGTACTTCGAGCCTCCTCCTATATGCACAAAACTTGCACATGATTAGTCTAGCTTAGTATATTACAATTTAAACTAGCTTTTCTAATGCTTACAATGCTCAGTGGTGATTTGTTTTTGAATTTCATGAAACTTGCTTTAAGCAATGAATGTATTTTTTGCATGAGGCCCCAGATTGGGTTTTTGGGTATATATATTTATATCATTTTTGGCTTCTTTTGTTTTGTTTTTCATTTACCTGCTGGCCTCACCAACAATTAGGATATTTGTGAGGCCTTAAAATACATATCCCTCTTTTCCAATCCCTATAGATATAAAGAACCATAGCAACATCTCTGGAAAATTTTATATTTAAAATGGTGAGATTGTTTATTTAACTTGTCACAATCGTAGGGCGAAGTTAAAATTACAGCTTGTACTTAAAAAGCTTGACGTGTATTTTTCTTAATCATCTTTGCTTTGCTTGCTTTTTATTTTCTTTTTGGTTTTGCTTACTGTAATAAAGAAAAATAACCGCTGCAGGTGCTTTAAACATTCTTATTAATCTTTTTTTGTATCCCTTCAATTAACCTACACTCCAAAGAAACAACAATAAATGTTAATGATGTTGAATGGTTTTCATGGTGATAAAATTATGAACTATGGCCTGCTTTGTCAAGTGCGTATTGTTGCAAAATTTTTCTGTACATATTTGGATGCCCTAAAGAAGGATTGGAACCCCTGTCAAGTTTTGATTGCTAAGCAAGAGATTAGAGCAAAACTCCACCCAAAAACAAGATGAAAATGAACTGCCTGTTAAAAAAATTAAAATCAGATTTTGCCGCAATATTCACCATTAACCCAGAGATTTCCTCCACCTTACATTTTTTTTTTTTTTTTTTTTTTTTTTTTTTTTTTTTAAATATTGCCCCTATATGTCCTCGGGTCTGATGGCCAAAATTATTCAACCCACTTCTAAACCACGGCCATCATGCATCCACCTCCAGCCCCCCACTTGTGACTGGATGATGAGCATAGAGCTGAGACTGTAAGTCAGCGGCTCTCTGCTCTCCCCTCCAGCGCTCACTGCAGCACTGAGCTGTGGAGGGGGCGGGAGGGGCTGGCTCTGGCTCTTTTTGTCACCAAAGGGCTTCAGCCCACTGGCGGCTTAAAACTGATCGCAGGAGAGCAGAACAAACTGCACTGCCTTGATCTGTAGGAGAAGTATGGCCAAAAAAGCTACAGCCGTACTTTTTTTTTTTTTTAAATCATGCATTTAGTGATGAATTAATGTTTCCAGAGCTGCATTACTTTGTGTTTGTCTTTTTTGTGGTGCATTGAGATGCCATTCATTTAGAATGGCACTCCAATGCACAGTAGAGGGCAGCGTGTACATCATGTTAGGCTGCTTTACACAAGAGTCATGTCCATTCATTTTAAGCATTGCGATGCATCGGCCAAACGATTGGCCTGCCTTGATGCAGTGCTTGTTAACACTCAAAATACCACCTGTTCATTTTGATAATGTCTCTCTGGAGTTTATCTTTCCTGTACGATTAGGATTAATCTATATTCAAACAGGATTTGTAATCATGAACAATGGGTTTTATGCAGTTACCTCCAGGTGATTGGACACTGGGAAAGTCCTTGCTGGGAATTACCCCCCCACCAATTCCGTATGGCTCACCACTTTTGCTAGTGTCTCTAGGTGATGGACCCCTTCTCCTCCCAGAGAAGTTTTCTAAACCAATTATTTATTTATTTCCTTCACTACTTCGACTGACACATATATCAAGATCCAGCTGCTTATTGCCTCAGGACTCACTAGCAGTATCTGTATTAGTTGCCATCAATGTACAGGTGCATCTCATAACATAAGACTATCGTCAAAAAGTTAATTTATTCCTGTAATTCAATTAAAAAAAAGTTAAACTCACATATTTTATATAGATGCGTTTACACACAGTGATATACAGTATCTCACAAAAATGAGTACACCCCTCATTTTGTAAATATTTTATTATATCTTTTTGTGTGACAACACTGAAGAAATGACACTTTGCTACAATGTAAACTAGTGAGTGTACAGCTTATATAACAGTGTAAAGATGCTGTCCCCTCAAAATAACGCAACACACAGCCATTAATGTCTAAACCGCTGGCAACAAAAGTGAGTACACCCCTAAGTGAAAATGTCCAAATTGGGCCCAAAGTGTCAATATTTTGTGTGTCGACCTATTATTTTCCAGCACTGATTTAACCCTCTTGGGCATAGAGTTCACCAGAGCTTCACAGGTTGCCACTGGAGTCCTCTTCCACGACGACATTACAGAGCTGGTGCATGTTAGAGACCTTGCGATCCTCCACCTTCCATTTGAGGATGCCCCACAGATGCTCAATATGGTTTAGGTCTGGAGACATGCTTGACCAGTCTGTCGCCTTTTACCCTCAGCTTCTTTAGCAAGACAGTGGTCGCCTTGGAGGTGTGTTTTGGGTCGTTATGTTGGAATACTGCCCTGCGGCCCAGACTCGGCAGGGAGGGGATCATACTATGCTTCAGTATGTCACAGTACATGTTGGCATTCATGGTTCCCTCAATGAACTGTAGCTTCCCAGTGACGGCAGCACTCATACAGCCCCAGACCATGACACTCCCACCACCATGCTTGACTGTAGGCAAGACACACTTGTCTTTGTACTCCTTACCTGGTTGCTGCCACACACGCTTAAGCCCCCACCCCTTCAACCTCTGCAGCAATGCTGGCAGCACTCATAAGTCTATTTCCCAAAGACAACCTCTGGATAGGATGCTGAGAATGTGCACTCAACTTTTTTGGTTGACCATGGTGAGGCCTGTTCTGAGTGGAACCTGTCCTGTTAAACCACTGTATGGTCTTGGCCACCGTGCTGCAGCTCAGTTTCAGGGTCTTGGCAGTCTTCTTATAGCTTAGGCCAGTGATGGCGAACCTTGGCATGCCAGATGTTTTGGAACTACATTTCCCATGATGCTCATGCACTCTGCAGTGTAGTTGAGCATCATGAGAAACATAGTTCCAAAACATCTGGAGTGCCAAAGTTCGCCATCACTGGCTTAGGCCATCTTTATGCAGAGCAGAAATTTTTAATTTTTTTCTCAGATCCTCAGAGTTCGGTGCCATGTTGAACTTTCAGTGACCAGTATGAGAGAGTGAGAGCGATGACACCAAACTTAAGGCCCCTTTCACACTGGGGCGGTAGGGGGCGTCGGCGGTAAAACAGTGCTATTTTTAGCGCTGTTTTACCGCAGTATTCGGCCGCTAGCGGTGCGGTTTTAACCCCCCGCTGGCGGCCGAAAAAGGGTTAAAATCACTCGTACAGCGCGGCTATTGCCGTGGTATAGCCATGCTGTCCCATTGATTTCAATGGGCAGGAGCGGTGAATACACCGCTCCAAAGATGCGGTTTGCAGGAGATTTTTTCTTCTGCCAGCACACTGAACAAACAGCGGAGGCTGTTTTGGGTCGGTTTGCAGGCGGTATTTTTGGCGCCTGCAAACCGCCCCAATGTGAAAGGGGCCTAACACACCTGCTCCCCATTCACACCTGAGACCTTGTAACACTAACGAGTCATATGACACCAGGGAGGGAAAATGGATAATTGGGCCCAATTTGGACTTTCAGGGGTGTACTTTGTTGCCAGCGGTTTAGACATTAATGGCTGTGTGTTGAGTTATTTTGAGGGGACAGCAAATTTACACTGTTATACAAGCTGTACACTCACTACTTTACATTGTAGAAAGTGTCATTTCTTCAGTGTTGTCACATTTTGTGAGGTAATGTATTTCAAGCATTTCTTTCTTTTAATTTTGATGATTATAGCTTGCAGCTAGTGAAAACCCAAAATTCAGAATCTCATAAAATTTGAATCTTACATAAGACCAATAAAACAAAATAAAAGATTTTTAATACAGAAATGTTGGATTACTGAAAAGTATGTCCATGTACAGTGTAGTATGCACTCAATACTTGGTCGGGGCTCCTTTTGCATGAATTACTGCATCAATGCGGTATGCCATGGAGGAGATCAGCCTGTGGCACTGCTGAGGTGTTCTGGAAGCCCAGGTTTCTTTGATAGCGGCTTGCAGCTCATCTGCATTGTTAGGTCTGGTTTCTCCTTTTTTCCCTCTTGACAATACTCCACAGATTCTCTATGGGGTTTAGGTCAGGTGAGTTTGCTGGCCAATCAAGCACAGTGATACCATGAACATTAAACCAGGTATTGGTACTTTTGGCAGTGTAAGCAGGTGCCAAGTCCTGCTGGAAAATTAAATCGTCATCTCCATAAAGCTGGTCAGCAGAGGGAAGCATGAAGTGCTCTAGAATTTCCTGGTAGTCACTGTGCTTGATTGGCCCGCAAACTCATCTGACCTAAACCTCATAGAGAATCTTTGGGGCATTGTCAAGAGGAAGATGAGACACCAGACCCAACAATGCAGATGAGCTGAAAGCCAAAGAAACCTGGGCTTCCATAACTAGGGCAGCCATCAGAAATTTTTGGGCCCCTTACACAGCTTTAGGCCTGCCCCCCCAAGCCTGACCACCAACTTGCCCCAGAGTTTGCCCGCGGGCCATCCTACCGAATCCGCACACTGGCCACCTCATCTGTACGCACTCAGCCCCCCTCACGCCTGCATATATATATATATATATATATATATATATAAATATATATCTATATATATAAATATATATGTGTGTGTGTGTGTGTGTGTCACTCCACATACACACACCGGCAAATATATCAGCCCCCGCCACACACAAAACAGCCCCTCACATACACACAGGGCCGTGCACAGCCACCAGGGACCCAGGACCCACACAGGGACACTGCACAGCCACCAGGGGCCCAGAATAGCCACTTGAGAAGGCAGGGGTGGGACTATTTTAGATGGAGAGGGGCGCCTAAATTTAGTCTTGCCAGGGGCAGCACAACACCAAAATACACCACTGCATACACAAATCTGTACACACACAAGGCTCTGGCCCCTCTCTGTACACAAACAGCCCCTCTCCCTTTTCCTCACAGCCCCTACTTGTAAAGAAGATCTTCCTACCTAGTCTCAGGTCGTTTTCACATAGCTGACATGTTGCTGAGAAGCTCAGTACAAATCACACGAACAGTGAACATGCACATAGTAGCCAGAGGTGGCAGTAAAGAGCTCGATGTCGGAGCGCAGTGTCAGTGACACAAGAACAGCAGAAGCTGGGAGATCGTTTGTGTAATGCACAGCACGGCTCCCCTCCACTCACCCATCCTGCCTTCTTCTGGCTCGGGCCCTGGGGCCCCTTACACTTGTGACGGCTGTACCCCCCCTGATGGCGGCCCTGTCCATAACGCCTCCATGGCACGCCGCATTGATGCGGTAATTTATGCAAAAGGAGCCCCAAGTATTGAGTGCATACTATACTGCACATGGACATACTTTTCAGTAAGCCAACATTTCTGTATTAAAAATACTTTTTTATTATTGGTCTTATAATGCAATATTCTAATTTTCTGAAATAATGAATTTTGGATTTTCAATAGCCATAATCAGCAAAATTAAAGGAAAGAAATGCTTGAAATATATCACTCTGTGTGTAATGCATCTATATATAATATATGAGTTTCAGTTTTTGAATTGAATTACTGAAATAAATGAACTTTTTGATATTCTAATTTTATGATATGCACCTATATCTTGGCAGAAGTACCTGGAGCCTGTTTCAGCAGATACTAAATCCAGCGTTCCACGCTCACCCTGGCCCTTGATGCAATAAGTGTAGTTAGTAACAGGGAGCTATGCAGTTTCAGGGCTGTGGTCGATTCCTATTGCACCCAGACCCCGAAGACCTCTTCAGGGGATATGCCTACTGTGACAGGTTAAGTTTGGTTCTATTTCAGGTACCCACATTGTAGATAAAGTAAGACAAGGTTTCCCTGTAATTGTGACCGTCTCCTGCTTTTACATGTGGGTTGTTATTTCCCTTAGTATGTTATGTGGTACTGTGGATACATAGACATGTGGCAACGTCCTAACTATTGGGAAATATTTGTACATTTGTTGAAAATGGACTTTATAGGCACACACACATTATATTTATAAAAAATGTCTTTAATTATCATTAAAAACAATGTGTGTATACATATTAATTGGAAAAAAAAAACAATATTTTAAGCACCTAAGGACAGAATTTGCCCCTTAATGACTAGGACATTTTTTGCGATACGGCACTGCGACGATTTAACTGACAATTGTGCGACGCTGTACCCAAACAAAATTGATGTCCTTACACACACACACACACACACACACACACACACACTACAACTGTGGCTAGTCTTTAAGTGGTTAAGAAATATGATGTGTACGGGTGTGCCTACAAAGTCCACTTTTAACAAATGTACATATATAATCCCCTCTGTAAATGTCTCTACTACATTGGTGGAAAATAATGCTTACCTATTTGAATGTGGAGGTTTTTTTTTTTTTTTTTACACACAACATTGCTGCTTAGGTTGTCATGTAGTTGCAAACACCTTCAGGCTGACGCACTTCTGCCTGCTATTTCCACTGAGATTGCAAGAATCATGTCTGAACCTTGCTACCTACTTCCCCAGAGACAACCGGGATCAACTTTTGCCTGGGATAAAGCAACTCCTTTCCCGAACACTCAAATGCCCTCTCATTTTGTACCAACCCCAGTCACCCCACTAAGGACTTTGCCCAGCCTCAGTGTGATGGCTCACTTACCTCTCCTCCTGGCAGTCAGCTGGTGGCTTGATCTTCTGCCTTCTGAGTCCTCTCCCCCTGTCAGGTCCTGGCTTAACACAGGCCTAGTGGCAGGGCACTCCGAGAACGCCATGATCTTCCGCTCTGAGGTGGCAGCAGGATCCTGGATCCAGGCAGAGCCTCCGAGGGAGCACAGCTCTGAACGATCATCAGAACCTAGGTGGGTGGGGCGATTGCCGGATCCTCCCTCCGCTCTGTTCTCTCTGCTCTCTTGCGCTGTGTCTGTTTACTTTGCTGTGTGCGCTGGGCTGCAGCAGCATGCAGGGGAGAGGACAGGAGAGAGAGAAAGCTCACAGCTGCTGCGCGGTGCACCCCAGGAGCGGCCCTGCCTGCGGGCCATTTGTAACCGGTCCACGGGCTGTAAATGGCCCACAGGACGGCACTTTAAGACCCCTGCTCAACCTTTTCCAAGGAGAAATTAAGGAGGGAGAGGTGGACATAGAAGAGAAAAATAATTTTCACCTTCTGAATTTTATGAAACACAAGCCAAGGCTTCTGGCCATATGCTTTCTACAGTGAGCTAGCCTATCGGTGCAGTGCATGCTAGTCTACGTCCAACAGCACCAGAATCTCTTCAGCCAAAACTATCTCCTATGGGCACTAAACGGCTTGCAAAATCTGGAAAAACTTTCCCTCAGCATACAAAAGGTAACTTTGCCTTGCATGAGAATTTGCCAAATCCGGACAAGATTTTTATTCCTCCAAAACACTTTACTTACTGTTATCCTATGGAAAGGGAATTTGTGAAAAAATATCTGTCCTGGTAATGGATCCTGCCATCTTAGATCTCCACAAACATCTCACAATTCCTGTTGAAAATATTTCCTTTTTTTAAGGATTCGGAAGACATTTTGAAACATCATTGAAAACATAATTTGCTCTCAGTGGTCCAGCCTTTAAAAATGGCAACTGCAGTCCTCCCTGGGGCATACCTTCTGGTCTGACCATTCCCCTGTTTATTTGTCCTTCGTCCACCCACCGCAACCTTCCTGCAGAGGTGCATCCTGGCGCCTCAATTATAACCTACTCCAGGATTCAGTGTGTATAGCCAAAGTCACCAAGGCGATCCGGCACTTTGTATCTGACCACTCCTCCGAAACTACCACCCCGCTTATCCGGTGGGAGGCTCTGAAATGTGTGGTCCAAGGCATCCTTATACAGAACTGTTCTCGCCTAAAAAAGATTAGATCAGATGAAATTCTGCGCCTTTTGACCACTATTTCGGACCTTGAATCCCTCCATAAACGAACGCTAGAGCCCTCCACCTTTGTCACTTTATCGAACGCACGTCGTGACCTCCTCCAATTACTGGACTCCCACTCCTTGATAGCCAATGATAGAGCATGCAATTACTATTATTCCGTGGCCAATAAGTGTGGTCAGCACCTAGCCTGGGTTATTCATCCTAGACCCCCCTCCCTCTCCATTCCTTTCATTACTTAACCCGTCCAGTCCAAAGTCTTTAATATGAAAATCATAACCTCTTCTTTCAGACACTTCTATTCCCAGTTTTATAATCTACCACCGGGTGCCTTAGACAGTCCTGCGTCCCTCTCCACGGATGCCATGCAGGCCTACATAGCGGAAACTGCCTTGCTTGCAATTGACCCTCAGGAGTCCTCTGACCTGGATAGGCCCTTGGCGGAACCAGAATTTCTGGGTGCTATCAACGGTCTAAAATTAGGCAAATGTCCGGGCCTGGATGGATATACCCCCCGATTCTACAAAACATTTGCACCCCTACTAACACCACTCTTGGCCCGGGCCTTCAATGCGATCGATAACTCTACTCTGCCCTCCAGGGTCCTGTCGACCAATGTCTCCATCCATCTGAAGCCCGGGAAGGATCCTTTCCAATGCAGTAGCTACCGCCTAATATCCATACTGACTGCCTTTCACCGCTATTGCCAGGGATTAGCCACAGAGACCAGGTCGGTTTGTCCCGGGTAGGGAGGCCTGGGACAACACAACTAAAACAATACACCTCATTTCCTATATCCAATGCTACCGCCTACAGGCGTGCCTCCTGTCCTTTGATGCCGAAAAAGGCATTTGACAGGGTCAACTGGCACTTTTTGCGCCTCTCTCTGGAACAAATAGGCCTCGGCTCCCCTTTCATTGTTAAAATGATGTCTCTTTACCCACACCCGTCTGCCTCAGTTTTGGTAAATGGCACCTCGTCAGAGGCGTTCAACATATCGAATGGCACCGGCCAAGGTTGCCCCCTTTCTCCGCTCTTATTTGTCATTGTAATTGAACACCTGGTGTGTGCCATCCGTCAGAACGCATCCATGCAAGGAGTCCAAACTCCCTCCGGCCACATAAACTGTCCCTTTCCTCGGATGATCTGTTGATATATATGCCCGGCAACCCCATACGACCCTGCCCTCACTCTTTTCAAGCGCTTCAGCTCTTTTAGTAACTTTAAGCTCAATATCTCAAAAACAAAGGCCCTCAACATGTCCTTATCCGCCCCCGCAATGTCCTCACTTCGCTCCAACTACTCCTTCCAATGGCAAACCAAGGGCATCTCCTACTTGGGCATAATGATACCTCCTGTCAACCTTTCCAACCTCTTTTCACTGAACTACATCCCTCTCCTCTCCCGTCTCCGGAAAGACTTAGCTTCCGGGGGGGGGCACTGCCCTACCCTGGTCTGGCCGAATCAACACCATTAAAATGGATACTCTCCCCAAATTACTGCACCTTTTTCAAACCATCTGCTTTATCTGGAACCAGGGACTATCTAGAGTCAAGTACAAACTGCTCACCCGCTCGAAGCTACAGGGAGGCACGGGACTCCCTGATTTTGATTTATACTACAAAGCTACTCTTATGGCACGCGCCCTGGAGTGGTTCCCACGCCCTTTTCAAAAAAGCCTCTGTCATGGTCGAGAAGGATCTAGCTCCAGTTGATTTACGTGCCCTCCTATGGGGTTATAAAAATAGCTTTTCCAGCCTATCCTGCGCCTCGCCTCTAACCACCGCTATCCTCACACTCTGGTATTGGATTCAGCTATGTGAGGTCCTCTCCTCAGATTCCTCTCACCTATTCTCCCTATTTGACAATCCGGCCCTTCCCAGGGCATCGAGGTCCCTACATTGGGTTCATTTCACCACTCCTCCTGGCCCCAGGCCCATACTTTCATCCGCCCAGGACTTGGGACCCCGATCGTCCCTGAGGATAACTGAGACTGGCTCACTTCCCTACACTTGGCCTCCTTTGCAAAACACCTATTCCTCTCCTCTCAAATACATTGTCAGCTTTCCGAATTTGAACATTTAAGCTCCCTCCATGAAATGCCCTGACATCTACTTTCCTCCCTCTATGGCTTAATCCAAGCCCTCACACAGGATGACCTACCCCCTTACACTAGGATGTGGTCGGCAGACCTGGGAAAAAGCCTTTCCAGAGCGGATTGGCAGACTGCGTTCCACTTCGCACACAAATCCTCTATCTCCTGTTACTCGCAGGAGAAGATTTTAAAATTCCATTCCAGATGGTCCAGGGACCCCTCTACATTGCACAAAATCTTCCCATCTACCCCGGCTTCCTACTGGCGTTGCTGTGCAGCCTTGGGGGTACTTACCTCCATGTCTGGTCGGAGTGTGAAGGGATACGACCCTTCTGGACTCAGGTATTTCAGGTGTATAATGCTATCTATGAGGAATCTTTACAGCCAACCCCATGTTGCCCTCCTCTCCATGTTGCCGGGCTCCGTAGCCTCCCAGAAAAGATGTCTCCTCCGTTTCTTCTAGTCTGCGGCTCGGCAACATATCCCGCTTTATTGGAAAGCCACATGCTCGCTCCCCCCCCCCCCCCTGAGCTCAGTTCAACCTTTGCCATGAATTTATTAATGTGTGATGATGGTCCTCACTAGTCAAGTTACTGTTTTTTTCTACTCCATGCTCTCCCAACAGATTCCCTCTCTCCTCCACCCTCCTTTCTTTCTTCTTTCCTATGCCTTTCTTTCCCTATCCTTCTTTTTCTTTCTCTTTTCTCCCCTTATTATTCATTGTTTGATATAATTTGCACTCATCTATGTTGATGATGTTATACAGCGCGATCACCAATGTAGGCGATAGCCACTTGGCCCACTCGCTGCCACTTTACTCTATTTGATATATCAGTCATGTCATTGTTACGCTGTTTATACTACCAATAAAAACATTTTCAACCCTAAAAATGGCAACTGCAGTCATGTCCATTTGTCAGACTGTAGCTAACTGGACTGAACAAAAGAATAAACACAATTCTGCCCTTGAGAATCCCATTCTTCTAGAACAATTTCAGCTCATACCTACAGTGCTGCTATTTTTTGTTGAAGTCCAGGAGTATGAAATTCACAGGTCTCTGCAATGACACTGCTCTCTGTACACATGTGCAGAATATTGTGGTTAAAGACCTGGTCTGCTGATCCTACTTGTAAAACATGTCTTTTACGCATGCCTTTTGATGAACACCTGTTTGGTAAATACCTTGATAAATGTATCAATGAAGTTATTGATTGATGGAGGGGGAGATTAATTCTACCCCACAAAAAACAACCTAGGCCTACTACAACTATGGCTACTACCTCTTCTCACCAAATAGGGTCCTTTTGCTTTTCCCAAACATTGTCCTTTATGTCAAACAAAAAGTCCATCCTTTCTTTGCAAGCCTTAACAATAATAAACTTTATTTAATATAACACCTTTAAAGGTAGCGTCTCGCTTTACAAGGAAAACACAAGAAATACACAGGATAACATAAAGGCAAAAAGGGACAATATTTGAAAGCTTGTCTAAAGAAAAAAGATTTTACATTTGATTTGAATTTAGAGACGATGACTCTGATGTTCTTTGGAAGTGAATTCCAGAGTTTTGGAGCATAGCAGGAGAAGGCTCAGTCTCCCATTACATGTAGGTGAGTAGAGGGGACACACAGAAGAGCAGAAATTTGAGGGGGGAAGTAAGATAGGTAAGATTGATAAAAGTTCAGAGAGAGAATGGGGTGCCAAGCCATGAAGAGCCTTATAGGAGAGCAAGAGGATCTTAAAGTCTATGCGAAATCTGACGGGTAGACAGTGCAAGGAATCCAGGATAGGGGTTATATGGTGTCTTGTACCAGACCTAGTCAGGATTCTGGCTGCAGAATTTTTAACATATTGAAGGACACACTGATCACAGAGTGTGATGGCTGAGCACTGCAGCGATCACGTACATCATATGACACACTCCCAGAAGTGGCCGACCGTGCTGTAGTCGTCATTTTGCTATAGCTCGGTCAGGAAGTGGTTAAGCATGGCTCATGACATGGGACAAGCAGTTCCCTTTTCTGTATCGCCCACTACTTCTATCCAGCAAGGCCAAAATCTCCCTGACAAGGTGGATTTTTGAATCAGTCCTAGACTCTGGGAAATCATTGCTCCTCTCTCCCTGGAAGCTCATCACGCTAGATGGCAGCATGTCAGGCTGGGACAGGATCTGCAATTTTCTAACAGTCCCAGGCACCTGGTCCCCATAGGAATCTATGCTCCTCATCAATATTTTGAAACTCAACCATAAGACTGACTCTCCAACACGGCCACCGAATGGGAATACAGTCAGACAATGCCACGACTGTGGCCTGTGTAAATCACCAATGGGGAACCAGAGCTCAGGCAGCTCTGAAGAAGGCAAGCCTGATTCTCCTTTGGGTGGAGAACACGTTCGAACACTCATGACCATCTACATACCGGGAGTGGAAAATTGGCAGGTGGGCTTCCTGAGTCGCCAACACCTAGTAGTCCCTTCGCCCCAAGATCTTCCTGACGCCCTGCCAGAAATTGGTAACATCAGATGTGGACATCATGTCCTCCAGATTCAATAAGAAACTGAACAATTTTGTGACCAGATCTGAGTATCCCCTAGCCTTCACAGTGGATGCCCTGGTGATTCCGTGGACCCCATTTAGTCTGGTTTATGCACTCCCTCCAGTGTAGCTTCTCCCTGGAATGCTCCACAAGATAGAAGGGGTATTAATTTCAGTGATTCCTATTGGCTCAAGAGAGCTCAGTACACAGATATACTCAGACTCCTGACTGACAAACCTTGTCCTCTTTCAAACAGGCCAGACTTCTTGTCACAAGACCCTTTATTCCTCCCTGCTTCTCAGTCACTGGTTTTAATGGAATGGATGCTTATGCTTCGGTTCTAAAAGCCTGATCCTGTAGTTTCCACCTTACTCTGAGAAAATCCACCATCGAATTTGGAAGGCCTCTTTTGGCTGGTGTGAAAGCAAGCACCTTAGAACCAAGAAATATTCTATTCCTTGCTTTTTGGCCTTGTTCCAGTGTGTTCTAGACCAGCATTTGGCTGTTAGTCCTCTAAATGGACAGGTTTCTACCCTATCTATTCTTTTTCAAAGATCTTTAGCATCATACACTCCTGTTAAAAACCCCCACTTTGACCTAAAGTAAGATAACATAGAGGAGAGTTCAGGGGAAGCTGAAAAAAAAACGCCCAACTGCTCCTAAATGTCCGTTTATCAGCAGCAGTGTACATGAAGCCTTATAGTTTCTTTTTTTTATCAATTAACAAAATGGAAAGTAAATGAACAGAAGAAAAATCCAAATCAAATCAATATTTGGTGTTACTACCCTTTGCCTTCAAAACAGCATCAATTCTTCTATGTACACCTGCACACAGTTTTTAAGCAACTCAACGAGTAGTGTAAGAGTTCAGTTCTGTCCAATCTAAGGTTTGTGTCTAATTAAGCCTTAAGCCATTCCCACAGGTATACCTGGGAAAAGCTCAGGAACAGACAGGGAAAAGGGACAAAGAAACAAAGTGATTGTTCCCTCTGTATAGAACCCTGTGTTGTTTGTCAACACAGGGCTCTGGGCTGTAATTCGACAGAGCTAATCAGCAGGTCCCAGCCATGAATAATTGGCAGGGATCTGGTGATAAACTCGCACTGTGTCAAATCATAGGGGAGCAGACGGGCAGGGGCTCGTGTGTGGGCCCAAAACCCAGAATCAGGCAGTGGCCTTTGGGTACGTTGCTGTGCCTGTAGAAGCTGCCCCGTCGCAGTATATGTACTGCACTAGGTCGGCAAGTGGTTAAACACTTTGTTGCTTTTTTTTTTTGTATTCTCTAGTCTGAAAGGTTTTTTTATGTCATGTGACCATCACAGCACCAATCAGCGCTGTGCGGATACAGAAAAACAGTCTAAAAAGCTACGGTCTTCTTCCAGTATGGATCAGAGCGATTCTGATTGGTCACCTGCTGGCACTTGACATCTTTGACCAATCAGAATCGCTCTGATTTGTCCCAGTGTCTTTAAGAGAAGAAGACCATGACTTTCAAAACCCCAAACCAATGAATTGGCTGCATTGGCAGTGAAGGCTAATCATCCATGGAGTTAAGTGCAGCAGGGACCAGAGAGGAGGGTGTACAGTGTTAGTTTACCTTTAATTTTTTTTTTTTTGTGAAAAAGTGAACTTACACTTAAACCCTTGCATTGTGGAGAAGGTCCCACTTCAAAAGTAACTGTCTCCAGTCCAGAGTTCAGCTGCAAATCTTACCTGTTTTAATGCCTTACAGATCCATGTTGTGCGGGCCACCCTCTCAGCACAGCAACTGCTCCTGCCTGCATCTTCCCCACTTTTGTGTATGGACAGAAGATTCCACTTCATTCCTGCAGATCATTCATTCTCAACCAGGTTGCCTCCAGCGGCTGCTAGAGGTTTCTTGAGCAATTGGTAGTTTCTACTTCCAGGACTACCACTAACTCTAAAGCCGCGTACACACGGTCGGACTTTTCGTCTACAAAAGTCCAACGGACGCTGACGGACTAAAGCTGGCTGGTAATCCGATCGTGTGTGGGCTTCTCCGGACTTTCAACGTACTTTTTTAGCCTCAAATCCGACGTACTTTAGATTTGAAACATGCTTCAAATCTTTACGTCGTAACTACGACGGACCCCGAAATCCGCTCGTCTGTGTGCTAGTCCGACGGACAAAAACCCACGCTAGGGCAGCTATTGGCTACTGGCTATGAACTTCCTTATTTTAGTCTGGTGTACGTCATCACGTACGAATCCATCGGACTTTTGTGTGGTCGTGTGTAGGCAAGTCCGTTCGTTAGAAAGTCTGCCACAAGTCCGCCGCAAGTCTGCCGAAAGTCCTCCGGAAGTCTGTTGGACAGGCTGTCGGACTTTTGTAGCTGAAAAGTCCGACCGTGTGTACGCGGCATAATGATCTTTTTAGCTATCTAATTCTTCCCACTGAGCACCAGCATAAGAGGGGCCCTTCTCCACTGACCACTAACAAAAGGGGGCACTTCTCTGTCCATCAGAGTGGGGAAATACTATAATATCTATTCATATTACATATGAACGCGATAATTTTGAAGTGAAATATGCTACATTATGTAAACCAACTATTCAGGGGCAGACTTACATTTTTCACCATTTTTCACCAAGTCTATTCTGACCTAATCCGAGGGTTCTACTATTCACACCCCTGAGACATTTGTGTTTATACCAGTGAATTCATATCAAATGACATATTTTTTAATAGTGCCTACTTGCGGACCCATGCTATAGCTGAAAGACGGCTACAGGATGATCGTCCAGTTCTGGGAGGTGTCTACTGACGTCCTCCCAGAACCCAACCCCTCGTCCCCATCGGACACAACAAATCCCGCTTATCAGCATTTCCTTTCCTCAGCTCTGTCAGGGGACATTTTCACTGATAATTCACGTCTGGAGGAAAAGAGATTTCATCTTCAAATACAGAAAGGTTTCTTCACAATAAGAGCTGTGAAAATGTGGAATAGACACCCTCAAGAGCTGGTTCTGGCCAGCTCAGTAGATTGCTTTAAAAAAGGCCTGTATTCTTTCTAAATGTACATAATATAACTGGGTACTAATATTTATGGGTAAGTTGATCCAGGGAATATCCAATTGTCTCTCGGGGGATCAGGAAGGAATTTTTTTTCCCCTTCTGGAGCAAATTGGAGCAAATTGGATCATGCTTTGCTGGAGTTTTTCACCTTCCTCTGGATCAACTGTGGGTATGGGATTGTGTATATGGGATTGTATGATTTATTTATTTTTTTCTTCTCTTTTATTGGTTGAACTAGATGGACTTATGTCTTTTTTCAACCTGATTAACTATGTAATCGAGGCACTGATCATAAGTGCCCTGATTATCAGTGCCGCATTATCAGTGACCATCAGTGAAGCCTCATTACCGCACATCAGTAAAGAAAAATACTTTTATTTGCAAAATATTTCTTCGTTATGTTTTATAACATAAATGAAGACTAAGGTTTTTTGTGTTTTTTTTTTTTTTTGTCTATTAAATACCACCAAAAGAAAGCTTTATTTGTGTGAAAAAAATGATAACATTTTCATATGTGTACAGTATTGCATGACTGCGCAATTGTTATTCAAAGTGTGACAGTGCTGAAAGCTGAAAATTGGCCTGGACAGCAAGGGGGCGAAAGTGCCCTGTAGGGAAGTGATAAAAAAAAACTGTCTCCTAGCTCGCTTTTTTAGCTCGCTTCTAGATTCAAAGCAAATTTGTCAAACCCTGATCTATGTGAAGGGGAAAGAGAAACAGATGGAAGATTATGAAGCACTTTCACCCAAATCCTCTTCCCATTTAACCTTAGAGCCAAAGGGAGCATTACCCGAAAATGTATTTAATTTATAGGCGTGTAAGGATGATATCAGGCCTTTAGTACTATTTGAATTCATCACAGTATCTATTCTAATTTCATCAACCACTGGTCCTGAAGCTCTAAACTGTGTTTGGGCCTCATGGTGCAATTCTAAATATTGATAAAAATACATTCTTCTGAAGACTGAACTCCACCTGTAATTGCTGAAATTATTTAAATTCCCTGAATATAATTATGCAATCATCATTAAGCCCAACATCTTCTTATCCTTTCATAAATTTAGGACGTACTTCATTCTCTAATATAGGAGTTAACTTTGTATTAGTTAATTGGAGTGTGTTTTTTGCACACTCCCACACTTTCCCCATAAGACAGAGGGTAGGATATTTGGAAGAGAACTTGGCTTTAGATTTTACAAAGCTAATAAAGGATTGCACACATCAAATAAATATATAAGTATAGAATATGCGTAGGGAGAACAATTGGAATGATTCCAAACAGAAATATGTAAATGGGATGCCAAAAAATATAGACAAGGATTTGGCAATGAAAGACCTCCCAAATCTTTAAGGTACTGGAGTGTAAATAAAGCTGATCTAGGTTGCTTCTTTCTCCAGATTCATTCCCAAAAGATGGCTAATTGTGTAAATATCTTTAAAGGGATCGACATTTTCAACACCTGCTCCCCATTCACACCTGAGACCTTGTAACACTAATGAGTCACATGACACCGGGGAGGGAAAATGGCTAATTGGGCCCAATTTGGACAATTTCACTTAGGGGTGTACTCACTTTTGTTGCTAGTAGTTTAGACATTAATGGCTGTGTGTTGAGTTATTTTGAGGGGACAGCAAATTTACACTGGTATACAAGCTGTACACTCACTACTTTACATTGTAGCAAAGTGTCATTTCTTCAGTGTGGTCACATGAAAGATATAATAAAATTATTTACAAAAATGTAAGGGGTGTACTCACTTTTGTGAGATATTGTATATATTATAAACAACTGGGGCATACAAACTATTTAATCAGATTGATCCTACCTATAACAGAAAAAGAAAGTTTACAACACGTTTGACATTTTAATCTAAACATCTGGCACCAAGAAGACAAATTAAGCTCCATATATTGATTAGTAAAGCGAGTAATCTAAATGCCCAAATAGGTAATTTGCTGTACCACCCTTAAATTGGATAAAGAGCCTTCTACTTTCTTAGGAATTGGATCCAGGTTAAGAAGTATAGCTTTCTCCCAGTTAACAATCAGACCTGAATAAATACAAAATTTGTTCAAAAGACTCATAACACGTAAAAGAGATGAATTTGCATCTGACAATATTAGTAAAGTATCGCCAGCACACATGACCTTCTCCTCCGTCAAGCCCTCTTAAAGCCAATAATTGTTGAGTCTTGCTTCACCCATGTTGAAAGGGATCTATTGCCAAGACAAATAGCAAGGGAGACAGTGGACAGCCCTGTCTGGTCCCTCTATGCAGTGCAAAGGGAAAGGAAATTGATTCTAATTCTGGCCCTTGGTTTTGCAACAAGATGTTTCAGCCACTTGAGAAATATCTGACCTATTCCAAATTTATGGTATGTATGTGGACTGCTAGGAAATGTAGTCCTATGCCTGCTACTGTGAGTGCTGGCTGGGAAGGAGTCCTTCAGGTGACTGGATATTGGCAAACTTTGGAGGACCCACCCATTGGGCGTCCCCCCTATAACCCTATCCCACTTTGTACGTCCTGAGTCTTTTTCTAGTGTCCAAAGGTGATTCAATCAACTATTCGCTGTCTCCTAATACAGAAAAAAAACACGTTTCTTTTCTGGCCATTATTATTATCACCATTACTATGTCATTCTTAATTTTATTATAATTACTCAAAATAATTTATAAGCAGGGATTCCATGTGACCTGAAAGGTGTAAAAGGTTGAGAACTGCTCCTATGGAGAGCCTATCTATCATTGAAGACGCATCATAGATGGCCCCTGTGTAAGAGAGGCTTTACAAGATTATCCTTTAATAGACAAAGTACAGGTTCCCATTAAATAGTTTAATCTCTTTATCACGTTCACATAATAAATCACAGTGAATCATATATTTTGTTTGTACTCTCTCACTGCTGTTTATACATTCATTTCCTGTGAAAGCTGGTTGTATTCTTTCCATTCCACATCTTCTATACCAGTATTTGTTTCTGTTTCTTTTGTACGTTAGTTTTGCTCTTGTTATTGCTCAGTGATACTCTTTGTTCCATAATGGACAGTCCATCATGGTAGGAAATGAAAAGCAGGACCATAACAGAGCAACCATTGTCGTGAAACCCACATTCCAGTAATAGAGATAAACTTCTGATATTATCAGATATTTGCGAGCTTGGTGAAGAGAAGTCTCCAGGGTCCACCACGCAGAAGTCAATTCAACATTTTCCTATTAAATAAGATGTAAGATAGGTCCTACCAAGGCTTCTTGGGAGTGCTCTATGTAGGGCAATGTTTTGGGTGGCAGTGATATATGAAGGTAATATTCTTCGACCCTCCTCATTTTCCACATTTTCCACCTACGTCTTTCTTATCTTTAATCTTTTCTTCAATACTAAAGGAGCAAAGAAATTTATTTGAAAATGAAAACCAACCCTTGAGAGTCTGATCAGCCATTCCCCAGCATCCTTTGCTCTCCTGCTTCATAACCTTTTTTATAATCTTTAATTTGTCCATTTTTTTCTCTCTTCCACAGATAAGCCTCTGTCGTTTATTGCCTATTTATTTATATCTTGTCCTTATTGTTGTTTATTGCTGTCGATGGAAAGATTTTTAATACATACTTAAGCAGAAAAACTGAAAATGCTATGCAGATTGAAAAGAGGTGTTAAAGTGTCTCCTTTATCAACTTGCAAATGACTTACCTTTTATTTATTGCATTTCAGTGGCTCATTATTTCAATTCTATCCAGGAGGAAATAGTGTCACGTCCTTTCCGGATACCTATTTTCCTGGACACACGGACATGTGGTTCAATGACAGGAAGGCATTATAAAGGAAAAAAATTAGATGTTGCAATTAAATAATTCACCAAGTCATAATAAGGAAGTCAATTAGTATTCAGGTTGGAGGAGTAGGTGCTTGTAAAGATAAATGTGTTTTTCTTTTCCTACTAAGAAGGGAAATGTAATTGGCACAATCGCAGCCCTCGATACAATAGCTGCTTAATGGATAGAAAATTATGTTGTTCTCCCCCTCTCCTTTTTTTTTTATTTCCCAAAAACCCTTGCATACTAAAATATGTCAGACTGTGGTAAAGATGACAGGGTGCCAATACATGTTGCAATCCAGTTCTTTAAACTTTAAAGGTTTTTAAAGGTTAAATTGGTTCCAGTATGTACAGTGCCTTGCAAAAGTATTCACCCACCTTGGCGTTTTTCGTGTTTTGTTGCCTCACAACCTGGAATTAACATGGATTGTTTGAAGATTTACATCATTTAATTTACAGAACATGGCTACAACTTTGAAGATGTTTTTTTATTGTGAAGCAAACAACAAATATGACAAAATAACAGAAAAAGTCAATGTGCATAACTATTTACCCCCCTATAAAGTCAATACTTTGTAGAGCCACCTTTTGCGGCTATCACAGCTCCAAGTCACTTTGGATAAGTCTCTATGAGCTTGCCACATCTTACCACTGGGATTTTTGCCCATTTCTCTTTGCAAAACTGCTCCAGCTCCTTCAAGTTGGAGGGTTTGCGCTTGTGAACAGCAATCTTTAAGTCTGACCACAGATTTTCTAATGGATTGAAGTCTGGGCTTTGACTAGGCCATTCCAATACATTTACATGTTTCCCCTTAAACCACTCAAGTGTTGCTTTAGCAGTGTGTTTGGGGTCATTGTCCTGCTGGAAGGTGAACCTCCGTCCTAGACTCAAATCATACACAGAGTGGTACAGGCTTTGCTCAAGTGCTGAAAAACATCCCCACAGCATGATGCTGCCACCACCATGTTTCATTGTGGGGATGGTGTTCTTTGGGTGATGTGATGTTGGGTTTGCGCCAGACATAGCATTTTCTTGGATGGCCAAAAAGTTAAATTTTAGTCTCGTCAGACCAGGGCACCTTCTTCCATACATTTTGGGAGTCTCCCATATGCCTTTTCGCAAACTCAAAACGTGGCATTTTGTATTTTGCTGTAAGTAATGGCTTTCTTCTGGCCACTCTGCCATTAAGCCCAACTCTTTGGAGCGTATGGCTTATTGTTGTCCTATGTACAGATACTCCAGTCTCTGCTGTGGAACTCTGCAGCTCCTCCAGGGTTACCTTAGGTCTCTGTGCAGCCTCTCTGATTAATGCCCTCCTTGCCCGGTCCGTGGGTTTTGGTGTGCGGCCGTCTCTTGGCAGGTTTGCTGTTGTGCCATGTTCTTTCTATTTGGTTATGATAAATTTGATGGCGCTCCTAGGGATCGTCAAAGATTTGGATAATTTTTTATAACCTAACCCTGACTTGTACTTCAACAACATTGTCCCTTACTTGCTTGGAGAGTTCCTTGGTCTTTATGGCAGTGTTTGGTTAATGGTGCCTCTACGCAAATGCCAATTATCAGTTTTTTATTTCTGAAAAATAGTTTTATGTATATATTTTTCTAATTTTACTTCACCAACTTAGACTATTGTGTTCTGATCTATCACATATAATTCAGATTAAAAAAACATTGAACTAAAGGCTGTTATGTAACAAAATAGGTAAAAAGCCAAGGGGGGTGAATACTTTTGCAAGGCACTGTATGTCCAGACACTTTGGGGGAGATTTACTAAAAGTGGTACACTCAGAATCTGGTGCAGCTGTGCATAGTAGCGAACCAGCTTTAAATTTCAGCTTGTTCAATTAAGCTTTGGCAATAAAACCTGGAAGCTGATTGGTTTCTATGCGGAATTGCACCAGATTCTGCACTCTCCAGCTTTCATAAATAACTCCCTTTATGTCCCAAGAATCTGGCTCTACGCTTTACAAATAGTATCCATTTTGTCTGGCTCTCACTTCATGTTGTGTTTACAGAACAAGAAGTAAAGGAAAATTTTCCCAAATAGAAAACATATTGCAAAACAAATTACAGGAGTTCTAATCATTCCGTACTTTATCGAAAATGAAATTTAAAAAAGGAGTTTTTGCATTAGATATACTTAAAGAAGAACTTCATCATAAACGGGAACTTTCACTTTAACCTCTTCACGCCCACTCTCTAGTTGAAAGACTGCTACGGCGTGGGTCTAAATTGCTGGGAGGGCATCCAAGAACGTCCTCCCGTGCATGAGCTGCCTCTTGGGGGCACGCTCTGTGATCAGCAAGTCCACGAGACTCGGCTGATCATAGATCAGAGTAAGGGACCGATCCCGACCCCTCACCACATGATCAGCTGTCAGCCACAAAAAAAAGCCGATTACCAGCTTCTGTCAGAGGGACATCGGTCCTGAACAGGGAGAACCAATGTGTCCTCATCTGTGTCCACCAGTGCCACCTACAAGTACCCGCCAATGCCACCTACCAGTGAAAATCAGTGCTGCCTATTAGTGCCCACCAGTGCCACCTATCAGTGCCGATCAGTGCTGCCAGTCAGTGCCCATCAGTGCCTCATCACCAGTGCTGCCTATCAGTGTCACCTATCAGTGCCACCCATTGGTGCTACCTATCAGTACCCATCAGTGCCACCTATCAGTGCCGCCCATCAGTGCCACCAATCAGTGCAGCCTATCAGTGCAGCCTCATCAGCACACATCAATTATGGAGAAAAATTACATGTTTGCAAAAATTTTTAACAAACGATGTTTTCAGTCCTTTTTTGTTTGTGTAGAAAAAAATAAAAACCCCAGTAGTGATTAAATACCACCAAAAGAAAGCTCTATTTGTGTGAAAAAATTATAAAAACTTCATTTGGGTACAATGTAGCATGACCGCGCAATTGTCATTCAAAGTGAAACAGCGCTGAAAGCTAAAAATTGGCCTGAGCAGGAAGGGGGTTTAGATGCCAAGTAGGCAAGTGGTTAAAGAATCCTCCCCCCTCTTACAATATTGGAGTTTATTTTTTTTGTGGGCGGGGGGGAGTGGGTACCTAGTTTCAACAGGTACCCACACCCACTTCTGCTGGAATCACCTAGGCAATTTCACCAGACATCCCGTCTCCCCTCCCTGCCTCCAACCTTTTGGGGCACGTCACAGATCCCAAGAGACTGCGGTACCATTCACAAAGCGCAACATGCCGGCGCCGTGGACCCGAAGACTGACTCGGGTGAGGATGGTGCTGGATCCCTGGACAGGTAAGTGTCCTTATATAACAAGCCAGCAGTGACAGCATTTGTAGCTACTGTCTTTAAATATTTTTTTACACACTGAAGAAACTCTTTCACCACTTCAGCACCAGGCACCCCCTTCCTGCTTCCTGCCCAGGTCATTTTAAAAATGTCTGCGCTGTCACACTTTGAATGACAATTACTCAGTCATGAAACACTGTACCCAAATTAATTTTTTAGCATTTTTTGAGAGATAGAGCTTTCTTATTGTGATATTTAATCACCACTGGGTTTTTTTTTTCGAAAAAATACAGAAAATTTTGAAAAAAAAGCATGTTTTCCTAAGTTTCTGTTATACCATTTTACAATTAAATAATCTTTTTTCATCAATTTAAGCCCAAATGTGTTTTGGTACAAATCTGTGTTTATTTTTTAGTCTGAAAGTTATAGACTCCACAATCTTTGGTATATACAGTATCTCACCCCTCAAATTTTTGTAAATATTTTATTATATCTTTTCATGTGACAACACTGAAGAAATTACACTTAGCTACAATGTAAAATAGTGAGTGTACAGCTTGTATAACAGTGTAAATTTGCTGTCCCCTCAAAATAGCTCAACATGCAGCCATTAATGTCAAAAGCGCTGGCAACAAAAGTGAGTACACCCCTAAGTGAAAGTGTCCAAATTGGGCCCAAAGTGTCAATATTTTGTGTGGCCACCATTATTTTCCAGCACTGCCTTAACCCTTTTGGGCATGGATTTCACCAGAGCTTGACAGGTTGCCACTGGAGTCCTCTTACACTCCTCCATGATGACATCACACAGCTGGTGAAAGTTAGAGACCTTGCGCTCCTCCACCTTCCGTTTGAGGATGCCCCACAGATGCTCAATAGGGTTTAGGTCTGGAGACATGCTTGGCCAGTCCATAACCTTTACCCTCAGCTTCTTTAGCAAGGCAGTGGTCGTCTTGGAGGTGTGTTTGGGGTCGTTATCATGTTGGAATACTGCCCTGCGGCCCAGTCTACGAAGGGAGGGGATCATGCTCTGCTTCAGTATGTCACAGTACATGTTGGCATTCATGGTTCCCTTAATGAACTGTAGCTCCCCAGTGCCGGCAGCACTCATGCAGCCCCAGACCATAACATTCCCACCAACATGCTTGACTGTAGGCAAGACACACTTGTCTTTGTACTCCTCACCTGGTTGCTGCCACACGCTTGACACCATCTGAACCAAATACGTTTATCTTGGTCTTGTCAGACCACAGAACATGATTCCAGTAATCCATGTACTTAGTCTGCTTGTCTTCAGCAAACTGTTTGCAGGCTTTTTTGTGCATCATCTTTAGAAGAGGCTTCCTTCTGGGACAACAGCCATGCAGACCAATTTGATGCAGTGTGAGGTGTATGGTCTGAGCACTGACAGGCTGACCCCCCACCCCTTCAACCTCTGCAGCAATGATGGCAGCACTCATACGTCTATTTCCCAAAGACAACCTCTGGATATGATGCCGATTACGTGCACTCAACTTCTTTGGTCGACCATGGCAGGGCCTGTTCTGAGTGAAACCTGTCCAGTTGAACAGCTGTATGGTCTTGGCCACCATGCTGCAGCTCAGTTTCAGGGTCTTGGCAATCTTCTTATAGCCTAGGCCATCTTTATGGAGAGCAACAATTCTTTTCTTCAGATCCTCCGAGAGTTCTTTGCCTTGTGGTGCCATGTTGAACTTCCAGTGACCAGTATGAGAGAGTGAGGGCGATAACACCAAATTTAACACACCTGCTCCCCATTCACACCTGAGACCTTGTAACACTAATGAGTCACATGACACCGGGGAGGGAAAATGGCTAATTGGGCCCAATTTGGACAATTTCACTTAGGGGTGTACTCACTTTTGTTTGTCTAGTGGTTTAGACATTATTGGCTGTGTGTAGATATAATAAAATATTTTACAAAAATGTGAGGGGTGTACTCACTTTTGTGAGATACTGTATATCTAAAATTTGATCAATCCTGCTATACTGACTGCCTATCTCATTTCTTAAGGCCCTGAAATGAAAGGACTTTACCAATACCTCCAAACAGACCCCTTTTTGGAAAGTAGACAGTCCAAGGTGTTTAGTAAGAGGCATGGTAAGTTTTTTGAAGTTGTAATTTTTTTGTCACAATTTTTTGGAACATAAAAAAATTAATTTTTTTTTCACAAAGTTGACATTTTAACAAGTTATTTCCCACACACAGCATAGGCATATTTATAATTACACCCCAAAACACATTCTGTTATGCCTCCTGACTTTGGGGATACCACATGTGTAAGAGTTTTTCACAGCCTAGATGCAAAGAAGGGCCCAAAATCCAAGGAGCTCCTTTGGACTTTCAAAGAGCATAAATGTATGCATCTAATTTCCTGACTACCTATCACATATTTGGAGGCCCTAGAGCACTAGGACAGTAGAAACACCCACAAAATTACCCCTTTTTGGAAATTAAACACTGTAAAAAAATAGCTACAGAGTAAAGTTGAAAAAGACACTAGTTCATCTAGTTCAACCAACAAGAAAAAAATATTGAAACCCCCCATATACACAATCCTATACCCACAGCTGATCCAGAGGCAGGCAAAAAACCCCAATAAAGCATGATCCAATTCACTCCAGTGGGGGGGGGGGGGATCCTTCCTGATCACTTGGCAGGCAATCGGATATTCCCTGGATCAACTACCCCTGGTGGTATTACTTATAAATATTAATATCCAGTTATATTATGTGCATTTAAGAATGCATCCTGGCCTTTTTAAAACAATCTACTGAGCCGTGTGTATGCTCCATCGGACTTTTGCTGGCGGAATTCCAGCCAGCAAAAGATTGAGAGCAGGTTCTCTATTTTTTGGTCGGAAAAATTTCATATCCGAAAATGCGATCGTCTGTATGCAATTCCAACGGGCAAAAAATTACGCATGCTCGCAAACAATTTGACGCAATTTGAACTTCACTTTCTCGGCTCGTTGTAGTGTTGTACGTCACCGCGTTCTTGATGGTCAAAAGTTCAGAGAACTTTTGTGTGACCGTGTGTATGCAAGGGGCATTACTGTGAATAAACCGTTCCGTATGTCTAGGTTAACTCTCTTTTCCTCCAGACATAAGGAGTGCCCTCTTGCCCTCTGTCTTTTCTGACCTGAAAGTGAATAACTCTACACTAAGTTCACTATATGGATGACTTATGTATTTATGTAGATCATATCCCCCTTAATCTCCTTCTTTCAAGAGAGATTCAATTCAGTTTAGCTAATTTTTCCTCATAGCTGAGCTCCCCAATGCCTCTTATCAGTTTGGTTGTCCAAATTGTAATTTTTTGCCACATGTTTTTGGAAAATGCAGGAAAAAAATGAAAGTTGTTTTTTTGTTTGTTTTGTTTTTTACACAAATTTATCAATTAATAAGATATTTCTAAAACACATACTTAGAATTACACCCCAAAACACATATTGTTACTGCTCCCAAGTATACAGATACCACATGTGTGAGGCTTTTTCACAGCCTAGCCATACAGAGGGGTCCAAAATCCAAGGAGCGTCTTCAGGCTTTTTAGGGGCATAATACATTTAATTTCCTAATTACCTTTCACATTTTTGGAGGCCCTGGAGCACCAGGACGGTGGAAACATCCATAAAATGACCACCTTTTTGAAAGTAAACACCACAAGGTATTTTCTAAGAGGCAAAGTAAGTTTTTGAAGACTTCATTTTTGCCACACGTTTTTTGAAAAATGTGGAATGAAAATGAAAGTTAATTTGTTTAGACAAAGTTGTCAATTTAATATATTTCTCTCTCACACACAGCATAGGCACATTTGCACCCCAAAACACATTCTGCTACTCCTTCTGAGTATAGAGATACCACATACGTGAGACTTTTTTCAATGTTTGGACTGATTGTATACCGGACATTGTATCCTATGTATCTCACAAATCAACCAATTGCATCAAAACCCGTGTACTTGAATGGTCACCTCTATTTGAGTGGTCAGGGAATATAGCTTAGTGTAGCCTCATCTATAGCAGTCCCTGTTCCTGTAAGCCAATCAAGCCTAGATAATTGGTACTTGGCTGCCCCCAGGAATGCCATGTTTACTGGCTGGGAGTACAGGGGATTAAATAAAGGAAGAACAAAATCATTCCTGTGGTTCATAGTTACATAGTTAGTAAGGTTGAATAAAGACACCAGTCCATCCAGTTCAACCTGAGTAAGTGAGCGTGTCTACAATTGTCCCTATGTATTTAAGATACCCATATAGTGCTGTCAATTTACGCAGCACTCAGCACATACATCGCACACTCACATCGGTCCCTACCCTCAAGGAGCCCACAATCCAAGGTCCCCGCCCACAACTCACATTCATATACTAGGGCCAATTTTGGACAGAAGCCAATTAACCTACCAGCATGTCTTTGGAGTGTGGGAGGAAACCGGAGTACCCGGAGGAAACACACGCAGGCACAGGGAGAACATACAAACTCCAGGCAGGTAGTGTTGTGGTGTGGTTGGGATACGAACCAGTGACCCTTTTTTACTGCAAGGCGAGAGTGCTACCCACTACACCACTGTGCCACCCACAGTGGTTCATAGTTCTAGGTTCTTGTCGGATTCCTGCAGCAAGAATCTGTAGATTCTTGCTGGTGGAATGACTGGTTTATGTGATCAGCAGCGGCCACTCCACCTATTTAAACTAATAGCTGCGGCTGTTTGCATGTAGTTGCACATGGAGTGGTTAGCCGCGGTTTGAAAAAGATGTCCGAGCCTGGATGCAGCTCTCTGCGAAGCCAACAAGTGCTGACGTCATCCCACTAGTAAAAGACAAGCTTGTACAGGACAGGATGGTTCTAGAGCCGGTACAGAAACAATACAAAGCGAATACTTGAGTGCTGTGGTGCAGCACAAAGCTATGTAAGTGTATGGGGTTTTTTTTGCTGATTTAAATAAAAAAGTATTTTATGCTATGTGGGTGATGTTTGTCTTCCCTGTGGCCGGTCTCTAATGTTAACAATATGATGGATGGTGGAATCTGCTGAATGCAGTGTGGAGTACTGAGGGGAGTGGAACAGCTCAAAGGAGAAGGAGCTGTGAAAAAAGCGTGATTCGACCTTCCTTTCTCTTAAAAAAAGGGGTTACAAATTTCTGGTGAGTTTTTCCAAGGGAAGAAGTGGGTGCACAGTGCAGGAATTGATGGTGGTGCGGTGTATATTGGAGCAAAATACTGAAGAAGGAGAAGACAATGTGGTGCTGGTGTTGGATATTGTATAATTGGTATAAGCAGTGGAATTGACAGCACTTTTTGAATGAACTGTGGCATGGAGCATTTTTTGGGATCATTATTGGTTTAACACTGGCCACTTTATTTTTTGATAGGACTAATTTGATGTAACCCTAGATATTTGGTGTTGGAGTTTATATATTTGGTAAAAGAGATGGAATCAGTGAAATTTAAAGCACTTTTTGAATGAACTGTGGCACAGAGCACTTTTTGGGATTAATATTGGTTTAACACTGGACACCTTAATTTTTAATAGGATTCATTTTTATAGGATTAAATTGGTGTAACACTAGATATTTTATTTATTTATTTACTTTATTTATATTAATTAATTGGATAATGGTTGCACACTGTTAATATAATGATTTAGCACTAGTGTGTACGTAAACGATTCATTGTATACTCTTTATGTTTTTGGCTGGGTTCACACTGGTACGACAAAAGCTCCGACTTTGGGAGCGCATGTCGCATGACATGTGTAAATCAATGATTCCCTATGAAAGCTGTCTTAACTGGTCCAACACAAGTCGGTCCGATTTTGAAAAAGGTTCCTGCACTACTTTGGTCCTACTTCAGCCCACTGAATATCACTGAAGTCGTATCAAAGTCGGATCTTTGTCCTAATCATCCGACTAGTGACATCCTACATGGTGATTACAGAGGCAGTAAAAGGAATTTATGTCACACTGGGATTGTTGTGATTAGTGAAAGGACAAGAGAGGAGGGGTTGGGACTTTGTGTGATGCATGCAACCAGGGAGATATCACAACAAAAATGTGTCTGGCGGGTACATAATAAGTTTAGAACTATAAACATTGCACGAAGGCATGATGCACAACAACGATATACAGTCAATAAGATTTATTGTATATAAATTATATAGTGACATAATAGTATAGTAACATATTAGTTCATATTGAAGACTTTGTAAAAACCAAACTCATTGTTGTGTGTCTCCACAAAATAATAAACATAGCCTTTCTTGGTTGGTACAATCCAAATTGGTATGAAGAGTAGAATGGTAAAAAATCTTGCGATGTAAACACAGGAAGCATCTAATACCTTGGCGCGTTTCGTGGCTTCATATAAAGTTCCAATCTTGTTTTTAACTTTTCTTCAAATTAATAGGGATGGAAGCATGCACCTTTATCTAGCCCATTTACATTTTGGTACTCTCCATTGTCAGTATCTATTTAGGTGTTTATAGAAACAAGTCTATGTTCTATATTTCTAGCTATTATGCCATCTAGGTCTAGAGGACTTTCGATATTTTATGTATTTTTACAATTCATTGAGTCTTATTTTCTGTTCAGTTGTGCAGTGTTGGGCTGGGCTGCCGTGTGTTTGGGCGGTTGTTCCGGGTGTTGTGCCCAGTCCCGGGAGGTACGATGCACTCCAGGGGCCCTCCCCTTCCCCCCTCCTCTCCAGGGTGTTGCAGGGGCTCGGGCGGACGTTCCGTTGCGCATCGACGCCAGCATTGTGTGCATTACGTCAGTTCCTGTAGCGTTGGTGGCTACTTGGCGCCGTATGGCGAGCAGCGCTGCTGCTTGGCTGTTGGCGCCCCTCCTCCTTTTGGCCGCCAGCGTGTTGTTGGTGAACACCCATGACCACATTGGAGAGTATATATGCTCTGCTTCCAGTTGATCCTTACATTCCCCATGGCTGTTAACCCTGCGATCACTGTGGTTCATATGTCACCTCACTATATTTACTTTTCCACCTCAGCTCCCGGGGCTGAGTACCCTTTCTTGGCCTGCCTCCAGCCCTCCACGCTTGCGCCCAGTCTCACTAGCATGTCTGTAAGTAGCATTTGATAATATTCTCCTCCTCTCCCGATAGACAGATCTCATATTACACAATTTCACCTCTTAGTAATTTTAACAATTCTTGTAGACACTTACCCTACATCTGCTCCTGAAGAGTAGCAGAAGCCACGAAACGCATCAAGCTATTAGATGCTCCCTGTGTTTATATCGCAAGATTTTTTACCATTCTACCCTTCATACCAACTTGGTTCGTATGTTTACAGTTCTAAACTTATTATGTACCCACCAGACACATTTTTGTTGTGATATCTCCCTGGTTGCAGGCTTCACACAAAGTCCCAACCTCTCCCCCCATGTTCAGTAAATAAGGATGGAAGCACTGGGCTTGCTACGCCCTGTGTCTTCATATAAAGTCCCAATCTTGTTTTTAACTTTTGGTCAAAGGACAAGTCAGACTATCTCAAAGTCGGAGCAAATCTTATCCTGTTCATTCAACATTGATGATGGAAGTAGGACTGAAGTAGACCCGATGTTGCAGGGCAAAACAGTTGTGTCATACCAGTATGAACCCAGCCTTTATGTATTTATTGAGGAGTTTTTTGCATAATGAAATAGCATTGCACAGTGGATGTATAGTAGTTGAGAAACTTTTAGTGTTTTGCATGCAGTAGCTGGATAAAATTAAAACAAAAAATAGTGGCACAGGAACGATATAATATTTTAATTTTAGGCATTAGGCTGACTGGTAATTCTGTTGTAGACTATGACCATGTCCTCACTTCTACATATAAACTTTATTTTCTTTGGTTTCTGTGTGGAGGCCACAGCCGGTTAAAAAGGATTCACATTTTCATCTAATGCATGATCTGTATCATGGATGGAGAGGATTCATGGCTATAAAATAAACGTCTATGAATAATGGGTTAGGGAGGAAACTAATCTATTTTTCTTTTTCAAATATTGCTTCAATGCAATTATTATGTTCCCTCTTGCTACTTATGAATGAGCGATCAGTATAAATACAGTTATGGGATGCTGTGTATGTCACATGGTGACAGCTGAATGACACAATCTCACTTCCAGGACACTTGTATTATTTTAAGATAAATTACTTTAACCATTTTCTGGCTGCCATGTTAGAGCTGCATAAAAAAAAAGAGTTATCATATTGTCTCTGGGTTACACATAGGGCCACAGCCCAGGGCGGTATTACAGCCAGGGGCAGCACACAGCGACCCTGACATCATGTACCTGACTACCAGTAACACCTTCCTGTGTATAATAAAGGTTTTAGACTGCCAACTGTCCTGCCGTTGCAATCAAGCAAGGTCCCCATTGTTTTTATTTTAGTTAAAATGGTATACTTTGTATTTTTACCAACTCCAGGTCTGTACGCTGCGAAGTGAACTACTAGCAGAGAAGAGAGACAGTTTGTGCTACTCTATAGCTCCCAACTGTCCCTGATTTGGAGGGACTGTGCCTGATTTGGAGCACTGTTCCTCTGTCCCTCATTCCTCCTCATTTGTCCCTCATTTTGGTCTGATCTATATAGATGTGTATAAAATGCACTTTTTATCTATTTCCAGTGCTAAACTTTCTGATTCTAAATTGCTGTATTTGTAAATTCCAAAAGCCAATATAAAGGAATAGTGGTAAAAAAAGCACTTGTGGGTTTAACCAATCTTGTTTTTTTGTACAATTCTCCTTTAAGGGGGCGTGGCCAGGGGTGTGTCCTATGCCTGCATACTTTTGCTGATAGGTGTCCCTCATTCCCATTTTAAAAAGTTGGGAGGTATGGCTACTCTTCTAGTCATTGGTTCTACATGTACTGCAGCACAGTTGGCAGCCTGTCTTTTTTAACCCAACCATGTCCTGGTATCCCTTGTGTGGCCACCATGGCTTATCTTGTTTGTGTGATACTACAACTATCAAGTTGACTGGGGTAGGAGATGGTGTTCCATGACTCCATGTACCGCAGCAAAATGTGTGATTTGAAAACAGTAAATCGTTAAGAATTTAATTCTGCAAACTGATCTACCAGGGTTTAAAGGGATCCTGTCGCCACATGGTACTCAGCAAACTAAAGGCAGGGGTGGCCCTTTCAGCCGCCTCCCACCTGCCTGTCGGATGGGACGTGGCTAACAGGCCCCCACAGAGCAAATTTGGACAGCATGAAAACTCTCATAAGATCAGCGTTAAGGCCCATATCTCACATGCAATTCTGTCTCCAAGTGATACAAGGAGCTTTATTTGCACCGTAACTGCCCTTAACAGATGAAAACTCAACTGAACTTACTGTTTGAATCAGCTTAATACATTCCAGATGCATCACACTGAAACGTGTGCAAAGTCTTAGGGCTGGTTCACACCACACAGCATCTAACACATAGGAAAAAATATGTGAGTACTGGCATTCAATGCAAATGTGCACTGTCATGTGCTGCAATGTCTTGTTATAAGGCATCGCAGTGTTCTTCTCTAACGTATGTGTTGATTCTATATGCAGTAGTGTGTTCCAATATGTTACAAGGCGTGGAAATGTGCTGTGTAAAAATAGAATCTCCAGCACAGTGCCTTTGTATGCGCTGAAGCTATAGGACATATCGCAATTTGCCTTGTTCCTGTGCTGGGACTGTATTAGACAGTGCTGCCAAATGTACCCCAATGGTGCTGGGATGAACGAGCCCGTGTAGTTTGCTTAGAAAGCAGCCAAATCCTAAATAGAAAAACCTGTCCCTTACCAGCATACTGTTATGACGGACGCTGGCTCTGTGCTTGAAAGTAGTGGTCTCTCTCTGCAGAGGTCTTACACTAATTGCACAGTCAGAGCTATAGCTCAGGGAGCATGAGTTTTGCTGATTGCAGAGTGAAGTGGGATTCGTTCTGGCCTTTGCAGAGAGACTACTGTTTCCACACAAAGAGCAAGGGTCCTTCTCTGCAGAATATTGGCAGGGGACAGGCTTTTTTCCCTCAGGATGTTTCTCTGTGCTGAAATGCGTAGGGAGGAGCTAGCACTAACATTATCACTCCCGCTCAGTAGAGTGGTGCTTGTGTTTGTTTTTATGCCTGTCTCGATTCTATGCTTGTGAGTACCATTTTCTAACAATAAATAGCAGTGCTTTGCATACTACACTATGTCTGGCCCAGTGTTTTTCCACTCTGTGTCCCATTTTGCATATGTCATCTTGGCAGAGATTTGAACAGCAGGAGGCTTTTTGACCAATCTCTCAGAGTTCATAGTATTACTTAAGCATGGTTTGACCTCCTGTTTAGGGACCGTCATATGATGTCATAGGATTGAAGTGGTTATACATCCAAATTTTCAGGAGGCAATTCTCTTTAAAGTAGAAATCATTGGAGTGGCTATGCAGCCACTCAATCACTTCTACAGGCGGTGGAAGTACTTCCCCCTTGCCGATGCTTTTACTGGGCTCTCCTGTTCGATCGGGGAGCCTGCTAGGGATGCGAGTGCTTTGGCCATATTCCCTAGGAAAAGTGGAAGGAACCACCAAGTGTCAGAAATGGGAAGCAACAAGGATTTCATTACTTTCCGTTTTTGGTTTGTTTGTTGACAAGCCGTTACCGGCTTATATAGCATCTGATCAAACTGATCTTGGCTTGATCAGATGCTCTGGAGTCCAGAGTAGTGCTCTGGGGTCTAAAAGACCCCAAATCTCTCCAAAAAGAGGACCTGTCACAGCTCATGCTATCACAAGGAATGTTGTTACCTTGTTATAGCAATAAAGTTGATAAAGAAAATTAAAAGTACAGTGTAAAACAATACATTGAAATAGAATGAATAACAAAATAATAATTTTAAAAAATTCAGGTGTCCCTGACCTCCTCCCGTGCACACAGGCAAATGTAAAAGCAGTCCCGCACGTGTTTGTAAACGTGAGGTATCGCCACGAACATCAGAGCAAGAGCAATATTTATAGCACTGGACCTCCTGTGTAACTCTAAACTGGTAATCTGTAATGGCTTTTAAAGCGCTGCCTATGGAGATTTTGTAGGTACCGTAGTTTTGGTGCCAGACCACGGGCATATGCAATTTTAAAGTGTGAAATGTCAGGCACCTGTTGACATCATATTTTATATTTAAAAAATGATTGTCTATTATATTGTTTTTGTGTTCACTAAAATTCATTAAAGTGTATTTTTTGCAAAAAATACTGTGTGACATAAAACAAATTGCAATACCCACCATTTTATTCTCTAGGGCCTCTGCCTAAACAAATACTCAATGTTTGGGGGTTCTAAGTAATTTTCTAGTCTATATGTACATGTATATGATATTGTTTTATTAATTTACGTGCATATAATAGTGCAACATATTTTTATTTCAAGACGTTTCATACCTAAACTGTATTTAGCTGATTTAAAGTGGTTGTAAACCCATAGAAAAAAAACCCTGCAAGACAAAGGCATAATGAGCTAGTATGCATCTACTAGCTCATACCTTAGACCGAAGCTGCTGCAGCGGTCCCCCTACACCATTGTGATGGACAACATGTCTCTGGACTGTTACTTCCGCGTTCGCGGGCTCCGGCACTGTGATTGGCCGGGGCTGCGATGACGTCATTTATTTAATTGGGTGTGAAGCAAAACACCAGCTCATGCTGCCTAAATGTTTGTTTCTTCAGCAACATGAGCTAGTTCAGCATCCTTACTGAGCTAACTGTTCCTCTTTCTTCCCTTCAAGTGCTGATATAAATAACCCTGCTGCTATATGCATGTCTATGTCTTTATTTAGCTGTGAATATCTGAATAAAGGAATATATTGGGGAGACAGGAAAGCTTGGAACAAGCTAAAAATCTTCATTAGATAAAAAAAAAAAAAGTTGGTTGTTGTGAAGTAAAAAAAATGCTTAACATGACAGGCTGGCCTGTGGTTTGACTGAGGTAATATGTACAGGGAGTTTTCCAGAGGCCTGTTAAACATGTCTGGAGAAGCCATATTGTATCATTTGACCGAACAATGATATGACCTCTAACCTCTCCAATGATAATGAAGCTTTGTGACAGACAGGATCTCATTGGGGGACGAGGTGCTATTTTGCGGAAAGGCTGGCCCCATCACCACGTTACCTGAGGTCTACATCTGTAACGCTATTTAATGCTACGTTAATTCCGCAAATGTCCCAGTAATGGCAACATATTAATCGCCAAGGAAAATAATGTGATGTTTCCGGAGGCAAGGGCCACGCTAAAAGCTTTAGAATTACAAGGGGATGATTAGCTGTACACGAGGCGCATTTTTTATTAGAGTCTGCTCAGATCAGGAGGTGATAAGCGCAAGGCCTCAGGGCCTGCTGAGAGGCGGCCATTTTGAGGTTTCTATAATTAACACTGTGTAATTAAGCAATTAACTGCATCTTTCTGTGTCATTACGTTATTTCCTTCAGGTCTTCTTAAAGACCCGAGAAATCAGAATCTATAAAATAGCCTGTTAGACCTAAAGCTGAACTTCAGGAAGGCAGCTAAACATACAATTGAAAAACATGTAAAGTATGTGAACTGTTTTTCCTGACGAGGGATTCAGTCCAGCCAGTCTTGTAACCCATACACCCCTGCCAAACAGCATAAGCAAGTCAGTGACCTCACTTGTCTGCATTGCAGTTAAGCAAAACAGCATGGTCACCAACCTGCCTGAAGCATGGACAGTGAAGGAGCAGCAGTACACTGAAAAAGTGGTCACTCTACTCACTATGCTGTCTTCTCCCATCAACAAGATCAAAGTATTAAGCTTATAATATTGTACAATGCAGTAATGTCTGAATGGTTACTTACGCTTCCTCTCCAAATTAGAAAAATGTTGTAAATGTTTATGACTATAGCTGAGCAAGTCTCTTGTGCCCCTCAGCAGTCAACTTTCCATACCTCTGCTACAAATAAGGACTAGATTTTTTTGGATAGAGGAGAAAATGGTTAAGACCCCTTTTTTTATGACAAGGAGAATTTTTTACTTCCTGTTCCAGAGACACATCAGGAAGTAAAAGTAGACCTATCCAAAGCAAGGGGAAATCCTTTCTTAGTAGTCATCAGAACAGAAGTCACCAATGCAAGATTTCCCATCACCTCCTGTCCTTATAGCAACTCAGAAATGATGGATTTCACATTACTTTTCTGTACAGGAAACAATGGTCACTAGAACAAATAGTGACAATCAAGAGCATCTACATCACTGAGATGGTTAGCCCAATTGAGATATACGAATTGTGTCATCAATATAATACATGATTAGCCAATAGCCTATTCACACAGAAGGTGAGTGGAGGATCTGTGGCCTGGAAGAGTGCCCAGGAAGGAGGAGGACCCCTGCAGACTGTAGGAAGGCATAGAGCAAAGCGGATTGGCCATCTGTTTTGAATATCCACTTGTTACACATCTGCATGTAGGCGAACCTGTTCACATCTTTTATATCCTAAAATAATCCTCAACAGGGGTGACAATCTAATCTTTAGTCTTACTTGATGGATGGTAGTCATCCCAAGCTGATTTAAAGTTTATTTGTTCATTTGGTTTACCCCTATACTCGTATAGTGTGAGAAGCTACAGTAAGACCGAGTTATGAATATTTATGTTTCCTCTAGCCAACCAGTAGGGGGTTTATTGCCACTGGTGCATGCTGGGGGAGAGCATGAATATTTGGTGAGGACCTTGTGAGCTCACTCTTCTCCCTCTTGCAGCCTGGGGATGGGTGCATGCTGAGCAATTGAAGGAGGCCTTTGCATGTGCTTGGTAAAAAAAAGTCTGGAAGCAGAAAATCGCCTGTCCAGTATAGTAATGCTGATTGAGGTCCTGGGTTCAGAGAGCCTCTCAGAAGATAGAGCTTAGGATGGAGAAGTAATGCCTGGGATGGAGTACCAGAGGTAATTTTGCTGCTGGGGATCCTGTAGAGAAGGAATTATTGGAGAGGATGGGAAAGCATCCGCAGGATCATTAAGACTGCTGCTGCAACTGAAGATACTACTGATTCTTCTGGAAAGGTTACAGGTTGCTGGTTTTAGCTTAAAGGCCCTTTTTTACCTGAACTGAGGTCTATGGATGAAGTCCGAGTCTGCAAGTAAGTGAAGGTATTCTGAGTTTCCTACCCCTGTCTCCCATGTCTTGCTGTGAAAAATAAAACTCCCCTAAAAAGTCCTTAAAGCGACTGGTGCCCAATTGTTGCACATTCCCCACCTTTCAGCCATGGAGTGCTACACCAATTTAGGTTTTTAATGCTGGTGCCAATGTTTCAAATGTCCCTTTTGCCCCTTGTGCTTTTGCTGACTGAGCTGCAGATATACTGGAGTACCGTGCTGATATAAACATGGATAGCGCTGGGCAGATTGTATTAACAGTAAAAATTGTGATGCTTTGAGGGCTTGTTCACACCAGATGCTTTCAGGTGCGTTTTTTAAACATACCCTGTGCTATTCACAGTAAAATCAATGTTTTCCGGCTACTACAGTTCACACCACTGGCTGCGTTCAGTTCCGGTGCTCTCAACAAAAAAAAGTACAGCAGCATTGTATTTTTTTGCACCAGAACATGTAGATGCAACAGAACACACATAAATGCTAGCAAAAGTTTTTTTCAAGTAAAAAAGCTCTGGAACAAATTACAAACGTGTAAGTGTGCATGTGAAAACGCACATTGAAAGTGGGGATTGTGATGTAAACTAGTCCTAAAAGTCCAAAACATGTCATGGATATTATCTACAAAGCTTGAGAAAACCTAAGTCACCCATGAAAGAAGATATAAACTCAATCACTAACATCCCTTAAAAGCGTGGACATGTTAATGTTGTTTTAAATATTTTTTACATCTGCATATCTTTCATTAAAATAATACCCTGTGATCCTGCCATGAAGATCCTTGTTCAGGCAATTCCGGGTATAGAATGACATTGCAATGTCCCATACTTACCAACTTTATGGTCCCTGCTCCCAGAAAACTATTAAGCCGGATCATGGCCCACATTTCATCAGCCCACTTTCTAAATGGGTGCACTCAAATCCTACCCGCTTTATGTCTAGTTCACTTAGCCCATATATGTCAAAGGAAGTAGACATCTGACTGCAGGCTTAAAGAGAAGTATGTTATTCCTGAAAAAACAAAATTATACTCACCCAGGTAGATTCGGCATCTGTCACCCGCCAGCTCCAGACTGAGAACTGAGCGATCAAGCACTGCTGAACGCTCAGTTCTCTGTCTTAAGGCTGCAGAGAGCCAGTGAATGTCAGTCACCAATTTGGGTAATTATCTATGCAATGTTGCCTGCATATACCTTTATGCTATCTGCAGACAGAGCTCACATTTTAATAACTGTGAATCCAGCAGTAGACATTGACTGTCATCAAGGCATAAAGTGTAAAGTAGGTCATGTATGTACTACTGTCTCCTGCATAGAATGTTAGAACTTCCAAGGTAGACTGCCTTACAGATGACAGGCTACGTGCGCAAACAGAATGCCAGATTGTAACAAAGTCCATGGGCAGGTAGTAGACTGACGCAGTGGAGAAGAAAGTCAAGACAGATACTGGAATACAGCATACAAGCCAAGCTGCAACCAGGAGCTACTGACCAGAGGTACTAGTAAGAGGGCCTAGTTGTAAAATGGGTCCAACAAAGAATCATTGAAGAGTGTACTACTGCGCATGGGGCCCACTGGGATTTGGGGACCCATTTATACTATATGTAAGTTGGGCATGCGCTGGGAATTCTTCATAATATCCTAATGCAAATATGTCAAACACAAGGCCCGTGGGCCAAATTTAGTCAGCCAGGCTTTGCCATGTGGCCCTCGCAGCAAGTTTTGCAGGCAAAACATGGTGGAACTCAATTTCTCCAGCTCTCATCTTCCTCTCCTGCTCCCCACTGTCACTTGTAAACACAGAAGCCACTGAGAACAAAGAGACAGCTTTGTTCTTAGTGGCTCCCAGAACTAACAGATCCCTGCATGCACTAATGGCGGGGCATGACCAGGACAGATCTCCAGAATCTGAGAGCGAACGATCTCCCTGCAAGGTGAGGCAGAGCCACCTACACAGGGAGATACTAGAGCCGGACTGTGTTGGAGAGAGAGATGCAGGAAAGCTTTGTGGGGGGGGGATTGGGGTTGCACACTGTGCATAGCACCTCTAAACCCTGCACTCTGTACACAGCACACCAGTAAACTCTGCACTCTGAACGTAATATGCACTACTGCACTCTGTACATTGTGTACCCCTAAACTCTGCACTCTGTACGTAAAATGCACTACTGCACTCTGTACATCGTATACCCCTAAACTCTGCACTCTGTACGTAAAATGCACTACTGCACTCTGTACATCGTGTACCCCTAAACTCTGCACTCTGTACGTAAAATGCACTACTGCACTCTGTACATCGTGTACCCCTAAACTCTGCACTCTGTAAATAGTGTACCCCTGAACTCTGTACGTAACACTCTCCTGAACACTCTCCCTCTGTACATAGCGCAAACTGTGCATAGGGCACCCCTGGAACAGCACTCTGTACATAACAAACCCCTGAGCACTGCATGCTGTAAGTAATGCACCCCAGATTCCACTAGCCCTTTGAGGGAAACCATACTGCTGATGCGGCCCGTGATCAATTCAAGTTAGACACCCCTGTCCTAATGTGAGCATCTTCATCATTCTCTGTCTGGCCATTAATGAAGCAGAATGCCTATCTCTCTATCCATCTACTTATCTACAATCCATCTGTTGATCGATCTTCAATACTTCCCAACTTTCTGGGATTAGAAGGGACACCTTTACGTACAAAGTCTCTAAGCAAAAGACCCCTGCTTTCTGTGTGCATCAGAAGGTTTATTTCTAAATGCTGACAAGAGTGTTTCTTTCAATAAATACAAAAGAAGCCAGCTATTCACCTAATGGTTTTGTGTAGGGGAAAAGAAATAATGGTTTCTCACTGCCTTCTGCTTTAACAGCAAAACTGCATACTTTGCTTTCAAAAATGATAATGTAAATATTAAATAAACATATGTGTGCTTTGCAGAAGGAGATGCTAAATCCATTCTGCATATCAGTAGTATGAAATGTTGCAGATACTGCCTGCCACTAAATATTTTAGAGAACTAAGGCTGATGGATAGGGATTCAGTGTTCTGCAATGGGATATTGCCCTCTAGTGGATGAGTTGAGAAGTTCAGTCCTTGCTAGAAGCCTCTCTCTTTTTCTAGCATTTCACAGATAAACATTTGGGGACAGCAGCAGAAGGATTACAACTTTATGGTATAGAGGGTGAAGCTGTTAATTCCAGGGGAAAATTTGTGTTGCTAAAGTGCATTAGTAAAATAAACAATAAGAAGTCCGGCTGTCCAGATACAGCAGATAAAGCATTCATTTAAATGGATGTTGGCTATAGTGCCCAATTATGTTGGTGATCAGTGGGAGAAGAGTCCCTTCACATTGATAATCAGTGGAAAAGGGTCCCTTTTACACTTTTAGTCAGTAGAGAAAGGCCACTTACTTTAATGGTCAATAGAGAAGGGCCCCCTTACACTGGTGGTCAGTGGGGAAGGGTCCCCTTACATTGGTGGTTAGTGCAGAAGGGGCCCCTACACTGGTGGTCAGTGAGAGAGGGGACCCTTTACATTGGCGGTCAGCGGAGAAGGGGTAACTTATACTGGGGTCAGTGGAAGAGGGGTATTCTTTCTTTGGTGTGTTCCACCATCTTAACCCTGGCTAGTTGAGGAGGACCCCTAAGCAGCTCAATGAGCTAGCATTTCAACCTTCACGGTTAAATCCTTGGCTTGTTGTGAGGCAAAAATGAAATTGAGAGCCAGTCACTTTAGAAAGCTCAATTTGTTTATTTAGCTCAATAAACTGCAGGAGAGAAGGTCAGAGCACATGATTCCACAAAAAGAGGCAAAATACAACTCCAGAGTCCTCTTCTAGTACAGTAGGTAGTTGACCCTTTAAAAACATTCAAATAGCACAGGTATCTTATTGGATGAGCAGTGAGAGCCCCTTTCAATATCGACAAGAAACAACTTCTACCCAGCTCTCCAGAATAGCCTAAAGAGAAGAAGCCTCTTCCTAAAATGTACCTTCCAGTAGGAAAACAAAGGCCCCAGACACAGGCCAACTTCTATCAGGAACACCTTCCCCAGGCAGTGGGACTGGAAGGTAGAAGAACTCTTCTCCTGGCAGGAACTCAGGAGCCAGAGACTAACTCCCACAGACCGTCTCTTCAAGCAATAGCCTGGGAGGGAAGACACTTACAGAAGGCTGCCCCAAATATGTATCTCCTTCCCCAGCATGCATCACTGGCAGTAAATCTCCTACCGTAGTGTTTGACCAAAGAGAAAATAAATATTCATAACTCGTGGCCATAACTGTTTGCTCTATCTGCTGAAGAACACTTCCTTCCCAGCATCAGTTAGAAGTAAACAATAGCCTGAACTTAAAGTGGAACTTCGGTCATTTTTCATCTTTCCATCTATCTGCTCTTGTTGTTTTAACTTTGAATAGTAAAACATTTTTTTCTGCCAGTAAATACCTTATACAGCCCACTTCCTGTTTCTTGTCTGGTAAAACACCTAGGCTTATGACATCATGCACAGCTCTCTTACTCTCGTGAGAGTTTACCAGAAAGGGAGGGGGGATGAGTCATAAGAGGGCCAATGAGAGCTGCAGAGTTGGAGGTGTGCCTCTGTGTAAATCCAGTGAACAGGCAGCAGTTTCAGCTGCCCACAGTTAAAATGATTGCAGCCAGGCTCAGTGGAGGGAGATTTCTGCAGCCTATTTGGCAAGTACAGAATCACAGTATATATAAAATAATATGCAAAATGGTTGGAGGGAAGCTTCAGAATGGCAAAGATATCTTTATTACAAATTATGTGAGCAGACTGCAGTCCCCTTTAAAAGGAAACCAATGAATACAGAAGCAATTATAATAATCACAGCTCTGGCTGACTACATACAGCTTAACTGCAACACAATATTTGCACTTAGGTCACTCCAGCTTAAGACTGACTCCCTACAGTTGGTTGTATATTCATATGCTTTATTTCACTGCCAGCGCTCCTGGCTCCTCCCCCTTGACCACTGCCATCAACAGCAAGCCGCTTGCTATGGGGGCACTGGTGCATGCTCACTCCCGAGCCCCGCTCTATGCATCCATAAGACACAGAGAGTCATGGTTTGGCCCTGCCTCATTCTCTCTTCGTTGGTTCACTGGCTGTGATTGACAGCAGTGGGAGGCAATGGCTCCCACTGCTGTGTCTCAGCCAGTGAAGAGAGCGAGACCCAGGACAGCCGAGGCTCCTGTGCACATCGCTGGATTGAGACGGGGCTCAGGTGAGTATAAAATGCAGGAAGGTAAAAAAATCTTCAGCCTTTACAACCGTTTTAAAGAGTATGTAAATCTAATCTCAGCTGTCTATGTGGAATACAGAACACCTAATTCCTTATGGAGAGGAGGAGGGGGTGTTCTCTAGTCCTGTACTACAGTACAGTACAGTGAGTTACCATTGTCTTGAGTTAAGATATGCTTTAAATTCCTTTGTCAATAAAATTCAATAGAATGGAATGTTATATGAATGCTTCTGTCATACTTTTAAAACATTATACAATATCTTATGCACTTTGGTAATTACCACCTTGACTGTGACCTAAAAATAATTGTTGATCATTTTACATTTATTGTCTATATTAAAAAATAAAGAATTTATTGCAAAAAAATGAATATTATTGAAATTATATTTAATTATTTTGTAAAATGTACATCAAAATGTTACAAATACCATTAAAAATACAGCATGTCCCCGTCCATTACATTCAGCATGCTTACCATAACAAAAAAAGACAAGGATCGCAAAACTTCAAAGCTTGCATTGGCTCTGTTATTAAACAAAAAGCACAATATTTCATTAGTATGCATAAAGAAGCCTTTGAAATAGGTTGCATTTTGATTATATTCAATCATCTCAAGATGCCTATTATTTCCACTTCATAAGAAATAGGTGTAAGTCCCTTATATCTTGTGCAGGATTTTACGTCCAAACAAAAAATAAAATGTTGTGCCCAAATATCTCATACTGGTAAAGTAAACCATAACTCCAAATAAAACTGGTGCCCTTCATTGGTCACCAAGTGTTTTTTTCTACTCACTCCCTCTGCTTGATATAACAACAAACTTCCAAGGCAGATTTGAGTCCAGCTGGTGGCTGTTACAGATTTAGTTCAGAAACTTTGATACAGAAGCAAGGGTCATGTAGTTGGTTCAGGAGTTCCTGTCCTGTTTTACAAAAACTGTAAAGCAAATGGTGTTTCCAGGTGGACAGATAGGTGATAAAGGGGTGTAGGGTGGAACACAGCAATACCTAGATGGAAAAGTGAGCAGGTAAGTTGAGCTGCCTGGGAAATTAACCAGTAATCTATTTAAAGTAATTGGGAGCAGAGGAACTACTGCCACTAGCATATAACATTAACAACCCCTCGGGTTGGCTCTAGCTTATGCTGGTTACTGTGTTCTGAGCTAAAACTAGCTATAGAAATCCCAGACCAAAAGGGACAGGGTTTACTGAAATAACAGGAACTGCATTTAAACTCTATTGCAATAAACAGGTTCACCTACGAATATACTAGTAGGTGACCACTACACACATGCAGTAGCATAGACCTAGCTATCTAGCACTGTGCATGTAAGATAATAACAATAGGACAGAGATACTCTGTCTGTCACAAGGATTTAGATGCACAGGGTAATTAGGGCGTGCCCAGGCACATTTGGCACACCCTTTGTGCATGCCTATGTGCATTCTCAAAAAGCTATGGATAGCTGCAGTTAAACTATTAGAACACACAGTAGGTTATAATGGTCTCTGCTTCTGGTCTGGGTGAAATACAAAGAGCTTGGAGCCTCTGGTGTGTGTGTGTAAGCTCATGTGGCTCAGTTCCTCTTTATTCCTTCACTTCCTCCTGAGTTTTAACCACTTCAATACAGGGCACTTTCCTCCCTTCCTGCCCAAGCCAATTTTCAGCTTTCAGCACTGTCGCTGTTTAAATGACAATTGTGCAGTCATGCTACACTGTACCCAAACAAAATTTTATAATTTTGTTCCCACAAATAGTCCTTTCTTTTGGTGGTATTTGATCATCTCTGGGGTTTTTATTTTTTGCTAAACAAATAAAAAAAGACCAAAAATTTAGGAAAAAAAAGTTTTTCTTTGTTTCTGTTTTGTTTCTATTTTGTAAATAAGTATATTTTCTCCTTCACTGGTGGGCACTGATGAGGCTGCACTGACGGGCACTGATAAGGTGGCACTAATGAGCACAGATGAGTTGGCACCAATGAGGTGGCACTGATGAGGTGGCACTGATAGGCGGCACTGATGGGCACTGATAGGCGGCACTGATATGCAGCACTGATGGGCATTCATAGGCGGCACAGATGGACACTCATAGGTGGCACCGATGGGCACTGAAAGGCTGCACTGATGGGTACTTATGGGTGGCACTGATAGGTGGCACTGATGGACACTGATGAGTGGCACTGATTTACACTGATAGATGGCACTGATGGGCATCGCTGCTATAGAGGCACTGGCAGGTAGTGCTGGTGGGCACTGATTGGCATTATGTGTGGACACACATTGGCATCATGTGTGGGCACACATTGCCACCCATGGCCACCAGAGATGCCATCCCTGGTGGTCATCAGTGGTGGCCATCCCTGTTGGTCCTTGTGGCATCCCTGGTGGTCCTTGGCAGGCATCCATGGGGGGGGGGGCTGCGCTGATAAGCAATCAGCACAAACCCCCCCTGTCAGAGGAGCAGCGCATCTCGTGATCACGTGGTAAGGAGTCTCCATCAGAGACTCTTTACCTAGATCGGAGTAGCGGTGTATCAGACTGACATGCCACAACAATGATCACCAAGATGCACGCCCTCGTGCTATCCTGATCACGTCATATGACGCCCGGTCAGTATATCACAACCACTTTGCTGCCGTCATTCTGCTATATGGTGGACGGCAAGTGGTTAAACCAGCCCCTCAGAGACAGGAAGTGATGTACACAAATAACTAACAGTACAGCCTCTTATAAAAATAGACTGTAGAGGGCAGCAGATCCCTGCAAGAGCTTCATCTTTAATCATTAACCACTTCCCGCCCGCCCACGTCATATGACGTTGTGGACTTTGAGCGGGTATATCTGAATGATGCCTGTAGTTACAGACATCATTCAGATATTGCCGGTTTCAACCGGCGAATCTCTACACCATAGGAAGGATCATAGCGGCCGTTCCGCCACTTGATCGTTCTTACGGGAGGCGAGAGGGGACGTCCCCCCCTCCCGCCGCCCTCCGGTGCTTGTTCCGATTCACCGTTACGATCAGTGAGGCGGAGAGTGGATCCGCCGGCGCCAGATGTAGATCATAGAGATTTCCGGCGGACCAGATGGTTGCCGGAGTCTCTATGATCGTCGGAGGCCGGGCGCGATGTTATGACGTCACCCCTGGCCTCTCCATTCATAAAAACGGCGCCGCTTCGGCTGGGAAGCGGTGATCTTTTTTTTTTTTTTTTATGTCAGGCTTCCCAGCCTAGAGGTGAGATGTGGGGTCTTATTGATCTCACTATTAAGAGGACCTGTCATGTCATATTCCTATTACAAGGGATGTTTACATTCCTTGTAAAAGGAATAAAAGTGATCAAAATTTTTCTTTTTTTCAAAAAAGTGTCAAAATAAAAAAAGAAAATATAATTAACAATAAAAACAAAACTCAAAACATGTAACCAGTAAAAAAATTTCAAGCGTCGCCTATGGGGATTTTTAATACCGAACATTGGCGCCATTCCACGAGCGTGTGCAATTTTGAAGCGTGACATGTTAGGCATCTATTTACTCAGCGTAACTTCATCTTTCACAATATGCAAAAACATTGGGCTAACTTTACTGTTTTGTTTTTTTTTAAACACAAAACTGTTTTTTCCCCCCAAAAAACGCGTCTCGAAACATATATAATGTTTGGGGGTTCTATGTAATTTTCTAGCAAAAAAATGATGATTTTTACATGTAGGAGAGAAATGTCAGAATTGGCCTGGTAGGCAAGTGGTTAAATAGCAGTCCTTGAGCTGAGTAATGTCATCAGTCAGCTGCAGGCAGGAGGAAGCATTTCCTCAGCTTCCTCTCCTTAAAGCAGAGGTTTGCTGAAAAAAAATATTAAAAGCCAGCAGCTACAAATACTGCAGCTGCTGACTTTTAATATATGGACACTTTCCTGTCCAGGGAGCCCGCGGTGTCGGCAGCCGAAGCCGATCCGTCCTTCAGCTCTCGGCTGCTGCCGCCGCCATCCTCGGTAAGGGAATAAGGAAGTGAAGCCGTGCGGCTTCACTTCCTGGTTCCCTACTGCGCATGCGCAAGTCGCGCTGTGCATCCTCTCAGGTCCCTGCTGTGATCTGTGTCTCACAGAATACAGCGGGGGAGGACGGGGTAGGCGGCGGAAGTGGCGTAGGTCACCGCAATCACCGCAGTGATCTATGCCAGGAAGTGGGAGCAAATACCTGTATTAGACAGGTATCTGCTCCCTCCTCCCCCCCCCCCCTGAAAAGTGCCAAATGTGACACCGGAGGGGGGGAGGAATCCAAAAAGTGGAAGTTCCATTTTTGGGGGGAACTCCACTTTAAGGATTTAAACTGCAACTTTGGGATTTTGAAGTAAGTCACAAGGTGAGAAGCTGTTGACCCGTGTCACAGGCAAGAACTGCACAGACACCAGGAGTTACATGATTGTGTCACCTCTGAGCTGGCTTCTCAGTCCGGGAAGTGGATGGTGACCCTGGATGATGCATGAACAAAGATTTCTTAATCCTTCTAAAGAAAAGTAGAGAAAGGCATTGTCAGGGGGAGTCTGTCAGAGGTAATACCTGAAGATGTTAAGCTTAGTTAGCATGCATGTGCTGAAAATAAAAAATATATCTGCATAGTATGTACTACTTAAATCTCCCAGAGGAGAAACAGTTCTGATGCCCTTTAACAACAGAACATCAGAAAATATATCTCATTATAGTTAATGGACTCTGTTCTTCATAACATTTGTATAGTTCAATGATCATTATGGCAAGAACAGGTTTGCATTTGAGACAGAACTGGCAGGAGCATTAAACAAAATACCCAGGTGACAAACGCCGACAAGAACAAGACTAGGTTCAACAAAGCTTGTCACACCAGCTGGCAAATTGGCTTTGTGACATTTACAAAAAATCTTTTCATTCATTCATTTGAAGATCTGGAAAGAAATTGAGCTTTATAATGATCTAGTAATAAATGTGCAAAGGTTAGCATCATTGTGATCTGTTTTCCTAAAATAAACCTGTGCCCAGGCCCTGTACACTAAAGAATTTACATTTTCTGAAGAATCAGTAAAAGAACTTAAAAAAAAAACTTTTTACCTATGTAGCTATAGGCATCTTGGGGAAATGTATCTTCAAAGTTCAAAACATAGGCACTGAAATATTAGCTCTTTCCAATTACTTTCTATGGAGAGAAAAATCTTATCTGCCATCTAATGTAAACACAGAGCAGGTGTTTCTAAGCTCTTAGATACTGACTCTTTGTTATGATCTTTGAGGATCTTCGAGAATGAACTACTTCACATTACAAGCAGTTAGATAGGTCAGTGATGGCTTGTTTTAAAGCTCAGTAGTTTATTGTCCATACTCTTTGCACAGATGCACTTTATGGAAAACTTGTGAGTGAGGGCCTGTATCCAAGCAGCATGTACAATAACTGGGGGCAGGCAGGGCCGATGCTAGACCATTTTTCGCCCTAGGCAAGACCAGCTACTTGCACCCTCCCCCCAAAAAAATGAAACTTCAAAAATTTTACATTAAAACAAAGTGTTTGTTAAGGAGTGGGCGGCAGCCACATTCTTAAAAATCAATGAGTCATCAACCGTGAGCGAACTGTACAGAAAAGAATTACCGTCATTAAAAAAATCACGGAAAAAATGGCATGGGGTCCCCCCCAAACCATATCAGGCCCTTTGGGTCTGGTATGGATTTTGAGGGGAGTCTTGTGTGCAGAAGCCAGCGGAGTGTTAGGAAACTGGCAGAGAGTAGGAAAACCAGTGGCCATGGCTGCGCAATAGGTGGCAGTGCGCCCTAGTCATCTGCACTATTGACCTAATGGTAGCACCGGCGCAGGGGGCAAGCCCTGTAGAGCACCCTGGAATGCCCCAAACCTGTGGTGCCTTGTGTTTTAAAATACCAATGTGACCTAATCCAACCCATCTTATGCTACTTAGTATTAGCCTGTCACTGAGATGGACAGCTGCTGGTTTTTTTTGTCCGCCCCCCCCCCCCCAAATACCTTAAGACTGAGTGGTGAGAGAGCATGTTTAACCGCTTGCCGACCGGCTAATGCTGATATACGTCGGCAGAAGGGCACGTACAGGCATATTAACATACCTGCACGTTGCCCTTTAAGAAGCAGCTTGTGGGCGCGTGCCCGCCGCGAGCTCCGTGAGTGTGATCGCAGGTCCCGCGGACTCGATGTCTGTGGGGATACCCACGATCGTCTTACGGAGAGGAAGAACGGGGAAATGCTGATGTGCACAAGCATTTCCCCATTCTGCCTAGTGACACTGACACTGATCACAGCTCCCTGTAATCGGGAGCGGTGATCAGTGTCGTGTCACACACAGCCCCTCCCCCCCACAGTTAGAATCACTCCCTAGGACACACTTACAGCGCCCCTAGAAGTTAACCCCTTCACTGCCAGTCACATTTACACAGTAATCAATGCATTTTTAATCGCAAGGATCGCTGTACAGGCATACCCCACTTTTAAGTACACAATGGGGTTTATTTACTAAAGCTGGAACATGCAAAACCGGGCTCACTTCTGCATAGAAACCAATGAGCTGCCAGGTTTTATTACCAAAGCTTAATTGAACAAGCCGAGGTTAGAAGCTCATTGGTTTCTATGCAGAAGTGAGCTTGATTTTGCACTTTATAGCTTTAGTAAATAAACCCCATTGTGTACTTAAAAGTGGGGTATGCCTGTGTAAATGTGAATGGTCCCAAAATAGCGCCAAAAGTGTCCGATCTGTCTGCCATAATGTCACAGTCACGATAAAAATCGCTGATCACCGCCATTACTAGTAAAAAAAAAAATATTAATAAAAATGCCATAAAAGTATCCCCTATTTTGTAGACGCTATAACTATTGCACAAACCAATCAATAAACGCTTATTGCTTTTCTTTTTAACCAAAAATATGTAGAAGAATACGTATCGGCCTAAACTGAGGGAAAAAAAATTGTTTTTTTATATATTTTTTGGGGATATTTATTATAGCAAAAAGTAAAAAATAATGCTTTTTTTCAAAATTGTCGCTATTTTTTTGTTTTATAGAGCAAAAAATAAAAACCACAGAGGTGATCAAATACCACCAAAAGAAAGCTCTATTTGTGGGGAAAAAAGGACGTCAATTTTGTTTGGGAACCATGTCACACAACCGTTTTGGACTCATAGGGGTTTATTTACTAAAGGCAAATAGAATGTGCACTTTGCAAAGTGCAGTTGCATGCAGTTGTCTGGAGCAACTGCACTTGCAGAGTGCAATTGCACTTTGCAAAGCGCACAGTCCATTTGCCTTTTGTAAATCAACCCTATTTATTCACTTATACATTACTGTGCAAACGTTTTAAGCAGGTGTGAAAAGATGCTGTAAATTAAGAATGCTTTCAGAAATAAGTGTTAACAGTTTATTTTTATCAATTAACAAAATAGAAAGTAAATGAACAGAAGAGAAATCCAAATCAAATCAATATTTGGTGTGACCACCCTTTGCCTTCAAAACAGCATCAATTCTTCTAGGAACTTGGCAGTTAGGTTGTTCAAAATATCTTTGAGAACTAACAACAGATCTTCTGTGGATGTAGGCTGCCTCAAATCCTTCTGTCTCTTCACGTAATCCCAGACAGACTCCATGATGTTGGGATCAGGTCTCTGTGGGGAACAAACCATCACCTCCAGGACTCCTTGTTCTTCTTTACGTTGAAGATAGTTCTTAATAGCATTGGCTGTATGTTTGGGGTTGTTGTCCTGCTACAAAAGAAATTTGGCGTCAATTACCTGCCTCCCTGATGATATGACATGATGGATAAGTATGAGCCTGTATTTCTCAGCATTAGGAACACCATTGATTCTGACCAAAGCTCCAACTTGCAGAAATTTGCAGAAATGTAGCCCCAAACTTACAAGGAACCTCTACCATGCCTTACTATTGCCTGCAGACACTAATTTTTGTACCACTCTCCAGCCCTTCGGCGAACTAACAGCCTCCTGATACAACCAAATATTTCAAATTCTGACTCATCAGTCCAGAGCACCTGATGCCATTTTTCTGCACCCCAGTTCATATGTTTGTGTGCACAACAGAGGGGTTGATTTACTAAAGGCAAATCCACAATGCACTACAAGTGCACTTGGAAGTGCATTCGCTGTAGATCTGAGGGGAAGATCTAAAATGAGGGGAAGCTCTGCTGATTTTATAATCCAATCATATGCAAGCAAAAATGCAGTTTTTTTATTTTCCTTTGCATGTCCCCCTCAAGATCTACAGCGACTGAACTTCCAAGTGCACTTGCAGTGCAAAGGGGATTTGACTTTAGTAAATAAACCCCAGAGTCTCTTAGCATTGTTTCCACACCAGAGGTATGGCTTTTTGGTCGCAATTCTTCCATGAACACCACTTCTGGCCAGACTTCTCCAGACAGTAGATGGGTGTACCTGGGTCCCTCTGGTTTCTGCCAGTTCTGTCCTGATGGCGCTGTTGGACATCTTCTGATGTTGAAGGGAAGTAAGCATGATGGGTTTGATTTACTAAAACTGGAGAGTGCAAAATTTGGTGGAGCTGTGCAAGGTAGCCAATCAGCTTCCAACTTCAGCTTGTTCATTTAAGCTTGGGCAAAAAAACTGGAAGCTAATTGGTTTCTATGCAGAGCTGCACCAGATTTTCCACTATCCAGTTTTAGTAAGTCAATCCCGATGCATCTTAAGTTTCCTTGGCTGACCACTGTTTGTATGGTCCTCAACATTGCCCATTTGCTTCTATAAAAGAACTTGAACAGCACATCTTAAAACCCCAGTCTGCTTTGAAATCTTTCCCTGGGAAAGACCTTGTTGGTGCAGAATAACTACCTTGTGACTTGTTTCTGTTCTCAGTCTTGCCATGGTGTATGGCCTTTGTAATTAAACTGTCTTCCACGACTTCATACACCTGACTCAATTCCTACAAAATCCCTGTCTTTGTGCAAGTGTAAGGATTGATGCTGGTTTGAAGCCAAAGGGTCGTCACACCAATGATTTAATTTTTTTCTTCTGTTTGCTCACTTTACATTTTGGTGTCCTTTTATGAAACTGAGATCAGCGGCGATCCCGAGTCTCACCGCTGATCTCAGGTCATTACCAGTTTATGAAACTGAGATAATCAGCGGAGAACATGTTCTCCGCTGATTATCTCAGCACAGTGAGAATCTGTAACTGACTGTCACAGAAATGGCCAGTTTATAAAGGTGCGATCTCGGCACCTCACTGGCAATCTGTGACAGAATTCTCACTTTCTGATTCACCATTTCAGAAGTGGAGAATCAGAGTGAGAAGCATGAAACTGGCTGAGTATTCTGGAGAAAGCAAGAAGTCTTTTGACTTCATTCTTTCACCAAACAGTCATAGTACATCTTCCCCACCATTACACACCCCAAAACCAGCAGGATAGGAATTTATAGTGTGTGTGTATGTATATATATATAGTTACATAGTTAGTAAGGTTGAATAAAGACACCAGTCCATCCAGTTCAACCTGAGTGAGTGTGTGTCTACAACCCTGACCCTTGTCCCTAACCCTGTACATCGCACACTCACACTCACATCAGTCCCTACCCTCAATCCAAGGTCCCCATTCATATACTAGGGCTTGTTTTGGACAGAAGCCAATTAACCTACCAGCATGTCTTTGGAGTGTGGGAGGAAACCAGAGTACCCGGAGGAAACCCACGCAGGCACAGGGAGAACATGCAAACTCAAGGCAGGTAGTGTCGTGGTTGGGATTCGAACCAGCGACCCTTTTTTACTGCTAGGCGAGAGTGCTAACCACTGCACCACTGTGCCGATATTTATTGATATATATAGATATATCTATATATAGACACATCTATATATATATATATATAGATAGATAGATAGATAGAGATATATATCTATCTATATATATAGATATTAATAGATAGCTATATATCTATCTATATATAGATATATATAGATAGATATATAGCTATCTATATAAATCTATATATATACAGATATATATATATATATATTTTTTAGATGTTCACGTATCTGGCTGGGTTCACACTTGTGCGATGCGTGAACCAGCGTGATTCCTGTGCGGGTTTTCACATCACACCTACATTGACATCTGCGCACCACTGCGGGTGTCAATGTAAAGTTAATGAAACCCCCAGATCATTTCACAGATCGCAGTGCGAACTATGTAATGGTTCAGGAATCGGATTGCATGGGTGTTCACACCCATGCAATCCGATTCCAGTGCGGACCAAATAAAGGGTCCTGTACCTTTTTGGTGCAAATGCAATATGATTTAGGGCCAGTTCCCACTGCTGCGGCGTCCGAGATCGGATGTGATTCGCACCGCACTGCAGTGCAAAATCACATCCGATCTCTGTGCGATGCGATTTCAGCCATACAGATAGTATTGCTGAATTTGCATTGCACTCGGACCAAACTCATACAGGACCCTTTTTTTGGTCCACAGCAGAATCGGATCGCATGGGTGTTCATACCCATGCGATTCAATTACTGTCCGAGTTTGCAGATCGCACTGCGATATGCGAACTGATTTGGGGGTGTTGTTAACTTTTAGGCCCAGTTCACACTTGTGCGATGCTGGACATCACACAAGCATCGCATGTAATTTGCAGCACACTGCCATTCACATTACATGCAATGTTTGTGCGGTGCGATATCAGCCGTACAGATAGTATGGCTGATATTGCACCGCATTCCGTGCAAACACGCACAGGACCCTTTTTTCTGTTCGGACCAGAATCGGATCGCATGTGTGTTCACACATATGCAATCCGATTCATGTCCGAACTGTCAGTTCGCAGTGCGATATGCAAGCTGATCTGGGGGTGTCGTTAACAATGTATTGACACTCCCCAGCGATTCGCATATGGCAGTGTGAACTGACATGCGAGTCCGTGCGATGCGGGAACCCGCAGTGGATTCGCAGTGTTCTCGCATTGCACCAGTTTATCAATTTTTATGTTTATCAATTATGAAATATATTTTATTTTCATTTATTAATAAATATTTATACTTGTATACTTTATTAAAATTATTTTTTTAATGATTATAAATGTATTTTGCATTTATATGAATGGTGTATAGCTGCATTACATATGTGCATTACATTCATTTACTATACACCATTCACATTTAAATAGGCACATGCATGATCTTTAAATATTGATAAAAACAATGTTTTTTTTTTTATAATTAGGTTAATGTATATTGTGTAGGGGGAATTTAACTTTATTATTTTATTAATATGTTGGGGAATAATGTGTGCTGATTCGTTACACTTTGTATTTTATGGTTCCTCATACTGTAATCCCGCTATATCACACGAGATTATAGTGAGAGGAGCCATTCTCAGGAGTTCCCGGCGTTTGTAGATCGCTCCTCAACTCAACATGACAAGCGATCTACACACTTTCATGAACAGGCATTTAGAGGAGAGCGATCTCCTCTGAGAATGCCTGATAACTGAATCGCGGTATTTTACCGCAGTTTCATAAAAGGACACCTTTGTAAATTATTAAAAAATAAATGATCTTGCCAGAATTCCAGTGCCCTTGTAAATTCCTGTGCACTGAACTGATATATCACCGAGCTTTATCAACTTTCCAAACAATCATCTTGTAGGCAGATGCAGTTAGTCTTCCCACCTTGTAACGGTCGAGCAGGACTATCTACACCTTTAAAGATACCCAATCATTATTGGTAATAAACTTGTACTGAAAAAGAGAGCAAAGCAAAAAGAATTCACAATACCAATATTGAGAAAATCCAACATACACAATTTCACAAGTCCCTTGAAACGCGTAGACCATTTACCACATTGTAACTGCTCTGTTACGCCTGTTTGACTATTTTTAACCTTACTATTGTTTATGCCTTTATGACCTTTTGTATTAAAAATTGTTGAACTTCAATTGTATTCTACAATTGTTTTTAACATACACCCACTCCTGATGGCATGTATAATGCCCTGCCTATCTTTATATTACATTTTTATGCATGTTTAATATTAAAGATGATAAAAGGAGTTAGTGACAATTCATATTTGGGTCTGATAAATAATTTTTCAGGTATAATAAGTGTATATTACCTTTGATTCAATCTCTTTTATGCTGAAACACGCTAAAACTCCCACGCCACCAACAAGCAAGCTGTTTATTCACGGAAAATGGCAGAAAGTTCAATTTCTGACTTTTAGAAATGCAATTTTAAGTGATCTCAGTTTTAGGAAAAGGTGCCATGACAGGGAGCAGCAGAGTGAAGTGTAGCTCGAGCTGTACTTAAGACCGTTTTGCAGAGATTAGAAGTCGCAAAAAGACATCTGCGAATGATTAGAGCCTGAGCTTCACTGGGTGAACAGATTAAGTCAGTAAAAAGGATTGTCTGACCCAGGGAAACAGACTGCACACAGTGTATTCTTCATTCAATGGAAAGTTACTTCTTCCTGAGCCATCTCCTCCCAGTGCGTACTCCACAAGAAATACTTAATGCATTGTCTGCCATGGTTGCACTGTAGTGTGCCTAATATATATATATATATATATATATATATATATATATATATATATATACATATACATACATACATACACAGTGGTTGCACAAAACTATGGTAACACTACATGATTTGCAGGTGTGAAAGTGAAGACATGTTTCGCGTTCAAAGCGCAAGTGATGTAACATAATTTTGCTTCCACTGTGCGATATAACACCTACACTATATTGTCAAAAGTATTAGGACGCCTGCCTTTACATACACATGAACTTTAATGGCAAACCCAGTCTTAATCTGTAGGGTTCAATATTGATTGGGCCCACCCTTTGCAGCTATAACAGCTTCAACTCTTCTGGGAAGGCTGTGCACAAGGTTCAGGAGGGTGTCTATGGGAATGTTTGACCATTCTTCCAGAAGGGCATTTGTGAGGTCAGGCACTAATGTTGGATGAGAAGGCCTGGCTTGCATTCTCTGCTCTAATTTATACCAAAGATGTTCTATACTATATTGCCAAAAGTTTTGGGCCACCCCTCCAAATAATTTGGTGGACGGGGATTATGGTGTGGGGTTGTATTCTAGGGGTTGGGCTTGGCACCTTATTTCCAGTGAAGGGAACTCTTAAGGCATCAGCATACCAAGACATTTTGGACAATTTCATGCTCCAAACATTGTGGGAACGGTTGGTGGATGGCCTCTTCCTGTTCCAACATGACTGTGCACCAGTGTACAAAGCAAGGTCCATAAAGACATGGATGAGCGAGTTTGGGGTGGAGAAACTTGACTGGCCTGCACAGAGTTCTGACCTCAACCGAATATCTTTGGGATGAATTAGAGTGCAGACTGTGAGCCAGGCCTTCTTGTCCAACATCAGTGCCTGACCTCACAAATGCGCTTTTTGAAGAATGGTCAAACATTCCCATAGACACACTCCTAAGCCTTGTGGACAGCCTTCCCAGAAGAGTTGAAGCTGTTATAGCTGCAAAGTGTGGGCCAACTCAATATTGAACACTACAGACTAAGACTGGAATGCCATTAAAGTTTATGTGCGTGTAAAGGCAGGTGTCCCAATACTTTTGACAATGTAGTGTAGCTAACAGGTGGGAAGCCTCACTTTCATCATTCACTGAGTGTGCTGCTTGTAATACCTCATGTCAAAGCTTACTGTGTTTCACAGAGGGCAAATTGTTAGTGCCCCCTTAGCTGGTGCCTCTGTTACCAATGTATTTGTTGTGTCACGAGGTACACTATCAAAGGTTATTACTGCATATACAGTTTTCGAGAAAACATAGTCTGCTAAGCTTTAGCTGTCAACATGGCCAACTGACCAAAAGAGACAAAAGGACATTGTGCAGGATTGTGACACAGATTTTTGCATTAAGAGTAGTATCAGATTCTTTTATCACCACCCAAGATCTATATTTGTCAATTCCCTGGAGAATTCAGGCTGTCTTGGATGCTGTCTATTAGGTAACGAATCCATTCTTTTACCATACTTGTTTCCATAATTTTGTCCAACCTCTGTATACCACTTTCAGCCAGCTAGATGGTGTGCTAGAGGCAACAACTACAGCTCTTCACTAAGCAGACTTTACTGCTATGCCGTGAACAGTAGGACTAGCCTGTGTAATTTGATCTGTTGCTATTCAGGCCTGTTCAAGGCACACAGGCAACATGAGTGGCAGAGGAGGGCACAACTCCCCGTCCTCTTGCTGGCTAAAGCCTGGCACCCACAGGTAGTTTTGTTTCGTTCAACCCAGTTGGCTAAACAAAAAAATACTGAGGAGTGCTCTGTACTAACTGTAGCACTGGTAGATTTCTAATCTACCGCTTATATGTAAATTTAGTGGGTCATCTGTTTTGTACATAGTTCAAATTTAATCTATGGGCAAATTAGCCTCTGTTCCAGCATTGGCTGTGTTGCGTGCAGTTCCACACTGTTACCTGTAGGTGTCATGGTCATCATAGGTCAGTGTTGGAAAGCAACAAGCTGAAGTATATTGAGTGCTCTTCTTTCTCGGAGGCAACTCGGCAGAGGTGGTCCGCTGCTATGCATTCTGGGAGACAGTACTTAAGGGGCAGATGTCATTTTTCTTTCTCTTTCACCTGCTGGGCCTCCTGGCCTAAAGGTATGTGACAGTTAGTTCTACCTCGTGGCCCTCCAGGCTGGAAGGTTGCGTTGCTGCAGCCGTGCAGGTAGGCCCAGAAGCATGTCTGGGGCCTACTGCTGCGGGGATGGTCCTGTGCTGTCTGTCCTGCGGGAAGAAGCCGGACAATTGAGAAGACCCAGGGGAGGACCCGTCTTTGGAGAGGACCGTGTGGAATGCTGGTGTCTCAAGAGGGGCCTGGTGACTCGATTGGAGGACGCATGTTAATCTAACCTACCACACAAGTACTGCCGGGTCGGCTTAAAAGTTCTGGTACTGTGTTACTGTTCATCTAAAACTACTACGTCCTGTGGCAGAGGACATTACAGTTACATCGTTCTTCTCAAGTCTGTGGCAGAGATTTTTATTTTTGTTCGTGCTACACTCCGGCTGCTAGGTCAGTGAGAGAGACCTATCCGGGTGGGCAAAGATTTAATCCTGGACTGATATATAGTATATTCGTCCCAAGATTTCAAATTCCTCAGTGTCCTAAAGAAAAGGTATTTGAACTTTCCCGCAACTCTTCTTCTACCTCTTTCCTGCTACTTCTTCAAGTTATTTCTTATTAAAGCATTGGAAAAGGACTAAAGTGACTGGTGCCTACATTGTCAGATACAAAGCTCAACATGGACTCTAAGTTCTGGTATTGGTGAAACCACGGGTAAAAAGGTGACGGTAACAGCCGATATAAATCAGCAGCTCCTTCGGGGGTTAGTGCTACATAACTATATGATGTTAGTACAGCAATCTCCCTGCTGAGCTATGGTGTTCTAATAGGAGGACAACCCCCAGTCAGAGAATACACCGGTCAGCGCTGATTGGGTGCTGGTCAGCTGCTCGTTCAACAGAAGGCAGACCATAGGCTCCCATCCAATCTCCAGATTTGCACAGCTTTGCCACACAGCACAGACCTGTCTGGCAGGGCAGAAGACTTTTCTGCTGCAGTTAAAAAATGCTTACAGGTCTGTTACCCACAACCTGTGACTGATTGGACAGTGAAAAGAGAAGCAGCAGCTTAATGAGTTCATCTCACTGTCAATCTACTCTCCTCCAACCAGCCTGCTGCTTGGACTGCTGCACACCTGACTGGCTTCTTGTGCTGCTTCTCCCTCCCCCAGTCCAAGCTTTGCTATACAGTGACTGCAAGAGGCTGATATCAGGTCATATTAAGGTACTTGCACTAAAAAAAAAACACATTTATTGGTATAGAGCTGCATTTGTTTTTGTCTTTTATATCTGCTTGGAATTCAGCTTTAAATAAAAAAAAAAAAAAAAAAAAAAAAAAGCTTCCTGCCAACTGATTCTACCCAGAGAGTGTGATAAGCTTTATACCGGGAGACTGCACAGACAAAGCAATGACAAGAATAAAAGGGAATGGTGTGGAATTTATTCCTGAATGTCACTCCGTCCTCTGTATAGTCCGTGGCTTTTCCATCCCACTATGCATCTCCACTTTAAATATCCTGATAGGGTTTAACGTTGCAGATCGACAGATGAAATTGTGCAGGGCTTGAAAGGTTTTTTCTTTCCTTTTCTTTTTTTTTCATTCTTTCCTCCAGGCTCCAGCTGTATCCATTCCTTCAAAATGACACAGAATACAAATAGAAAAGAGAAACAGCCCTGGGATAGAGCCAGAGTCAGCAAATACCTTGAGCTGGTTTTGTGCCAAAAAAAGGAACAATATGACTTACCGCTGCAAGATTCCATCAGGCTTTGGAAAATTCTATGTTAGGCAACCAGAATTACCAGCAATAGTAGCCGCTCATTCTAGGAATACCGTAAAGTTGACCTAGCATCAGATATATTTATGTCAAATGCATGCTGGGTAAAATGTTTGTAAAAGCAGAAGGTTTTTTACCTTACTGTAGTAAGGTAAAAAACCTTCTGTATGCAGCATCCTCTGCATCCCCCAAGTATATACCTAAGCCTGATCACGTTCCAGCAATGTTCACGAGAGTCGAAGATCTCCTGGGTCTCTCACTCCTGATTGGCCCAGATACAGTGGCGCGAGTCATTGGCTCCTGCTGGTGTCAATCAGAGCCAGGGACCAGGGGGCAGGGCCAAGCTCTGCTCTGTTTGTCTTATGGACACTCAGAGCAGGACTCACGGCATGCACGAGTACCCCCATAACCAGCCGCACTCCAGGAGCTAAGCGAGTTTGGGGTCGAGAAACTTGACCGGCCCACACAGAGTCCTGACCTCAAACCGATAGAACACCTTTGGGATAAATTAGAGCGGAGACTGCGAGCCAGGCCTTCTCATCCAACATCAAGGCCTGACCTTACAAATGTGCTTTTGGAAGAATGGTCCAAATAGGCTCTACCCCCAAGGGCACACTCAAGTACTAGTCTGCAATCTACACTATACTGCCAAAAGTATTGGGACGCCTGCCTTTTCACGCACATGAACTTTAATGGCATTCCAGTCTTAGTCTGTAGTGTTCAATATTGAGTTGGCCCACCCTTTGCAGCTATAACAGCTTAAACTCTTCTTCACTAATCTGAAACGCCCCAAAAAAGGCCAGTGAAAAAACCGCCTTGAATAAGGCAACTTCGTAGCTGGATGAACATAATGATCCCAGCCGCACAAAAATGTCCTATAAATTAGCAAAGGACACAGGCCACCTAGCATCCTTGCGTTTATGTGACTTCCTATATCCCTTTACTGCTTGTCGAACCCAAAAATCTTTTGTAAAATCCAACCAGCCCTGCAACTTAAAGAAAAACGCTAAGCCCGCCAGTTTCTTCTCTATGGCGGACAGCAACGCACCCTGCTCCATGTTCCTAGAGACGAAGTAAAGGACCATCAGCCTTACCTCCAAATTACCCTGATCCACCCCAGCTAGCCGCAACATCTCCAACCACTCCCGCCATACCTTGGTGTATGCCATCCATGTAGCCACACTCACCGACCTTCTGATCCATCCAGCGACATCAAAACCGATCTCCCATTATATTCTTCCAGAAATGTGTGCCACACCGCCAAGTCCCCCTGATGTTCCCGATTGAGAAAGATAAATTGTGTAGGGGACCTAACCCTCGCCATAGCAGCCGATAGCCGTCTGCAAAAATTCCTGCCCATGGGAATAATGCGACATGCGAAATTAAACTTATCCAACAGGGATTGTAGCTTCCTAAGCGCAGTCCCAATATCCTACGGATCTCCGCCTTGAGGGCCAACAATTTATCCTCCGGAAACCGACCATGGCGTCTGAGTCGAGCACTATGCCTAAAAAACTAAGCATGGTAGTCGGGCCCTACGTCTTATCCTCAGCCAAAGGAATACCGAATCTAACCGCAATGTGCTGTAATGTAGACAAAAGTATCGCACACACCTTAGAAGAACGAGGCCCCATGCGAAGGAAATCAAATAATGGATGACGGAATTCACCCTCGATACATCACGGACCACCCATTCAACAAAGGAACTGAACAGAGCGCAGGAAACTGAGCAGCCCACAGGTAAGCAGCGATCCACGTAAAATTCATCCTGCCAACAGCACCCCAGCAGGTGGAAACTGCCCGGATGGACAGGGAGCAAACGAAAAGCGGATTCAATATCCGCTTTCGCCATCATTTCCGTAGCGGCAAATCCAGCCAACCGCCGAGTCAAAAGAAGTGAACGAAACCGTACACGCCTCCGGATCAATGGTGTCATTGACTGAACCTCCTTTTGGGAAGGATAGGTGATGGATAAGGTGAAACTTGTGGCTCCTACTTAGGCACCGACCCTAGAGGCAAAATCACCAAATCCGGCAAAAGCTTAACCGTGAAAGGCCCGCCCATGTGACCCAGTACTACTTTTTTACTCAGTTTTTCAGAGGCCACCCCAGGATGTTGTAATGCAGAGCACAAATTCCGCATCATAGGCGGAACCGCAGTCAAGGAACAAGGGATCCTGAAACCCTCCAAGAATCCCTCCCTCGGCAACCGCACAGCCTCATGGTCCAGATACCTATTTAGGAAAGGTTGCATCCTTTCCCCCATCACCGGCGTCCTCCCTCTTGTTTGCAGACTCTCCGGTACGGCCCCTGCCTTTTTTAAAACAACGGGACCCGGGATGTGAACCTCCATACCTGGAGCACTCATCTTTAAAACGACAGGAGCTCCCAAACTTGCAAGAGCCTTCATTGTACTGCCAACAGAAACCCCACTTCTTAGTGGTCGGTTGTCCAGGAGAAGCTGTACCACCGGCCCCTCCTGGAAAAACCTGGTTCTGAGCCCACGCTGAGAACATGAGCCGTATCCAGAGGCTGATCTCCTTGTATTCCCAGCGAACGCAAGGACGGATGGCTCTCCGCTGCCGGAACTGTTCATCGTACTGCAGCCAAGCAGATCCCCTGTATACTCTATGGGCCTCACCAACAGCATCCATATAACAAAAGAGCGCTGAACAGTGCTCTGGGTTCTTCTCCCTTATGACACTTGCCATAATAGCAAACGCCTGTAGCCAATTGGCGAAAGTCCTCGGAATCAGTCTGTACCGCCGCCTTTCCTCATCCTCATTCTTTGCGTCATCGGGCTTAACCCTATCCAGGTTAAACTTCTCAAGAGGTAGCAGGGAGAAGATCTCTACATACTTACCCTTGCAAATCTTATCTCGGACGTCCTGTTTCGAGTGTGCCTCTAACGGCCCTTCAAAGCACCTTGCACTTAGCTGCATCGGCAAGCCGCACAGCATCCACCTTTCCCGGGACCTCCTGCGATGTTCTGGCCTTCTCCCCTGACACCGCAACTACAGCCACCTGATTTGGCGGAGATACTACAGGACCCATGGTAGCAGGAGCTACCGCTGTAACCAGGGGGAGGGGGTATCCTGCTGGGCCCTGTCCTTATCCCATCCGCAACTACTCCGCCACCTGGCTGGACCCACAGCGCCACCTGCGGGGAATTACCCCCGTTTCCCCCGGCAAACCGTTGAACCAAATCCCGCAGCCCCCCTAATAAATTTCGTAACTGCGCGTCCGTCCCAGACGCGGCAAGTGGAACATCCGCCACCTGTGGGCCAGAAACCAAAGCCCGACACTACCCGCGACATGGCACCGTGAGGGACTACCATGCTCCCTTAAGCTACCCCCAGCAAGCTACCCAATACATTGCTAACAGAGCTGTTAAGTAAATTAGAAGACTTACCAGGCTGACCAGGGAGGCCCCCAACAGCCGCCTCAGCAGAATCTACCGATGCCGGATGTCCCTGCGATTCTTCTTCTTCAGAGCAGGACAGCTCACCCTCTGACTGTACTGGAATCTGCGGTTCATCACCATGAAGCATCGGAGGCGAGGCAGGCCTGGATGCCATGGATCTGTGCCATATTTGGATCCTCCTTCCTGCACCGGATCCGCCCATTGATATGCTGTTCAGACCTCCCCGTCCAGGACCCCGGACCGCCGTCTCCTCCTTTCCTTTGCCCTTCCCACCCCTCTCTTTCCTGGCAGGGGTCGCCGCCATAACACTGGAACCGCCGGCCGCGTCTGGAAACGGCCCGGCAGCTGCGACATTGCACCTCCCACACCAAGACTCCCCTGTTCCCGAAGCGTCAGAGGGGGAGGAGTTCGCTGGGTCCAGAAAGTGACGCTGGGCAGGCGGAGGAGGCGTGCACACTATGATGAGGATTCCGTCCAGGCCCACCACGGAAGCCTGTGGTCACTTTGTCGGTGGTCCTGATGGGTCCTGGGCGGGGCTCCTGCACTGGCGCAAAGCTGGGGGGAGGATCCGGGGGGGAACTGGTTCACTGCCGACCCGGATGCTTGGTCCTGGATGGGTATTCCAGCATGACAATGACCAAAAACATATGGCCAAGGCAACAAAGGAGTGGCTCAAGAAGAAGCACATTAGGGTTCTAGAGTGGCCTAGCCAGTCTCCAGACCTTAATCTCTTAGAAAATATGTGGAGGGAGCTGACGGTTCGAGTTACCAAACATCAGCCCTGAAACCTCAATGACTTTGAGATGATCTGCAAAGAGGAGGAGTGGGACAAAATCCCTCCTGAGATGTGTGCAAACCTGGTGGCCAACTACAAGAAACATCTTACCTCTGTGATTGCCAACAAGGGTTTTGCCACCAAGTACTAAGTCATGTTTTGGTCAAAGGGGTCAAATACTTATTTCACTCAATAAAATGCAAATCAATTTATAGCTTTTTTGAAATGGATATTTTTGTTGTTATTCTGTCTCTCACTGTTAAAATAAACCTACCATTAAAATTATAGACTAATCATTTCTTTGTTAGTAGACAAATGTACAAAATCAGCAGGGGATCAAATTATTTTTTCTCTCACTGTACGTTTTTGGTTGTAAAATGACAATATGTGGAAAATGTCAAGTCCATCCAGTACAACGCGCGCATGTGTGTGTGTGTGTCGCTACCAATTTCCATATTCCTGTATATTGTGTTCACTGAGAAACACATCTAATAGGTTTTTTAACTAATCTATACTTCCCGCTGATGCTACCAACTGTGGAGTTCCACAACTTAGCCGCTCTTGCAGTAAAGAATTCTTTACACAGTTTGGGATTGAACTGCTGCTCATCCAACTTCATTGTGTGGCTGTGTGTCTTCTTTAGAGAACTTATATTAAACAGTTTTCTCTGATACAACAGTCATCTTTGAAAGATTTGTATATTATGATCATATCTCCTCTTAAGCACCTCTTCTCCAGGGAAAATTGGAATGAACATACTGTACTTAAAAAAAGACAAAGCTGGTGGGCCCTCTTTTCCTTTATCTTTCTAGTGCAATAAGGACATCCCTGGTCCTAGAGGGCAGCAAAGCCAGGAAACATTATCCATTGAGGAGTGGACCATTATTCATTATTGGGCTAGCCATTATACTCATGCGCAGGAGTGTTTGTTTTTCTGCTGCAATTACTTACTCTGATTTCATTTCACACTTTGAGCTTCTCACAATGTGCATTGGAAACTGCAGCGCATCAGATGAAGCCTGCATCATTTCCATGATCTAACTCTTTCCCTCTCTGCCTGACTGTCCCTGGCCCACCCCTTTGGAGGCTCAGAATTATAGGCGCGTTCTACCTAGGGTGGTCTACATACAAATACAGCCTGCCTAGGAAGTCCACTCCTCCACACTATCTTCCACCCTTCAAGGTATATTTGGGTATCTCCTCCCAAGAGCTAGCCCACTGCTTGTGTCAGGGCTGAAGGCTCTTGAGAGGTGTACTGAGACAGGATGTTGTGATATTTTCAGGAAGTTACGTACAGCACCCTGTCAGCTCCTCCCACCAGCCTCGATCTGCCTGCATTACATAAAGAAGCACAAAGGGTCACTGGGTTCAAAATAAAGTATGTAATAGAAACAGAAAGTTTTTTTTTTTTTTAAATTCATAAGGATGTTGATTGCGGATTGTGATTGGGGGGGGGGGGGGTGAAGGGAAGAGCCAGGAAAGAAAAAAATACAAAGATTAAACTGCAGCTCAATGTGGGCTGACCCTTTAAAATAACAGCATAAAACTAGTTTCTAAAATAAATAATTTCTTACAAAGAGACCAGTATCAAGGCTTGGGCAATTGTCACCATCACCCTGGAATTAATAGAGGTCAGGGGTTAAAAACATAATTCTCTGCCAGAGGAATGCCAGAAGCAATGTGTAATTCGTAGCATAAAATATTCCATTGTGTTGTCAGTGTGTCCAGCCGGCACAGCTCAGGGTCACAGGGTTCGGCCCTGAAAATCCATACTTTATTCGCTCCAATTTTCTTAATTCTCACTTAATAATTCAAGCCAATCCTCGGTTACAAAGCAGCCTAGGATTTTTGTTGCCTCTGCTAATGTATAGCTGTGAGTAAACTCGGTGACCTCTTTACAGAGGGGAATTAAATGTGGCTTGTTTCTTCAAACCTTCACTCTCTGGTAAACATATTGCTTATTTTTGCTTATGTTTAAAGTGGAACTGACAATACTGTATTTATGACACTATAAGCTCAAAAGTTTATGGTCACACCTCCAAATTATTAACTTCAGGTGTTTCCATTGAAGGATCATTTTAATGATTTACCATAGAAAGACATTTAAACAATAGTGTGCTTGCAGCCTTGTTGGAACAATGTGGGAAGATCTTTTTTTCTTTTTCAGCATGTCTGTGCCACTGTGCACAAAACTAGCTCCATAAAGACATAGTTTGACCAATTTGGCCTAGAGGAACCCAAGTGGCCTGCAAAGAGCCCTGAACTACTTTCCTTCATTCCCATTCCATCTCCCAGACCCACTGTCAGGCTTTCCTAGACATACCCAGTACTTCTAGGGATGATGGTACATAACAACCCCTCCAGCTCTCCACAGGGCATAATGCCTGAGTGACCACTGTGCAGGCAGGTGCGGTCTATTTTGTCCATTGCAGGTAGCGCTCAATCACAGCGGCATTGCAGGGGGAGAGGAAGTCAAGAGGAACATGGTTCCTCTATGGTTTCCAGGGTAACTGTGGAAGCTATCTGATTGGATGCTGCCACCCCATGTGACCCTGGCCACCATCTTGGGACAGGCAGAACCTAAGGCCCTGCTCCCAGGCTTGATGTGCATTTTGCATGTGGGTAGTGTAGAGACAGGTCATCCGTCTGACAAGGACAGTGATTAGTTTCAGGGAGAGGTTCCAGATGAGTAGGGAATAGATAGGGACACACATCCTTCTAGAGTCCTCCCAAGTTGGGTTCAGACCAGCCAGGCCGCATTCCGATCCTCAAGACAGATGCTTTTGCCACAACTGAAACCTGCTCTGCTATACATTACTGTTACATGCAGTGACTGTTCCCGGTCTGGTGCTTTCCTGGTGGATTTGTTGTGAAATACTGAATTCTACATCAATACAACTTCTGTGTTCTGCAAATGGAGTCCGTGGAGTTGATTTACTAAAGGCAAATAGACTGTGCACTTTGGAAAGTGCAGTTGTACTCTGCAAGTACAGTTGCTCCAGAGCTTAGTAAATGAGGTGAAGCTTCACTTTGCAATAAGTACCCAATCATGTGCAAGGGAAATTAAAAAAATCATTTTTGCTTGCACATGATTGGATGTTGGAAGGCAGCAGAGCTTCTGCTCATTTATTAAGCTCCGGAGCAACTGCACTTGCAGAGTGCAATTGCACTTTGCAAAGTGCACTGTCCAGGGGTGTATAATGAAATGAGTGGGCCATGTGCAAGATAAAAAGTGAGCTATAGGCACAGAAGAAAAAAATGTGGCGCGATAAGCGTGCCGCAGCGATGAATGGGTGTGGCTTAAATTGTGATAAATGTTGGGCATGGCTAAATGGGGTGTGGTTTAATAGAGTCTGAGATAACTCACATAGTGTAGAATAGAGTAATGGTAAATAGGGAATGAACAGTGCGGAGTGTATGGCGGTGGGTAGTATGTGCAGGCGAGGAGTGGGGTGTGTTTGGTGGTGGGTAGTATGTGCAAGAGAGGAGTCCGTAGTGTATGGAGGTGGGTAGTGTGTGCAGGAGAGGAGTGCAGGGTGTATGGAGGTTGGTAGTATGTGCAGGGAGAGGGGTATGGAGTGTATGGATATGGGTAGTATATGCAGGATAGGAGTGGGGAGTGTACAGCAGTGGGTAGTATGTGCAGGAGAGGAGTGCGGAGTGTATGGCAGTGGGTAGCATGTGCAGAAAAAGAGTGCAGAGTATATGGAGGTGGGTAGTATGTGCAGAAAATGAGTGCGGAGTGTATGGTGTGGGTAGTATGTGCAGAAGAGGAGTGAGGAGTGTATGGAGGTGGGGTAGTATGTGCAGGTGTGGAGTGCAGAGTGTATGGTGGTGGGTAGAATGTGCAGGTGAGGAGTGCAGAGTGTACAGTGGTGGGTACTATGTTCAGGATTGTGTCAGTAGGGCAGTGGATGTTGTTAGTAGTTTTTTTATTTTTATTTTTTTATTATTTTTTTACAATTTAATTTTTTTGTTTTTCTTTTCATTTTTTCAAAATGCTTTTTGGTGGCCAGTGAATAGTGTCACTAGGGCAGTAAACGGTGTCAGTAGAGCAATGGACAGAATGAAGATGAATGAACAGAAGACAGAGGCTCCTGTCCATTCATAAACTGAAGCAGAGTAACACACAGGTTACTGTGCTCAGTTATTACATGACATAGAGAGTGTTCGGTGATGAGCGCTCTCTGTGTCCAATTCAGAAAAAGAAGGGACCAGTAAATGACATATTTACTGGGCCCGTTCCTCCGCTTACCATCCTGACAGATCCCCTGCGGCTGCCGGGAGAGGAGAGGAGTGAAGCCGGCTGCGGGAGACAAGGGGGGCGGAGGAGGAGGACACAGCGGGCCAGAGGAGTACAGGGGGCAGAGGAGGAGGAGAACGGGGGAGCGGAGGAAGAGGACACAGCGGGCTGGGAGAGAACACGGGGAGCGGAGGAGGACACGGAGAACAGCCCGGGAGGATTGGTGCGGCGGAAGAAGACAGCTGTAAGCACTGATAGCCGCAGGAGGGAGAGGAAGAGAAACGGCTGTCATGCAGGGAGATTGGTACTTACAGCTGTCCCTCCAGCCGCACCGATCATCCCCGGTTGTGAACCAAGGGACAATCATCCATGTGTGCAAGGTGGGTCACAGTGGCCCCCTCCCCTCGGAGGCCCCTGTGCAGTGAACACCCTGCACCCATGGAGGATACGCCACTGTTTATTTGCCTTTAGTAAATCAACCCTTGTGTGTTTACTGCCACCGCACCACGCTGCACCTCCCCACAACTGGCAAAGCCCAAGTATGGTCACATAAGGCCTGAGGGAGTATATAATAGAAACATATTAGTAAGTGGGATCTCAGAATGAGGAACGTTATGGTTAACTTAAAAAAAAGGTTAATAAAAAAAATTGCAAATATTTAACATCAAAGTGGTTGGAAACATAAAAAAGAAAAATTTATTATCAAATACTTACCGTAATTTTCCTTTCCTTATGGACTCCATGGCAGCCTACGTGTGGGTTAACCCTACCTCCTCTCCAATGCTATAAGACCCCATTCCCATAAATGAGCACTCACTGCTAGATACTGCGTTCCGTAACTAGCCTACTCTTTGACCAATGGGTGGGAACTCCGTCTGCCATGGAGTCCATCAGGAAAGGAAAATTATGGTAAGTATTTGATAATAAATTTTTCTTTTTCCTGACAGACTCCATGGCAGCCTATGTGTGGGAAATAACTAGCCAACCACATAGGTGGGTATGCTGAACAAAAAATAATTTTAATTTGTCCTATAGACCAAAGTTAACAGAAGACAGTGGATCAGGCTCTATACAGTAATGAGACATGAATGTATTAATAGAGGCCCAAGAGGCCGCTTTGCAAATAGTATTAGGAGCCACATGTCGGGCCGCTGCCCAAGAGGCTGCCATTCCCCTGGTGGAGTGTCTGGAGGAGCCAAGCCTTTAGCCCTGTATGATTGCTGGATGGTCTGCACGATCAAGGCCGCGATTGTCTTGGTTGAGGCTTTCTTCCCTTTTTTGCTGCCAAAGTGCAGGATAAAAAGGTGGTCAGAACACCTAAAAGGAGAAGTAATTTGTAAATATTCTTTTATAGCTTCACCTACGTCCAGAGGGTGAGTTTCAGTGGACCTCGGGGACCTGAATGTAGGTAGGACGATCTCCTGGTTCTCGTGGAACCCCGAAGTCACTTTCGGGTTTGAACCCAGCATGGGGATGAGGACTACCCAGTCCAGAAAAAATGTCATGTAGGGTCCTTCATGACCCAATGATCTGACCTCAGAGACCCTCTTCGCCGAGATGACAGCTACTAAAAAGGCTACTTTTGCTGAAAAGTCCTTAATGGAAAGCAGGGAGGGCCCCATGGTACTGAGTCCAGAGTTTGAGTCGAGGACAAGGGGAAGGTCCCACTTGGGAAATCTTGGTTTTCTTTGGGGCTTGAGTCTTGACGCCCCACGGAAGAATTGCCGAATCGAGGGATGAACCGCCCCCATGAAGTACCGGAGAAGGCTGACAAAGCTGATACTTGGACTCTAAGATAGATAAGGGTAGATCTAGACCAGTTTGAAGGAAGCTGAGAATATCCTGGACTTCTGGATGTCTGAAAGGCCTACCCGTAGAAGAGCAAAATTCAACAAATTTGGTCCAGATTCTCCCATAAACTTTATTTGTGCTTGTCCTTCTTGAGTTAATGAGGGTGGAGATCACTCTTGTGGCGCACCCTAGAGATTCTAGCCTCTCCCTCTCAAGAACCAGACCATCAGTCTCAGTAGTGCCGGACAAGGCTGCAGGACTGTCCCCTGAGAAAGAAGTTCGGCCTGAGAGGGAGAGGCTCCGGATCCCGAAAACTGAGCTGGATCAGGAGGGGGAACCAAGGACTGTTAGGGAGCTATTGTCAGCACTTCGACCGCTTCCGTTTGGAGCCTCCGCAGGAATCTGAGGGTAACCGGGAGAGGGGGAAAGGCATATGCCCTTCTGAACCTCCACTGATCTGTCAGGGCATCTGTTCCGAAGGCCTGGCTGCAACGGCCTCGAGTGAAAAATTTCTTCACCTTGAAATTGCAGGGGGAAGCGAATAGATCTACCTCGGGATTGATTCCCAGCGACAGAATACACTTGAATGTCTGTACATGAAGGGACCAATCGTTGTTGTCCAACTGAGTGCGTGATAGGAAGTCCGCTTGAGTGTTCTGGACTCCTGGGACGAAGACTGCTGAGATGTCAGATAGGGTCTTCTGTGCCCATGATAAGAAGGGTTTGACTTCTCGAAGGAGTGTGGAGCTCCGAGTACACCCTTGCCTTTTCACATAGGAGACTGCCATGGTGTTGTCCATCCTTAATAATACTGACTTCCCCTTCAGAAGGTGAGAGAAGGACTGGAGGGCACACCAGGCTGCTCAAAGTTCCAGGACGTTCGAGCCCAGGATGGGGAGATAAGTGTCCCACTTGCCTTGAGCAAGGTTCGATCCGCAGAGGGCCCTCAACCAGTACCGACGGTGTCGGTCGTGAACGTGACCCAGGAGATGGGGGCAATGGAGTGGCAAGTTAGAAGGTTTTTGCGCTGAAGCCACCAGAAGAGGCTGTTCCTCATCGTCGCAGTTATGTGGATAGGCTGGTTCTTGTTTCCTGACTTCCATTATCGGAGGAAATCTGACTGGAAAGGGCGTAACCTCCAGAAGGTCCACTTGACCATGGGAGTCCTGGAGACCATTGTGCCAACAATCTCCAGGCACTGAGAGGCTTTCAGACGTAGGGCGTATAGGGCCCGAGAAATTCTGTCTCGGATAGTTGGAGAGATGGTGTTTTCCACTGTATCGAACTGAGCTCTAAGTATATTAGGCACTGGACTGGGTCTAGGTGGCTTTTTCGCAAGTTCAGAACCCACCTGAAGCCGGACAAGGTAGAGATCACCTGCTCCCGGTGGACCAGCAACTGCTCTCTGTCTTGGGACAACACTAGGAGGTCGCCGAGGTAATGGTAAAGACGTATATCTGATGAGGGCCACTATGGCCAAGAGAACCTTTGAAAAGAATAGAAGATATTTGTGAAATTCCTTTTCCACCGAAACGTGGAAATAGGCGTCTTTTAAGTCGATTGAAATAATCCAATCTCCTGGCTGTATGGCTTGTTGGATGGTTGACAGGGTCTCCATTTTGAATTTTCCGTGTTTTATAGATTTGTTGAGGTAAGTCAGGTCTATGACCGGGCGCCAAGAACCATTTTTCTTTTGAACTAGGAAGAGAGGGGAGTAAATCCCGTGGAACCATTCGTCCTTTGGGACATGTACCACTGCTCCCTGAATCTTCAGTAAGTCCACGTAGGACAGTAACACCTGTTTCTGTTCCTCCGAACGATGAAGTAGAGTGGAAACGAATCTGGGGGGAGGAGTACTGGAGAAGGCCCATCTGTGTCCTGACGAGACCGCCCTGACGACCCAGTAGTCTGAGATTGAGGCCACCCAGACGTGCCAGAAGAGGAACAGATGGGCCCCCACCCGACCCGCCTGGGCGGGCGCAATCTCAAAAGGACTTAGCTGGCTCACGTCCGCTGGACGTCTGGCCTTTAGCGGGCTTACGAAAGGATGCCTGCCCTCTGCTCCAATTTTTCCCTAAAGTCTCGGCCAGGCTTGTAAGAGTGTGCTTCTCTGGAGCGTTCCGGGCTGCGTCTTCTGTACTGGAATTTCTTCTGTCCAAGCAGACGTCTGTCCTGGGGAAGGATGCCCGACTTACCACTCGTGGCTTGTGTTATGGCATCATCTAGTTTGTTGCCAAACAGTGAGGACCCCTCAAAGGAGATTTAACACCAGGCTTGCTTGGAAACCGGGTCGGCGAGCCAAGGACATAACCATAAGGCCCGCTTAGCCGTGACTGAACATAACATAATTCGTGCCAGCAGGTGGATCAAATCGATAGACGCCTCCCCCAGGAAGACTGCCGCCAGCTTTAGCTCTGCAGCTGCTGAACTTCCGTCCAGCTCCTCCGAAACACCCCTGAGGAAGGAATCCACGTTCTCTGTCCAGGCCTCCATGGACTTAGACATGTCAGTGCCAGGGAAGGTTTACAGGCCATACCGGTAAGCCCATACATTTTCTTTGAGATCTTGATCTATCTTCCTCTCAAGACCATCCTTGATGGACACCGCATCTTCCAAAGGGAGAGTACCTTGTTTGGCCAGACACATTAAAGCTGTGTCCACAAGAGAAGCATTTTCCAGATACTTCACTTCTGACTTGAAGGGGTATAATCTGGAGGTTTTATTCGACATGGAGGACTTATTGTCCATCTTACTCCATTCCTCATCAATAATGTCCTTTAAATCAGAAAGGAGCAGATAGTTTGAGCGTTCTTTCCCCAAGTGTTTAAAGAACTTTTTCTGCTTAGCTGGGGCGTGACTGAGTCTTCCCACTTAAGGGACTTCTTAATTGCTTTGATTAGTGGCGAAACCATAGCAAAGTCAAAGCCTCCGATATCCTCTTTGCCTTCAAGCTCATCATCCAAAGAGTCAGGAGAAGCAACGTAGGGCTGGGAAAGGCCCGGATCATCATGGCCTCGTCAGCCGGAGGGCCAGACAAAGTAGTGGACTGGCTCAGCGTGTGGGATGTACGATGTATCCATCTCCCTCAGGGATTGTTGCACCACACGTTTCACAAGAGACTCCATACGCTAGTTTTCCGTCTCTTTTTCCCCAACCGCATGGGCATAGCAATGGTCACACAAGGACTTTCCCTCCGGGACTCGTGTCCCACGTCCCCAGCAGGCTCTGCGTTCAGAGCGGCTGTCATGTCGGTGGAAGCTGTGTCTGGAGAAGGAATGGGAGCATCTCCTCTGGTGGTGAGTTGCAGATGGAGAGTCTCGTCTGGATCTAAACGATGAGTGATATTGTGGCGTGGCAAGGTCTCTGTCATTCTGGACCATGATCTGAGGGTCCGATCTGGAAGGGCTGGAGAAAGAAAACAAGAAAATATTTGTGGCTGTTCCTCAACCCCTCACTAGCACATACCTTGTGCGTGAGGGCTGGCCACTTGAGAACGTCGCGACACGGGTGGTCTGCAAGAAACAAAGCCCAAAGAGCCAAGGCACCAGTGAGAAGATTTAACAATCTTGTCCCCTTTTAGAAAATTATTAAAATGTATTTATTTATTTTTTTAAATTTTACAAGGAATCCATTCACTAGAAAAATCCATTGCTTCACTTGCCTAAATACACATACATACATATATATTTTTTTTAAATTCCCTGCCCCTGATGCCGCGACGAGCTGGAACGCACAAGCGCTCCAGCCGCCATGAGGGGAAAATACAGAGACTTGCTTTGTGGGAAGAGCAACAAACATATACATAGAAATAACTGCCATGGAGGAGGAATGAAGAAAGTGGCAGACCTTGCCAGCCGTTGATGCACCCATCCATCGGGCATACAGAGGCCACCACCCTTCCACCACAGGGGTATCTTGGGCCTCTAAGCTACACGCCCACTCGTGGCTGGGCTCTGAGCTGCACCGCATAAGATTGCTAAGATCCTGGATCCATCCGACCGGACGCGAACAGCATGTGTAGGTCCATTGGAGGAGGACAAAAAAGGAACGCAATATCTAGCAGTGAATGCTCATTTATGGGAATGGGGTCCTATAGCATTGGAGAGGAGGAGGGGTTAATCCACACGTAGGCTGCCATAGAGTCTGTCAGGAAATGCTATTTTTTTTAAATTTAGGTTGAGAATTGGCTCCCCAAAAAAAGGCTTTTCAAATACTTTTTATGCTTATCTTTAAGAGAGGTATAGCAAGGTGGTGTTCCTACCTGTAGTGTTCTGCCAACATCAAATAGGACACATGTACACAACCACAGTGGGACTTTAAGGGCGGATTTAAAGGATACAAACATCTAAAATGCAAATGCTAATCTTTATTATAAACATAATAAAAACGACCAAGAGGTCAATGTAGAAATGGAAGATACCCCCGAACTCTTGGTCGTTTTTATTATATATACATATATGAAATCTTACTTTTCATCATTACCAGCTATGAGTAAGCACTTGGCATAGTGAGAAACGCGTAAGCTGATTGCCTGTACACTCTGTACATGATGTACTGTATGACATGTTCCTGATTTTAAAATAAAGAAGTTTGGATTATAATATCCTGGAATGCGGCTGTCCGGATTTTCCCAATTGCACACAGCTTCTACTAGCATTAGCCAGCACCTGGGGCTCTTTGTTTCTGGACTATACATAATACACAGTATATATATTTGGCTTACTGACACTTTAAATGTACTGTATATTTATAATATCAGTCCTACTTACCCAGTTTGGAGATACAGTCCAGCAGTGACATTCTATTGTATTCCCTTATAGTGTAGCACTTCTCAAATTCCTATGTTCTCTTTGAAATAATGTACACCAGGGGTGTCCAACCTTTTGACCTTCCTGGGCCAGATTGAAAGAAGAGGAATTGTCTTGGGCCACACATAAACTACACTAAGGCCCCTTTCACACTGGGGCGGTAGGGGGCGTTGGCAGTAAAACAGCGCTATTTTTAGCGCTGTTTTACCGCGGTATTCGGCCGCTAGCGGTGCGGTTTTAACCCCCCGCTGGCGGCCGAAAAAGGGTTAATACCATTCGTATACCGCGGCTATGACCGCGGTATTACCGCGGTATAGCCGTGCTGTCCCATTGATTTCAATGGGCAGGAGCGGTGAAGGAGCGGTGAATACACTGCTCCTTCACCGCTCCAAAGATGCGGCTTGCAGGAGATTTTTTCTTCTCCTGCCAGCGCACCGCTTCAGTGTGAAAGCCCTCAGGCTTTCACACTGAACAAACAGCGGAGGCTGTTTAGGGGCGGTTTGCAGGCGCTATTTTTAGAGCAATAACGCCTGCAAACCGCCCCAGTGTGAAAGGGGCCTTACAATAAGAATAGCTGATGAGCATTAAACATCAGGCAAGTTAACGATCATCAATATAGATAATGTACCTGAGTAATAAAATTCATTTTTTTGTAATATTTTTTACTATGAAAGTAAAAGAGGGCAACATAAAACGAGTGCAATATTTGAAGCTGTTTTTGATAAATTAACACATCAAGATTTGATTAGATGGATGTAGTAGCAATTCTCAATGTATTCTCAAGGTGCTCATCAGATATTTTGGTTCTAATTTTGTGCTTTGTGTGCTTCATCCTTGAAAATAGTTTCTGACAAATATAGGTGCTGCCAAAAACTGATGACATGAAAAAGGCGTGGTTGTGAAGAGTGGGATATTTTATTTTGGGAAGATAAAACTTATAAAAGTCCAGCAAAAAGACATTGTCAAATTTTCCTTTGGCCGCATGTGTTCACTATTTTTTACAAAAAATCCCCACCTCCATCCGTAAGTTTAAGATTTTGTGTTGGGTCGCAGGTTGGACACCCCCGCTGTACAAGCAATAAATCATGATATAAGCCTTGCCAGTAGAAAGTTGAAGGGTTTGCCTTAAAGCAGACCTTTCCCCCCCTTTCACCAAAAAAAAATCACATCAGCTGTTTTGCTTTTACCTACAATTACTGTTTTCGACTTCCTGTTTTTTTGAGACACTGATGATGTAACCAGGGCCTCACAGATACATCCTGGAAAGGCTACATCAACCCGCATCCCCCCCTCCCAGATGATGTGCACTGTCATATGTTCCAGGATGCAGATTTTGGGGTTGATTTACTCAAACTGAGAAGTGCAACATTTGTTGCAGCTGTGCACAGTAGCCAATCAGCTTCTAACTTCAGCTTGCTCAATTAAGCTTTGACAAAAAAAAGCCTGGCAGCTGATAGGTTTCTATGCAAAGCTGCACCAGATTTTGCACTCTCCACTTTTAGTAAATCAACCTCCAAGCATTTTAGCCCTGAATCACATCGGAGCAATTTGACAGGCGATTTAAATCGCCTGCCAAATCGGCAGAAATTGCCGGGAATGGCACCGTCCGAATCAGTACGATTCTGCATTTGCGGCGCCGCAATGATCTCCAAAAGTACTTTCTGTACTACTTTTGCAACTTTAGGGTGCGATTTTCATAGACATCTGTGCAGAACCCCGCACAGATGTCTTTGAAATCGCCCCTGAAGTTGGGACTGACATGCGGGAATGAAATCGTGTGAGTTCAGCTGTCAGTGTGAACCTAGGCTAAGGCAAAGTTCCAGGGAGTTTAGGTGGATGGCATAATCTGCTCTTAGTAAAAATGGCCACTACAAGAAGAATGAGGAGGAAAATAGAATGCAGGTATAAATAAATGTAGAATAAAATTACTAAACATTTCTAAAGGTGCCTTTGTTGTCATTTGTAAGATAAGGGTGAAATTCTTCTTCTTAAAGTGGTTGTAAAGTCAGAAGGTTTTTTTATCTTAATGCATTATGCATTAAGATAAAAAGCCTTCTGTGTGCAGCAAAACTTACCTGAGCCTCATCTCTATCCAGCGTAGGGTGACCACATTTCCAAACTGCCATTCAGGGACACCCCCCCCCCCGCACCCCACGCCCCCCCCAAAAATCCACGGGGCAGCGCTGCTATACCGCCGGCAAAATGCCCCTGCGGCGGCATTTTGCAGGCGGATATAACCACTTTTCGCCTGCTGGTGGGGGGTAAAAAATAGCTCTGCTTTACCGCTGACGTCCGGGGCGGCACAGTGTGAAAGGGGTCTAATACCAAGGTGGTCACACTATTTGGAATAAGATAGCCAGACTTTCCGCCACACAGAAATACATATGTGAAAAAAAACAAAAAAACAAAAACAAAATAGGAAATTGTATTGTTACGAACATACAGTATCAGATTCTAGAAGGAACATTGTTAAAAGCAACACATCAACACATGATTCATTGCAAGCATGCATGTTCTCATAGAATAGTATTAGTGAGTGAGTAGTCTACAAACCTGGAAGTTTGGCTGGTGGCTCGGGTCGCAGCCCTCGTGGGCGGGAGGAGGCTCAGGAGGAGAGAAGTTGGGCTGCTGGCTGCTGGCCTGGCAATGAGCTGCAGTAGGGTGACCACATTTCCAAACTGCCATTCAGGGACACACCCCCCCCCCCCCCCGCACCCACGCCCCCCCCAAAAAAATCAACGGGGCAGCGCTGCTATACCGCCTGCAGCGGCATTTTGCAGGCGGATTTAACCACTTTTCGGCCGCTGGTGGGGGGTAAAAAATAGCTCCGCTTTACCGCTGACGACTGGGGCGGCACAGTGTGAAAGGGGTCTAATACCAAGGTGGTCACCCTATTTGGAATAAGATAACCAGACTTTCCGCCACACAGAAATACATATGTGAAAAAAAACAAAAAAAACAAAAACAAAATAGGAAATTGTATTGTTACGAACATACAGTATCAGATTCTAGAAGGAACATTGTTAAAAGCAACACATCAACACATGATTCATTGCAAGCATGCATGTTCTCATAGAATAGTATTAGTGAGTGAGTAGTCTACAAACCTGGAAGTTTGGCTGGCGGCTCGGGTTGCAGCCCTCGTGGGCGGGAGGAGGCTCAGGAGGAGAGAAGTTGGGCTGCTGGCTGCTGGCCTGGCAATGAGCTGCAGGCAGCGAGAGCAGTCGGCCCCTGGACGGGCACTGGGCACAGGCTGCCGTGGTGGATCCTGGCTTACCAGCAGTGCCAATGGGATGGACAGGGGAACGTGGGATGGACAGGGGGACAGTGGGATGGACAGGGGGACAGTGGGATGGACAGGGGGACAGTGAGATGGACAGGGGGGCCGTGGGATGGACAGGGGGACAGTGGGATGGACAGGGGGACAGTGGGATGGACAAGGGGACAGTGGGATGGACAGGGGGACCGTGGAATGGACAGGGGGACAGTGGGATGGACAGGGGGACAGTAGGATGGACAGGGGGACCGTGGGATGGACAGGGGGACCGTGGGATGGACAGGGGGACCGTGAGATGGACAGGGGGACAGTAATGGACTGTACATACCTCTCTCCTGCTGTCCCGTTCTGTAAGCTGTGGGTTGCACTTGCTCCCTGTACACTGGCTGCTCCTTCTGCTGGACTCCTGCAAGAGCGCTGCATTGACAGAGGCAACAGGGTCAGGGCGGCCGCTGCTTTGCTCTGCATGCAGAGAGAGGGACTGAGGAAGCCAGAATTAGGGGGCAGGGCTGAGGTGGACCGTGGAGCGTGGTGGACACGGAGGCGTGCTGATCAGCGCAGGGCAGCACTGGGTAAGCCTCGCTCAGCCGACGTCACTTGCTGCTAGACGCGATGTGGGGCGGCCCTAGCAACCAGTTAGTTCGGCTGAGCGATGCAATGTTTATCAGGGTGGCGGACTGGCGGTATGTTTTTTTTTTTCATTCCGGGACACTGTATTGTCCCGGAATGAAGGTGCCCGGGACCCGGGACACAAATATGCATTAAGGGACAATCCCGGGCAATCCGGGACACGTGGGCACCCTAATCCAGCGATGTCCACGAGTGCCTCTGCCATCCGGGACTCTCCCTTCTGATTGGCTGAGACACAGCAACGGCGCCATTGGGTCCCGCCCGCCACCGGCAATCAAACTCAGTTGGCCAATAAGGAGCGAGGGGGCGGGGCCAAACCGTGGCTCCGTGACTGAATGGACACAGGGAGCTGTGGCTCGACACGGGTGCCCCCACAGCAAGCTGCTTTCTGTGGGGGCATTCAACTGGAGGGAGGGGCCAGGAGCTCTGTGCGAGTTCTGGATAAAGCACCAAGCTGCCTGATTATGATACAGGAATGTTGCAAAATCCTTGGACAAAGAGTACTATTGTCACGATTACAAAAGAAACATGGATTTCTGGGGCTGCAGAATAAAATGCAGAGCTCATTTTTAACAACAAATACAAAATCCCTTTGTGGCTTGTGTGCCATAGATCAGGTTTATTTTTTGTTTAATAAAAGAGGAGTTTGTCTTTAAAAATTATTTCAGTGAGGATTTCCGCCTTTCTCTTTGCTGACACACATCCACCAAAATGTATGAAGAAAATTGATGAGGTTGGTGCCCTTCTCACTGCTCTGTGTGATTCTGGCTTACTCTCTGATCGCTGTCTATGTCCCTGCTCCCCATTGCCATGACTCACCTGCTTTTTCTGTTCTGTTTACGATGTTGCAGCTCATCCAAGCTGATCAGAGTGCCTGTTCTTACCCATAAAAAAGCAGTATTCATTGTTGCCCCCCCTACCGACTTTACTCTGGGGTCTGCTCCACTGAGACAAGACAAGAGTGTCCAGGAAAAATCCAAATGACCCATGAATTATTTATGGGTCATTGCAGCAGCCTGTAGATCTGAGGATTGCTGTACCTGAAAATGGAACTGTATAGAATATTACCCTGGGGGAATCCTATGATGTGGTTGCTGGCCACAATGGCAGTGATTTTTTTATTCTCTAGCTTTGAACAGAGTTCTGTTTCTGAGAAAAGAGGATGTGAAGAAGTGTGCCTTACCTTCTCTTTTGCAGGACAAGGAAGCAGACGTCCATTAGCCATTTAGTGATGAGGGAGTGGTGCTGTTTTCAGCAGAGGGCTGTCAATTCTGAGAAAGCTGCACCCTAAGGCCCCTTCACATTACCGACCCCCCCACCCCCCCGTGACACTAACTTCTACCGTTATACTAACCTTCACTGTATTCCTAACCCTTATTTACTAATTGTAAATCCAAATTTAATACTAACCTTCATTGTAACCCTAACCCTCCCTTTACCCCTCTCTGTAACCCTAATACTAACCCTGCCTGTAACCCCAACACTTACTGCCCATATAACCCTAATATTAGCTCTCTCTGTAACCCTCTCTGTAACCCTAACTGTAACCCTAACACTAACTCTCCAATAAACCCTAAAAACTAGCCCTCACTGTAACCCTAATACTAACTCTGACTGTAACCCTAACACTTACCCTCCATGTAACCCTAATACTAAACCTCCCTTTAACTCGTATGCCCCGTACACACGGTCGGATTTTCCGATGGAAAATGTCCGATCGGAGCGTGTTGTCGGAAATTCCAACCGTGTGTGGGCTCCATCGGACATTTTCCATCGGATTTTCCGACACACAAAGTTGGAGAGCAGGAGATAAAATTTTCCGACAACAAAATCCGTTGTCGGAAATTCCGATCGTGTGTACACAAATCCGACGGACAAAGTGCCACGCATGCTCAGAATAAATAAAGAGATGAAAGCTATTGGCCACTGCCCCGTTTATAGTCCCGACGTACGTGTTTTACGTCACCGCGTTTAGAACTATCGGATGTTCCGACAACTTTGTGCGACCGTGTGTTGACAAAACAAGTTTGAGCCAACATCCGTCTGAAAAAATCCTAGGATTTTGTTGTCGGAATGTCCGAACAAAGTCCGACCGTGTGTACGCCCTATAACACTAATTCGTCATGTAGCATTTTTCACTTGTATCTGGACACAGGAAATCAGTCCCTGGGGTTCTTTGTGTTGTTTATATTAGAGATAAAAACTTGGATGGGGGTAGAGGAGTTATGAGATGCCCAACTTGACTGAAACAACAGATGGGGACAACTTCCTTATTATGTACAGAGAAAAGATCCTGGACTGTGCTCCTTCCTGGACACAATCAGTCTTTAAGGATCAGTGGAAAAAGTCCCTTGCGGACTAGGAGCTCTTAGTCCCCTTTGGAAAATAGCAAAAAAGGTTGCAAAACTGCATGTGGGAGTATCTCCTCTCCTCCGTAGAACTGCTCTCAGCTCCACCGCCTGCAGGTACTACCAGCCCTCCTGGCTGCTTGTCTATCAGCCCACCTTGTTGCTCTGAAGATCTCCCAGGATAAGGGATAAAAGAGTTAAGTACAGCGCTGCCCTTTGTAAGCTTGCTACATGTGGCAGTCTCTTCCAATGTGAATTCCTGGGTGTGCTGATGTACTCACTCTGTCCTCCTTGATCCCTGCTGCTCTTAGCTAAGATTCCTTCTCAAACCAGACTCTGAAAGGATTCTTTCCAGCCAGCCTGAGCATAGCCTGGAGGCAAAGCCCCCCCCCCCTTCAGACCTAGGGGACCCCTCCTAGACCACCAACAGCCTCCTCGGCACTCCATATTCCACCCAACTCCCCTGCTAGCATGACTCCATCATATTTAGGGGCTGACCTAGCCACCCTGCCAAGACATTCTGCCTGGGGATAGGCCAAGTTCCCTCAAGTATGCAGATCAGAACCTCCTGGCCTCCGCCCACTAACTTTCAGCTGCTTCTACAAGCTTCTAGATCCAGTAGTAACCCCGACCCAGTTACAGACTCACATAACTTACCATAAGTCATAAGCTTACATTTACCTACATTAACACCAGTAGCACACTAGAGGGTGCTACATTAACTATTAAAGAAGCTGTTTTCACTCTGTTGGTGTGTGGTCATCCATTTGTTTCATGACAAACCTAACACTAAACCTTTGTGTAACCCTAATAACAACCTCCATGATAACCCTTACTGTACAGTAACTCTAATTCTAAAGTTAACTCTCCCTGTAACCCTAATACTATCCATCCCTGTGCCCCTTATACAAATCCTCGCACTAACTCTTGTGTAGCTGTATACTATATTATCACATAGGTACATACTAGGGTGATCAGACATTCCTGGTTTCCTGAGACAGTCTCTGATTTTGGGGGCTGTTCCCAGTAAAAAGAAATGTCCTCTATTTTGTCCCTGGTTTAAAGAATGTGTCCCCAATTTTTTCCCAGCTTTAATAATGTTATCCCTAGTCCAGACAGCTGCAGGAAAATCCATCTTAGCAACATTTCTGTAATTGGCCTGGAGCAGGGAGAGGGAGGGGAGGAGTGGGTCTGCTTCCAGCTGTGTCTGGGGTTATTGATGATGTCATGTACCGACATTATGTGGTCTCCTCAGTAACTTCCCTCTAGGCTTGTGCAGACTTCATTGCGGGAGGTAAAATAATGGATTATTTGCTACCTTGCCCTTGCTAGTGATTGTAAAGCCCCGGTGTGCACTCTTGACCCAGAGCAAAGTAGGCTCCAGTGTTATTAAACCATACTCCTTCACCCTGGATTCACACTAGTGCGATGCGGGAACCAGCGCCGGTGCCCACATCGCTCCTCTCCTGCAAGCAGTTCATACACACTCCTGCAAGCAGTTCATACACCCGCTGCGGGTGTCATTAACAAAGTTAATGACACCCCCAGTTTAGTTCACAGATCGCAGTGCGAACTGTGAACTCGCACAGGAATCGGATCGCATAGGTAGGAACACCCATGCGATCCGATTCTAGGGCGGGCAAAAACAAGTCCCTGCACTATTTCCTGTGCCAATCCAGTGTGAGTTCACGTATACAACTGTATGGGTGAACTCGCATTTCTCAGAGATCGCATGTGATCGGCACCTGCAGTACAGGTGCGAATCACATGCGATCTCTGAGATCTTGCTAGTGTGAATCCAGGCTTAATCCCCTTCAACAATTTGGCCACAGCCAACATTAAGTGTTGCGTGCTTCATATCCCACTATTATCCACACCCCCTGCCACGCCCTTGCCCTGTTCGCAATTAAATCAGGTGTGGTCAGTAGGGTCCAAACAACACAAAAACACTCTCCTGCGCTCAGGAGCTAAGTCCATATGTGAGTGGTGTAGCCAACCCGTTGGTAACAATATGGAAAGTCAAACAATCGTTAAAAAGAAGGCTTAACATTGCTCCAAGAATTCGGAAGCGGTGTCTTCTAGACACCTGCAACCTGAACCCGGTATTCAGAGAAACCAGATGGTATTTAATTTTTTTAAAGATATGCTCACCTTAGTAAATACTATCATGGCAATAAGGATAGTGGAAATGCTGTCTGTTCTCTACAATGGGCCAAATGAACAGCCCCAAAACTGAAAGCCTCCCCCCGGTCGGTAGGTTGATGGGGCGCACCCCCCCCTCGCTTGATCATCAGCACACCAGCCACGCACTTACCCCATGTAGGTTTCCTTCTCGTCGGCTTCACCTGCGTCTCCTCCTCCCCAGCATCACAGCAGCTTCCCCTGCGTCTCCTCCTCCTCGGCAGCCAATACGATTACTCCTCCTCTCCGCCAATTGGGTCTCAGGACCTGTTTCCTGATTGGCCGGGAGGAGAATCAGGAAGACAATAGCGAATATTAATTCGCCATTCTCACACAACTGGGTGGGCTCAGGGCACAGTGCCCTGCGCCCCGAGTCCACCCTTTTTTTAAGGTAATTAGAGCCTCTGGCTCTAATCACGTGCTTCTAAATGTAAAAAAAAAAAACCATTGGAATCCATGCGTCTGGCGCCCTGCATGTAGATTAAGGACCGGATGCATGGATTAGAGGGGCGGCGCCCCTGCATCACTTATGGACGGGCCGCCACTGCCTAAACATCAGAGGGAGCTCAAGTTCTCCCTATGTTTTCACAGATGGAGCTGACATTATCGGTTATCCTGTCTATGTGTTTTTCTTATTTATATTATTGGAAATGGGTACCTTTATTCTTAGATATTTTATGAAAAACATATTAATTTGATATCACCTCTAATCCCAAGCAGCAGGGACTTGCTTTAATCCACTACTGTTTGTCATTGTAATTCTCTGGTAGAAGCCTCTCTGGTTAGATTTCCTCTCAGCTGATATATCTTGTAAACAGTTATAAAACCCCAGCTGAGCATCTTAATCCTGCGCAGTGTTTAGATATATTTTTTCTTTGTGTAACCAAAGAATGCTAAACGCATATTAACTAAGAAGAGAGCTGTATCGCGGGTCACAGGGTAGACCATTAGCGTTGAACCCAGAAAGATTTCTTTTCAAAGACAGATATTTCATCTAAATTCATCTTGCACATTTGTGATGAAGAAATGAGAAAATTGCTGAAGCATTGGGCGACATTTCATGTCCTGCGTATAGCGTAAAGGATGTAACTCTCCAATGTCACACTTTTTAGGTCAAAATTCTTGTTCCAGTTTTTCTTCATTGTCAATGCCATTTTTACAACTGAGATGGAGATCTGATAAGGCTGACAGGAGGCACAAAGCCAAATGGAGGTGGAGGTGAGGCACCAGATAGAAATCCTTTAGTATTTAAAAGGACCTTGTTTGAGCCCAATGGCCTAGGAGTAAGGGTTAACCACTTTGAGATGTCTATGTAAAGTAGAGTCAGGAGGAGTGCCAAGCAAACACAAGTCCAAAAAGTGTATTTTATTGGTTTCACAAATGACAATTTGGAATTCAGGTCTTACAGAAGTGTACACTAAAAACACAACCATCAGCGCTCAAGTATTGAAAGGATACTGTCAGAACGCATAAACTAAACGGAGACGGAAAGTGCAAATAAAATCACAGCTTTAACCACTTCAATACCAGGCACTTAGACACCTTTCCGCCCAGACCAATTTTCAGCTTTCAGCGCTGTCACAATTTGAATGACAATTGCGCGGTCATGCTACACTGTACTCAAACAATTTTTTTTTATCATTTTGTTCCCACAAATAGAGCTTTCTTTTGGTGGTATTTGATCACCTCTGCGTTTTTTATTTTTTGCACAACAAATAAAAAAAGACCGAAAATTTTGAAAAAAAACAAGTTTTTCTTTGTTTCTGTTAAAATTTTTTGTAAATAAGTACATTTTCTTCTTTAATGACGGGCACTGATATGGCTGCACTGATGGGCACTGATACGGCGGCACTGATGGGCACTGATAGGTGGCACTGGTATGTGGCACTGATGGACACTCATAGGTGGCACCGATGGGCTCTCATAGGTGGCACTGATGGGCACTCGTAGGTGGCATTGATGGGTACTTATGGGTGGCACTGATGAGTACTTATGGGTGGCACTGATAGGTGGCATGGATGGGCACTGATAGGTGGGCACTGATGGGCACAGATGGGCACTGACAGGTGTCAGCGATGGACACTGATGGGTGGCACTGATGACACTGATTGGTAGCACTGATGCCCCTAAGGGTGGCATTTCTGGGCATCACTGCAATATACCGGTGCCAATCAGTGCCCATTTGTGGGCACTGATTGGCACAGATTGGGCACTGACTGGGCACATTGGGCACATGTGAATGGCCATGGGGTACATACCTGGCCATCCACATGTTGCCCCTCTCCCTGGTGGTCCTAGTGGCGATCCCTGGTGGTCCAGTGTGGTCATCTGAGGGGGGGCTGCGCTGATAAACAATCAGCAGAGTCCCCCCTGTCAGGAGAGCCAGCGATCGGCTCTCCTCTACTCGCGTCTGTCAGACGCGAGGGAGGAAAAGCCGATCAATGGCTCCTCCTATTGACATCGTGATCAGCCGTGATTGGACACGGCTGATCACATGGTAAAGAGCCTCCGCCGGAGGCTCTTTACCAAGATCGGTGAAGCAGTGTGTCAGACTGACACACCGCTCCACCGATCGCCGCGATGCGCACCCCCACGGGCGCCAGGCGGCATGTTATCCTGCTGGACGTCATATGACGCCAAGTCAGGATAACTGAACCACCGCCCAGCCATCATCTGCTATGGGCCGGGCAGGAAGTGGTTAATGAAATGGCAAAAATAACACAGTACAGGAACATAGTCAAAAACAGAAGCCAGAGCTTGGATGCCAGAATGGGTAATCAGACGAGCTTGAGTCAGGAAACTAGAAGTCAGCATAGTCAGGAGCAAAAAACAGGACAAGAATCAGAAGGGAAGTCAGCCAGGCCAAGTCATACACAGGAGCATGGGAAGAAAACATTTAGAGATCAAAGACCACGCAAGAGCAAGGAAGAAATGAGCTAAGCTGCTTAACCACTTCAGCCACCCCGGAAGATGTGGCTGCTTAATGACAGGGCCATTTTCTGAGATACGGCACTGCGCGCTTTAACTGACAATTGTGTGGGCGTGCGACGCTGTACCCAAACAAAATTGACATCCTTTTTTTCCTACAAATAGAGCTTTCTTTTGGTGATTTTTATTTTTTGCGCTATAAACAAAAGAAGAGTGACAATTTTGGAAAAAACACAATATATTTTACTTTTTGCTGTAATAAATATTCCACATTTTTTTTCAAAAAAACAAATTTTTTCCTCAGTTTAGGCCGATATGTATTCTTCTACATATTTTTGGTAAAAATCTCAATAATCTCAATCTCAATATTGATTGGTTTGTGCAAAACTTATAGCGTCTACAAAATAGGGGATAGATATATGGCATTTTTATTATTATTATTTTTTTACTAGTAATCGGTGATCTGCAATTTTTATTGGGACTGCGATATTGCAGCAGATAAATTGGACACTTTTGACGCATTTTTGGGACCATTGACAATTATACAGAGATCAGTGCTATAAAAATGCACTGATTACTGTATAAATGTCACTGGCAGGGAAGGAGTTAACACTAGGGGGCGATCAAGGGGTTAACTGTGTTCCCTATTTGTGTTCTAACTGTAGGGGGGATGGGACTGACTAAGGGAAGAGAGAGATCGGTGTTCATACTTTGTATGAACACACGATCTGTCTCCTCTCCCCTGAAAGAAACGGGATCTGTGTGTTTACACACACAGATCCCCTTTCTCGCTCTGTCACGAGCGATCGCGGGTGCCCGGTGGTCATCATGCACGCCGGGCACTCGTAATGGCTCCGGGCACACGCTGCACGCCCCTAGTGGCCAAAAAGCGAAACGACGCAAGGTAACGTCAATTTGCCCAGCCGAGCCAACCTGCCGTAGTAAAACTGCGGCGGCTGGTCCGGAAGTGGTTAAATAGCAAAAAGGGACTGGCTGTAGGCTGGAATAATGAGGCAGGTTAATGGTAACAAGGTAACAAGGTGAGTCACTGTGGTAATGAGTGGCTGGTAATTAATCGACATCTGAGCAGCTTCTGATCACTGAGAGAAAAGAGCTGCTCGTTAAGTAGCAGGAGCCCAGCCCTGACAGATAAAAACTTACTAGGGTTACTCCTGTTCAGAGTTCAATACAAATCAGTGTCCACAGCCTTGCAGCCCTCTCCAGACAGGGAAAACATTATTATTATTATTATACAGGATTTATATAGCGCCAACAGTTTAAGCAGCGCTTTACAATATAAAAAAGAGACAATACAGTTATAATACAATAAAATACAAGAGGATTAAGAGGGCCCTGCTCAGAAGGGCTTACAATCTAATAGGGTGGGGCAGGTGGTACAAAAGGTTGTAACTGTGGGGAATGAGCTGGTGGAAGTGGTAGGAGATTAGTTGGAGACGTGATAGGCTTTCCTGAAGAGATGAGTTTTCAGGGATCGCCTGAAGGTAGCAAGAGTAGGGGAGAGCCGGATAGATGGAGGTAGCGAGTTCCAGAGGATGGGAGAGGCTTTGCAGAAATCCTGGAGATGAGCATGGGAGGAGGAGATGAGAAAGCTTGAACGCAGGAGGTCTTGAGAAGAGCGGAGAGGTCGATTTGGGTGATATTTGGAGACAAAACATTGAGCAATACCTCAAAATAAACCAAGAGTGCACCAGCATCATGTAAAACCCTCAATACATGTTTGTTAAAAATGATATTTTGTACTAATAAAGGTACTTGGTGAAAGCACATATAACATAAAACATTAGTAAAAACTCTTGTGAACCAATAGGCGCAGATGTCCAATTGTCGAGCCCTCACAGCAATGGCTTACTCATTTCAAGGGCATTCCCTCTACTTCAGATGCGGGTGAGTGGCAGCAGTGGTTTTGTTGTGCATACATTGAATTGGTGCTTCCTGGAGCTGAGAACCCTATTGCCACTTACCCACATCCACTTAAAGGGTATGCCCACGAAATACGTAAACCATTTTGTGCGATGGAGGCAGCGTTTACATTGTGCTGTAAGTGTTAAACAGTTTTATTTGTGTGCCTATTTGAAAATTTCTACTTGTATGGATTTTATGTTACATGTGCTTACACCACTTACCTATGTGAGTCAAGTGCCTTGAAGATATTATTTTAATAAAAATGTTATGAGGAATTTACAGTGCGCTCTCTCTTTATTTTGTAGACCTTCAGGAGTGTGTTCCCCACCATGTGCCGTGATTCCATCCATCAACCCCCTATGCCACTATTCAGTCCTGTACTCAAACGGACTTAGATTTCCGAGGGAAGCAGCAAGAGCATGTTGTGGCAGACACAGGTACCCATCACTCCCTGAAGTGTCAAATGCCAAAGAGGATTATGGAGGCTGCACTCTGGAGTGGAAGCGAGGTAGGGGCAAAGGCTGCTGAAGAAATACTGTAAGTATAGCGGCCTTTTTATTGCAGGGAATCTGTATTTTTATACTTTTAGAGACCTAACAAGGGGCTCTTTAAGTGTTAAATGGAGGGCCTCCTATTTAGATTTTGCGCAATGGCTCCACAGATTTTTAAGTGAAGCCTATAAGGATTGCATAAAAATGTAGCCCATGCAATCATGTCACTGTTCCATTGCCATTGCAGTACGGGAACAGCTGGATGCAATGGTACCTGCATTCCCACGAAGATAAAATCATTTCTGGGAGATGATCAGTATGGAAAGTATCACCTTGGAATCTGCCGTGGGACTGGATGGTGCAGCCATTCGTTGGAACCACTAAAAGCAATTATCACTCCCCTGCTCCAGTAAGCTAAAAAATTGTTACCCACACATCATTAGCACTTCAGAGATTAAAACTGTGTACGCAGGAGATAAGAAACACACAGGAGGGAAAATGTAAAACATATTCATTACTATGAAGGAATAGGGAAAAAAAAAACTTTTTAACAAAGTTTGCCGGGAGAGTGAAGCATAAAGATACATTTTACATTTTATGATAGATAGACGGACAGGGATGAGGCGATCAGAGGCTTTCTTAGGATGACACTCTGATCTCCCCTCGTCCTCCCTCCACTGTCCGAGGCGGCGGGGAGCGCTGGATGTGGATTGTCTTCCTGATTGGCCGGGAGGAGAATCAGGAAGACAATAGTGAATATTAATTCGCTAATGTCGCACGACTGAGTGGGCTCAGGGCGCAGTGCTCTGCGCCCCCCGAGCCCACCCTTTTTTGAAGCCAATTAGAGCCTCAGGCTCTAATCATATGCTTAAAAAAAAACCCATTGGAATCCATGTGTCCAGTGCCCTGCATGTAGATTAGGGGCCGGGTGCATGGATTAGGAGGGGGCACCCTTGATGTGATGCACCCCTGATCACCGCCACTGATGTGAACCCTCACCTTGTAGAACAACCTTAGTTTAAAATAGAAATGAAAGGCAAACATTTGTATATAAATATAAAAAAAATTATACATTTTTTTCCCCTTTTTTAAAAGTGATCATGTAACCCCTGTTACTGCATAAGGAGCTCAGAGGGAGGAGAAATAGCAGTACACCGATCTTCTCAGTGAATGGCTGTGCAGGGGTGGTGTTTCAGTCTAATCATTGGAGGAGAGCAGGCTGAGTTCTCAGCACAGCTAGAAAACTGGCCATGTTGTGCTCGCATGCCTAGTCAGTTTTTAATAGGAAAGCAGAGAGACTGGCAGGAACACCATGGATTTCACACAAAGGAAGCAATACAAAGAGAACAGGATACTTTCTCATACAAGTACATGGTACAGAAGGTACATATCAGGAATATAACATTTTGGGTTAATATACCGTATTTATCGGCATATAACACGCACTTTTTTCCCCTGAAAATCAGGGGGAAATCGTGGGTGCGTGTTATAGGCCGATCCCCCCCCCCAATTGTGTGTGATCGGAGCGATCGCGGCAATTGCCGCGATCGCCACCGACATACACAGCCGTGTGGAAATTCAAATACGGCGCCGAGACTGCAGGGACTCGGCGGAGCGGAGCTACACATAGCCGAGAGTCCTCTGGTTTTCTTGGCGCCGCTTACAGTCCTGCCCATAGGGCGGAACTGGGCGGGACTGTAAGCGGCGCCGAGAAAACCCGAGGACTCTCAGCTATGTGTATCAGCGCTCCGCCGAGTCCCTGCATTCTCGGCGCCATATTTAAATTTACACAGGGCTGTGTATGACGGCAGGGATCACGGCGATCCCACAAAGCTGCACGGGGGCAAGGCTGCACGGGGGGGGCAAGGCTGCACTGGGGCAAGGCTGCATGGGGGCAAAGCTGCACTGGGGCAAGGCTGCACTGGAGAAAAGCTGCACTGACAAGGCTGCACTGACATGGCTGCACTGACATTGCTGCACTGACAAGGCTGCACTGACAAGGCTGCACTGACATGGCTGCACTGACAAGGCTGCACTGACATGGCTGCACTGACAAGGCTGCACTGGGGCAAAGCTGCACTGACAAGGCTGCAATGGACACTGGGGCAAGGCTGCACTGACAATTCTGCACTGGGGCAAAGCTGCACTGACAAGGCTGCAATGGACACTGGGGCAAGGCTGCACTGACACTGACAAGGCTGCAGATGGACACCGATAACGCTGCATTGATGGGCATTTTAATGTAAGTTTTTCTTCCTTAAACTTTCCTCCTAAAAGTTTTTTTCCTTAAAATTCCCTCCTTAACTTGAGTGCGTGTTATACGCCGGTGCGTGTTATACGCCGATAAATACGGTATTCTTTAAAGCTCTTGACGCCAAAGTGGTTGTACCGCTTTAAGCATGTACCGGGATGATCCCTGCAGCTACATGCATCATCCCGGTATCGTTTTTGAAAGCTGGTGGCCAGCTTTTATGTAAAAGTCATCCTAGCGACTAGCATAGCTGCTGGATGGCTTTTACAGGCGATGGAAGAGATCGCCTCCCCCTCCCCCCCTCCCACTGCACTTTCTGGGAGCTCCCGCACCCCGGACTAAGCCAGGAATGCATGTGTCAGTTTAAATGGAACAACAAGAGGTCAAGTTCTGCAATGCAGTTAGCTGAAATCCTTGCAACATACTCTGTGAGTTGTGTTTTTCAACAAAAATGGGATTTCACTTTAAACACACTCAGAAGTCACCATCCACCTTTCCTGGCCTTGTCAGCATCCTGCACAGATTTTAGCAGCTCTGTTTAATATTTTTTTTGTCCTGGCATTTTGAATATTTAACTGTGCTGATAAAATTTATGCTTAGCCCAATTTTTCTAAAATGTTAATATAAACATGATTTTTCCCTTTACCCTTTGGGATACCTAAATTTAGCAACGAAACGGTTTCCATTAAAGCAGCAAATGTCTTTTCATCTTAGTGGCAATTTGCGAGTCAGTGTGAGCGGTACGGAATTCATATTCCAGGACAAAACCTTATATTTAGCTTCTCCCTACACTTCTTCCCCCTCGCCTATTTTGTACGTAGTCCCCCTGTCCCTGGAATAATTGCAATCCTATTATTATAAGTCAGAGAGGTTCTATGGGGGAAAAATATCCATGTGAGAGAAGAGTCCATGCTCTTGAAACCTGCACAGTACAGATATAATTTCATTACTTGATAAAATCAGCAATTGACTAAAAATGTAAAAAAAAAAAAAAAAGGCTTCAGAAGGACCTTGATGCAAGCTAAAAATGATTTGCTGTGTTCTGTACCTAATATTTTCAGAAATTATTTTCCAGTGAAAGTTTTTATATTTTTTTTGCTAACTCAGCAGGATATTGTATCAATGCAAAGAGCACTCACCAAAGGATTGGGTCGTCGTGATTTTCTGAGTAAGGGCAAAAGCTGTGCAGTGTAGAGCAACAAGTAGAAGATGTCCCCATTGGCCTAATAACTAAGCAACCATAGATCCATGGTGTGTTGACATAGTGAGGACTGGGGTCAGTGAAGCCTATCTTTCTAAATGAGCAGTGAACAATGCCACTTGGGGGAACCTGCAGAGGGCATCCTGTTGAGGTTTCAAGACCTTTGAGGCCCTTCTTAAAACTCAAATGACACTCTGTCTTTCCAGCACATCTTTTTAAACTGCAGTTTGGAAAAAATGGCTCTATAAGATTAGGCTTTATTTGCACTAAACACCAACCAGGGTTATGCATTTGGCTTTTGGACTGTAAAGAAATAATTTGCATGGCTCCACTTATTGCCCAGATATGAGGAATATTCCTCTTATTTTTGGGATTTGGAATGGAATGAGACATATAAATACCTTCAGTTCTATGAAGGCTTCACTATGCTACACATTGATTCTCTTGGAGAACATTTTTGATTCCTTTAATCCCTTCTCACTATAACCTATTTGGTTATGCTCTCTCACTTTTTGGTAAATAAAAGGTCGCTATTTAAGATCAGTCACTTAGTCCCTGTGTATTTGTGGTTGGGTAGAAATAAGGACCAGATTTGACACATTCATTAGTCATGATTTAGGTTCCTTTACAAATAATTGACTAACATTTTTCGTCTAACAAAAAATACTCCCTGTCAGCTTAAGGTTCATAATATTTTACAGCACACACATACAAGAATGACATTTCCTGCAGGGCTAGTTAAAAACACCTGAACATATTCAAAAAATATGGGGGTTTGGTCACACTATATGGTCATATAGTGCTAAGCCCACTTACTGCGACAAAGTACCCCGAATTAGTGGGTCCTACCCTAGTAATAGAATGGAAGATCCTTTGTCTCAACCATGGGAGCTGAACTCCTCTATGTGGGAGAACTGAAGGGGATACATCCTATGCACTGGTGGCCACTAAATAAGAGGTAATGAGGAGGGGGAGGGGTGCTCCAGCCCAAAAAACCTGGTCAGGGCCTATTACAATATACAAGAACATATTTGGGGGGAACACCATACAATGCGTTTAAATTCCAGATGGTGCTGCTATAAGACCGACAAACAGTACAAAAGATTTTACAGCGCACACATACAAGAATGACATTTCCTGCAGGGCTAGTTAAAGCCCACTATGGCTAGCTAAGCCCACTTATGTATGTGTGCGCTGTAAAATATTTTGTACTGTTTGTAGGTCTTATAGCAGCACCATCTTGAATTTAAACACATTGAATCGTGTGCCCCCCAAATATGTTCTTGTATAGCTTAAGGTTCATGTCATGCTTGTTATTCTTCGACACCTCACTGTTGGCAGAATGACTAGGTTGCACTTGCCCCTCTAACCAATATGTTGACTATGTTGAACTAAGTAAAACCCTTAAAAGAAAGTTTCTTGACAAAAAATATCCTGAAATTTTAGTGGAAGAAGCTTTCAAACATTACCTGCACAGAAAACCACCAAAACCAAAAACTAATCCAATCTATTGACTGGAATGGTACCAGCTGATTGGAGAAAAGCCAATGTAGCACCAATATTTAAAAAGGGCCCAAAAAACATCCCTGGGAATTACAGACCAGTTAGCCTAACATCAATAGTATGTAAAATCTTGGAGGGAATGATAAGGGACTATATACAAGATTTTAGTAATAAGAACGATATCATTAACAGTAATCAGCATGGATTCATGAAGAATCGTTCTTGCCAAACCAATCTATTAACCTTCTATGAGGAGGTGAGTTGCCATCTAGATAAAGGAAGTCCCGTAGACGTGGTGTATCTGGATTTTGCAAAAGCATTTGACACAGTTCCCCATAAACGTTTACTGTACAAAATAGAGTCCGTTGGCATGGACCATAGGGTGAGTACCTGGATTGAAAACTGGCTACAAGGGCGTGTTCAGAGGGTGGTGTTAAATGGGGAGTACTCAGAATGGTCAGGGGTGGGTAGTGGGGTTCCCCAGGGTTCTGTGCTGGGACCAATCCTATTTAATTTGTTTATAAACGATCTGGAGGATGGGATAAACAGTTCAATCTCTGTATTTGCAGACGATACTAAGCTAAGCAGGGCAATAACTTCTCCGCAGGATATGGAAACCTTGCAAAAAGACCTGAACAAATTAATGGGGTGGGCGACTACATGGCAAATGAGGTTCAATGTAGAAAAATGTAAAATAATGCATTTGGGTGGCAAAAATATGAATGCAATCTATACACTGGGGGGAGAACCTCTGGGGGAATCTAGAATGGAAAAGGACCTGGGGGTCCTAGTAGATGATAGGCTCAGCAATGGCATGCAATGCCAAGCTGCTGCTAATAAGGCAAACAGAATATTGGCATGTATTAAAAGGGGGATCAAGTCCAGAGATAAAACGATAATTCTCCCGCTCTACAAGGCTCTGGTCCGGCCGCACCTGGAGTATGCAGTCCAGTTCTGGGCACCAGTCCTCAGGAAGGATGTACTGAAAATGGAGCGAGTACAAAGAAGGGCAACAAAGCTAATAAAGGGTCTGGAGGATCTTAGTTATGAGGAAAGGTTGCGAGCGTTGAACTTATTCTCTCTGGAGAAGAGACGCTTGAGAGGGGATATGATTTCAATTTACAAATACTGTACTGGTGACCCCACAATAGGGATAAAACTTTTTCGCAGAAGAGAGTTTAATAAGACTCGGGGCCACTCATTACAATTAGAAGAAAAGAGGTTTAACCTTAAACTACGTAGAGGGTTCTTTACTGTAAGAGCGGTAAGGATGTGGAATTCCCTTCCACAGGCGGTGGTCTCAGTGTGGAGCATTGATAGCTTCAAGAAACTATTAGATAATCACCTGAATGACCGCAACATACAGGGATATATAATGTAATACTGACACATAATCACACACATAGGTTGGACTTGATGGACGTGTGTCTTTTTTCAACCTCACCTACTATGTAACTATGTAATCCACCAACACATGATGGTTCTAGTAGGTTTATAACTACCTTCCATAACAAACATAAAGGTATGGAGAAGATTCTAGAAAGGCATTGGGGTATTTTACACCAAGACCCCCATCTAAAAACGCTACTCCCACCTCGCCCCAAGGTCATTTACTGCAGGGCTCCCAATCTTAAAAACAAGATTGCACCCAGTAAGTTCAAACCTATTTCGACGATACCGCCTGTACCCACATTGATCCCCCTGGTAGGCATGTACCAATGCCGAAAGGCCTTATGTAAAACCTGTAATTTCGTCCAACATGGACAGAAATCCTTCACCACCAAGGGCAAAACTTATATGCTGAAAGAATTTTTTAATTGTTCGTCCGACTTCGTCGTCTATGGCCTATGTTGTCCTTGTGGCCTATTGTATGTAGGCCGGACAATCAGGGCCTTGAGACAAAGATTTGGCGAACACAGAAGGCTCGTCGAGGGGGGAAAAGACCCCCATAGTGTTCCAAAACATTTTGCCTCAGCCCACCAGAGTTCCACAGATGGCCTCAGGGTGTGGGCCATTGAACAGATCCCGAGGTCCCTCCCAGCTGCTGAGAGATTCAAGAAGCTTTGTGCCCGTGAGACCTTTTGGATCTACACTCTGGATGTACTCTCGCCAGGAGGAATCAATGAGAGCATTGAGATTGCAACCATCTTATAAAAATTATAAATATATACTCCCGCAATATTTTTAAACTAATTAAATCAATTGGTGGTCTCAATGGTAACTATATACTGTCCCCTAGAGGTCAAATTGTTTTTATTTCATCACATGGTTTTTTAAAAATCATCAATTATATATGACCCATTTATATGCACTGGTTCCTTTATATGAGTGCTTCCTTGTTCCCTGCTTTGTATGGGTTGCACATGGGGGCTATACAGCGGAGGCGTATACATGTATATATATGTATGCATATATGCGTACCTGTATGTGTATATATATATATATGTACCAATACCTCTGACTGTGATATTGAGGTCTTTTTAATTAATTTTTATTTTTTAATATTACCATATAAAATTTGTTGGCCCCTTATTGTGCTTAATATGCATTGGCCCCATATTGCGGCTTATTCATTTTTATTTATTTTTAATTATTTTTAATTTTCCATATTATCTTTCCCATATTGGTTTCTTATAGAGGTACATCTCTCATATATATATATATTCTATAACATCTGTATGCCTGTTATTAATTGAGATTATCTCTAGACATGCACCTTGTAATCAGATTTGATAGAGTGTTTTTATACTGCCACTACTTTCCCCCTTCCCATCCTTCTCCGTCCCCTCCCTTTTCTCCTCCTTCTTTCCCTCCTCCAATTCCCTTTTAAGTCGCCACTACGATCCATCTGTAGCTTGATGAAGGAGCCCGGCTACCGTGACATCATAGCCCGTACGCTCAGGAAACGCGACGCTTTCCAGTGACGTCACAGCTCCGCGTCTGCCTTCCACCAGCGTTCCAGGCCTCGCTCTGAATTACATCACCACCGCGGCCGGCTCGAGCGGTGTCCAGCAAGCCCTACGCACGGCAGTCAGCAGAGAACACCTGTGACGGATCTGATGGACCCTTTCTTATGATGGATCATAACCGCACTACATGCTGTCTTTTATCCTTCAAAATGTGAGTTGTTTGTACAGTGTTTTTAAATAAATTGGCTTACATACTACACCTAGAGGCGCCTCCCCCCCTTGTGTTTTTTCCTGCAGATCTTGGAGCTTGGTTTCAGCTCTTCCTGGAAGGCAGCCCTCTGTGTGGATTTTTTAATATCACCCTGCCTCTTCCCACAGATTTTTATGGACTAAATATATTAGTTATATTTACAACTTCAGTCTACTAGTAGCATGATGGTGATATAAGGCTTCCAGTTTTTGCGCCTTTACTCGTTTGTTAAAGGGATGCAGACCCTGCAAATTTCCTCATTAGAGCCATGGTTGATAATTATGAAACCACTCTCATTAGACTTACTTAGCACAGGGACACAGAGGAACAAACAGGGAATTCTTCAGAATAACAAAAGGTAGAAATATGCAACAAAGTTTGTTAAAATCCTTGCAATGTACATAGATCACCCAGAGGGGGAAGTTTTTTTTCTCAACAAAAGTGGAGTTACGCTTTAAGTGATTCTAAACTATTAGATAAAACCACTAGTGTGACATGGGAGTCTCTCCCGCAGCGGCACTGTTGCTGGGGAGGAAGTCAAGAGGAGCAGGGTTCCTCTATAGTTTTCTGGGACACTGGGGAAGCTATCCTATTGGATGCTGCTGTCCCATGTGACTCGAATAGCCATCTTAGGTCAGGTACCCCATCTGTTAGGAACAGTTCTAGCGGTAGGGTAAGGTTCCTGACGAGGAGGAAAAGTGTAGGGTTGCTGCTCTTCTGGACATCCTCCAGCTTCATGACATAGGAGAATGTTTGAGAAGCACAGTTCTATTTAACTTACAAGACGAGAGAGAGAGAGTTTTCAGAATCGTATTTCTTTGTCTACTGATGGAGATGTTGTCTCAGTTATTTCTTGAAGATTGCTGCCAGACATCACAAACACTCATGTTGGTAAGAACCTCAAGTGATGTGCTGTCAGTACTTCTATGGCACAAAACTCTTCACTAACTGCAGCTTCTCTTTTGATCACCATTAATGTTAAACACAAATGCTGGACAATTAAGTTTTATTGTTGAGTGCAAAAACCATGGCTGCTCCATGGAAGTCTCGTTGTTGGTGGAAAGATAATCGTTTATTTAGTCTTGCAGTATCTAGTCAAGTGTGACCTGCTTTCACTAAGTCAAACTGAATAATCCCAGTCTATTTATGTTCATATTGTTATATAATACACAATTTATTTCCAGAGGCTACGGTATGTCACTAATACAAGCATAACAAAATTTCAGGCACTAAATGCTGCCTGGGGGGGCTCCTAGCAACTGGCATAGTAATAATGCTGTGTTCATCCTCCAAATAGCTATTCCGAAACTAGACTTAACCTCTCCTCTGCGAATTATTCATCATGTCATAATAGCTGCTGCTGTTGCTGGAACATACTGCTGCTGTGGTAGCATTATTATCTGAATAATAACAACAGCTAGCATTTAGTATGTAGATGGAGGAAAGGTTGTTCTACAATTCCTGTATGTCTTTTTCCATAAATATCTGTACTAGGCTGATGTACTTATCATTTAGATATAACATGACAGCACACCTGATAATCTTCGACCCTCAAAAAAAAAGGGATGGCCCAAGATCAGAGGCTGAGAACAGGCAGCGAGATGTCTGCCCCTTTTTTGAGCCTCTGGCACTGACAATGTTTCTCCCAGTTTGGCAGATGGATTGAAAAGACTATAGGCACGAGTTTTTTTAACCTTCCATAAAAGCTCATTGAGACTGTAAGGACTGGGTCTTTTATTGTTGATTGCTAATCTTTTGTGCAGTCTTTGGTTAGTCAGCTGATGGGTGGTTGATAGCCTCTATGGTTGTTGATTAAGGGTTGGCCAACTGCTGGTTGTCTATCTGATGGGCATGATCTATCAGCTGGTCAGTAGTCCATCAAGTGGCCTGCTGATCTTTGAAGTTGCCAATTTTATCTTGCTTACTCAGCTTAGCTGTCCTTACCCACCTAACTTGTGCGAGACTTTCTGTGTTTCCTCTCTCCTGGCCTAATTCCTTTAAACCCTATTACTGTACTTTGCTGGTAATGATTTCAGAGCTTTTCCTTATTAATTCCACCCTTTCCTCACATCAGTCCGACTTTCCTATGCTTCTGTCTCAAACACATTTCCTAGTCTCATCTCCTTGTCTAGCTACCTATCATATTACCTATACACTGCCCTGTTTCAGCTTTAGCCTACTGTTTTCCCTTATTTCGTGCCTAGTTCCATCAGAATCATGGTTCATTGCTTTCCTGGATCCAAACATTAGCTAAATTCCTGAATCCATTTACTGCTTTCCATTCTTTTTCAGATGTTTGGCTGGTGTAACCCCTTTTATTGTCCTTTGGCTCAATCTTAATTAAGCTGCAGCTCTACCCCTTGTCACATTTGTATTGATCTTGGCCAGTCATATGAGAGCCAAACTTCAGACAGTTTTTATTTTTGTTAGAGAAATTGATGAAGGGTTGAAAAACAATTTATGTGTCTTCTTATTGTGGTTTTCCAATTAAAAAGATTTTCCCTAACTTCCAATGTTGTCTTATACCCTTCATTTGGTCAGGAAGTGAGGGGCAAGCTCCCAAGTGGGGACAGTAACAGAAAACCTGACAGAATATTTAAACCTTTGCCTACTCTTCACTGGTGCTTTTGGACCTGTTGGTTATAAGATTTCAACCTGTCTATTTTTTAACTGAACTCTGTTTTTTATAACCACTTTCCAATTATTTAAGTTAAAGTGGAGTTCCACCCACTTTTACAACTCTTCAGCATCCCTCACTAAACTGTGCACTGTAAACAAATTGGATATTTTTTAATTTTTTTTCTCAGCACCTACTGTATATCTGCTGTATTTATTTTTCACTTCCTCCTCCCTGGCCGTGGCACATCGCATCATTTCCTGTTTGCAATGCCTTCTGGGAAGGGGCGGCAACTTCCTCTGACACTGCCGTTGCTAAAGGAAACCTGACCTGCAACCTATTACACTGCTTGTGCTGCACTGAGCATGTGCGAGATCTGCAAGGATGAGATCCAGGAAGAAATACAGTCTGGCTTCAGATGCCCACACTTAAGATGGCCACGGCTTGCTGTAAGTTTATAAAATAACAAACTACTGCTATAATCTAACAAAACAGACCTTAGTTTACAGACTAACTTTACTAGAATACATTAAGCTTATGTATTATAGGGGTATTTTTATTTAAAAAGTATAATTTCGGCCAGAACACCACTTTAATCCAGTTTTGACTTCCTCTGTGCCCCTGCACCCATTCCACATTGTGTAATTGTAGCATATGGCCAATTGCCATTCTGAGTTTCAGTAGCACTGGCACGGTTGCTGTATGAATAAAGCTTGCAATCCCTATGTACAGGCTTTATTTATAGATACGCTGTTACTGCGATATATTACAATAGGCTAAAATCACAAAGCTAACACACCAGGATAAAGATCTTTATTTTTAAAAATGTTAAAGTTATTTCCAGATGAGTTCAATGAGACAGGAACATAACAGTCACGTGGTTAAAATAAAGATCCTTATCCTTGTGTGAAAGCTTTATGAATTATAGCCAATGTATTTTTATTTTACTTCTTATGTGAAGGCCAAAGGATTGTCCACAGGAAATGGGATTTAAGAGTTTTGTACAGAAAGCCTCCTGTTGCAGTATCGCAAGTAAGCAGTTTTAGAAAATCATAGTGAGTGCAGATTAAATGTAAAGATAATTTTTAATAATATTACATTTCAAAATGGCATGTGTAGCAATTCTTTTATTATCTAAAATTGTTTTTGTTTTGTTTTTTGTTAATTAAAGTGTAAACAGAGAGCAACTCAGTCCAGTTGACTATACAGTAGAACCTCGAATTGCGAGTAACGCGGTTTACGAGCGTTTTGCAATATGAGCTATTTTTTTTTTTTTTTAAATCCTGACTCGCTTTGTCTCGCAAGACAAGCAGAATTGAAGCCACTGGGGTGTGCAGTACCACATTTGGCCAAGGGTGCGGGGGCGCTGGTGATGCTCGGAGAACCTCGAAGACACTCGGAGAAGCTCGGAGACACTCTGAAACACGTCTCTGAGTAGTCTCCGATCGTCTCCAAGTGTTTCTGAGTGTCTCCGGCGCCACAGCACCTCTGGCCACATTTGGTACTGCATAGACAAGCAGTGGCTGTGAAACGGATTATCTGAGTGTACATTATTTCCTATTGGGGAAACCCGCTTTGATATATGAGTGTTTTGGATTACAAGCATTCTTCTGGAACAAATTATGCTCCTTATCCAAGTTATTACTGTACCTTAGTCTGTCTTTTATATAATCTAAAATGGCTGGATTTAACAAGAATTTCACATTGTTTCTAGGGAGGTCTCCATTCTGTTGTGATGTTTCCTGACATTCATGAGACCTACAGAGCTAGACATTTGAACAATAGAGCACTGGCAAAAATTCTGAAAATGACAGGCATTTTCATGGGCTTTAAGTTCAGAGACATTCAAAAATAAGGATATTGGCAACCATAACATTTTAATAAGTTCAGAAGCCAGTTGCACATGATCAGTGCTATGATGATCAAAACTGAAAACACTCAGCCGCGAGTTAGTATCTCTTAATTTTTTTTTTTAATTTTAGAAAAAAAAGTGTAGCATAAATAGGCTATTCCACCCAAAATTCCTGACATGCCCCCGCTGCACAGCCATTCACTGGGATGCTCAGTGAGCTCCCCCCAGCTCTATTGCAGCTGAGAACAGAGGGTATGTGATCACTTATTAAAAAAGGGAAAAAAGGTATTTATAATGTTTTTTTTATGCCTTTACAAAAATGTTTTGCCTTTCATTTCTACTTTAACCACTAGGCATCTGCGCTATAGCCGAAAGACGGCTACAGCGCGGATGGCAATTGCCGGGAGGGCGTCCCTGGAGGTCCTCCCGTCCACCCACGGGCACGCATCGGGGAAATTCTGTGCTGGCCGTGTCCCTTGGACACAGCCGGTCACACATCGCTGTAAATGGCCAATCACAGAGGCCGTTTACAGCGCGATCGGAGCTTCCAATGAGAGATGATCTCATATGTAAATATATGAGATCATCTCTCATTGCCAGCTCTTCCTCCTCATACAGAGACAGTGTGTGAGGAGGGAAAGCTAATGGCTTCAGCGGTGACTGTCAGAAAGAAAAAAAGCAGAAAATAAAGTGACCACATTACCTGTCAGTGCCATGTGTTTCCACTGCCATCTGTCCCCACTGCCATCTGTCAGTGCCATCTGTTCCCACTGCCATCTGTCAGTGTCATCTGTCCCCACTGCCTTCTGTCAGTGCCATCTGTCCCCAGTACCATCTGTCCCCACTGCCATCTGTCCCCAGTGCCACCTGTCAGTGCCATCTGTCCCCAGTGCCACATATAAGTGCCATCTGTCATCAGTGCCACGTATGAGTGCCATCTGTCATCAGTGCCACGTATTAGTGCCATCTGTCATCAGTGTCACGTGTTATTAGTGCTATCTGTCATCAGTGCCACATATCAGTGCCACCTGTCATCAGTGCCACCTGTCAGTGTCACGTGCCATCTATTATCAGTGTCACGTGTCATCAGTGCCACGTATCAGTGCCATCTGTCATCAGTGTCACATGTATTCAGTGCCACGTATTAGTGCCATCTGTCATCAGTGCCACGTGTCAGTACCACATATTAGTGCCATCTGTCATCAGTGTCACGTGTCATCAGTGCTAAGTATTAGTGCCATCTGTCATCAGTGCCACGTCAGTGTCACGTGTCATCAATGCCACATATCAGTGCCATCTGTCATCAGTGCCACGTCAGTGTCACGTGTCATTGTCCTGGTGCTCCAGGGTCTTCAAAAGTGTAATAGGTAGTCAACAAGTTAGATGTGTAATTTATGCTCCTAGAACACCTAATGGTGCTCCCTGCATGTTGGGCTTCTCTATGTGGCCAGGCTGTAAAAAAGACCCACACATGTGGTATCGCCATACTCAGGAGGAGCAGCAGAATGTATTTTGTGGTATACACATGCCATGTGAGAGAAATAACCTATTGCAATGACAATTTTGTGGAGAAAAAAAAAATCTTCATTTTGCAAAGAATTGTGGGAAAAAATGACAACATCAAAAACCTCAAAATGCATCCTACTAAATACCTTGGAATGTCTACTTTCGAAAAAGGGGTCATTTGGGGGGTATTTGTACTTTTCTGTTTGGGCAAGAAATGAGATAGGCCGTCAGTACATCAGGTGTGATAAATTTTTTATGATTTGCACCACAGCCTCTCTAACTCTCTAACTTTAACAAAGACCAAATAATATCCACTAATTTAGGTTCTTTTTACCAAAGATATGTAGCAGTATAAATTGTGGCCAAAACTTATGAAGAAAAATTAATAATTTGCAAAATTTTATCACAGAAACTAAGAAAAATGCAGTTTTTTTTCAAAATATTCGGTCTTTTTTCATTTATAGCGCAAAAAATAAAAAACCCAGAGCTGATCAAATACCACCAAAGTAATTGTCATTCAAAGTGTGAGAGCAACGAAAGTTGAAAATTGGTCTGGTCACGAGGGGGTTTAAATGCCCAGTTGTCAAGTGGTTAAACGGAATGGGTTGTTTTACATTGTGATCATCCACCATCACTTTAAATTGACTGACCCTTTAAAAGTTTGCCGTAAATTTCTATAACATCATGCTGGCTGTTGCTGATCATTTTGGGACGGAAAAAGCAGACAAATTTAGAGTAACTTCAGGACACTTTGGTCTACAAATTAATCACTCATTTTCAGTTTCATAGGCTTCTCTTAACTCCTATCATCCCAGTAAATCAATAGCGCACTTAGCTAACTATCAGTTCCTCTAAGTCTGTCTTTAATATCATCTAAAATGGCTGGATTTAACAAGAATTTCACATTGTTTCTGGGGAGGTCTCCATTCTGTTGTGATGTTTCCTGACATCCATGAGACCTACAGAGCTAGACATTTGAACAATAGAGCACTGGCAAAAATTCCGAAAATGACAGGCATTTTCATAGGCTTTAAGTCCAGAGACATGTAAAAATAAGGATTTTGGCAACCACAACATTTTAATAAGTTGAGAAGCCAGTTGCACATGATCAGTGCTATGATGAAAACACTCAACCGCGAGGTATTTCTTAATTTTTTTTTTAATTTTTAGAAAAAAAGTGTAGCATAAATAGTCTATTCCACTCAAAATTAGTATTTTGGTAATAGGCGAAGTCTGGTGGTCTAAGTCAGCTTCTGGCTTCTTATAAGCCTAAAATACTCCATCAGTGAAATCTCCCTGTACAATAGTGTCGAAACAAATAGCAGGAAATCCTCATGCTGTTTTTTTGAAAAAGTGCTAAATATTCCTCATGCTCTTCTTATGAGATGTGCACATTAAGGCATGCTGCAGTGCTCTCCAGTGACCCCCAATGGATAATACGCTCACCTTAGAGCGTGTAACACAGTAGCTAAACAGTGTCAAAACACGCATTAGAGCCACTCCAGGGCTCACACAGGGTATGCTGGTGATGATCTGTATCTCGCTCAAATGGTGACATATATGAAAGAAAGGAGACTCATAGCATAATACCGCCAGGAGTTTATTTGAAAAGCCCTAAAAACAATCCCTCCAGGAGGGTACTCACAATGCTTGGGTGCGTCAGTGCACCATCCTATCCAAAACATGCAATACAGATGAATCCTGTGGCGTGCGGTGCGGTGTTCAATCCTCTGCCTGTCTGTGTGTAGAAAGCTCCGTCCTGCCCCTCCCCTACGCGTCTTCGGCACAGGGTATACGTGCCTTCATCTGGGGGATCTTCAGCGTGGGGGTCCCCCCCAATCCATACCAGACCCTTATCCGAGCACGCAACCCGGCCGGACAGGAATGAGGGTGGGGACGAGCGAGCGCCCCCCCCCCCCTCCTGAACCGTACCAGGCCGCATGCCCTCAACATGGGGGGGTTGGTGCCTTGGGGGAGGGGGCGCGCTGCGGCCCCCCACCCCAAAGCACCTTGTCCCCATGTTGATGAGGACAAGGGCCTCTTCCCGACAACCCTGGCCGTTGGTTGTCGGGGTCTGCGGGCGGAGGGCTTATCGGAATCCAGGAGCCCCCTTTAATAAGGGGGCCCCCAGATCCCGGCCCCCCACCCTATGTGAATGAGTATGGGGTACATGGTACCCCTACCCATTCACCTAGGGAAGTGTCAATAAAAAAAACCACAGTACACAGGTTTCAAAATTAATTTATTGGGCAGCTCCGGTATCTTCTTCCGACTTCTCCCGGTGTTCCGCCTCTTCTCCCGGGCCCCGCCGCTATCTTCTTCCAGCTCTATTGCCAGCGAGGGGCCCGGTCTGCTGCCGCTGTCTTGTCGCCGCTGTCTCGCCGCTTCTTCTCTTCATCTCTTCTTCCGATGTTGACACGGCGCTCTCCCCGGCTGGAATGCTCTCTGCTCTGACTTATATAGGCGGTGACCCCGCCCCCTTATGCCATCACAGTCCCTGGGCATGCTGGGACTGTGACGTTTTAGGGGGCGTGGTCCGACCACGCCCCCTAAAACGTCACAGTCCCAGCATGCCCAGGGACTGTGACGGCATAAGGGGGCGGGGTCACCGCCTATATAAGTCAGAGCAGAGCGCACAGAGAGCATTCCAGCCGGGGAGAGCGCCGTGTCAACATCGGAAGAAGAGATGAAGAGAAGAAGCGGCGAGACAGCGGCGACAAGACAGCGGCAGCAGACCGGGCCCCTCGCTGGCAATAGAGCTGGAAGAAGATAGCGGCGGGGCCCGGGAGAAGAGGCGGAACACCGGGAGAAGTCGGAAGAAGATACCGGAGCTGCCCAATAAATTAATTTTGAAACCTGTGTACTGTGGGTTTTTTTATTGACACTTCCCTAGGTGAATGGGTAGGGGTACCATGTACCCCATACTCATTCACATAGGGTGGGGGGCCGGGATCTGGGGGCCCCCTTATTAAAGGGGGCTCCTGGATTCCGATAAGCCCTCCGCCCGCAGACCCCGACAACCAACGGCCAGGGTTGTCGGGAAGAGGCCCTTGTCCTCATCAACATGGGGACAAGGTGCTTTGGGGTGGGGGGCCGCAGCGCGCCCCCTCCCCCAAGGCACCAACCCCCCCATGTTGAGGGCATGCGGCCTGGTACGGTTCAGGAGGGGGGGGGGCGCTCGCTGGTCCCCACCCCCATTCCTGTCCGGCCGGGCTGCGTGCTCGGATAAGGGTCTGGTATGGATTGGGGGGGACCCCCACGCCGTTTTTTCGGCGTAGGGGGTTCCCCTCAAGGTCCATACCAGACCCAAGGGCCTGGTATGCTCTTGGAGGGGGAACCCATGCCGGTTTTTTATTTAAAATTTGGCGCGGAGTTCCCCCTCAAGAACATCTGAGCATAAGTCGCCTGCCGAAGTCGGATCATGCAAGACGGCAATCCGACTTTGATCCGACTTCAATGATAGTCAATAGGCTGAAGTAGGATCAAAGTCGGACCAAAGTAGTACAGGGAGCATTTCTAAAGTCGGAACGACTTGTGTCGGACCAGTTAGGACGGCTCCCATAGGGAAACATTAAATTTCACACGTCATGCGACATGAGCTCCCAATGTCGGAGCGTTTGTCGGACACGTGTGAACCCAGCCTAAATCAAGCTTAAAGCGTTTGTTACTCCAACATTTCATAGTCCTGATATGTGTCTGCTGTACCATGTACTTGTATGAAACTGTATCCTGTTCTCTTTGTATTGCTTCCTTTGTGTGAAATCCTTGGTGTTCCTGCCAGTCCCTCTGGTTTCCTAATAAAACTGACCACACTAAGCAGAAGAACACACCGTGGTCAGTTCTCTAGCTTTGCTGGGACTCAGTGTGCTCTCCTCCAATGACCAAACTTTTTCTGACATGCCCCCGCTGCACAGCCATTCACTTGGACGCTCAGTGAGCTCCCCCCAGCTCTTACGCAGCTGAGAACAGAGGGTATGTGATCACTTATTAAAAAAGGGAAAAAAGGTATATATATATATATATATATATATATATATATATTTATGCCTATACAAAAATGTTTTACCTTTCATTTCTACTTTTAACGGAATGGGTTGTATTCGTGGTGATCATCCACCATCACTTTAAATTGACTGACCCTTTAAAAGTTTGCAGTAAATTTCTAAAGCATCATGCTGGCTGTTGCTGATCATCTTGGGCCGGAAAAGCAGACAAATTTTGAGTAACTTCAGGACACTTTGATCTACAAATCAATGTGAGCCACTCATTTTCAGTTTCATAGGCTTCTCTTAACTCCTATCATCCCAGTAAATCAATAGCACACTGCCACTTTGTAAGGACAATGCCCTGCAACGGCTTAAATGTTCACACAGTTGCAGTGGGCAGTAATAATAACCAGTACATCTCGTACTAGTGGTCCACAGGCTCAAATCCCAAGCATGCTTAGGGATTTCGACTTTCCACTTTAAACAGAAGAATAGACAGGAGCTCAGACCTAACCAAAGTGTTTATAAGCCTCTGGCATACAGGTCATGGATGCACATTACTGGGGGCAAAACATTTTTTGGAAAAGACAACAAAAAAAGTTTCTTACAAAACTTTGACTTTTGTGCTGTGTCTGGAGTAATTGCACCATCTAGAGAATCTAATGGGTACTGCATTTGTTTCTGGGAACTGTAAGAATCGGACTCACAATGAAGTATTTAGACTTTACTAAGGTATGAGTGATCAGCATATGTTTTCATTTGATTCCTGACCACATTATTTTTATATTATTATTATACAGGATTTATATAGCGCCAACAGTTTACGCAGCGCTTTACAACATTAGGGAGGACAGTACAAGTACAATACAATTCAATACAGGAGGAATCAGAGGGCCCTGCTCGTTAGAGCTTACAATCTAGGAGGGAGGGTCAAGTTATACAAAAGGGTAATAGCTGTGGGGGATGAGCTACTGGAGAAAACGTAGTGCAGTTGTTAGATGGAGGCATGGTAGGCTTCTCTGAAGAGGAGAGTTTTCAGGGATCGCCTAAAAGTGGATAGATTTGGAGACAGTCTGACAGATTGGGGTAGGGAATTCCAGAGGATGGGCAAGGCTTGGGAGAAGTCCTGGAGGCGGATATGGGAGGAAGTGATGAGGGAACTAGAGAGCAGGAGGTCCTGGGAGGAACGAAGAGAGCGATTAGGTTGGTATTTTGAGACTAGTCTAGTGATGTATCTGGGGGCAGAGTTGTGGACGGCTTAGTAACTTATTGTTAGTATTTTGAATTTAATTCATTGGGCGAGTGGCAGCCAATGGAGGGATTGGCAGAGAGGGGTAGCAGACACTGACCACATAGCTTAAGGTGACTGTAGCTGTTTTATTGTACTTGCAACAGCATAGTTGAGTGCTGCCTGTGCTTTTTTTTTAATCATTTATTTTTTTTAAGACAAGCTTTTTTTTGGGGGGGGGTCTACCCTCTAAAGCAGGGATATGCAATTAGTGGACCTCCAGCTGTTGCAAAACTACAAGTCCCATCATGCCTCTGCCTCTGGGTGTCATGATTGTGACTGTCAGAGTCTTGCTATGCCTTATGGGATTTGTAGTTCTGCAACAGCTGGAGGTCCGCTAATTGCATATCCCTGCTCTAAAGCTAGGTTCTAGCAGTACACTTGGTCCTAAAAGAAGATGAACCTTGAGTATTGCTTGGGTCTAGAAGAAAGAAGACTTTGAGTATTGCGTTGGCCTAGCAGAAGGAACACTTTGAGTTTTGCTTGGGCCTAGAAGAAGGAAGACTTTGAGTATTGCTTGGACCTAGAAGAAGGAACACTTTGAGTATTGCTTGGACCTCAAAGAAGTGTAACTTTAAGTACTGCTTGGACCTAGAGGAAATTGGTAGACCCCCAATACCTGTCCAGAAAAAATGCAAACAATAAACATAAATAACAGCTATGACCTAATGCTTGTCCATTGGCACAAATGAAAGAGAAGTGGGTCTTGGAAGGCACACCAAAATAAACCACCACTATTCTGTACTCAGCCCTGACCTTACCTGTACCTTGCCACCTCAAGGGCACCTTTTCGGGCATAGTATTTTAACATGGCTCAATAGGACTTAGATCCAAGGATCATACCTAATACACAACAAAGCATGGGTATTGCAGTGACCGCTATTATTATTACTGGGTGACTTACTTCCAATCCCCTTTTCTATCAATCTTTATTTTTAAAATATATATTTTTTTTTAATTGTACACCATGAAATAAATCAAACAGATTGGTAAGACAGCTCTTTACGTGGCTACTCTCTTTTAAAATGACCTCAGTACTAATCCTTTGAACCACCTCACTTGACCACTCAGTAGATAAGCCCAACTTTCTTCCTCACAACTGTTGTATATATCTGTTCAATCGTATGCAAGTCTTGGTGACTCTATGGCCTAGCTCTCTGGAAACCATATCTGATACACTTGAAAACTTTTACTATAGAATTTTCTTGCAAATTTTTACGAAGTAAGACGCTAGGTCTTTCTTCAACCCTCCCCAATTGCCCAGCTTGTTCACATACATATTAGGGACAATTTAAACAGGAAACAATTAACCCAACAAACATGTATTTGCAGTATGGAAGAAAACCCACAACACAGATGAACATGCAAACCCATGGCCAAGTTTGGAACAAACAACCCCAGAGCTGCAAAGCATAAGAACAAACCACTAAGTGACTGTGCCACCCCCATGACTGTTAGATGTGATTAACCTTTTTTGCTGTGCATCCTCCATTTTGTCATGCGACCTTCACTTTCAGCTTTGTCCTGACAGAACTGGCTTGGTGAAGGAAGCAAAGTGGAAAGACTACAAGAACACTGTGTAACTTCTCTGTGAACCAGCAGGTGGCAATATTTCACATTTAATTTGATTATTCTGAGTTTGGAAGGCGAATATAACCATAATAGTGTAACAACACAGCACACAACCTTTCTTCTGGTCCAGAATACACTGGATACACTGGGTTTTAACAAAATGCTAAGAGAAGTTCTGCAATTACAATGACAATTAACCACTTCAGCCCCGGAAGGATTTACCACTTCCTGACCAGGCCATTTTTTAAGATGCTGCATCACTTTAACTGACAATTGCAAGGTCATGTGACGTTGTACACAAACAAAATGTATGTCCTTTTTTCCCCAAAAATGTATGTTCTTTTTTGGTGGTATTTGATCACCTCTGCGACAAAGAGCGACAATTTAAAAAGTATATATATATATATATATATATATATATATATATATATATATATATATATATATATATATATATATATATATATATTTTATTTTTTTTTTTACTTTTTGCTATAATAAATATATAAAAAAAATATAAAAAAACAAATTTCTTCATCAGTTTATTCTTCTACATATTTTTTGTAAAAAAAAACCAAAAACTTAATAAGAGTATATTGATTGGTTTTCGCAAAAGTTATAGCGTCTACAAATTAGGGGATATATTTATGGCATTTTTATTAGTAATTTTTTTTTTTTTACTAGTAATGGCGGTGATCAGCAATTTTTAGTGGGACTGCGACATTGCAGCGGACAGATCGGACACTTTTGACACTTTTTTGGGTCCTTTGACATTTATATAGCGATCAGAGCTAAAAATAGCCACCGATTACTGCATAAATGTCACTGGCAGAGCAGGGGTTAACACTAGGGGGCGATCAAGGGGTTAAGTGTTCCCTAGGGAGGTGTTTCTAACTGTGGGGGGAGTTGACTGACAGGGATTAGAGAGAGATCACTGTTCCTGATCACTAGGAACAGCAGACAGCAGATCTCTCTCAACTTCCCTGACAGAACGGGGATCTAGCTGTCTGTTTACATTGACAGATCCCCGTTCTGGCTCTCTGAGGAGCGATCGCGGGCTCGCATTGGATCCAGCGGCGCGTGCGCCCCCCCATATAGCTCTTAAAGTGGCCGACATACACCCAAGGCGGTTGGCGCAGCCGTGCTAACCTACCGCAGTATAATTACGGCGGCTGATCGGCAAGAGGTTTATCAAAGTTAGGGAAAAATGAAAACAAAGTGAGCCAGGGAAAGTAGAGTAGAGAAGTGAGAAATAGAATGAGGATGGGGTGAGAATGATTTTACAAATATGGGATAGTGATTTAGAACACTAAGATTGACATTAAGTGCATTATCTTCTATATGTATGAATTAAAGTAACCCTGTAGGAAAAATAAATATTGTTATTTTTAAAGCAGGTCATTCTGAAATATAGCATATTAATACTTCATATTTGCACCTTGCAAACTGCAGGTTACTCACTACAGGCAAGATGCACCACTCTTCGCCAAGCCAACTTTACTGCTATGCTGTGAAAGACCTGTGTAATCTATCCTCCTGCTAAACAGGTATTTTTGTAGCGCACACAGCTGAATAAGTAAGCTGAGTTTGCACAGACCCTCCCTGTTTGTTATCAAAGTTTTTACATTTTAAATATTAAAACCCAACTCCAGGAAACTTGAGAATTCCCTTTTGCAGTGGGTTAAGTCTAGGAGACATAGAAGACAAAGAAGATTTACTTACCCGATCCTCTGCACTGCTGGACCGGTCTTCGCAGCATCTTCTTCTCTATGCTCAAGCAACCTAAGGTCCTGACATCATCAAGATCGATGCAGGGTCCATATCCTGAGTGAAGGGGAGTGCTATCTGCTGGGGAAGCAGAGGATCAGGTAACTAAAAGTCCAAATGCAGCAATTTTCTTGCTTTTATGAGGCCCTTTGGGCACTATTTCATTTACTGACACCAACAAATCGGCACAATTCCTCCCAATGACACCAACAATGGTGCACAATTCCTGCAAATGACACCATCGATGGAGCAGCGTTCCACCCAATGACATCAAAGATGGGGCATTGTTTACTGCCACTGATGCTGGGACGTTTTCTACTACCAGTGGCTACAGTCTGGCCCCTTAAAGCCTGAAGCACAGCAAAGGCCCTTTGTTTAGAAATTTTGGAGGACCCATGCCCTAGAATTAACAAGCAGTTTAGCCCTACAATGCTGGTGCAACCCCACTTTAGTGTGAATTTTCAGATTTCCCAGAGTTGGCTGTTTAAAATAAAACTGACCGGAAACAAGTAAAGCTTCTCTTTAAGGCATGTGTTGCATAAATAAAACAAACATTTACAGGGTATTCATAGTTAATATGTTGCATAGATACTCAGTGTAGGTGCTGTATAAAAATGCACGCCAGTCTCTGTAGTATTTTAAAAAGCATTACATATTTTTGCATATAGCTAACATAACGGTGCAGTGACACCACTATTACCGTTAACAGAAGAAGTGGTGTCACCCTCCTGTCTATGCTGTCTGTCAAGAAAAAAAAGTGGCTGGACAGAATTACAAATCCTTTGGCAGTTCACAGATGCAGAGTTCACCTGTGTATTTAGTTGTCTGTCCAGAGTTCAGCCTTAAGTTCATTTGAAAATCCTATACACTGTTGTCCTGCCTTTCCAGTATTCTGCTTTTTTTCGCTGTTCAGCAACCAAGGGATTAAGATATTAGTAGCGATCTGAAAATTCTTTGTTATTCCAGTATTGGTAACGATGCGGCTTAGCATCTGTTTCCAGGAAATCCAAGAATGCGAACATTACCCAGAAGTGCTGACATTGCTCGATGCAGACGTACAGAGATATCTGAGGGTACAGTTTACATTGCGTGCCTCAGGAGGACAAGGGGCAATGAGATCCTTCTCTCTATTCCAGGTTATAAATTGTCTGCCAGCGATACAATAACTCTCAGCTTCCTCGCTGAATAGGTCAATTATATTTTATTCCTGTGCTATTCATACTCTGATAATGGTGTCTGGTGAGCAATTTCCTGATTCTAGGATCAGGCAGAAATGTCCAACGTTGTTCCTACAAACATCCTTAATCTTCTATTGTCCCCTTCTGTTCTTGTTTTATGTGAACCATCAGGAGGATTCACACTATTCCATAAAAGAATGTTGTTGCTAAACTAGAAGTTGGACTGCTAAGAGAGAGGTATTCTAGAGCACCAGGTTCAACTGCACAAGGCCAATTTAAAGTAGATGCATACCCAATCACTAAAATCTCATACAATCTTAAAAAAAAAGAAGATTGGGAATTGAAAAAAACAAAGAATTATACTCACCTAGATGGATGAAGCATTGGTCCGATGCTGCGTCTTTCCCTCTCTAGACCGAGAACTGAACGATCAAAGGTCTCTGATTATTCAGTTCTCTGTCTTCAGTGAGCAGAGAGTCAGTGGCTGTCAGTCATCGGCTCTCTGCTCCTCCAGCACTCAGAGTTGTGCTGGGCTGTGGAGAGGGCAGGAGCGGCTGGCTCAGTCTCCCAGCGGTTCGCTGAGAGGCTGAGCCAGCTGCCAGTCCAGTCATCTGAGTGGATCCTGACATTAAAGTTGGGTTCAAACCAGAGCTTGGACTGGTTGAGTGACGTCAGCCGTTCAGTGGACTTTAGCCCACTGCCGACTGAAAACAGGTCACAGGAGTGCAGAACTAGACTAGGAAAGACCAAACTAGAGTTTTGGCACCGCATTTACCGACATATTACAAGTATCCAAAAACAAGATCCATCTTTCCCCCTAAGTAGGCATAGTGCTTTAATACATAAAGACAAATGCCCAAAAATCAAAATCCTTTGATCTAGATCACATTGGCCCTACCTCACGTGGAGGCGACTACAACAAACTGCTATTGCAGGCTGAATTAAAATGGATATTTCACCTGGGGGGCCACTAAAGCTCCAGGACTCAATGAGGCCTTCAATTTAAGGCTTTATCTTCCAGGGTTTGAGTCTGGAGTTTGTGAGTTGGACCTTTAGGCCAAACATCTTTATAGGGCCTCTCATCTTCATATGGTTTTCCAAATGAATATATCTGAGATAAATGGTCTATTTCTTCACATTTGTTATGTTAGTGATCAGTACTATGAGATACACATACATCTCCACTTGTATGGATTGATTTTTTTATTTTTTTTATTTTTTTGTTTACCTGCCTTGCCTCTATGGATTTTTGTTAAACATCAACTTATGCTGTTTAGATGGTATTGCTCAATTACTATGTATAAGTAACAATTTTATTGTTATTTTATTTTGTGCCCCCTGTTCTATGACATTTCACTCATGACACAGTGATGTCTCTCTCCCTTCCATCCACGCAGGCTCGGGTCTGGGCTTGGCCTGCTTCGCGCCCGACGCGCGGGAGTCCCCTGCTAGTCTCCCCATTGTTTTGGATGGGACGCCCTTCACTTGACATGTGGACCCTTCCAGTGGCCACACCGCTCCAACCTGAAGCGCAGGCGGTGCCACTCGCGCATCGGCGGCGTGATGATGCGCAATGCAGCCCCCCCCCCCCCAGTGGGCAGATCCGAGCCATGCGCCGTCTACCCGAGGGACTCTGGGAGGACTTGGTTTGCCGCAACATGCTGGTCCACTCCTCCCCTGCACTGTGCCAGCTGACGGTCATCACGATTATTATCGTGATTGGCTGTTAGCCCCTCCACAACTGCTCATATGCAGGCCCCTAGGGCCTCTCCGGCATACGCTGAAGGAGCACAAGGCACATGTGCAGCACACTCTCTTTCTGAGGTAGGTTTCCTTTTACTACCTTATCTATAGCAGACTACAATTACATAGTCACAACCTTTTTTTTTTTTTTTTTTTTTATGTCTGCTATCCTAGTGCTTAATCCTTGCACTAGGTATGGTGTTTAATTATTATACTCTTCCATACCTCCCATATAGTTACACTGGCCCAACACTAGTTGGAACAATGCGGTTCCACTAGCTAGAGTCCTCACAGTGAAGCATGTTATCTGCCCTTCCTTTGGCCCTGAATTCTGCCATGGCTTGGAAATATATGTCCCTGCTACTCATGAGTGCTTTGATCATTTTATTCTCTTCAGATGTGCTCTGTCTGAACTGTTTACAATGTAAGTACGGTAATCCATCCTCATGACTGACAATACCTGCTGTGTTAACTTACTGTATAGTGTGATCAAGCTGAAACAATATTGATTACCATTGGTATATTTTTATCAATTTTCAATAAAGTCATACTTTTTATACTTCATGTTTTGGTCTGTCTATTAAAGACCCTGAGGGGTTCTCTCCACCGTGCCCTCGGCACCAGATGTTTTTGCTAGGAGTGCAGAACAAAGTGCACTCCTGTGACCCACAGGAGAAGAAGGGCCAAAAGAGCTCTGTCCCTATTTCTCCTTTAACATGTTATGGTCATTTAAATAGTATTTTCAATCATTTTAAATCTGCAGCTTTCATCAAAATAATACCAGATGATTCTGCCATGAAGGTCCTTGTTTAGGCACCTCTTGGCATATGGTAACAATGTTCTGTCACTATCTCACCAATGTGCTCCTGCATTATCATCCTTTCACATGGGTTTCCAATAGAGACTACAAGTGGCCCTTTTAACACACAATGTACAGACAGGGTCCACTGTTGTTACCATTGAGATATCCTGTGGAGTCTTTGCTGGGGTACATGTAGACAGGACATAGCTGTAAAGGTGATGTAGAAGCTCAGTAGTGCTGAGATGCAACAAAGCTGTTTTATATTAAAAAAAAAGAGTAGCAATTGTTTATGATGGCAAACTAAATGTCATCCAGTTTGGATTTAAATCTAATTGAAGATACAGTGAAGCCCTCTTTAATGAGTACACTGCTAGAAACCCAAAAAAGAACTAGTCATCAATGAGTATTTGTAGCCATGTACATCTCCACCTTTGAAATATAAGGGTGCAGCCTTACCTTTTAGAGATGACTTGATTTGTTTTATTATTTACTATTGTCCCTCTTGTCAGAGCAAACACGCCAGTCTGTAAGACACCACGTATAGATATATAGTATACAAATCCACTTAAGGTAATAAAAAACCTTCATTTTATTTTCACATATCTGTACATTCTTCCCGCAGGTGAGAGTACAACATCCAATCAGCCATGGTGCAGACTGTCACAAAATTACTCAAAAAAAAACATACCTCTCTTGCAGAGGCGGCTCTAGGCTTTGTGAGGCCTTAGGCAAAACCTAGACATGAGGCCCCACTCACGCCCATAATGGGAAAAATAATTCAAGTGACAAAAAATAAACTGTATAAATTACATATATTAAGAGCTTTAAAGTGCTGGTGTCAGTGTTCTCTATCTCGGTGCTGGTGTCAGTGCTCTCTATCTCGGTGCTGGTGTCAGTGTTCTCTATCTCGGTGCTGGTGTCAGTGGTCTCTATCTCGGTGCTGGTGTCAGTGTTCTCTATCTCGGTGCTGGTGTCAGTGTTCTCTATCTCGTGCTAGTGTCAGTGTTCTCTATCTCGGTGCTGGTGTCAGTGTTCTCTATCTCGGTGCTGGTGTCAGTGCTCTCTATCTCGGTGCTGGTGTCAGTGCTCTCTATCTCGGTGCTGGTGTCAGTGCTCTCTATCTCGATGCTGGTGTCAGTGCTCTCTATCTCGGTGCTGGTGTCAGTGCTCTCTTTCTCGGTGCTGGTGTCAGTGCTCTCTATATCGGTGCTGGTGTCAGTGCTCTCTATATCGGTGCTGGTGTCAGTGTCTCTATCTCGGTGCTGGTGTCAGTATCTCGGTGCTGGTGTCAGTGAAGGAGATAGCAGCGGAGACGCCAATCAGCAGGCAGTGCCAGCGCAGGATGCAGAGCGCCTGGCCCACCAAGGCTGAGGATCAGCACTGGACTGGGACCTCCCAACCCCCCCCCCCCGCAGTGGAGTCCCGCATAGGTGGGGGTAAGGGCAGGGCAGAGGGAAGGGTCAGGGGCTGCCAATCACAGGTGGGCACAGTGGGACTGAGCTGCCCTGTTTGTGACACTGATGATCAGGAGGACGGGAGTGGAGTGCATGGGACAGGACAGGGGGTGAATATAAAGACCAGTCTGTGGCTGAGGGATGCTGGGGGGAGGGCTGGCTCTTTCTCATGTTGGTGGTTGCTGGCTGCAGAAGGGGTTGTGGCATGGTAGCTGTGCCTCTCCCTGCAGCTGGAGACTCGGTCCCCCCCTCGCACTGATTGACAGCCCCAGAGAGAGAGAGGTGGCCCGGTCCGGACACCTCTTGTTTCCTACCTCCCTTTCCATCTGCTCCATGCAGTGCTCATGGGGCTTCCTCCGCGGGACCTTCCTCCACCAGCCCGGGTGTGCAGGGACCGCTCCGCTGAGCACTCCAGTGGTGGGGGGTGACGGCCGGGGGGGGGCGCGTTCTGCGTCTCCAGAGCAGCAGGAAACTTTTTGCTCCCGCTGCTGGAACTTCCTCACCTTCTCCTCCCCCTCTCCTACCCCAGACAACACAGCACTGGCCCCGCCTCCGCCTCAAGACATAGCCACACTTCGTCCTCTCTCTCCTCTGCCTGTTAAACCACTGCTGGCCCTAGCTTAACGCCGCCCGCAGCGGCATTGTTGTCAGCAGAGGCAGTTCTTCAATGAGGCAGTCGCAGGGCCCCTATGAGTGCGAGGCCTTAGGTGACCGCCTTATTTGCCTAATTAGAGAGCCGCCTCTGCTCTCTTGTATGTGTTCTCTGTACCCAATATACTCCACATGCATACTGCTCCTTTCCACTGTCTCTGAACCCGACATTCTCCACAAATATATCTCTCCTCTGAACTCAACATATTCCACATGCTTACCTCTTCTCTGAACCCAACATACTGCACATGCATACCTATTCCCTTACCCAACATACACCAACATATTCCACATGTATACCTCTCCTCTGCTTGGTCTCTGAACCCAATATACTCTACATGCATACCTCTCCTCTCCTTGGTCTCAGAACCCAACATACTCCACATGCATACCTCTCCTCTTCTAGGCCTCTGAACCCAATATACTCTACATACATACCTCTCCCCTCCTTGGTCTCAGAACCCAATGTACTCAACATGCATACCTCACCTGTCCTTGGTCTCAGAACCCAATATACTCAACATGCATACCTCTCCTCTCCTTGGTCTCTGAACCCAATATACTCCACATGCATACCTCTCCTCTCCTTGGTCTCAGAACCCAACATACTCCACATGCATACCTCTCCTCTCCTAGGCCTCTGAACCCAATATACTCTACATGCATACCTCTCCTCTCATAGGCCTCTGAACCCAATATACTCTACATGCATACCTCTCCTCTCCTTGGTCTCAGAACCCAATGTACTCAACATGCATACCTCTCCTGTCCTTGGTCTCAGAACCCAATATACTCAACATGCATACCTCTCCTGTCCTTGGTCTCTGAACCCAATATACTCCACATGCATACCTCTCCTGTCCATGTTTTTTGAATTCAACATACACCACATGCATACCTTTCCTTACCGTGGTCTCTGAACCCAATATCCTCCACATACATAACTCTCCTCTGAATACAACATACTTCACATGCATACCTCCTCTCTTACCCAATGTACATCAACATATTCCACATGCATACCTGTCCTCTCCTTGGTCTCTGAACCAAACATACTCCACGTGCATGTTTGTTTTCTCTATGATCTCTAAACCCAACATACTCCACATGCATACTTGTTCTCTTCATGATCTGTGAACCCAACATACTCCACATGCATACTCGTTCTCTACATGATCTTTAAACCCAACATACTCCACATGGATACTTGTTCTCTCCATGATCTCTGGACCCAACATACTCCACATGCCTACCTCTCCTCTCCATGGTCTCTGAAAGTGACCATAATCTAGTTTTGTAATGGCTGCAACATTTGAGTGGAACTGGGTGTCCTGGTGGTGATTTGTTGCCATGACAGTCCCTGAGACACATGTGGAGTGCTTCCACTTGTCAATGAGCGACGAATGAAACATCAGTTTTGTTAGCAGACACTCTTTTTTGACAATTGGGGAGGAGCTCACTGCCTCTTTCAGCAGTCATGTCCTGGTGCCGCTTTTGCCTTTGTTAACAGTGTAGTTCTCAGCACTTAAAGTCGTTGTAAACCCCGTTACAACACTTGTACCGACAGGTAAGCCTATAATAAGGCTTAAAATGTATATGGGAGAAAAACCGTGCTTCCAAAATAAAAGATTAATGAATGAAGATTAAAATAAGATTAAAATAAACAGCAGCAACTCAAAATGTGTGATATCATAAAAAACAACATAAACTAGAACAGAGTCGTGCGGACTAAGCGGGCCCTACAGGTGAGACTAAATGAACACATTAACAACATTAGGAAGGGCTTTCCGAAACATTCAATGTCAAAACATTAGGCCTTAGTACACAATAAAGATCATAAGAATACCATATTTATGAGCATTGACAGATACAGTCCACCATGGAGGGGTGTCTCATGAAATGGATTTTCAAGGTTGGATGTTTTTTCCCTTTGGGCCTCAATGTGGATGTAGATGTCAATGCCTTTGTAGACAATTCATAGTCAATAGACACGGGGAGTTACTTTTAGAATAATACCACCTGTAGATGAAATGTAACATATTGACTAAATTTGTCTCATTGTGCAAATGTAATATTTCTGACCAGGTTTTGGGACATATATTGTATGTATTATAATGTACACTTTTGAGGTATTATCTGGACCCCAGGAGGGTATTTATCCCACGTCAAATCAAAAGGAATCAAAAGTTATGTTTCCATTTGCAGTTGTGTATAAGTTTGTGGAACATAAAAACTCTTTTTTTCATTATTTTTTGATTATTTTATTTCATAATGTTTATGGTTTGGACTAAGGTTCTTTTATTTTAAAATTCAAAAATGTTATATTTACAAGTATCTCTTGTGTGATTAACCATATCCCTCAGGATGTTTCTAATGTACAACTTTGTGGAGATGTACAATATGCAGTGCTTCCTGTAGAGGTCAGTAGTAGAGGATATTCTGCTTACTTCCGGGTCTAATTATGCAAGATTTTTGTACATTCTGCTCACTGCAGGGTCTAATTATGCAAGATTTTTCTTTAAAAAAAGATTTTTCGACTTTGGAAGTGACATAGTTGCTAGAAAATCGTAAGAGAAATTTTTTTTGCTCTCTTAAATGTTTAATTTTAATTTTTGCTCGATATAAATTTAATGATAGGGAATCGTATTAGTGGAGAAGATACCATAGGTGTCCAGCTTAACCTCAATAGGAGTCTTGATATCCAATGAAGTCTATTGATGTGAAAGTGAGGCTTGATGCCCTAATGAGTTCTCGGGTATCAGAACGAGGCTTGGTTTTGAATTAATGTATAAAAGGCGATGATGCAGTATGTTGCCCGCGCCCCAGGAAAACAACAATCTTAGACGAAACTAATAGGGCGGACGATGAGCTGATCTCATCGCGACTTACGAGTCCTGAAAGCGCGGGTGCTTGTTTTTTTACCGGCCGGTGTTTTCACTATTCTTCCATCTATGGGAAATAACTTTTTTAACCAATAACTCGTTGGATTCACACGATGTGGAGCTCTCTTTATTCTCTTTGAGTGGGACATCCTTAGACCCCGGAGAAAAGAGGTAAAGAGAAAGTTCGTTCGCAGGACCATAGGTCTCCAGCCAGATAACAACCTAAAGGCCCTGCCAGGGTAATCAGCCACAAGCGCTACTAGCCTTTTAAAGGTCCAGTATATCTGGTAAGCAGGCATTCCTTACTTTCGGTGGTGGTCTTATATGGTGTCCATGACACAGGGGATTGAAGGGGACTGTATTGTGTCTGAGAGTCTACATATGGACTAAAAGCATAAGATTCTGATACTCTTACCTATCACCCTGTTCTTCACATCACCCTTTATTCAACAAGGAGGATGTTTTCAGCACCAAATGTTTTATGTTGTACATTCTTTTACTTTTCTTTTCTACAATAAGGAGGACTTATTTATGCTGCACGTTTTATTAGCATATATTTATATTATGCATATCAGTTGAGCATGACTCTGTTCTAGCTTATAATAAGGCTTACCTGTAGGTACTGTAAATATCTCCTAAACCTGCACAGTTTAGGAGATATTCACCATATACGCCTGCGCTGATGTCATCGGCGCATGCGCATTGAAGAAACTGCTCGATCATGCCGTTTCTAAAGGGATGGTGCCTTGAATGGCGGCTCAGGCCAATCACAGCGTCGGAGTCCGCAAACCCGGAAATAACTCCAGGAGACATGTTGCCGGTCACATCGGTGTACGGGGACCGCTGCAACAGCTTAGATCTAAGGTAAGTATTCCATAATGAGCTAGTATACGATGCATATTAGCACATTATGCCTTTGTCTTGCAGGTTTTTTTTTTTTTTGTTTTGTTTTTTATATGGGTTTACAACCACTTAAAGTGATGTGTGCTGACTGTCTGACAGCACCCCACTCACAACACACCTAAGCTTCTACTTATGTTGCCTAGTGCGTAATGCAGCCCTGACTCTAGTTGCAGGGATAGGACCAGCAGCACCAGTCTCTCTTGTGTGCTGCAAAGTGCCTGTGAGTAGGCCAGAGTTGCCCCTTTAGACGATATTCAGACCTTGGTGTCCTGTTGTGTTACATTAATGCATGCTTTTTTGCACATTAATGTGCATTGCTCATTCAAATGAAAGGTTTGGCAATATACCAAAACATCCAAAAGAAGGAATGTGGACCATTTTTGGCAACACAGCACACCACAGTGCACGATAATGCTTTACTGTGCGCTGCAAAGCATTTATGTATGAGCTGCATTGTTTAAGTACGTTGGGATGCCATTCAAAATTAATGGTACCATGATGTGCTAATGGAGGTGTTTTTCACGATCGCTGGTTGGCTCTCCAACACCTCAGACCATTGCCAAAAAAAAACGTTTATGAAAGTGTTTCTATAGCCAGTTTTGGAGAGACCAATCATCGGTTAGAAGGTTTGCTCTCTGTGTCTGTGGCCCCCCCCCCCCCCCCCCCCCCGGGAAATTCACTGTCTCTATATGCCCTGGTGACCATTGTCTCTGTGACAGAAATTTATATAAAGTCCAAATTTTTGTAGTTGTCACCAGCACAGGAATAGAAGGGAAACCTTTTGCGTGGACAGCCATCTAAGAGAGGATTTGCCCTCACTTTGTAGAAATGTTCTCTCACTTCCTGTTGCAGCTCTGGGACAGAAATTAGATACAGTAAATTAGGTACAGTAACTAGTAAGACCCAGACAACAAAAAATGACAAGAGTTTGACGCTTTCTATCCTTATCCAAAACTTAAAAAAAAAAGTTTATATAGTTTAGGGCAAACATACGTTTATGGTGGAATGATCAAGTCCGGAGTCTGACTCCCCCCTCCCCCAGAAAAAATTAGAAGACATCAGCAATTAGCTTATCCAAGGACAGGACAATGTGATGAACATGACACTGAGCCCACCATAACAGTCCCTAGTCGATGAGCCAAGAACAGCCACCCTTGTAGTACATTAAGAAATGTGCTAGACTCTTGTTCTTCTAACAAACATATGGCAGACAAAGCAGGCAGGCAGCAACCCGATGTGTCCAGATGTTACTTCTCTGACAGAACAGGAGATGAAGGGCCATGTCACAGATATAGACGAAAGTATAGGCGCACATCCTACAGGGACGTCATCTGCATCCTGAGTTCTGTTAATTTGATGTTGCAGATACATCATATTACATACTTTTATAGGTTCACTTTGATCTCTGTAAGATTGACTTCCAAGAAAATCCATATTACTTCCCAGCAGTGTGCCATGTGCGATCCACAGATAATGCAGAGTCCTCACTGTGCTGCCCCAACACCAGACCACCTGATTATGCTCTCTACAGTTTTCCTCATTTGCATTGGAGCTGACACTGTGATTCAAGCTCATTCATCATAGCTGATGTCAGAGTCAAACCTCATAAAGTTTAAAGTGACATAAAGCATGACTTTAATTTCAGGCCCATATAAATAAATAAATCAATTACATTCACAGATAACCTGTCAGGAGAAAAACATTTGGTGACGGCTATTGCTATAGAGTGTTGAAGCCAGTGGATCAGTACAATGGCAGAAGTTAAAGTGATTTTAGACCCCAAGAACAAGCATTTAATATATTGCAGTTTACCAATCCTTAGATGTTGTGGCTGCATTTTTTTCTTTTTTTTCGTTTTTTTTTTCACCTGGTGATCCTGCCAGTAACACACTTCCTAGGCCAGGGTAATAATGCTTAGTCAATGATAGAAGCAGTGTTGTCACCTTAGGATATAAATAAAGTATACTCCCCATCCTCATCTCCATAACATGAGAACGGAAGTGTTCCATAGTCCACAGTGACAGCTGGGAACAATGATAACTGATAAGAATCAGGCAAAGAGCACATAACGCTTTTAGGCCGGGTTCACACTGGTGCGACAAACGCTCCGACATTGGGAGCTCATGTCGCATGACGTGTGAAAATCATTGTTTCTCTATGGGAGCGTCTTAACTGGTCTGACACAAGTTGGTCTGACTTTGAAAATGCTCCCTGTACTGCTTTGGTCCGACTTTGATCCTGCTTCAGCCCATTGACTATCATTGAAGTCGGATCAAAGTCAGATCGCTGTCTTGCATGATCCGACTTTGGCATGCGACTTGTGCTCTGATGATCTTGAGGGGGAACTCAACGCCAAATTTTAAATAAAAAACCGGCGTGGGTTCCCCCTCCAAGAGCATACCAGGGCTTTGGGTCTGGTATGGATTTTAAGGTGAACCCCCTACGCCGAAAAAACGGAGTGGGGGTCTCACCAAAATCCATACCAGACCCTTATCTGAGCACGCACCCTCCGCCGGTCAGGGAAAGGGGTGGGGATTAGCGATTGCCCCCCCTCCTGAACCGTACCAGGCCGCATGCCCTCAACATGGCGGCCCCCCCACCCCAAAGCACCTTGTTCCATTGTTGATGAGGACAAGGGCCTCTTCCCGACAACCCTGGTCGTTGGTTGTCAAGGTCTGCCGACGCGGGGCTTATGGGAATCAATAAGTGGGCCCCCAGATCCCGGCCACCCACACTATGTGAATGAGTATGGGGTACATCGTACCCCTACCCATTCACCTAGGGAAAAAACTGTCAATAAAAAAAACACACCAAACAGGTTTTTAAACTAATTTATTAGGCAGCTTCAGGGGTCTTCTTCTGACTTCGGGGGTCTCTTCCGACTTCTCCACGCTCTCCGGCCTCTTTTCCGTGCTCTCCGGTTCTTCTCCCGCTCTCCGGTATCTTCTGCCGGGCTCCTCTAGTATCTTCTGCTCTTTTGCCCTTCTCTGTCGTCTTCTTCCCTCTTTTCTTCTTCAGATGTTGACACACCGCTCTCTACCGCTGTAATGCCGTGTGCGTGGTGCGCAACGACTTATATAGGCATGGGACGTGGTCACCGGGTAATGTCATTCGTTGACCCCGCCCCTTATGACGTCACCGCCCCATCATGCCCTAGGTGGTGATGTCATAAGGGGCGGGGTCACATCACCCGGTGACCATGCCTATATAAGTCATTGCGCACACGGAACTACATCGGAAGAGAGCGTTGTGTCAACATCGGAAGAAGACTGGAGGGAAGAAGACGATGTTGAAGACCGGGCCAACGCTAGCAAAAGAGCAGAAGATAGCGGAGGAGCCCAGCAGAAGATACCGGAGAGCGGGAGAAGAACAGGAGAGCGCGGAGAAGAGGCCGGAGAGCGCGGAGAAGTCGGAAGAGACCCCTGAAGTCGGAAGAAGACCCCCGAAGCTGCCTAATACAGTACTTTAAAAACCTGTTTAGTGTGTTATTTTTTATACGATGTACCCCATACTCATTCACATAGGGCGGGAGGCCGGGATCTGGGGGACCCCTTATTAAAGGGGGCTCCCGGATTCCGATAAGCCCCCCCGCCCACAGACCCCGACAACCAAAGGCCAGGGTTTTCGGGAAGATGCCCTTGTCCTCATCACCATGGGGACAAGGTTCTTTGGGGTGGGGGGGCCGCAGTGCGCCCCCCCGCCCCAAAGCACCCACCCCCCCATGTTGAGGGCATTCGGCCTAGTACGGTTCAGGAGGGGGGGCGCGCTCGCTCGTCCCCACCCCCTTTCCTGACCGGCCGGGCTGCGTGCTCGGATAAGGGTCTGGTATGGATTTTGGGGGGACCCCCACGCTGTTTTTTTGGCATAGAGGGTTCCCCTTAAAATCCATATCAGACTGAAGGGCCTGGTATGCTCTTGGAGGGGGAACCCATGCCGTTTTTTTATTTAAAATTTGCCGTGGAGTTCCCCCTCAAGATCATCAGAGCACAAGTCGCATGCCAAAGTCGGATCATGCAAGACGGCGATCTGACTTTGATCCAACTTCAATTATAGTCAATGGGCTGAAGAAGGATCAAAGTCGGACCAAAGTAGTACAGGGAGCATTTTCAAAGTCGAACCGACTTCTGTCAGACCAGTTAAGATGGCTCCCATAGAGAAACATTGATTTTCACACGTCATGCGACATGAGCTCCCAATGTCGGAGCGTTTGTCGCACAAGTGTAAACCCGGCCTCACACACATCATGCGACATGTGCTTCCACATTTCTGGAAGGATCAACACATATTTTGTGTTCCGCAATTACCTTCCAAGAAAACTTTTTGTCATTGCAAAAATGATACAGCCACTTACCAAAAAGATATAACAAAACACTTACAACTGTATATTAAGCAGACCAAAAGGGAGCAAATAGGTGAATTTTATTGTTAGAGTTTACATATCCTTTAACCACTTGAGTATCAGCCTGTAATACCTCTTCCAGCCCTGGCCATTTTTCAGTGCTTAGTACTGTGATAGTTTGATGACAATTACTCGGTTACGCAACACTGTATCCAAATGAATTTCACAATATTGTTTTGCGACAGATAGAACTTTATTTTTGTGGAATTTCATAACTATTGGGTTTTAATATCTTACTATATAAAGGAAAAATACCAAATGTTTTGAAAAAAAAACCTTACTTTCCGTTATAAAATATATACAAAATGCCAGGATAGAAAAAAACATCCCAATGACATCATATTGGAAAGTAGACACTTCAAGATAAAACTCATTTTCTGCCACAATTTTTTTTGAAATGAAGAAACATGCGGGCATTAAGATGGCTAATGTGCACATGGCCCTTGGAAGTGGCCAGCTGAAGACAAGTCTTCTGTTTCCTGGATGATGGAACTGTATTGCACTGAAATTGCATTATGTGCAATGAAAATATGTCTTGGACAAACCCAAAATAATCCCACAATCTTTGGTGGTCAGTGGCATTTTAAACCTCCCAAACATTGGTAGCCATTGGCACCTTAAACGGCGCAACCCCTTAAACCTCGCCACCCCCCTCCCTATAAGAAATCCTGAATTCTTGGTAGTCAGCAGCACTTTATAACCCACTAATTTGAATGAATAGAAATTTTCCCCATGGTTCTGCCTTTCTTTTCCTATCCTACCTTCCTTACTTTGATCTGCTGCAATGTGAGCGGTAGCCAATCTTTTATTGTGAGAGGAAGGGGAAGGCTGCATTTACCTTTTTATTCACTGATTGGGCCACAGTGATCACAAGGCACAGATACATTCTGTGTACATTGTGCCTCTGATCTACTTTATAAATACAGCACAAAACCAGTAAGGTGGTTGAAGTGTATGTAGCGCACCCTCTAAAGAGCTGCAGTTAAACTGGGATTCCCCACCCTGCACATCCGGGCACACCAAATTTTCACAGGCACTCTTGAGACAGAAAACAATAGGGCTGCGACTAACAATTATTTTCATAATCAATTAGTTGGCCGACTATTGTTGCAATAATTCGATTAATTGGATTTTAAAAAACCTTAAAAAAAGTGTGGTGTATAATTTAGTTATTATGTAAAGTGTGGTGTATAATTTAGTTATTATGTAAAGTTTAAAAAAAAAGACAATTTATTCTTGAATATCTATATGCAGTGTTAAATATAAATAACCAGCAATATGGTGAGGGAACAAAATATCTAATCTACTCTAATAGACAGAAGAGATATATATACTAACGTTGTACCGATATCGGTATCAGTATTGGTGCCGATTCTAAGCATTTGCACTCGTGCAAATGCTCCAAAACTAAAACTGATACTTTTTTGAGATTCCATTGACTTGCATTAACTTCTGTTGAATGAAGTCGCAAGCGCAATGAAATCGAAGGTCCAAATCACACTGATCTGTGGCTTTGAATTTAGGCAGAAGTACAGTAGCAGTTTCATACTCACAGAAGAACTGTTCTTCATAATTATAAAAAAAACGGTAATAATTTTTTATTAGTTACTACATTTAAAATAGATATCGGTAATTGATATCGGGGACTACTTAAGAAAAAGTATCAGTACTCATACTTCCTCTTCTGGGGTGCCCCATCAGCGCTTCTTGCTCCTCCTGTCTTCAGAGTGCCCCTATAGAAAGCCACAAAGTATAATATAGAGTTCCCCTATAGCAAGGTAAAAAAACTTCTGCCTTTAGAATCACTTTAAATTACTTCCATCTCCTTGCCAGGAAAACATGTCCCATGAGACATTGCTCCTCACACATTCACAAACTGTCAGGCACTTACTGACATGTATGGAGGGTGTACTGAGCTGTGTATACTGACATGTATGGAGGGTGTACTGAGCTGTATGTGTGCTGCACTGTGTATACTGACATGTATGGAGGGTGTACTGAGTTGTAAGTGTGCTGCACTGTGTATACTGACATGTATGGAGGGTGTACTGAGCTGTATGTGTGCTGCACTGTGTATACTGACATGTATGGAGGGTGTACTGAGCTGTATGTGTGCTGCACTGTGTATACTGACATGTATGGAGGGTGTACTGAGCTGTATCTGTGCTGCACTGTGTATACTGACATGTATGGAGGGTGTACTGAGCTGTATGTGTGCTGCACTGTGTATACTGACATGTATGGAGGGTGTACTGAGCTGTATCTGTGCTGCACTGTGTATACTGTCATGTAGGGAGAGTGTACGGAGCTGTATGTGTGCTGCACTGTGTATACTGACATGTATGGAGGGTGTACTGAGTTGTAAATGTGCTGCACTGTGTATACTGACATGTATGGAGGGTGTACTGCACTGTATGTGTGCTGCATTGTGTATACTGTCATGTATGGAGGGCGTACTGAGCTGTATGTGTGCTGCACTGTGTATACTGAAATGTATGGAGGGTGTACTGCACTGTATGTGTGCTGCATTGTGTATACTGACATGTATGGAGGATGTACTGAGCTGTATGTGTGCTGCATTGTGTATACTGACATGTATGGAGGGTGTACTGCACTGTATGTGTGCTGCATTGTGTATACTGACATGTATGGAGGATGTACTGAGCTGTATGTGTGCTGCACTGTGTATACTGACATGTATGGAGGATGTACTGAGCTGTATGTGTGCTGCACTGTGTATACTGACATGTATGGAGGATGTACTGAGCTGTATGTGTGCTGCACTGTGTATACTGACATGTATGGAGGATGTACTGAGCTGTATGTGTGCTGCACTGTGTATACTGACATGTATGGAGGGTGTACTGAGCTGTATGTGTGCTGCACTGTGTATACTGACATGTATGGAGGATGTACTGAGCTGTATGTGTGCTGCATTGTGTATACTGACATGTATGGAGGATGTACTGAGCTGTATGTGTGCTGCACTGTGTATACTGACATGTATGGAGGATGTACTGAGCTGTATGTGTGCTGCACTGTGTATACTGACATGTATGGAGGATGTACTGAGCTGTATGTGTGCTGCACTGTGTATACTGACATGTATGGAGGATGTACTGAGCTGTATGTGTGCTGCATTGTGTATACTGACATGTATGGAGGATGTACTGAGCTGTATGTGTGCTGCACTGTGTATACTGTCATGTATGGAGAGTGTACTGAGCTGTATGTGTGCTGCACTGTGTATACTGACATGTATGGAGGATGTACTGAGCTGTATGTGTGCTGCACTGTGTATACTGACATGTATGGAGGATGTACTGAGCTGTATGTGTGCTGCATTGTGTATACTGTCATGTATGGAGAGTGTACTGAGCTGTATGTGTGCTGCACTGTGTATACTGACATGTGTGGAGGGTGTACTGAGCTGTATCTGTGCTGCACTGTGTATACTGACATGTATGGAGGATGTACTGAGCTGTATGTGTGCTGCATTGTGTATACTGACATGTATGGAGGATGTACTGAGCTGTATGTGTGCTGCATTGTGTATACTGACATGTATGGAGGATGTACTGAGCTGTATGTGTGCTGCACTGTGTATACTGACATGTATGGAGAGTGTACTGAGCTGTATGTGTGCTGCACTGTGTATACTGACATGTATGGAGGATGTACTGAGCTCTATGTGTGCTGCACTGTGTATACTGACATGTATGGAGGATGTACTGAGCTGTATGTGTGCTGCATTGTGTATACTGACATGTATGGAGGATGTACTGAGCTGTATGTGTGCTGCACTGTGTATACTGACATGTATGGAGGGTGTACTGCACTGTATGTGTGCTGCATTGTGTATACTGACATGTATGGAGGATGTACTGAGCTGTATGTGTGCTGCACTGTGTATACTGACATGTATGGAGGGTGTACTGAGCTGTATGTGTGCTGCACTGTGTATACTGACATGTATGGAGGATGTACTGAGCTGTATGTGTGCTGCATTGTGTATACTGACATGTATGGAGGATGTACTGAGCTGTATGTGTGCTGCACTGTGTATACTGACATGTATGGAGGATGTACTGAGCTGTATGTGTGCTGCATTGTGTATACTGACATGTATGGAGGATGTACTGAGCTGTATGTGTGCTGCACTGTGTATACTGTCATGTATGGAGAGTGTACTGAGCTGTATGTGTGCTGCACTGTGTATACTGACATGTATGGAGGATGTACTGAGCTGTATGTGTGCTGCACTGTGTATACTGACATGTATGGAGGATGTACTGAGCTGTATGTGTGCTGCATTGTGTATACTGACATGTATGGAGGATGTACTGAGCTGTATGTGTGCTGCATTGTGTATACTGTCATGTATGGAGAGTGTACTGAGCTGTATGTGTGCTGCACTGTGTATACTGACATGTGTGGAGGGTGTACTGAGCTGTATCTGTGCTGCACTGTGTATACTGACATGTATGGAGGATGTACTGAGCTGTATGTGTGCTGCATTGTGTATACTGACATGTATGGAGGATGTACTGAGCTGTATGTGTGCTGCATTGTGTATACTGACATGTATGGAGGATGTACTGAGCTGTATGTGTGCTGCACTGTGTATACTGTCATGTATGGAGAGTGTACTGAGCTGTATGTGTGCTGCACTGTGTATACTGACATGTATGGAGGATGTACTGAGCTCTATGTGTGCTGCACTGTGTATACTGACATGTATGGAGGATGTACTGAGCTGTATGTGTGCTGCATTGTGTATACTGACATGTATGGAGGATGTACTGAGCTGTATGTGTGCTGCATTGTGTATACTGACATGTATGGAGGATGTACTGAGCTGTATGTGTGCTGCACTGTGTATACTGACATGTATGGAGGATGTACTGAGCTGTATGTGTGCTGCACTGTGTATACTGACATGTATGGAGGATGTACTGAGCTGTATGTGTGCTGCATTGTGTATACTGACATGTATGGAGGATGTACTGAGCTGTATGTGTGCTGCACTGTGTATACTGTCATGTATGGAGAGTGTACTGAGCTGTATGTGTGCTGCACTGTGTATACTGACATGTATGGAGGATGTACTGAGCTGTATGTGTGCTGCACTGTGTATACTGACATGTATGGAGGATGTACTGAGCTGTATGTGTGCTGCATTGTGTATACTGACATGTATGGAGGATGTACTGAGCTGTATGTGTGCTGCATTGTGTATACTGTCATGTATGGAGAGTGTACTGAGCTGTATGTGTGCTGCACTGTGTATACTGACATGTGTGGAGGGTGTACTGAGCTGTATCTGTGCTGCACTGTGTATACTGACATGTATGGAGGATGTACTGAGCTGTATGTGTGCTGCATTGTGTATACTGACATGTATGGAGGATGTACTGAGCTGTATGTGTGCTGCATTGTGTATACTGACATGTATGGAGGATGTACTGAGCTGTATGTGTGCTGCACTGTGTATACTGTCATGTATGGAGAGTGTACTGAGCTGTATGTGTGCTGCACTGTGTATACTGACATGTATGGAGGATGTACTGAGCTCTATGTGTGCTGCACTGTGTATACTGACATGTATGGAGGATGTACTGAGCTGTATGTGTGCTGCATTGTGTATACTGACATGTATGGAGGATGTACTGAGCTGTATGTGTGCTGCATTGTGTATACTGACATGTATGGAGGATGTACTGAGCTGTATGTGTGCTGCACTGTGTATACTGACATGTATGGAGGATGTACTGAGCTGTATGTGTGCTGCACTGTGTATACTGACATGTATGGAGGATGTACTGAGCTGTATGTGTGCTGCACTGTGTATACTGACATGTATGGAGGATGTACTGAGCTGTATGTGTGCTGCACTGTGTATACTGACATGTATGGAGGATGTACTGAGCTGTATGTGTGCTGCACTGTGTATACTGACATGTATGGAGGGTGTACTGCACTGTATTTTCTGACATGTAAACAAATAATGCATTCTGTATGCAGTTTAAATAATCGCCTGACTAACGAATCGATTATGAAAATAGTTGACAACTATTTTTATAATCGATTATGTTGATTAGTTGTTTCAGCCCTAGAAAACCGTTTGTGACTTTGTTTTTGTTATTTATTGAGTGTAATAACTTGGATAGTGATGGGAAGTTATGGAATTCCCACTTAAATTTAGCAGAACTTCAGGGACATTCTTCCTATATACAAGCTTTATATACAGCTCGACCTCTTCCTCCAGCACACACTTGCTTGCAGAACCCAGCTGGACCACTGTGTGAAGATCTTACAGTCACTCAGTCAGATTTATTACAATGGCCCATTACAGGCAGGAACCCGAGGCCCTTTGGTTATTTAGCAAAGAGTTTACAGTGTTCAGCTTGTACTCTTACTCCGGTGGCTACTGATCCCAGCACCACCTCTTCAGGCACTGCCAACCCACCCGGCTGCAGCTGCCCCTTTACTGACCCTCCAGGCTAACCTCTCCCCCACATTCCTCCAGACTGACACTCACCAGCCCACCCAGCTGACTCTTAGGAGATCTCCCAATAGTGCTAGCCTGCTCATGCTGTGGCACCCGTGCCTCCAGGAAGGGCTTCCTCCATGTGTTTTGGCAGGATCCTTCCAGCACACAAGCCCCAGCCCAAGGTCACCCCCCAGACTAAGGGGCCCCCATGAGGGCCACCAACAGCCTTCTCAGCACTCCATCTCCATCTTCCACCTGACTACCCACTGCTGGTATGACTCATGCCTATTTATGAGGTGGCCTGCTACATGCCAGCCCTTTACTGGGGATTGGCTTAGGCCCTCATAAATATTCCAAGCAGCTCTTCCTAGCCCCCCACTAGCTCTAGAACATTCTTCAATTTCCCAGAAAATAGGGAGAGGCACCAGAGAGGCTGCTAAGGATGAGTCATCCAGCCCTGAGCCACTGAACCCTGACCCAGATTCACAGCTCAGGCTTAGCCCTGTGCTGAATAAATTTGCCTACACCAACACGCCTACTCTACAAAAACTACCTTACCCCTAGCACACACTAGAGGGTGCAACATGTATGTATGGGAAAAATTAATAAAATCTAAAAAAAAAACATATTTAGTACATATCTCAAAATGTATGCAGATTTCTTGTCTCTGTGTGTTGTAGTGACAGAGCAACAGAGTGGCAGGAGAGGTAAAAACTCTGTTTCTTCTTTCCAGGTACGGGCTTTGTTGAGATGTTTCACTTTTGTGATAGGACTGCTTAAATAGTAAAAGTTTATTAATTTCAGTAAAAAACAAAGTACAGAAGAAGTATAAAGATATGGAGTGTACTACAGGGTATGATACAACAAATAAATGCACAGAGGATACATCATCAACTATGCTAGTGGGTAAGGGCGGGGCTTCGGTAAACCCAGCTCTGTTAGGTGATCAGTGTGCAGGGCATGGGGTTGACTTGGATATGGGTAAGCAAGGTTGAATATCCAAACTAGACCTGCACGATTCTGGCTAAAATGAGAATCACAATTTTTTTGCTTAGAATAAAGATCACAATTCCCTCATGGTTCTCGTGGCTAACTTTACTGTTTAGTTTTTTTGAATTCATTAAAGTATATTTTTTCCAAAAAAGTGTTTAAAAGACCACTGCGCAAATACGCAAAATATTGCAACAACCACCATTTTCTTCTCTAGGATCTCTGCTAAAAAATATATGTAATGTTTGGGGGTTCTAAGTAATTTTCTAGCAAAGAATACTTATTTTAACTTGTACGCAAGAAGTGTCAGAAAAAGGTTTAGTCTTTAAGTGGTTAAACTGACCTCATTTACAGACTGAAGTTCATTCCTTTGATCTTATAGAACTATGTTACAATGCTTCTCTTTATCTCCGCCTAAGCGATGTTGTGAGAAACTTGGCAGGCTGCCTGTTTTTTTTTTTTTTGACAGCTGTCGGCTTGAGCAGAGAACTCTCTGCGCTGAATCGAGGAAATGCTCTTTTAGGATCGGGAGGGGGGTAGAATCGCGATCTCGATTCTTTAACCATTAATCGTGCAGCTCTAATCCAAACTATCCTGCGTACCAGAGCATGGTGTAAAGTAGGAATTAAACAGAGAATCATAATAATAAAATAGCGAGAAGGTATGTAGAGAAAAGGCAGAAAATGGGGTGTTGGACAAGAAAAGGGAGGGCAGGGTAGAGGAGTAATCTCTAATCTTAGTCCAAGGGATAGTGATCAGCAATGTTACATAAGATTTCTTAAGCTGTCAGAGCTTGTATAAGTCATCCAGATACTCCAGGTGGAGATGTATTTGTCATTTATCATGTAATTAAGCTGTCAGCTCCTCCATTCCCTGCAGATGAGTGATTTCAAGAATCCATCCCTTGATGAAGGGGGGGGGGGGGGGTAGACCTCCAGTATTTAGGTATCAAAAGTATGTTGACCAATTGAGGAAAAGCAGACTAGGTATTTTTTGATATTAGAGATTGAGCCCAAAAGTGAGGAAAGTAGAGACATTTCTGATGTCCCTGAGATGCTAATGCTTGTCATATATTCACCTGTTCATATATTGCATAGATCTGTGTCCAAAAGAGTGAGATCAGAGGGCAGGGCCAGCAAATGTACACTATGGCCCCTCTTTTATTCATGTTGTGCCAGCAGCGGTACAAAGCGTCCTGAAGGATCCTGAAGTCTTTTCCTGAGCCTAGTTGCAATGCTGAGTTTATGCGTCAAAATAAATGTTTTATGGAGTTCGTCTTTGGTAAAATGATGGCTCCAGTCTCTTTCCCAAGCATAGATATGAGGGGGGAGACAGGTATTCTTGACAAAGACATAGAGCTTTGAAGAGTATGAGATCTCCATGGATGGCTTCTTCTTTGTTGAGGTGGACAAAATAAGGGGACAAAAATAGCTGATGATCCTTGCATGAATCCAGATAAACTGAACAAGCTGCTATGAATACCCCATTTAAAGATAAAATAGCAAAAACAGCTTTTGCTGCAATATTCAGCGTCAGTCTAGAGTTTTCCCCTGCAGTACTTTTTTTTCTAATAAAGATGGAAGTGAAATATCTGCTTTCAGGTGATTCTATGCATATATCAGCTATGGGCACTATGCCTACTTGGCACAGCAGATATAGATATATAACATATAATTTTAGTTTATCGTTTTTTTTTATTATTTTATTATTTTAGGCTTGTGAGTGCTGCACTTATAGCTCACCGGTATTGATTTGAACGGGACCAAGGGACGTCTGTCTCTGATTTAGGTAATAAACTGCCTAGACTCACTAATAGGCCTCTCTAATCGGGACACTCGCTATAGTTGTTGGGCAGATCTCGCCTAGTCTCCATGATTTGGTGAAGTTTCTGCATCTTTTGAATATACTAATGCAATATCCTAGGGCTGAGATATTACCTCTATGGTGTCGCCCTTTTTTGACTGCTGACCTGATACTTTAGGATACTATATCCCCCCTTCTTTTTTGGGGCTTTGATCTTGACTTTATTACCCTTTGGCCATACATCTAGTATATACCAGGTATACTTGTGACAGTGCTCTCCCCCCGTAGCGGTATATAACCGTTGATTTATCCGTTCTCCTGCAACAGTAAAGTTTATACCTATATACATGCATCGATCCGATATATACACTCATCTGATTCAAGGATCGTTTTAATTGTTTAGTCCCGTGTGGTGTCCCTATACATCTGGATACAGGCCCACCAGCACCTACCCAGTACTACCCTGAGGAAGCTACTATTTAGCGAAACGCATCGATGAGCAAGTGTGGAGGTGATGTTAGATCAGACCCTTTTTATTACATAGTTATAAACTTATTTATAGTTATAAAGATTCAACCTCTGTACTTGCGTTATTGGGTATTTGTTGACCGTGTCCATATAGGGTGTTTCTTGTATGTCTCTATGTTTTTTAACCTTTTTGTAATAAAATATATAACTTTTTAATTAAGGTTTCCTCTCATTATGTACCCACAAAGTCTGCCTGTTTTTTGAGTTTTCTCAAATTACCGTATATATATTGGATGTTGGCATGGTGGGGGACGGGTCCTCCCTTTCTCTATCTAAAACTAAAAAAAAGTTTTGCTTTTAGTCATAATTTAAATACATTGTAGGTGCATCAAAATAAAAGATGTGCAAAGTGACATAGTTAATCTTCTATACCCTATCCCCTGGTAGCATGCTGCAGAATAAGATCCTTGCTCTTTGTGTGGAAACAGTGGTCTCACTACAGTGGTCCGACATACACCTTGCTGAGTCAAAGCTAGAGCTCTCACATCATGAGGGTGCAAGAGGTTGCAAGAGGTGCAAATAAGCAACAAAAAAAGGTCTACAGAATGGAGAGCTTAGTCATTTTGTTAAGGGGCTCCAATGGAGACTACAAGTGTCCATTTAAAACCCATATTACATAGGGATGGTCCATCATCGTCACATTAGGAAACCCCACTTGGGAAATGTCATGCAGCTATTGTTGGAGTGCATGTAGACAGGAAGCAGCTGCAAGGGGCTGCAAAAGATCAGCAGCACTGAAATGAAACAAAGAATGAAAAACAAAATCTTTTTTTTTTTTAAATGTAAACTGTTTATGTGTAGCCACCCTGCTGTTCAGTAGTGTCTAGTAAATTTAGCTCTCCTGGGTAGTAGTTTGCCTGGGATAATTTGTCATTTTTCTCATTTGGTATCCCCGTGTTTAGGATTGCTGCAGTTTCCTACTTCCGCCACTGGGTGTCACTGTCACTCAGAGCAATAGTAATGGGGCGGTGACAATCTTGTGCTATTGAGCCTTTCTGTCCTCTCTGGCTACCAATAGGTGGTTCATGCCATTGGTGCATGCTGGAGAAAGCTATAAAATCTTGGGGAGTGGCCTTGTGTCAGAGAAGGGTCTTCTCCAGTCACATTCATCCGGTCCCTGGGTGCGTGCACACTGGATTGGCGCTTTGGCACATGCGTGCGCAGGGCCCGATGGAGCGGCGCGCGCGTGTGCGCGATAGCACATGGGTGTGCACGGTGACTCATGCACGCTCACCGTGACACTCTGGCGGGGCTATTTAAATCAGCTCCAGCACCCAGACTGGTTGCTGGTTTGTCTTCAGCTCCTGTTGCTTCCTGTTTCCTGTTTATGCTTACCTGATCTCCTGTTGTGACCTGGACTGCTCTTACCACGCTGCCACTCTCCTGGATTGACCCCCCGGCCTGATTTACGGACTTCCTCTGCTTGATACCAGTGTTTGACCCCTGGCCTAATTAACGGACTTCCTTTGCTTGATACCAGTGTTTGACCCCCAGCCTGATTAACGGACTTCCTCTGCTCGATACCAGTGTTTGACCCCCGGCCTGTTTTACGGACTTGTCTTGCTTATTGCCTGTGTTTGACCCTCTGCTTGCTTACAGTTTTTCTGCTCCACTCATCAACGGGACTTCCACCAGTTCCTGGACTCCTGCATCCCCAAACCCAGCTCTGCAGTTTCCCACAAGGGACCCATACCTGCTGGTGGCCTGTGCTCCTTAGTGCCACCCATTACCTGTTTCACCTCCAGGGGACGGGGTGCACATAGTGGCAAGGGCGAACCGCTCTCGGCATCTCGGCCTTGGTAAGTACTCACCTGACACCTTGTGAGCTTTCTTTCCACCGGGCTGCAGGCTGTGGAGGTACATGCACGTGTTTGTGTTGTGTAGGCTTTGAGCCTGCATGGAGCATAGCATAGAATGTTTAAGATTGCCTGCCTGGTCATGGAGGATATGGCTTTTAAGCTGGAAGAGCCCGTTGTCATTGCGGCAATTTGCTCGTAACAAGAGATACCACTGTGGTTCCAGTGATGTCACAGGCTTCCAGTGAATTGATAAACGAACTGCCTCCCTGTGTATATGTAGCCCTATGGTCCTAAACTGGGGCTATGATGTAAATTTAGTTTTTGGTTGAGCTGGAAACAGTTCAGACTAATTGTACAGCTTATCTGGTCTTTCCATAATCTCAATTGAGTTGTGCATTTCTCACTGTCGCCAATAGGTGTCACCGGTACCACAGGCCAGTATAAAAATTACAATAAGGATGAGCTATGAATAATTATTCTTTTTCCAGCCAAACCCAGTAGGAGGTTCGTAGCCGCTGGTGCATTATGGGAAAGGGTATTTATTTGGGCTGGACCATGTGCTCTTTCTCTCTTACCTTGGGCCCTCCTGGCCTGAGGATGTGCTGCTGAGGTGAGCTGTGCAAGTAGGCCCTGAAGCCTGTCTGGGGCCTACTACTCCTGGGGTGGTTCTTCAGGCTGTCTTGCCCAGTGTGGAAGAAGCTGAGCCAAGTTCACTGGAGAGAGCCATGATGAAGGCTGGTCTCTCAGGAGGACCTGGTGACTCGTTTGGAGGATGTGTTTACACCTAAACTGCGCTTACAGTATTTCCGGGTTGGCTTAAAGGCAGGGGCGTAACTAGAAATAGCAGGGCCCAATAGCAAAATGTTGTATGGGGCCCCCCTGCAAACAGCCCCCCCCCCACAGCTGCCCTAGTGTCAATGCAGCGTGACCTGTGCCACATACAGCGTGACCTGTGCCCAATGCAGCGTGACCTATGCCCAATACAGTGTGACCTGTGCCCAATACAGCGTGACCTGTGCCCAATACAGCGTGAACTGTGCCCAATACAGCCTGGTCTGCCTGTGCCCCATACAGCGCCACCTATGCAGAGGAAGAGGCAAGCCACCCGGATCAGCAGAGAGCATTATTGCCCGCTGTAATAGCTTTCATTTGAATTTCCTGTCTTCCTGGGGCTCATCGTTACATAGCCCCACCTCTTGGCCCGACGCCTTTGATGATGTCACATGTCCCGCATTGGATCCGCGTTCTGTCTATCAAAGGCACCGGGCCAAAAGGTGGAGCTATGTGACGTGAGCCCCGGGAACACTGGAAGTTCTAATGAAAGCTCTTACATCGGGCAATTCAGCTCTCTGTTGATACGGACAGCTCGCCTCTTCCTTTCCTCTCTCTTCCCCTGGCTGGGAGACTGTGCCGGCGGTGCTCTTATCCTCACTGGGCCCCACTCGGCTGCGGGCCCCATAGCGCCCGCATGGGTCGCTATGGTGGTAGTTACGCCCATGCTTAAAGGTACTGACACTGTGAAGCTGGATCTTGTTCTACAAATCTAACCCTGTTTGCAGTATCGCCGGGTCGGCTTAAAGGTTCTGGTACTGTCAAGCTGTTTTACAATCTAAAATGTGTTAAATAGCTACTGGCTGCTAGGTCTGTGAGAGAGTCCTAGGGTCTGTGTTTGAGGCCTATCCAGGTATTCAAGATCTCAAAGAGAGAAGGCTGTTCTTTTTCTGGATCCAAGGAATCTGTAAGTGATCTGCATTTGGTATCTGACACCCCTATCCCTCTCTCCTACTACCTCTTTTCAAGTTCTACATTAAAGCACTGAAAATATCTAAAGTGACTGGCACCCAATTTCTGTTCTAAACTCCCCATTATAGCCATGGACTCAGCCCTGGGGTAAATGCTGGCTCGCCCCCTGCCTCTAGAGGTTTCTCCTTGTCCCCAGTAGATACAAGGGGGCACTACATATAGATGACAGGTTCCCTTTTCTCCTAAGTTCCCTAAGAGATACATTGCACTCTCCGGTCTTGATATTTCCTCTGCACTCTCTATCTTCTGTTAGCTGCTTGTCTCTATATTGAGCGCTCTGTCAGCAGACTGGACGCAGAACAAAAACGCAACGTTGATTTGATGTTCAACAGAAATTCTGATCCAATTACTCCAGAAAATACATTTCTGTAAATTTCAAGGAATCCTCGATGATGTGGCAGTAATTATTTCTGCCACCCAGCTATCAATTTCAACCAGAGAATGTCACATGGACAGTACTGTTACCAGCTGCAGGCAAGCAGCAATGTGTGGCCTATGGGTACCTGTAGCAGCCAACCAGGATTCACCTTTTGCTGAGCTGACAGCAGTAAACTGGAACCTGATTTGCTCCTATAGATTACTGAACTGCGCATCATCAGTGCACTGTGCATGACCCTAAAGCAGGACAAAACCCTCTTATCCTTTTTTTCTAAACTCCTGCCATATTTTTGATCTGCAGTTGCCATGGCGCTGCACATGTGAACAGTTATGACACCAGCCTTTTGATGGCTTGACAGTTTATTTAAAGCAGTGTTCCGGCCTACCCCTCTAAAAATTAAAAGTCAGCAGCTACACATACTATAGCTGCTGACTTTTAATAATAGGACACTAACCTGTCCTGGAATCCAGCAATGTTGAACAAATGTACAAAAGTTTCATTGCGATTTGCCCATTTTTGCCATTGCTTACTTGTTTTACCCACTTGCCGACTGTGCTATAGCTGAATGATTACTACAGCGTGGTCGTCCAGTTCTGGGAGGCGTCATTTGACGGTCTCCCGTGATTGCGCCCACTGCGGAACGTGGACGGCACACTCTGTGATAAACGTGTCCTCCAGACACTGCTGATCACAGATTGAGGTAAAGAGCCAGTCAGCGGCTCTTTACCACGCGATCAGCTGTGTCCAATCTTGACTTGACTTCTTCTCCAACTGCAATGCCACTGCGGACAACGGGGCCGTCTTTAATATTGATTAGACCCTGGGCAAACATTTTCTTGCCCCCCCCCCCCCCCTCCATGATTTCGCTCTCCACCTGCTCTGAGACAAACAATAAATAGCAGCTAGACTCAAAATCAGTTTGCTGAATCAGATCAAGCAGCGATTGCGGTTTGGTTGCCAGAGGTTACAGTGTATCATTACCGCTCACTGACTGGCTGCTAGAGGTTGCAGCACACATTATGGCTCACTGATTATTTGCTAGAGGTTGCAGCACATCACTTGTGCTTGTTGATTGGTTGCTAGAGATTACTGTACATCATTACTGCTCACTGATTGGTTGCTAGAGCTTACTGGACATTCTTGCCACTCATTAATTGGTTGCTAGAGGTTACTGCACATTATTACTGCTCACTGATTGGCTGCTAGAGGTTACTGCATATCCTTACCGCTCAATGATTGATTGCAAGAGGTTAGTGCACATCATTACCGCTTACTGATTGGTTGCTAATGGTTACAGCACATCATCATCTCACTGCCTGAACACCCTGGACTGGGAGGTGAGGGGACCCATCAATAGACAGAAAACTCCTAGGGATCCTAGGACTCAGGGGATCAGTGGCAATGGTGGTAGAGGGGGGTGTGATCAGTGGCAATTCAGGGGGTTGATGGGATCAGTGGCAGTGGCGGGGAATGGGATTATTTAGGAGGCAGTACACTGTGTCAAATTCTGAATCATGTAGAGCAAAGCTGGAAATCTTCGGCAAGTATACAGTGGGGATTCTACACTGTCTGCCAATGTAATGGAGAATTTACAATGATGACTACCAATGTGAGGGGGGATTTGCACTGACCCCCAATGTGAGGGGGAATTTGCACTGACGACGAATGTGAGGGGGAATTTGCACTGATTATAATATAATATAAAGAGGGATTTCTGCATTGACAGAAATGTAATTGGAGCATTTACACCAACCACCAGTGTAAGGGGGAATATACAGTGACCTCCATGTAAGGGGGAATTTACACTGACAACCATTGTCAAGGAGATTTGTACTGACCAAAAGTGTAAGGTGACACTTCTACACCGACCACCAATATTAGGGGGATTTACATTGACCACCAATGTAAAGGGGGATTTACACTGACCACCAATGTAAAAGGGGATTTACACTGACCACCAGTATAAGAGCAATTCTGCACTTACCACCAATGTAAAGGGAAATGTACACTGATCACCGGTGTAATGAAGACTTTGCATTGAAAACCAATGTAATGGGGGCGTTTACATTAACAAACAATAAAGGGGGATTTCTACACTGGCCACCAATGTAAGGGAGGATTTACACTCAACACCAAATTAAATGGGGCTTCTACGTGGACCACCAATGTAAGGGAGGATTCGAAACTGACTACAAATGCAAGTTTGGATTTTTTTTGTCGATTACCAATATAAAGAGGAGTTTCTAAACTGTCCACTAATGTAATTGGGTTTTACACTGACCACTAATGTAATGGGGTTTTCCACTGACCTCCAATGTAATGGGGATTTACACTGACCCCTAATGTAATAGGAGCATTCACAGTGACCACCAAAGTAAGTGGAACCTTCACACTGGCCACTAGTGTGAATGAAAGGATTGTACACTGACCACCAATGTAACTGAGACATTTAGCCTGTGTTCACATTTATGTGTGTCAGAAATGCATGCAAAATCGCTTTTCTGACACCACAGAAACATCCCGCCCTTTAGCAGATACACAGCAGTGTGTATTGTTAATGACACCCTCACACATCTGCTGAGATTCACATGCACCAAAATTCACGGTGCTGTGGCACTGTGTTATTTTGAAAAAGGGTTCCACCTCCAATTTGCTTACCTTTGTAGAAAAATCTGGTGTTGGACTTAATGACTACAGTTGCAGGCAGGACTTTCAAGCTACTCCCCAGTGGGCAGAATTCAGCAGAAGTGATGGTGAATATGACCTCAGGGGGGCATGATATACATATGAATTCCATTGCTATTTACATATCAGTGCTAATGATCAGTGGCCATTTTACAAATGAATGCCGCTGCTATTTCCATATCAATGCCGTTTATTTACATGTAAACACAGGGTCTGCAGGTGAGTCAATAGGGCAGATCTGGGCAGCATTAGTAACAGAACTTCACACTGAGATATTGGGACACAGCAGGGGACTAAAACTTCAAGGGACAAGGGAATTTAAACTGGGATAGTTGGCAAATATGAGACAGCTGCTTTGGGCCCCACAACAATGATGGCGGGGATTTGCCCTGCCTCAAAGACGGCCCTGGCAGACAACTGCCACCTTCAGAACACCTTCAGTGAAGGAAGTAGATTGCACTTGCCTACAAGCTCTCCAATCAGCAGGGAGCAAAAGGTGGGCAGGGACACCCAAATTATCCAGGTGTGCAGTAGACCTGCACGGTTCTGGCTAAAATGAAAATTCATTAAAGTGTAATTTTTCCAAAAAGAAATTGCGTTTGAAAGACCTCTGCGCAAATACAATGTGACATAAAATATTGCAACAACCACCATTTTATTCTCTAGGGTCTCTGCTAAAAAAAATATAAAATGTTTGGGGGTTCTAAGTAATTTTCTAGCAAAAAATACTGATTTTAACTTGTAAGCAGTAAGTGTCAGAAAAAGGTCTGGAACTGGCGGTTAAAATGATCTCATTTACAGACCGAAGTTCATCCCTTTAATCTAAGGCCCCTCTCACACGTGGCGGAGACCGCCAGCTCAGCGGGGGATCGCTCCGTTGATCTCCGCTGAGATGGGGGATGACATCAGAGAGCATGTCCGTTTTCATTAGATCTCATTTGATCCGCCAGACGGATGGCCGAACATTTCGCCATACATCTGTCTTGAGCGGATCGGATGACAGGCGGGTGTCAGCAGACACATCTCCGGACAAAAAAGATCCGAGCAGGCATATCATGTTAGCCCCCCCCAGAGAGCATCTATGACACTTTTTATGTCATCTTTAGTATCAATTAGATATGACAGGGTATCTTGGAGTATCTGCTTTTCTGCACTGTGTACCTTCTGCACTTGTAGATTTGGACAATTGTTCTAACTTCTCTCTTCCATTATTATTACAGGTGGGCTGATGCATAATTTCCCTGCAGTGCAATTGATGATCTAAGACCAGTGTCATCTCTTACTTGTCCAAAATATAACTCATCCGGCAATCTAATAATAAAACCGCTGAACTGGGCTGGAGTGACTGCATTGTTAACGTAATGACAAAAAACTTTTCTTGGAAAGGGACTGTGGAAAGGTTGTCAAGTGCTGTAGTACCACCTACTGGCAGAAATGCTTCAGTGATATTCCACACTGCATTGCAGAGTACCCTGGTTTGGAATATCTCTGCTGCAGGTGAGTATCGCAAGAGGGGGCTGGGCTAGTCTTGTTCACTTACTCCTTATTCCCTATATGCAGTTGGAGTCACTAACCCAAAACAAGCATGTGACCGGTGAAGTCTGAACACCTGATCTGCATATTTGTGCTGGGCCACTGACTTAGAAAGTGACAGGATCTGCATAACAGCCAAGCAACTAGCATTTTCAGAATAACAAGACACCTGGCCATGGCAGTTTACATATTGCAGTTTACCCTTAAGGGCACTTTCACACTGAGGTGCTGTGGCTTCGGTAGTAAAGCACCGCTATTTTTAGCGGCGCTTTACTGTCGTTTTAGTGGTGCTTTTCGGCCGCTAGCAGGGTGCTTTTGAACCCCGCTAGTGGCCGAAAAAGGGTTGCAGGGGCAGGGGCGATTTGGCGGCGATGCCCATTGATTTTAATGGGCAGGGGCGCTTTAGGAGCGGTGTATACACCGCTCTCAAAGCGCCTCAAAGATGCTGCTCGGAGGACTTTCTGTTAGCGTCCTGCCAGCGCACCGATCCAGTGTGAAAGCACTCTGGCTTTCACACTGGAGCGACAGGAGCAGGGCTTTGCAGGCGCTATTTTTAGCAATATAGCGCCTGAAAAGCGCTTCAGTGTGAAAGTAGCCCAACACACCTAATCCAGTATTTAAAAGGTCAGTACAATCAAACCTGATTATTTAGCTTTTAATGGATACTCGAGAGATAAAAGGTTAATACACTGAGAACTCATATTCCAGTGTTTGTTAGATGACAGAGAATTAAACCCACCCAACAATTTTTTCTTTCCCAAGGAGACTCTTGCACACAGTGTGTAAGTGTGGCGTCCCGAAGATCGTTTCATCACATGTGACGTCATCGCAAGCTCTGCGCATGTGCGATCACTTCCATGGATTTTTAGAATTGTTTTGGCTTGTTTGCACTGGAGCTGTATCTTCAGTTTGAAAACGTATGTATGCAGCACTGCAGCACTTGCCAATAAACCGCTTAAGAGACAATATTACACTATTTTGAGTCTCTTGTCTCTTCACATATTTTACACACCCTGTTGCTGAGGCTGTCTGATTCCCTGGTTGCTGATTACCGTCCGGTGCACCTAAAGGCTTCTGGTGAGAGACGCCTGAATACTCCTCCTTTGAATCTTTGAATTCAAACAAGCGCTTTGTGACCCCCATGAGTAAGGATGATCGCTGGCTTTCTGCTAAGCCTTTTAATTAATTATGGTTATGGGTAACACGCTGCCAAGCCTCTGATCAACGCTGTCCACCTTTTATGGGATCTCCTCCACTGAATATTAATTTGCAAAGAACTTTTTTTCCCTCATTGGATCTCCTCCATTTGTATATCTTTTTTGTTTCGTTTTTATTTATTTGTTCACATTGCTTTTTAATACCGTATGTTTTGCACATGTATTGCACGGTTTGTACTTTATAGTATGTTATATGCTATATTAATTTAATTATTAATATTGAATATTGGTTATAGTGACATTGTATCATTGCACGTTTGCACTTTATTCATCACATGCTGGTAGGCATTGTGTAATTTATTATTCACAGTTTAATTTAGCTCTGCACTTTATATTTTGCATTTATCCTTTGTGCCCAATATCTGAAGAAAAAAGTACCCCCTGGGTGGGACTTTAATAGATCACCAAAGTTTATTGCATAAATATACAACGATAAGACAGGTGAGTATATGTTAAATATAAAAAGATGTATAACCTCTAGTAGTGCATACAACAAAGCAAAACACAAACAACAAACAAAATGCAAAAGTGACACTGGTACTCTCCCATGGGTAAAATGCCCTAATACCCGACGCATTTCCGTTTTTTTTACACCTTCGTCAGGGGTACAGGATCGAGAATGGTCACATGTATTAACTCAGTTGAAGTAATTCCATGTCAGGAGCTTGAAACAATTCAAAATATCAAAAGAGGTGCAGGACGCCGTTCAGAAAAATCTATTCCCACAACGATGTTATGATGGGTGTGTGATAATAATTAGATTTCAGCTGTAGACAGTGTGTACTCTTTTAGGGCAATAAGACGGAGGCAGACCAGAGCCTTAAATAAGGCTGCTCAGTTAGCATGTACCAGCCAGTGGTCCCAGATTCCCTATGCCCTGTGAAAGCATAATCTGTGTAGAAAAACGTAGCCCCTGTGTGGCTGTGCCTGCAGAAATTTTGTGCCCAATATTTGGGTTATAGTGTTCAGCTGCTGATTATTTTCCACCTGAGCGCAGATATAATTTTTATATATGACCGTGCAATTGTCATTCAAAGTGTGATATCGCTGAAAGCTGAAAATTGGCGTGCACAGGAAGGGGGTAAAAGGGCTCAGTAGGCAAGTGGTTAAACCCATACCTTAATTCCTGTTTAATCTGGTGCCATGACTGCTACCCTATGTTTCTTGTTTCCAAATTTCTCCTTTCACTTGCAGCATCCTATGGAGTTGCCCTTGCATGTAGGGACAAGAGTTGTATTTCCCTACACTGTGTGCATCAATAGAAACACACAGCTCCAGAGCCTAGAATGTCAAGGCACACCTTCACTCCTCCCTCTCCCCTTGACCCCCCCCCCCCCCCGCCTTGTCCAAATGCACAGACTAGCTGACGACTGTACTGTCTACTATTAAATCGTTCATGTGAAGACTGGAATTTAAAAGAAGCTGTACTGGAAGAGCAGGAGCCAGCAGTATTGAAAGTTGTTATCTGCAAGTGCTGGGGTGAGAATTTTAACAGATAGTTTACTGGGAAATGTTTATATTATTGTACTAAATGTGTTTCAAATAAAAACGCCAAGAGTTTACTACTACTTTGAAGCAAACTATAAAATAAAATTACTGTATACTGTGACCATAAATTTCCTTTAACTGGAAGATCTTCTAGACCAAGCTTTTCCTGGCTATTTAAACATTCCTTTTTGATCATATTGACATAATCTATTATTTGCTTATAGGAGAAGTATAATCTATTAGTAATGCCACCTCCGATTGAATACATTCTCCTTTTTAATTCATGAATTTAGAAAGTGAGGAATAACACTATTTAACCCATTCATCAAATATTTTATAAATTTATCCTAGCATGAATTTTTGGTTCCATCTACTAGGCAAATAATATGACTTTTTCTTGTTTTTTTTTGCATAACATATGCCTGGCCCTAAAGATATCCCTAAAGAAGGGTGAACTCACAGTTACTTTTAGTCGCAGTGCCTCTGCTTTCCCCCACGGACACTAATGCAGTGTACACACGAGGGGACTTTTCTATCGGACTGGTCCGGCGGACAATCCGATCGTGTGTGGGCTTCATCGGACTGACGCTAGGGCAGCTTTTGGCTACTGGCTATCAACTTCCTTATTATAGTCCGGTGTACGTCATCACGTACGAATCCATTGGACTTTGGTGTGATCGTGTGTAGGCAAGTCCGTTCGTTAAAAAGTCCATCGGAAGTCCGTCAAAAGTTTGTTGAAAGTCCGTCGGACCAGTCTGGTCGAAAAGTCCGCCCGTGTGTACGTGGCTTTATGGGTTTTACCCGGAGTGTTGCAACTACGTTACATGGCTGTTTCTTTTTTTTTAAACTTGAGTGGGATATGCTGTCACTTCTTGAGCAACATGTATATATGCTCCATGAGCTGCTGAAGTTGTTTTGCAGACAAACTTAGCTGTATCCCAGCCTGGTTCTCTGCTACACCTCAGCCTGCATCTCACTGCATCTGCAGCCTTCTCCTCAGCTTCATTCACATATTTCACTGCACCTCCTACAGCCTCAGCTGCTCTACAGTCTCTGCAGCACCCACAGCCTCACTAGTGCCATCTCTGTACCCGCAGTTTCTGCAACCTCCACAGTTTTAGCCCCCACTAGCCATCTCTGCACCCACAGCCTCCAGTATCACTCCTGCCCCCAGCTGCCCAGTGCCTCATGCCTCTTACTCACTCCAATTCCCCATTACCCAGCACCAAGCCACCTGCAAATATCTGTTGAGTTATATAGGGGTACCTAACAGCTAGGCCCAAGCACCCTGGGGGTCCCTTTCAGAACACCAATAATCATTTTAGATTCCATTTGCAGGAAAAAACAGAGGGCTGACATTTTGTGACAGAATGCTGGAGCCAAGACTTTTACGAGGTGCCTCTGTCTTCTTCTGACCCTCTGTAAGTCTTGTTTAGCAAACTGAAATCACATCGGCCTTCAAACCTCCCTGTGTACTCTGACTACCTTAACCATGTCTTTGGCCCGTGGATGTCCAGGCTCAGCCAAGTCCCTCCTCCTCACCTCTGCGTCTTTTGCCATCTCCTGATTAATCTTGTGATTCTAGACACTACAGGGCTTCCTTAAAGCGGGAGTTGACCCCTGAAGGGGAAGGTCCACTTTATGCCCTCCCCCCCTCTAATTCTACTTTTGGAGCTTTTTCGTGGGGGAGACGGGTACACATTTTTGACAGGTACCCACTCCCACTTCTGGTAAGATTGCTTAGGCGATTCAACCAGAAGTTCTTCCCCCAACCCCCCCTGCCTGTAACCTTCTAGGACATGCCATAGGTTCCAAAAGGCTGCCGGATCATTCACAAAGCACAGCGTAGCTCGTGCATGCATAGTTGGAAGACGGCTGTGAAGCCGCAAGGAGTCAAAGTTGGCTTCCCACATGTCATAGCTGGGGACTGAGAACCGGTGAAGAACCAGCCAGGGTGAGGATGGCGCTGGATCCTTAGACAGGTAAATGTCCTTTTATTAAACGTTAGCAGCTACAGTATTTGTACCTACTGACTTTTTTTTTCAAACAGTGTGAAGATCCGCTTTAACAAGTGCAGAAACCACTCCAAACTGCAGCTTCTGAATTTCCCCACTTATTGCTCCAAGATAGCCTACATAATCTCCCCCTTATCTGCTGATGCCCTGGTCTGTGCCTCTCTCTTCTTGAAAAGAGATGATCCCCTGGTTTACAGTGTCCAAGCCACCTTTCACCCCATGTTCTGTAAGCCTGAACATGCATCCTCTACTGCTAGTCCCCCCCCCCCCCCATCCCTTCACCAAGGAAGCATTAAATGAGCTACTAGACCCTGGTAGCTAAACTGGCCTGGACCAACAACAATGTTCTTGCTGCCACATTTTGGAAAGGACGGTCCAGTCAGCAATCCTCATCTGTTTTCTGCAACTAGGCTGAGTTCAGCCCCTGAATGGTCTGAGAGCTCTTAGTTTTAAGCCCCTGGGTTTTGCAAGCATCCCTAAATTATGGCTTTTCAGAGACGGAATCATCGATCGACAGATTGTTGTTTGAGTCCTTTGAGCACATGCGCCTGTCAATGCCAAAGACTTTGAATGGTTTGAGGAGATATCTTGCGTGTTCCTTTGAGAGGAGACTTTTATTAACCTATTTATAATTTAGAAATATTCAATTCTGTGGACTCCCATAGAGGAGACGGGACTAAAAGTAATGCAGGCAACTGTAGGAAAATAGGTTGACAAGGAGATGAAGCAGGTTCAGAGAACTTCAGTCTCTAAAAATGAGTAGCAAAGTGAAGGGAACAAACAGTGCTGGTGGTTTCAGTCTCTAAAAATGAGTAGCAAATTGAAGGGAACAAACAGAGCTGGTGGTCTTTGGATCGGAATCATTATTTCCCCCAATGATGCCCTCAAAAAGAATTGGTACAATACATAGTTTTTGCCCAGGATTGGCACAATAGCGAGCCTAATGCCGTGTACACACAGGGCGGACTTTTTGGCATCAAAAGTCCAACGGTCTTTCCGACGGACTTTCGACGGACTTCCAACGAACTTTCAAACGAACGGACTTGCCTTCACACGATCACACCAAAGTCCGTCAGATTCGTACGTGATGACGTACGACCAGATTAAAATAAGGAAATTCATAGCCAATAGCTGCCCTAGTGTCGGTTTTCGTCCGTCGGACTAGCATACAGACGAACGGCTTTTTCGACCCGAATCCGTCGTAAAGATTTGAAACATGTTTTAAATCTAAAGTCGGTCTGCAGGTCCGATGAAGCCCACACACGGTCAGATTGTCCGACGGATTTGTTCCGTCGGACCAGTCTGGTTGAAAAGTCCGCCTGTGTGTACACGGCATAACTCCTTGTGAAGTTCTAACTGAAGTGCAGACCTGGGATGTGAGGTACCTGTCTACTGCAATACTTTTTTGTTTTGTAAAGATCTTGCTCTGCCTTTTCTAGAAAAAAAGAAACCTCTCCCTGGTGAATTTCAACTCGTCAAAAGAGCCCCAGGTATGAGCTACAACTTACATTTAGATATTACATATAGCAAATAAAACAGTTATAAAATAAAAGTATTAAAATACTTACTAAAAAACTGAAAACTGAATCTAAAAGTTTTCCTTTTAGAAAAAGGGCTTTAGGTGTTTTATGTCTTCTGTTTAATGAACTAGCTAAAATGTGGATTGTGGCACTGGTGAGATACATTTCTTTGATTTAGCTGCAGAGACATGTTGATGGTTTCATAGGAATGGGAGATCGATCAGAAATGCCAAAAACTGAATAACTAGGAAGATACTAGGAGTGAAAATAATCTGCTGTAAGGCTAACAGTATAGTTAAACCAGTACTGGCAAGAAACAAATTGCATTACACAGCTAGATGTCTGGTCTCTTGATTTATGAGTTTGGTTGGTTTATAGACTCTTTCAGTTATCTGATGTGCAACATGTTTGTTACAAAAGTTTAGTTGGCAACCAAGGTCATATAAGATTGTCAATATGAGATACATGGAAACCAATGCTTATAGGAAGTATAATATTAAGGTAGTGGTAGATGCGTGAGTCCATTCCAGACAGGAACTATATTTAAGGACATGGTAGCCCACTTTATAATTGGTCTTCGCTCACCCACCCCCCGCCATTCGCCCCCCCCCCCCAGCCAGGAGCATGGATTAGGGGGGCTGCGCTCCGCTGCCTCATATGGACGGGCCACTGCTGGTTGTTCCACTGAGATTCTCTGGTTCTATGCAACCTCTCAGTCCTGCGCCACTATATTGATTATCAAGAGGCTCTTCCTGGTTCAGCCAGTACGTCTCCTGATGATGCAGCGGTGGCCCGCCCCCCTCCACCTTTGTGAATGAAGTGTTTTGCCTACTGGGATATGTGACGTGCATATCCCAATAGGCAAAGGGAGAACAGTGCATGTCATTCACCTAGACTATTGACGTGCAGAGGGGGTGCACTTTTTTATTTGCATTAAAAAAAACAGCTCTAGTCAGATAGCAGAGGATAGGAGGGTTGGATAAGATGGAAATCCTTCTTAAGGAGAACATCTGCTTTAATTCAATGAAATTAAAGCAAAGTTCATAAACATGGATTTCCCATGCAGGGGTCTTCTCCAACAAACAATAACAATAATGCTAGCCCACCTCGCTACATTTCAGCAGCTATGCTGTTGTTAGCTGTCTTCCTTACTGCATGCTTCCATAGCCTTAGTTGCTGCACCTTACTGCTCAGGCCCCACTTGGCCTCTTGACAGGGTTTTCCTAGCACCTCAAGCTTGTTCCCTCCAGAGACTTCTGAATTCCCTCCAGCTCCCTGGACCCGCTAGCCACCTCAGCTTTTTCAGCTTCCCAGACCTGTGTAGCTGTCCCAATCCTTGGGCAAGGAATTCCCCTATAGGCAGGTGCAGTCTGCTTTCTCCACTGCAGGTTGCACTCAACTGCACCGGCATTGGAGAGAAAGTCGAGAGGAACATGGTTGTTCTATGGGTAACTGGGGCAGCTATCCGATTGGATGCTGGAGGCCCATGTGACCGGCAGGGAGAGGTTCCAGATGAGTAGGGAAAGTGCAGGGACACACCATCTTTCCTGGAAGCCTCCCTGCTTGGGTAAGGACTGGCCAGGCCACATTCCGACCCTCTAGACATATGCTGTCACCACACCTGTGAGTGCGCCCAGTCAGGATGTTTTCCCTCCAGGGTTGTTGTGTATTGGTGGACTTCAATTTCAATACAGTTCTGTTTACTGCAATTGGACTTTGAGTGTTTTACTGCCACTGCACTACACTGCACCTCCCAACAGCCTTCACAAGGGTTAAGCCTCGTACACACCACTAACAAATGACTGCTCAGGTCTGACCCGCTGAACTAACAATCGAAAATTAGTACAGCAAACTCCCCTGCTGTGCTATTGTGTCAGCCGGTTGAACCAGCCAATGCCAGCCAACATTCAGCCCGTGTTTACTAGACTTTACAGCCTCTAACAGGAACTCCCAGCTCTGCTGACAGGACTCCATATAGCTGTCAGATCTGTCTGATAATGAGTATGTGTACCTGGACACACAAACAACCTGCAGAATCTGAAAACAGGACTGAAGGCTCCATCCAGAATCTTCAAGCTCCGGGCCCTGATCTAGAACTATCAAATCCAGAGAAAACTTAAGACACAGTTTTCTCTGCTCACAGAACATCCATCTGCTGGCACTTCTCAAACTGACTCTTCAAGAGTCATGTGTCCTTTTTAAACTCATCTACATAGTGGCAGTGATTCTCACTATTACAGAAGATATTTTTTTTGTATTTAAAACAGTCTTTGTTTTACAAATAAACATTTCAAAAATACATGACAAAGTATTTCCAAAGCATATACCATAACAAGACAGCATAGGTGCAGTTTGTGGCTCCATTCATCTGACTGAAACTTGTCAAGACTGCAGTACTTCTCCAATCACTGTGGTTGCAATTATGTGATAATCATGGCAACCTATTATAGTAATCACATGCATGCTAAGAGCCCATTCACACAGGGGCAACACGACTTCCAGCGCGACTTTGGGAGGCAACTTGGACACGACTTGAGTATAAATCACAGCACGACTTGGGGCAACTTACAACACAACTTGAAGTCGCCTCCAGGACAGGGAACTTTACAAGTGGCCAATCAGAGCTTATCAGCTGTGTGTGAGAAGGAGGGGGCTGGCTGTTTAGTGGAGGAAATTACTTTCTGTTTTCTTTCTGCTTCCTGTAAAGTTGCCTCACTATGAACAGTGATCAGACTTGGAGGCAACTTCCATTGAAATCAATGAGTACAAGTTGCCTTCAAGTCGGATTGAAGTAGTACAGGAACCTTTTCTGAAGTCTGAGTGACTGCAGTAGTGTACATTAAGACGGATCCATTCACTTACATTGATTTTTTCATGTAGCGCGGCTTGAGGCGACTAGGGGCGACTTGGGGCGACTTGAAGTCGGATCCAAAGTTGCCCCTGTGTGAATGGGCTCTTAAGGTATGCCTATGATTGCCTATGGATATGCACTATATGGTCAAAAAATTTGAGGACACCTAACCATTACTCATGAGCTTATTAAATTAAAAAAACTATGAGCACTAAAATGTTTCCCTTGTGACTATAATAGCCTTTGCTGTTTTGAGAAGGTTTTCATATGATTTTGGAGTGTGTCTGTTGGGATTTGTGCCTATTCAGCTAAAAGAGTATTGTGAGGTCAGGTACTGATTTGGATGAGAAGATCTGGCTTACAATCTATGTTTCAATTCAACCCAAAGATGGTCAGTAAGGTTGAGGTTAGGGCCTCTGGCAACTCAGGTTCCTTCACAACAATCTGGTCAAACAATGTGTTTGTGAAACTGGCTTTGTGCACAGAGATGCAGTGGTCCTAGAACAGAAAAGAACAGAAAAGACCCTTGCCCAAACTTTTACCCAAAAGGTTGAAAGTGCATAATTGTCTAATGGGTCCTTGTATGCTGTAGCATTACCATTATCCTTCACTGGCAACACATGAACTCAACAATTGGAGGGGTATTTACTTGGGCATATCGTATAACTGTGCTTCTTCCTTTGTGCACTGGCTGTGCACAAAGTAAAAAGTACAGTATTAAACTATCAGAATACAATAATTTAAAAAAGTTAGAAACATATGTGTACAATAACCAGAAGCGCATTTGTTTCTCATTTTTGATCATTTATAAAATGTATAATAAAAAACAATTATTATAAAAACATGAGCAGGGTATTTTTTTAAATCATTATACTAAATCAAAGCCTTATCTGTCTTTACAAAAATGTAAAACATATTTGGCACGCACAGAGCCATTGTGCTAGATGTGCTAGATGTGAACACAAGAACAAACAGAGCACTGGATTTGGATTTTCTAAGGGTCACTAAAAGTGTCACTGGGCCCACTGGTTCAGCAGCACTCAACTAAGCAGGGACCACCCTCAGAAAAACGGGAAAAGACTTGAGAATCCACAAACACAAAATCCAAGGAGAGTACCCAACAAATTTCCAGCATCCAACTAATTGCATGGTAAAATTCTTTCTTAGCAGAATAGAGCCAATGTGTTTTGGGGGCCAAACACCCCCCCCTTTCTGGGCTTAAGAATTCTCATCATACTTAAATGGACTCACTGTGATTTACTGATTAAAAATTTTCAGGAGGGCTGGTCTCGCCAGTGTTAGTGAATGCGGCAAAAGGCTTTTGGACATTCATTGGGTGCTCTCATTTGGATTGTATGTATGCATGGGCGTCCGCATGGGGGGGCAAGCCCCCCCCGGAGCGATCAGCCAGGAGCCAGAAGCGATCAGCCGACAGCCAGTTTACTGTAATGAGGATCGGGCAGCCGGATGACACAGAGCGGGGATCTTCCACAGAGACACGGCTTGTTTATGAATAGCCACCACTGTCAAACAAAGTCCCACCTCCTGGACCAGCATGGGACCAGTGTGCTGTCTATTAGAGTAGCCGGTCTAGGACACATCTGCACATATGGGCAATTATAGGCTGCATTGATGGATACTGGTATGCTGCACTGATGGCCAATGATATGCTGCAAGTATGAGCAATGATAGATTGCACTGATGGGCAATGATATGCTGCACTAATGGGCAAAGATACGCTGCACTGATGGGCACTGATACGCTGCACTGATGGGTAAGGATACACTGTACTGATGGGCAATGATACTCTGCACTGATAGTCACTGATACACTGCACTGATAGGCAATAATATGCTGCACTGATGGTCAATGATACACTGCACTGGTGGGCACTTATGTGCTGCACTGGTGGGCACTGATAGGCTGCACTGGTGGGCACTGATAGGCTGCACTGATAGGCAATTATCTGCTGCACTGATGGGCCATCATACGCTTCACTAATGGGCAATATAATGCTGTACTGATGGGCACTGATATACGGTGCAATGATGAGCTATGGTGGGCTGCACTGATGGGCACTGGTAGGCTGCACGGATGGGTACTGATAGGCTGCACTGATGAGCAATGATAGGCTAAACTGATGGGCACTGATATGCTGCATTGATGGGCAATGATAGGCTGCACTTATGGCCAGTGATAGGCTGCAGTGATGGGCACGGGTAGACTGCAGTGATGGGCTGTACTGATGGCCACTGACAGGCTACACTGATGGCCACTGATATGCTGCACTGATGGGCAAGGATAGTCTGCACTGATGAGGCTGCACTAATGGCCACTGATGAGGTGGCACTGATGGCCACTGATGAGGCGGAACTGATAAGCTGCACTGATGGGCACTGATGAGGCTACACTGGTGGGCACTGATGAGGCTGCACTGATGGGACTGTACTGATGGGTACTGATAGGCTGCACCGATGGGCCTGTACTGATGGGCGCTGCTCGGCTGCACTGATGGACACTGATGAGGCTACACTGATGGGGACTAATAGGCTGCACTGATGGGCACTGATATGCTTTATGTTAATATTGTTAAAGTTGTTGTTAATATTTATTTTGGAACTTAATTCTGCATAAAACATTTAACAGTGTAATTTTTATGAGATAATTTACGAGGGCATGTTTAGGGGTGGGACAGGGTTGGGGTTAAAAACAGATTAGAAATTGCTAATCAGACAATGGCAGCTTGAGCCTTCTATTAAGCTTTTGCATCAGGTTTCTCAAACCTTTTGCATGCCTGTGCTTTACATGATGACTAAGCTCCTCCCCTTCATGACATTGTCAAAAAGGGTCTGAGCATGGGTGACCTTAAAATTATGCCATCCCTGCCCCCTGAAAAAAGTTCTGCGGACACCCATGTATGGAAGTGCTAGATTTGGTCTGGGCATTTAGGCTTCAATGATTTCTGGTCATGAATAGGTTAAACTAGATGGAAACTGTTTTTTTTTTTTCCCTCTTTTTTTTCTGGTTGGTGAATATTTGCCAAGAGGAGGTGCACCACACCACTGCGCATTAATATGTTTCTGGTTTGTGACAACTAGTGCATATTGCTTTTGACAATGAACCCTTCCAGAGCTGCTGGGTTTTAAAACGGGTCCTCTTAGCCTTCCTGCCCTGGAACTGCCCCTAGACAGTAACCAATCCACCAGCAGTGACTGACAGATGACAGAATTTAAGGCCTTCAATCTTCTTTTGCAAAATGAATTGGCTAAAACATCAAGGGAGAGAGGGTTAGGGGTACAGGAAACCCAAAAAAAAGGAAAAAAAATCCTGCTGCTTAACAGTATCCTCTAGTATCTTGTTGCCTCTCTTATTGATTTGGTAGGCCAGACTGACAGCTACCTTTAAAGAGGAAGTAAATGTCCCCACTGGTGGCCGCATCCATCTTCACCCCTCTTCCTTCCGGGGGCCATGGACTCCGGCTCTGTGACTGGCCTGAGTCACGTAATGTCACTCCTGGCATGCGCCCGGGAGCCGCCAGTCACGGCACGAGCCCCTTAGAAATGGCACACCCGTGCCCTTTCTTCAGTGCGTATGCGCTGATGACGTTGGCGCAATCGTATATGGTAAATATCTCCTAAACCGTGCAGGTTTAGGAGATATTTCCAGTACCTACAGGTAAGCCTTATTATAGGCTTACCTGTATGTAAACAAACCAGAAAGAATACCCTCTAGTGGGACTTTAAAGGGCAATGACTCCGAAAAGAGCGTATACAGATTAATTAAAAAAGTATTGTTTTTTATTAATACAAACATCTAAAAGACACAGCATAAGTTGTGGCAAACAAGATACAAAAATAGATAGAAAATGTATAGCATATTGTTCATCATGAAATTAAAACCACTAATTTAAATCACTTCTGTACTAGTGTATAGAGTGATACCCAACGCGTTTCAATGTCAGGCATTTGTTCTTCTTCCTCAGGAGAAAGTGGTGAAAGTATTTATGATATCTGCAGTTTATGAAGCAGAAAAAAGAACAACAGATCTATACATGCAACTAATTGTACAAAAATAGAAAGATATATGAGAATATATATATATAACAAACAGTCATTGTATAGGGTAAATCTAGCATCTATTAACTATGTGAAAGCAGTTGTCTTGATGTGTATCATAAAGACTTTGAAAACAAAGAATGTCCCGCAACGCCCAGAAGGCTGGAGATGAGAGCGGCCACCCCTGATGACAACAGAAAAGGGGGGGCAAAGAGAGGAAACCCGAACCGGTAGGTGAACCCACACCACAGGTCAAGATACCAGAGATCTGGCAAGAAACATAAAATACAAATACGTATGTTGATAGAGATCATAAAAACAAATTATTTAACTCTAAATATATTAATTATGTTAATTTGTTTAGCCCTATCAGTGAGTGTACAAGGTATAGTCACTCACAGAGGAAGGGCCTGAAACCCGCCTCAGTCCCTGGGCACAATAAGGAAAGAGGGAGACCATAAATGAACCTCTCACATAGTGTTCCTCACGAGACGAGATGGTCTGGACTTATATCCTCACTATGCAAAACCTGGGAGGCAAAAACCTTTCTAGAAGGTCCCCTCAAGCACTTCCTCAGCTCTCTTCACTTGAATAAACTTCAGTGATAAACCAAGGCAGAATAAATATTCATAACTGCCATACAGTAACTACTGAAGAATACTCATCAGGTAGCAGGTAAAAGCAATCAATGTTCTGAGATTAGGGAAACCCAACAAGTTTAGAAAATGTCAACAAAACTCAGGGTGGCTACAGCCTAGCTGCAAACATTACATTTAGAGAGGGATACTCCACCTTAAGGCAGGGTCCCTACATTTTTTTTATTGTCAATCAGGTGACATAATAATAATAAAGCCATGCCATTTTAACCAATTCAGCTCTCGGTTTTGAAGAAAAACTGAAATAAGTGGTGGAAAGGCCAAGTTTTACTTGTTTGGCCAAGGTGGAATCAGCCAGCTGGTCACATTTTGGCTTGCCTCTAACATCATGACAGTGTGAAGCCACCAAATATTTTGAAAATACAATTTAAAATAAAATTATTTATCTCTGAAAGTGGGGACAATGCAGGATTCAGAAGAACACACGGCCACAACATCTTGCTTTACACTAAAGCCATTCAGTCTTCAGGTCTCTCTGTCCATGTCATCTTATTTGTGTTGCAGATTTTGGTCCAAAGAATTGCTGTTGTTCAGTATTATTAATCAACAGAATAAATTAAAGATAAATCTATTCTTTTTACACAAGCTTAAAAGCATATTGGTAGAATAAATGGGCAGACACAGTTTACTTCTTGTCACCCCTAGGCTTTACATGGTCATTTATTTTGCAATATGCAATTTAACCACTTGCTTACTGGGCACTTAAACCCCCCTCCTGCCCAGACCAATTTTCAGCTTTCAGCGCTGTCACACTTTGAATGACAACTGAGCGGTCATGCTGCACTGTACTCAACTAAATTTTTTTCACACAAATGGAGCTTTCTTTTGGTGGTATTTAATCACCACTGGGATTTTTATTTTTTGCTAAACAAACAAAAAAAGACAAACATTTTTGAAAAAAAAAAAACCATGATTAATAGTTTGTTAAAAATTTAGCAAACGGGTCATTTTTCACCTTCATTAATGTTCGTTGATGAGGATGCACTGATGGGCAATGATGGGCTGCACTGATGGGCACAGATAAGGCGACACTGATAGGCACAGATAAGACAACACTGATGGGCACTGATAAGATGGCAATGATTGGCACTAATAAGACGGCACTGATAGGCACAGATAAGATGACACTGATGGGCCCTGATAAGAAGGCACTGGGTGGCACTGGTGGGTGGCACTGATGGGTGGCACTGATAGATGTCACTGATGGGCACTTGTATGTGGCACTGATGGGCACTGGTAGGTGGCACTGATGGGCACTAGTAGGTGGCACTGATGGGCACTGGTAGGTGATATTGATAGGCAGCACTGGTGATGACACACTGTGGGCACTGATGGGTGGCACTGTGGGCACTGATGGGTGGCACTGTGGGCACTGATAGGTGGCACTGTGGGCACTGATGGGTGGCACTGTGGGCATTGGTAGGTGGCGCTGGTGGGCACTGGTAGGTGGAGCTGGTGGGCACTTGTAGGTGAGGCTAGTGGGCACAGAAGCCTCTCCACGATCGGGATCGATGTCCCTTTTGCAGCCGCCGGCGATCGGCTAATAGCCGATTACCGACTCTGTTTAGGTCACATGATCAGTTGTCATTGGCTGACAGCTGATCACGTGGTAAGGGGTCGGGATTGACCCCTTACTCAGCGCGCCGCGCACACCCTACAGGGGGCATGCAGGCCGCTCAAGCACGGTAGGACGTCCATGGACGCCCTCCCGGCAAATTAAGTCCGCGCTGTAGCCGTCTTTCGGCTATAGCGCGGACGGCAAGTGGTTAAGTGGATATAAACCCCATAACAAATATATTGCAGTTCACCAGTCCTTAGATGTGGTGGCTACATTTTCCTTTATTTTCTCCTAGTGATCCTGTCATAGGGTGACAACGCTCACTCATATTTTATCTATGGAGGAGCAGCATTGTCACCCTAGGACAGGAAATTATGACTACAAAACGCATGCCCTTCTCTTCTCTATAGCATGTATTGAAGTGTCCTCTAGTTCAAGGACGTGAGTTGGGCTGGACTGATAAGACTTGAGCTAACACTGCAGAGTATACAGGACACAGGATAGCAATGGATTTCTGGCAAGAACAAAAAGTATTGTTTCACTTATTTTACAGATATAACAAAATGCTTTCAATGAGATAACAGACCAAAAGGAAGACAATTAGAGATGTTCGTGGTTAGGGTTTATACGCACTTTAAACTTTACTTCATTTGTTTATCAGTAGAATGATATTCATTACAGGATGGGTTTAGATATAAAAAGAACATTGTATCAAAAAGTAATGAAATATAAAAAGGAAAAGATAAAAAGGAGTTGCACCTATTTGTCTACATATTGAAAAGGGGAGACATTAATAATTTCCACCCTTCTTAATAGGCTGTTTTTTGTCACCATAGATGTGCTAAAAAATCATTTTGCAATGTTCTTTAGTACTTTTCATGGTCTCTTATTTTTTTCCACGAGAGGGAGCAGTCATCTAAAACTCAGCTGAAAGACCCATGCATTTTCCATCATTGCCAATTACAGAACTGATAATATATCTATGCAAGCCTTGGGATGTCAGCCTGAGAAGGGAAGAACAGACAATGAAGTGGATTTTCTCTGCCTTTGGAAACTTTTTTGTTCCACACTTGTCACGCTGGTTGGGTCTCTTCCCAGAACAAAAAAAAAAAAAAAGTTTTAATGATTCTTCTATAGCCATTTCTTATCCACAGCCTAAGACAGAGGATGTTTGCAATTCTCACTTTCTGAACTTTTCCTGACAAAATCCAATTTTCATATGTCTGTGATCCATTCTCTGTACTCTACCTTGTATAAAAAGAAGTATGGGATTTTTTTGGGGGGGAATCATGCTTACTTAGATGATCATACTTAGGTAGATGAGGAATCGGTGCTGCATCTGTCCCTGCCAGCTATAAGACTGAAAAACGAGCGACCAAACACTGCTGATCGCTCGGTTCTCAGAGCTCCATGAGCAGAGAGCCAGTGACTGTCAGTCATCGACTCTCTTCTCTGCCCCCCCCGCCGCTCACTGGAGCGTTGGACTGTGGGGGGGGGGGTCGGGAGCAGGCGGCTCAGGCTCTCAGAGGCTCATTGAGAGGCTGAGCCAGATGCCAGTCCAGGCATGTGGGCCGATCCCGACCATATGGTCCTGATCTTTCCCGAGCCTCGACCAGCTCTGTGGCGTCAGCCAGCTTCAGCCCACTGTCTACCAAAAACAGGTCACAGGAGTACAAAACGAACTGCACTCCTGTGATGCACAGGGGAAGTACAGCCATACGAGCTTTGGCTGCACTTCTCCTTTAACAGTCAACACATTTTTCGGGTTGGTCCTCCCATAACTAGTCTGCACACCTGCTGTTCCCATTAGGAGGCACTGTCCCTGTTGGAGTTTTATTTATTTTACATTATGGAGAATACTTGAGGTGATTATAGCCGTATATTATGGAGAATGTAACAGAAGGAGCTGAAACACATAAAGGTAGTGGGAACATCAAAAACTCCCAGGGGTATAGGAACACAGACAATAAAAGCAGAGCGCTCTCACTGTTGGAGATTTATAAGAACTTGTCCATTATTTCTGATGTATATAACAAACCAGCTGGCATTTCAGTGAAATTTTTAACAAATTGAGGATTTTTCCCCCTAAAAGTAGATAAAAAAATAGCATGAGGGTGGGAACACATTACTGTCATATGATCAGTCTTTGGAGCAATCATTAAAAAAGAGAAGAGCAGAAAATAGTATGTTTCTATCCTGAGCAGACAGCTGTGGTTGGTGGCCTCATTTCTGGGAAACAGTAAAAATAATCTTTGGAAATCAATCCCAGGTGATCAGATTTTTGTGGGATCAGTCAGCTAAGGGAACTTTTAAATGGCTTGGATGATGATCATCTTATCTCTATGTGATTTCCTAAAGCATATCTAGAGTATAAAGTTATACCTTTCATAGATTAAATGTTAAATGTGAAAATAACTTTCTGCGCTATCCTTATATATATAAACCACCTATTACTCAACTCTACATACTATAGGAAGCATCTAGCATCACTATGCATCCAACCATCTGTTCAAAATGCAATAAATATATAGTCACAAAAAAGTGCAATGCTCTCCTTCAATAAAGTGCATTTAAATTATAGTGCATAAATAAATATCTGAAAACAGCGTAAAATAAATTTACGTGAGTCCATATTTTCTTTTGAATACATATACAGTCCATCAATAAATTATTCAATGTCCATGAAAAAAAAGTGCAGTCCCATACACCAACAGCTCTTCGGTAATTGATCACCACAGTGCCCTTCACCCCACCTATGGGTGTCTTCTCACCTGCTTGAATGGACCTCACTAATTAAAGGAGGTCTATATGTGCTTTGTAGTGTTATAAGTGGTACTGCTCCCACTGGCTGTACACTCCAAATCCGTGGCTCTCAGCAGCATTCATCGTGGCGTCAATCATATAGGTGGAAAGAGAAAAGAACCAAAGTGCAAATCGCTAATAAAAAGTATTTATTTCCATATAAAAATCCACTCACATTTCAGAAGTAAAAAACAAGCACAATACAATCCTCAGCATACACAGCTTCACCTAGTCCCAGCATGATTATGTCACCTCCCACCTCACGCGTAGCGTCCAATAGACTTTTTCTAACGTTCAGGCTGGGTTCAGGCAGGGAGCTCATCTCAGCTCCATAGAAGGCATTGAGGATAGAAAATAAGTTCCAGGAGTCACACATCACACAAAATTATCATGTAAAGAGTGGAAGCAGCCTCAGCCTAGACTTTGTCCAGGCCACACACCAAACATGTTTCAAGTAAGGGCGGGGCAAAACATATCAGCGGTGTGGCCCGGACGGATTCTAGGCTGAGGCTGCTTCCCCTCTTTACATGAGGGTTTTGTGTGATGTGTGGCTGCTGGAACTTCTTTTCCTTCCTCATTGACCTTTAATAGAATTACAATATTAGGAATACAATACAAGACTAACAGATATCTATAACAAGCAAAATGCCTAGCAAATAAACAGCCTATAGTCTATAACAGTAGAAATACACTTAATACAGTACAAGACTGACAGATATTTATAACAAGTAAAATGCCTAGCAAATAAACAGCCTATGGTTTGTAACAGTAGAAATACACTTAAAAGTTACTTGGCTCCAGTTACTGTGTTCATGATCTCTGCTGCTCCTGGAGAACAGGCACCTTCTTATTCACTGATTACAGATTCAAGTGTCCTTCGGTGTTAATCCATGTTGAGTGGGCTTCACTATCAGTCTCTACTGCTCCTTTTATTCGGGCTTTTGTTTACCAGTTTGTTGACAATTGTTACAAAACAACCAAACTTCCAACTGTCAATAGTTCCCATTGTTACCAAGGCATTCGTTTGAGAAACATCCTCAGACAAACCTGATCTCTATTAGAATAGCAGTCAGACTAGTTTTTATCAAAGTCTTATAGAATCTTATATCAAACGCAACACAACGACAAAGGATGTCCTCTATTTAATAGAGAGCATACAGTCATCCCACAAACAAGAAGCCCACATCTCAAGTAATCTCCAATTAGTATCCTGCAATTACTTCCAAAGGGGGTTCTGTCTGAAACACAGGCTTCCTGCTCACTCTGCAAGCTAGACGTGGGTCGTTGGACTACGTTACCAGTTCACAAACCTAATTTAACCAGGTGATTTAGTGTTGGGGGTTAGGTGGTATGATTGGCAAAAGCAGACCATAGGTGGGGTCAGAAGAATTTATATTTGGTCAGTTTTAAAGGGCATTGCATTTCCAGTAGAAGAAAACATGTACTAATCATCATCTTATATGGTTTTTTGGTTAAGGGTCTCAAGTGCATCTCTAAAAGAAAACAAGTTAAACATGGTCATTCTGTCATGTTCCAGGAGGATTAGTGCTCTATGTGGTTTGTTTGGAATTGTTTGGAACTCCCTTTAAGATATCTACAAAAAATATGAGGGGGAATTTGGGACTTTATATGAGGCGCAATAAGTGCCTCCATCCCGGTTATAGGTACAATTGAAAAGGGAAGTTGGGACTTTAAATGAGAAGGGGAGGACCCACTGGCGCATCGCGGCTCCCGCAGAGAATAGAGCCCACAACCGCCCAAGCGCCCAGTCACCGCACATAGGGCACGATTGCTTGCCGGGTGGAGAGTGTGTCTAGGGCATCTGTTAGAAAAAAGGCCATGTCGGGCATGAAGTCAGTGACCAAGATGCTGCCTATAAAAATTGAAAAAATAAATTAGTAGAATAAATAATAATAGTATGTCCATAGCTAAAGAATGTATATATGTAAGGAGGACAATATCCTATACATGGTAATACCCTATAGATAAGGGCAAGGAGAGGCCAGGGGAACACTGCCGATCCCATATAACCAAATGTTATGCCGCCTCGGCTCCCGTGGAGAGTTTATGTCCGTGACCTACCGTGCGCCCACCTCCGCGCATTGCACTTGCTGCCTGAGTGTGAGTGAGTGAGTGTGCTTGGTAAAAACAACTATATATACCAAATGTTCATTTATTTCTTTTTTACTTTTTTTTTTATATGGACTATGTGGTTCATTATACTTTTATATATATTTCATAGGAAATTTATTTGCATCAGCTCCTGATGAGTGGGGAATACCCACGAAACGCGTCAAGCCTTGTTTTTTGATGCCCCTGCTACATCTTACATGGAACCATAGTCATCTGCACCATCTGTTTCCCCTAATTACATCTAAAAATTATATTTTTTCCTTTACTCAATAAATATACATTTACTATGTGGGTACATGTGTCGCTATCAGGCATGTCGTTGCCAGCAATATTATGCTTTACTACTGCTCTCATTTATATCAGATCATGTGCTGCTATATGTGTATACTCCTTATTATGCCTATGTTATATGTACATCTCCTATACATATATACAATGAATGATTTACTGTATATGAAATGAATACTCTTTCATTATCTGTCATTTTGTACAATTAATAAACATTTTATATTGCATCTCAAATATGGTTCATTTTACCTCCACTACCTAAATGCTTCATTTAAAGTCCCAACTTCCCTTTTCAATTTTAAGATATCTACAAACATTAATGTACATTTTTCTGGTTGTACCCCAACAGATCAAGTTTTCGGGATCTCCTGCACTTTACACAAGTGCTTGGTTTAGTATTTATGACAGCTGTTTTATCTAAGGGAAATTCTCAAAACATTGCCTGTTGGGAGTATTTGAAGACTGAGGTTTGGAACAACTGGTGTAGAGGTGGGGGTTTAGAGGGATAGTTGAAAGCCCATGGCAATATGGCCTACACTAGACAGAAAACAACAGGCTGGACAAAAGTGTACCTTATCTACTCTAACCTACATTCCCCATGTTACAAGCCTTGTTCTTTGAATACACCATGCATTACATCACTTAAGTAAAAACTTCAGACCTGGCAATAAATGGGTAATGGTACCTTTACTGAAGGTAGGCATTACACAAGAACCTTTCTTATCAAGCAGCTTCTCACATGAATTCTTGTACAAGGAACTTTAGTGCCTATAATGTAATCATAACTGAACAACAGCAGGGCGTCCTCAGTGTCCATTATTGGCACATAATCCACAAGATGTAGCACAAAGTCTATATAGTCCATGTTTGGCAAAGAACCTTAACACCCTGTTCACACTGAATGCGGCTTTGAAATCACACTACTTAAGCGCGTTTTTAAAAACGTGGTCAGTGTGATTTCATGTGCGGCTTGCCGACGTCTGTGCAACTTCATGCACAGATGTCTATGCAAGTCACACATGAAATCGCCAAAAACAGTGCAGGAACCTTTTTCAAATTGGTGCAAGTCAAAGTCACACCACTTGGAAGGGTTCCATAGGCACAAATAGGGTGCGACTTGTCATGCGATTTTAAACTCAAAGTGCATGACATGTCACACCAGTGTGAATGGGGGCTTAAGGCAGTAAGTCCAAGATTGGAAGTGAAGAATCCTCAGGCTCTCAGTCCCTCAGGGAGTCCCGAGGCTCACCCCAGCTGGTGGTGCTGTCCGGCAGCATAACAGCCTACATCTTGACAGTATTTCCAGCAACTTTCTTTTGGGGCACTGAAAAACCCTTTTTTTTGTGGATCTGTAGAAAATTGGGGGGAAATCTAGCCAATCAACTCCACAGATGTACCACACATCAACACTGTAACAATTTCACAGGAAAGACAGCAGACTTGACCCAGATAACTGAAGAACATGAGTCAGCACAGAGAAAATAATTAACCCTTCTGTAGTCACCTGCCTACAAGGAGACCCCTCAAGGTTCCACCCAGAGGGCACTTGGTTTCATATGGGACATTCATTACACACATGGTTCATCATAACTCTAACATAAGCTCCACTTTGACAGTTCTTTCTCATATCTCGGAAGACCATTCTGGTACTTAGGTAACCAGTGTTAACCAAAGTCCCAATGTTTCATGCATTGTTGCCAGCAGCTCCGAAATGCCCAAGACAATCCCGAAATTCTGACAGATGTCCCACTCAGAGCTTGTCCCAGGCAGAATCTCGAAAATTAAGCTCTGCCACAAACAACTGAGACTCTAGGGTGATGCAAGAGAGATCTCTCAACCCTACCTTCTCACAGGGGGGCCAGGATGAAACAGCACAGGGGGGCCAGGAGGAAACAGTATAGCATAGGCGGGGGGGGGGGGCAGGAGAGAACAGGATATGAGGACCAGGAGAGAACAGTATAGCACAGGAGAGCCAGGATGAAATTGGAGGTTGACTTGGATGGGCTATGTAACCCACCTGATTCCCACCTGCCTTCCTCTCTCGTTCCTCACGAGTGATGTCTCACACAGGCACCTGGGAAAGACAGGAGGGGGCAGCTGGGATCTGCACACAACAATGATGCAAGTTATTTATCTCTATGCTCTGCAGCCAGGCAGCTATGAGAGGATGCAATTTACCATTCGTCTGCTTGCAATGAGCAGGTAGATCGAGGCGGAACCCCTGGGGACCTCTCGCAGAACCCCGTTTGAGAAATACTGATGTAAGTCATCTCAAACTCTATTTCACCACACCCCCTTTAAGCCCCCCCCCCCCCCCCCCACGCTTCGCATGCAGCATTTTTATTTCTCTTCCTTCTTATAGAACCACACCTATAATAAAAGAAAGCCCCACCCTTAAAATAATGCTTCTCCTACAGTGGCTTTCTGGACACAAAAAAAAGGGTGTCCCTTAAAAATTTTTTTGAAATGTTGGCAACTAGGTTTTATGCAGTGCCGAATGTTTGGGGCTGTGCCAGATAGTGTGAAATCGAATTCGGGGGAAATGAAGGAGCATGTGAAAAGTACTGGCTATAAGTGTTTGTGAGAAGGTGACTAGCGTGGAAGGGAGAAAAAGGTCATTAGCACAGCAGAGGCTGCTTTTGGGATGGAATCTGAAAAATAGCAAGGAAATGTGTTGTAGCAAACATTCACACCTCAGCCTTTTGTAGCGTGAAGCTCCAAAACGCTGGAGGAGAAAAAATCAATTATTCTCTATGGAAATGGTTCACATCTCCACTCCAAGTTGCCTAAAGCCAAACGCCTGAAGCTCCAAAAAGTTTTGGAGCTTTTCTTGTAGCTTAAATCGGGCAAATTTGAGCATTTTTGGTGCGTTTGTATTCCCATAGAAATAAATAGAAACGCGCCAGGCATGCCTTTTTTTGCCTTTCGCGCGTTTTGTCGCGCATTTGTGCATGATTGTTTGCTCAAATTAAAAATCATAAAACATAAAATAGAAATAATATATGAATAAATAAATGTAAACTACATTCACAAATAACTAAAAATCATCATACATAAATAAAATAGATGAATAATATGTAATAATACATAAATAAATTATAATTAACCCATAACCTTAAAAAAATATTAAATAAATTATTATAAATTGTATATTAATAATAAATAAACACCCAAACCCAAACCAAAAAAAATATGAATATTATTAATAATAATAACAATAGCAATTTTTTTATTTTGTGCTAGGGTGTATAAAAACATGCTAAAATCGCGCATAAAAACACATGTAAAAATGCTCAGGTGTGAATGCAGCCGTAGAGGGCTTTGTAGTTTGGAGGTATAGGTCAAAATCAAAATCTGGAAGCAACAGGCAGCCAGAGGATTGACTGTCACAGAGGAGCAGCATTTGAGGAGCTAAAGTCATTTAAAACATGGGGTGGGTGCTGCTTCACCGTGGATGGCTTAGCTTGGATTGCTGCTTGAGACAAAAGCTAAATAATTGTCCATCGTTTCCTCTAAAAAATTACTTTTTTAATATGATGTTTATACATTTAAAAGTACATTATTTTGAACAGGAAGTCAAAATATATTCACAGGAAAAAATTATAAAGACCTGAGCTTAAACGTCTTGACAAGCAGGATAAACAGATGCTATAATGTATACAAAGTATAGTTTAATGATATATGTGCTAAACATATGACCCCGCTGCATCAAAATTGGCTCTTGTATTGTATATAAACAGAGCTTCTGTTGTTGCAGATTTCAGCAAGTCATCACAGCATATAATCCAGCGCCATAAACAGTCAGAGAAAGTGCTAAACACATTTTTATAAGCATACATATACATAGATAGGTGGGGGTATGTGTGTTGAGGACCTTAAAGGAAAAGTATAGTGTATTTCAGGGAGCACATTCGTTGAGTCATGTGACTTTCACATTTTTAGTCTTCCATAATGCTGTTCTTGTATTAAATATTGCAGTTTGCAAGTTAACAACTAGAAAGAGAAAACACTCAGGGGTTGATTTACTAAAGGCAAATAGACTGCATTCTGCAAGTGCAGTTGCTCCAGAGCTTACCCTATTTCCCCGAAAATAAGCCCTACCCTCAAAATAGGACCTACAAGGACTTTAACTAGGGCTTATTTGGGGGGTAGGGCTTATATTGCAGCCATCACCGACAATCACGCTAGGTCTTATTTTCGGGGAAACAGGGTAGTAAATGAGGTAAAGCTTCACTTTGTAAAGAATACCCAATCACACCCAAGAACCCCCCCCCCCAAAAAAAAAAAAACAGCATTGTTGATTGTACATGATTGGATGATGGAAATTAGCAGAGCTTCTGCTCATTTACTAAGCTCTGGAGCAGCTGCACTTGCAAAGTGCACAGTCGATATACCTTTCGTAAATCAACCCCATTGAGAGAGCAGAATGAATTGTGGACCCAGACAAAATAAAAAAAAAAAATGAATGCAGACGGGGACCTCTGGAACAATACTAAGTTATTTATGGGGACTAAATGTACACAGATTTTTTTAAGAAACAGGATGAACAATTGAGTATAAAAAACTTGAAGCATATGTGTCATTTTTGTTTCTTTACATTTGAACCACTTTAAAAGACCAATAGGAAGCCTTGGGAGAAAGGCCAAATTCCGTTTTGTACTGGAAAAGTCAATATTTGCATATACTGTAACTTCATCTGCCTATTTTCAGGATCTACTGGTCATTTTGCCATTTGGATTTTAAAGCAGGTAACCCCTGATAAGGCATTTTTTCATTACATGTTCTGTTTGAATTAACCAAGTTCACTTTAAAGCAATAAAGGGGAAAGACAGAAATTGTTAGTGTGAATCTTAGCTTGACAAGTGACTTCTGCAAAATGTATTTTTCCAGTTTCAACTGGATCCCGGGTGTCCGGATGGAGAGGACATTCCACGTCCATGTTCTGTAAGAGGACATTTTGCTTCCATCAGCAGAAACCCTTGTGTGGTTATTGTTAAGTCTCCTACATCCCACAATGCACTTCTTTGAAGCCTATCTCATGGCACAGTGACAAGACTACTGCAGTTAGCACTGAGCAGGGGTCATCGTGACTGATGGAAAGCATTCTGCAGATATTCAGCCTCCAGTTTTTGGAATTCCGCAGAAGCAGTGTCTCCAAACAGCAGCCAGATAAACCAGCAAAACTTTCCGGGAAAGAAACCTTCTTAAGCAATGAAGTTATGGGAAGAATTTCCTGCATTCTCTAAGCTCATTTCAAGTCTTTCTTCTATCCAATTCAAAATAAAATACAGCAAACTGTGTTTTATGTCTTGGAGACAGTCAAGCTTATATAATGAGGTTGACAGCAGAGCGCTTATCCATTGTGTCCAATTGGCGATCACTTTTATTGCCCTGTCTGACAGTCAATACATACAAAAGCGTCTTTTGCACAGCTTTTTAACAGTTTTGCTGGAATGGATGAATACAAAACAACAGAAGGCCTGAAACAGGACTGGGACAAGGGGTGGGCAGTAGGAGCGGCTGCCCAGGGCGTGGTGGGGATTTTGGGGGTTGTAGTAGAATGGGGGATTTGTACTAGGTGAGTGGATGTCTGCTAGGAAGGGGGTTTGGGGGGGGATTTGTGCTAGTAGGAATGATTAAAGGGATTTGTGCTAGGAGGGGAAAGGAAGTTTTGGGGGGAGGATAAGTGGTAGGAGAGAGGATTTGGGGAGATTTGTGCTGGGGGGGGCAATTTATACTCAGAGGGGAAATTTGAGGGGTAAAGGATTAGTGCTAAGAGGGGGGAGTTGGGGAGGGAGAGGACTTGAGCTGGGAGGGGTGATTTATACTGGAAGAGGGGGAATTATTTTTTTTGGGGGGGGGATTTTGGCTTTCAAATTGAATTTATGCTTAGGGGGTAAGTCGGAAGATTAGTGCTCACATTTTTTTTTTGGCGGGGGGGGGGGGATTTTCGCTGACACATAATGCTTGTACATTTTTTTTGGGGGGTGGGGGACGATCGACGTTTAGCATCTTCGCCCTGGGTGCTAGATGACTTTGTCCCGGCACTGGCCTTAATACCATAGATGTCAACTGTCTTCCAGAAAAAAGGGTGGGACTGTACAGTGTACAGAAAGTGGGTGTGATTTAGGCAGGAACACCCAGAAAGAGGTCATGTTCTGGGCAGAACCACCGAGAAGGTAGGCATATCAAGCAGGACCATTGGTGGGAGTGACCATGTAACTTTGGTAAGTCTGAAATACTAATAGCCCAATTCCAGTTAAACCCTTCCTAAGCTTTTCAAAAGATAAAAAACTCCAGCTCTGGCTCCAATACTCACCTACTCTCCGGTGCTGTCCCTCAGAGAGTTACTGGTTTCTGGGCTAGTGCTGCTCCTGTTCTAAGTTGAATGACATCCCCTGTCCTTCAACCCATGTCCTGGACATGCACGGCATCCTGGACCTACCCACTGGTGGTGTGTCATGATCCAGAGAGCATCATGTTGATGTGTTTCCTGTATATCAGACTGGATTATGGCCAGATATGGGATACTGGAGCAAGTGGGGATAAGGCCACTGCAAACAAAAGAAAATATGTTGCCAGCGCATACCAATCTTCTTGTACTAAAACCGCTTATATTTGCATATGTTTTGCATGTTTAAAATCAGATTGAAAGATTACAAACCCCCAGGGGTCCAGTCATCACTTCATTACTTTGTCTGATGGAGAGACCCATGTCGGTTCTGAAACATTGCACTCTGTTTGCCGGCATGCTGAATATATGCAAATATAAGCAGTTTTACTGCAAGATTGAGGAATGATACAGAAAATGTCACTCTCCGCATGCACCCAGGAGGAGGTACATTATTCCAGCACCTTAGAGACGCTGTGGAATGGTGTGGTACTCTATAAAAAACTGGCAAGGGCACAGAAGAAAGGGTTTAAGATACATTCAAAATATCTTCCGTTACAAAAAAACAACAAGACAAGTTTTGTATTTCATAACCGCCCAGCCTCACCTTAGCCTCCTAAAGTGCACCACGCAATGCCTTCTACAGGTGCCTACTTACCTCCTTCAAAGCTAAACATCTCCTGCGTTGTCTTCAGGGTGACCATTAAAAAATCTAAAGCTGGGCTGATAGCGCTTGCATACTAAGGTCCTAGACTTGAATTGGCTATACCCGTACTGTAGGAGCAACGTCCAGTTCTAGGCTATGAGATGTTGGTGCGCTGGCAGCTGAGCACCAATTTCTTACTGGCCAGGCTGTGAAAAATGAGAGACCACTACCTTTTGAAGACGTTTGGCTTATTTACACCAGATGCAGTTACGCAGTATGAACACCAATGCAAGAAAAATTAATGCGTTTCAATGAGTTTGGTTAACACCATTGCAGTGCTTTCATGTGTGTTTAAAAAAAAGACAGCATGCTGGATTTTTTTCACACAGAAAACATACCTGCATTTAAACACGCACGGGGGGACCCCGCCCCATTGTGATGCCAACGACTGAGCATGCCCCTGGCCGACAGCGTCACAAGGGGGTGGGATCACCAGAAACTATCTAGTGTCTTTTTTTCCACTACACCTTTATTTTGGTAATGTATGTACTATGTACTAATGTATGTACCCTACTCATTCACATGGGGGGCAGGATCTAGGAGCCCCCTTGTTAAAGGGAGCTTCCAGATTTCAAAAAGGCATCAACATGGGGACAAGGTGCATTCAGGAGCCCCCCCTGCCCCAAAGCCCCCCCGCATGTTGAGGGCATGTGGCCTGGTATGGTTCAGAAGGGGGGGTACTCGCTCATCCCCACCCTTTTCTGACCTGCCAGGCTATATGCTCGGATAAGGGTCTGGTATGGATATTGTGGGGGGACCAATAGAAAAAAATGGGGCGTAAGTTCCCTTCAAATTCCAAAGGGCCTGGTATAGATTGGGGGGACTCCACATGTTTTCTTTTCTGATATTTTAATTGCTGATAATCGTTTTTTTTACTGTCAGCTGTCAGCGGGGAACCCCGCTGACAGCTGATGACTCATTGATTGTTAAGGACATTAACCACCAGGTTGTCTACTTATTGTTCAGGATACCGGCGGCTGCCAGTTCCTTGAATACAGCATGCCGGAACCACTACTTATTTATCGCATGCAAGTTATTTTTTTTGTGAATTGACTTATACTCCTGTTTTATGCGGTATTTAACAAACATATTTGCTTTATGCGGTAAATAACCCCAAAAGCAGTAGTGAATTGACATTTTCAGGATCTCATGCAGTATTTGGCAAAACACCTAAATGCCGCATGCAATCTGGTTCTGTGAATGGAGCCCATTGTCTTTAATGTCACTGTTGTGAACTTAAAGATGCATTTCTCCATAATGTCTATACCTACAAAGGTCAGTGAAGGTTGTTCTATTATTGCTTGTTTAGAATATGTACATAACCTATTGTTATTGTCATTAGCATGATGATGGGGAAGAGGAGGAACCAGGGGAGGCAAAATATAAGCAGATTAAACTTCAGCTTTATGTTATGGAGAGTATGAAATATTAGAAGTTTTGTCACTTTGGCAATTTTTATGTCCTTTTTTATCCCTTGGACTGAAATGCCGTGTACACACGGTCGGATTTTCCGATGGAAAATGTGTGATAGGACCTTGTTGTCGGAAATTCCGACCGTGTGTGGGCTCCATCACACATTTTCCATCGGAATTTCCGACACACAAAGTTTGAGAGCAGGCTATAAAATTTTCCGACAACAAAATCCGTTGTCAGAAATTCTGATCGTGTGTACACAAATCCGACGCAGAGAGTGCCACGCATTCTCAGAATAAATTAAGAGACGAAAGCTTTTGGCTACTGCCCCATTTATAGTCCCGACGTATGTGTTTTACCTCACCGCGTCCAGAACGATCGGATTTTCCGACAACTTTGTGCGACCGTGTGTATGCAAGACAAGTTTGAGCCAACATCCGTCGGAAAAAATCCATGGATTTTGTTGTCGGAATGTCCGATCAATGTCCGACCGTGTGTACAGGGCATAAGGCTTCATGTTACACTAGCCTACACAGGCAGCTCCTAAACTTGAGTTTAGGAGCTTTTGGCGTTTTTTGCCAAAGCTCCTAAACTCAATTGCATAAAGGCCTATGTGTCTATGTACACATAGGCTTTTAGCAGAAATTAGGAGCTGCCGCATTTAGGTGAGCTTTGACCTCCCTTTCCTGAACGCGGAAGAATCGGCACATTACCATAGACTTGAATGGAAGAAGTTGACAAGCTTCAACTCCTCCCAGACTCGACATGTAGATCATTTATACTGCACATCTACGCAAAGTGACACAAACGTTATGTTTTTCAAATGTGAATAGCTCTGTCCATTATCCATATTATCCATTGCAGACTACTTTACTAGGCTTTCGAGGAGCGGCAAAAACGCACCTCAAATGCCTGTTTCTAATGCCAGTGTGAATGGGGCCTTTTTGCTTCTGTTTTCTCAGTGGAGAGGTTTACTATCACTTTGGGATTAATTAACTAAAGAGGTAGCGATTGTTCTCTTAGGAAAGTGAATGTTCACTGAGCTTAGTGAATAAGATGAAGCTGCGTTTACTTCAATCAACCAATCATTTGCAAGGAAAAAGAATATCTTCTGGACTGTTTGACCTTTTCTGTAATCCCGTGTAAGGAATGACCCTGGACTTCAAACGAGTTTCATATCAGGTAATAACATATGAAGCCCACAGGACCGATTACAGCACAGACAGCAACATAGAGAATGGGATAATGTTTGGGTTCTTCAGGCGGTCGAGCTCTCACGTGCCACATTCCTGACTCTTTCCAGATGTGTAAGACTGGAAAAAAAATCAGCCAGCCATAAGTCAATGTACTAGAGGTTTCAGAGAGCACAGAAGCAACTACTGGGAGGATCAGCAGCTGTACCCAGGAGAACAGGTCCTTCTGAATACAACCACACATCCCTCTGAAGAAGATCGCACAACCTACAGGGGCCACAGAGACCATGTATCTTCTACCCTGCCTACTACTGCTCTTCTACAACTATGTGGAAGCTAACTTCACCAGCAAGTGGCAACGAGGTAAAAATATAATATATATAGATTTTTTTTTCATGTGTGTGTATATATATATATATATATAGATATATATATATCTATATATATATATATCTATATATATATAGATATATATCTATATATATAGATATATATCTATATATTATATATATAGATATATATTTTTTTTTTTTCATTTGTGTCTTTGTATGTGTTATATAGTGTGTGTGTGTGTGTGTGTGTATGCTTGTCATAGTGTCCATTTTACACTTTTATTTGTTTTTGTATATAAAATGAATCTTTCACTAAAAGAAGAAGAAAAATCAGCCTATAGCAATACATTAGTAATATTTATCAATCCTGCCGTCACTCCTGGAAGAATTGGAAATTCCACCTGTGCATGTAGCTCAGATCTGAGTGGCGGGCTTGATAAGTATTGTTATCTGTGTTTTTTTAAGATGTTAATTTTTTAAAATTTTTACAATTTTTTATTTATTTTTAGGGGCAGGCTTGCATTAAAAATGTTATACAATCGAAAGTTAAGAGGAAAAATCTATACCATACTTATTTATTCAATTTCTTGTTAAAAAAAAAAATCTGTACCATACTTATTTATTCAAACATTGCAATATGTGCATACAGAGATGTCAAGTAATATGGAGCGATGCTTGTAGGTACAGAAAACTTTTATATGCTCTGTTTTTAATCCCTTGAAATACAGAAGCACAAAGAGACTGTACAGTAAAAAACATTCCAAAAAAGAAATTCCACTTCCACATATTGATTTTTCTGGTGACGTCGGTCTGTTGGTGATGGAGGCTTTATTTCAATTTAAGTTTCATGGGATTTTTTTTTTGTTTTGTTTTTAGTTTTTTTTTTTTCTTAAGAGGAGCAAATGATCAGCTGGAAATTAAATAGTTCTGAAAGGAAATGTGAGGATAGGAATATGAGAGAACCATGGTTGGCTTGTTTATAAAGGTATGGGCTCCAGTTCTATAATCTTGATCCTGGCTCTAGTCCTACATAGCCACTGATTAAAAGCAAAAATGCAAGCCAAACGTTAACACATTTATTATATTGCAGCTTACCAATTCTTGGATGTGATGGCTGCATTCATTTTCTTTTTTAGGCTTTCTCTTCTATTTTTGATCTGGTGATCCAGGCAGTAAGTCTGTTGTTTTTTAAATGATTAAGCTCTCTTGCAGTTACAGGGATGAGACAAACCATTTACCACTGACGGGGGTGCTTAGAATAATCAGCTGTTATTTATGAATGGAGCACCTTTATCTGTAATCGCTTATAAAGTGTTAGCTGGAGTTTGGCTTCAATTTGTTAGTGTATCTAAAGGTGGCCATACATGGATCGCAATTTGGCCTGTTCAGCAGGGACTGGACAAATTTTGATCCATGTATGGGCACCCTGGTTGTACAGAAGTCAATTGGTAAACAAGCCTTTTGGGTTTTTCCCGATTGATCAGTGTCGCTGGCTATAACTAGCAGCATTGATCATTGTATTCTGACTGCGGGGAAGGCTTCTCACTGTAAGAATGAAATAGCACAGTGAGAGGATTCCTCCATCCCACACAGTCAATCGGATCATATGGGGGAAATTTCTAATAAATAAGAAGAATTCCTTTTTTAGACAGCTGTCACTGGAAAAGGTGTCCACAGTGCAGTGGGACTGAAATGTATAGTTATTCCTGCGCTACCATGTAAACGAAGGGCAATGAATGTTGAACTGCTGCAAGCACCGAATATAGGTCAAACTCAGCCCATACAGCAATAGAAATAAGGTATGTAAAAACTGGTGCTGCGCTGTTCTTTAAAAAAAAAAAAAAAAAAAATTCTGCTAGAGGTAGTAGTACAAAGGTAAATGAACATGTAAAATGATATAAATATATAAAAAAACAGAAACAATATAAGAATAAGTACAATCAATATAGAGCACTTCTATACCCAATAGGTGCAGTGTGATATTCCACAATAATCGGTGGTAATAGCAAAGTGCAAAGTGCAAGAAAATCATTCAATAAAGACTTAAGGCCAGATGTGATAAGTATCTTACTGGAAACACTAAAATCAATATACAATCACTAAAAACCTCAATGGATCGTGCAAATAGGTGTAGCGCTGGTAGATTTATGATCTACCATCTGATAGGTAAATTTAGTGAATTTCTCCTTAGGGGAGTTAGATTTGCCTCTGTTCCAGCTTGGCTGACGTTGCGTGTGATTCCACACTGAGCCGGTGGGTGTCGCTGTTACCATCGGCTGGTGTTGGAAGGGCAACATGTTGAAGCGTATGGGTGCTCCTCTGTCCCAGAGACAACTCGGTGGAGGTGGTCCTCCGAGTTGCATTCTGGGAGAGGGTATTTATGGGACAGACGCCATGTTTTAGGGTTCGTTTTACAGCCACCTGCTGGCCCTCCTGGCCGACAGGTATGCGTTAGAGTGCTACCTCGTGGTCCTCCGTTCCGGAGGCCCGCCCCGCTGCGGCGTGCGGGTGGGCCCAGAAGCATGTCTGGGGCCTACCACAGCAGCCGAGGAATGGTCCTGAGCTGTCTATCCAGAGAGAAGAAGCTGGACAACCGAGGAGATCCCAGGGGAGGACCCGTCATGGAAGGATCATGCAGAGTGCTGGTCTGGAGAGGGGCCTGGTGACTCGATTGGAGGACGTATCCTAAAGTAGTTCTACAGCATAGCACTGCCGGGTTGGCTTAGAGGTCCAAGTACTGTGTCTGACGTTCACCACTAAACCAATACATCCTGTGGCAGAGGATCGTACACGTTTATTTCAATCAAGTCTGTGGCAGAGACTTTTGTTCGTGCTACGTACTGGCTGCTAGGCAAGTGAGAAAGGCCTATCCAGGCGAGAAAATATTGTGTTCCACAAGGGGATTACATCTGATTACAATATTCAACTTTAAAGGACATTCTCAAGAATCCTAAAGAAAGGTATTTAAGCTTCCCTGCAGTTTCCCTCCTGCCTCTTTCCTGCTACTTCCTTCGTTACATGGTTCAATAAAGCATTGAAAACGTACTCAAGTGTTGGTGCTTTTATCGTCCAGAGGTAAACTCAACGGAACCCTAGACCCGGTGCCGGTGAAACAGAGGTTTTCGAGAGTGAAGGTAACAGGCCCGCCTAAACCAGCAGCTCCACCGAGAGTTATTGCTACATAGGCAAAAAACATTTTGCAAAAAACAGCAATTAATAATATAAATGTGCAACGTGCAATCAATATGTGCAAAAATTGCAGATGCAGTGTATAATAAACATATAACCAAAATAAGTCCACTGTAGAACTTGTGGAAATTCAAACAAAGGCAAATGTGTGCAAAATATATAATGGGACTGGGAATGTAGTCCAATGCGATTAAATCCTCTTTTTGTGGCTAATCAGAAAATGTGCAAAAAAGTGCAATAAGGTGCTGAGAGCATAGGGGTGATCTCTTCTTCGTGCACAGGACACACAGTGGTGTGAAGTGGCCTCTTACCTTGCGGTAAAGAGGTAACCGCATAAAGTTGCTGGTAATGGCTGCTTCTCCCTTGTACTCCTAACTGCCTCTCAATTAGATTCCTGGACTGGATGGAGCTGTTAGTGGATCTTTGTCTCTCAGTGGAGCAGGAGGGGGATTAAAGGAAAGAAGGGGCCAAATAGTGTAGTCTTTCAATCAGAGGTTGGTTTTTATTAAAACAATGGTGAGGGTACTCACTTCACTTACAAGAAAAAACACACAGAAAACCTCCTACGAGCGGCGAGCTCGTTTGCATATATCAGTCTTTGATGCCTATCCCGTCCCTATGCGTGATGTCACGGTCACATGACTTCATCAGGGGATGAAGTCATGTGATCGTGACGTCAGCACCAATCTTCACAGTGCAGTGGTGGCCCGTCCATTAGGGGAGACCGGGCGCTGCCCCCTCTATACTCGCCATCACCTGTCTGATTAAAGGATAGATTCGTGACCGCTGCGGCCACCCCCTATTCAGGCATGCGGCCCCTTTCAGGGTGCCTGAATTACAGCGGCGGGGGTATTTGTTTTTTTTAAGCACCTGATTAGAGCCAGAGGCTCTAATAGGCTTCAAAATAGGGTGGCTTGTGGCGCAGAGCATTGCCCCATGAACCCACCCAGGTGTTACAACAGCGAATGAATATTCGCTGTTGTAACACTGATTCTCAATCCGGCCAATCAGAAGCGGGTGTGAGACCTGTTTTCTGATTGGCCAAAAAGAGAAGACTCCAGATTGGCCGCTGAGAAGGAGGGAGGAAACGGAAGCCGCCGCCCTGGAGAGCTGGGGAACAGGAGGCCGCAATGGAGTAAGTGCGACGGAAAATGTCCCCATATTTCCTGTTCCAGTGACAGCTGTAAAATGTTGAATTTCCCATCACTTTTTATGTCACTGACAATGGTCACAGGATAACTAGAGGTGGTGAATCTCCCCAGAGAGGACACAGACAGCACAAAATAAACAGAGATTTTAACCTTTACTTTATTCAAAACTAAAAAAATTGGGGTTTATAGTCCCTTTGACTGATTTATTTATTTTATTACAGTATATAGCGCCATTAATTTACATACTTATTATACATTCACATCAGTCCCTGCCCTCAAGGAGCTCATAATCTAAAGCCCCTAACTCACATTCATACATACACATACTAGGAGCCAATTAATCTACCAGCATGTCTTTGGAGTGTGGGAGGAAATCAGAGTACCCGCAGGAAACCCATGCAAGCACAGGGAAAACATGCAAACTCCATGCAGATAGTGGTGTGGTTGGGATTTGAACCGATGACCCCAGTGTTGCCAGGTGGAAGTGCTAACCACTCAGCCACTGTGCTGTCCAACCTAGAACTGAAGTTTATTCTGCTTTCATTTTACCCGGTTGACCTGGTTTCTCCTAATCAATGAGATAATGAAATTTTAAAATAAAACCTTCCTGTTTTCATTTCATAACGTATTTCTTACCCAGTAGGGTCATCACTGGGTCTCTGTGCTCCTCTATGCATTGCAGGCAGAACAAGGCTAATGGGAGGTGCATCAGTACTCCTCTCAAGAGCCCTCAGCCCTGATGCAAGCTGTGAGCTGGCTCTTGAGAGAAGTTATTAAAATATTAAAATGTCTTGATGAGTGGATGTTAGTCTGGAGTCATGGGCTTTCCTAGACAGGTGTATTTGCTTTCAGCCTGCCCTAGGTAATGTCCACATATGATGCTGAGATAATGAAAGGGGTGGCCCAAGGACTGTCAGACTGGGGTGAAAAGAAATGAGCTCTATCTGACTTGTTGCAGCTTCTAATGCACATTGTGAGAAGCTCACAGTGTGCAGTGAAAGCAGAGTAAGCAATTTCAGTACAGGAGAGGGGCCTGGAGTTCAACTTTTAGGAATAGTCACAAGTTTAAAGATTCTATTATTCTAAACTGATATTATGTTTCTTATAAATAGATACAGATATAATTTAAACCCAATCTTTAATACATCACTTTACAATCCCTTCAGACAGATGCATTAAGTAATTAATGCAGCTTTTCTCTAAGCCTCTCTTGGCTTAGAACACATGATAGATAGAATGATAGAACACATGAGAGACGCAATGCATTCATTTCTTAGTTTTGGATCGTATCAGAACGATGACTGAACAGTCAGACCCATACAGGTCACATGGTTTAATCCTCTCCTCCTTGTCCAGCTGGCAGCTCCACGCGGCTCCCTTTGACCCCAGCTTCCTAGATGTTCAATCCACTCAGTATCATATGACAGTATTCACGGGACTTGGACTCCTGAAATGTGTTTAATGGCAGAACATCCTTAGAATTTGGACAGAACTGCTGATTACAATCATGTTTTAACAAGACAGAGTAGGGAGCTAACCCATAAGTCAAAGCAATTGAGAAGCATTTTCAACAGGGTTGGGAAAAAGACCAGGGGCTTCAGCCCGAAGGTAAATTTGATAATCCCTCCCACATTTTACAGTAAGTCCAGCCCAAGCTCCAACCATTGACCACCCTCACCCCTACCCAATGTGCGCTGGGCTGTGGCCTGTTCCAGTGCTGTCCAGCGGGCCTCAGTGACATCACACTGAGTCTGGGCCGAGGGCTCACTTGAGCTGGCTGTGGAGTGTGTGCTGCTGCTGCGGCCTGTTGCTGTGCTGTCCCGCGGGCGGAGGACCGCAGCCCAGCAGATGCGGAGGAGGGGGCTTTTAAACAGACCCGGAAGGGGGGCGTGACCGAAAGCTGACCTAGATGGCTGCCTGATCTCCTTGCTCTCCAAACCCGCAGCGTGAAAGGCACTTCTGGGGACGATCCACTACAGCCTTATGGGCAAACCGAGAACCACTCGTTCCTCTAAGTACAGGGGCGCTTTACAGCCTCCTCCGGGAACTTCCATGGACCTCCGTGCCTTCTTCCTCCAGCCTCAGAGCGGAGAGGACAATATGGCGCCGGACACTTCCGCGCCCCGTCGCCGGAGCTCCGCACAGAGCCCACCGCCTGCTCCTGCCCAGCACCAGACCTCCGCAGGCCCCCGCTGGAAGCTACGGTCCCCATGGAACCAGCCCTGCTAACCGGAGCAGTGAGTCCCTCTATTTGCCTGGACTCTCCACACACACAGCCACGTGGGCCGCAGTCCACCATGCTGCCCATCACCGCACAGCACTACACACAGTGCTCTGCAGCGTTCCCGCGACTGCTGCGGATGGCCTTGGATCCCTCTATACTGGGGTCGGATCCTGCATCCCTGGCATCATCGGATCTCTCCCAGGACTACCCGGCCTTGCAAGGCCCTGCACATCCTCCCAATGGAGTACATCAAGAGGCTGGGGATGATCATGTTAGCTCCTGGGCCATGGTGGTTGCTTCTCCCCCTCCCAAGGCACAGAGACTGTCCCAATCCAGGGACCCCAGTGCTTCCAGGCAACATCCAGCCATAACAACCTCATATGCACAGAAGGCCTGTACCCCAGGCCATCCCACCCCCAGAGATATGCACTGTGAGGCCTCCCCAACCACTACAGGCCTTGATGTAGTCTGACCCCTGGGACCCCCGACAACCGGATCACACCTTCTATCTGAAGCAGGTATTTTAAGCCCACACACTCCACCGCCTGGCCCATCATCACCCCTCAGCAGTATGGTCCCGTACAGGTACCCCCTTTGCCCCCTCAATGGCACACATATCTGCAAGCCATGCCCACTAAAGAGGACTTTCGGCAGTTAATAGAGGATGTGAAATCCACCTGTCGCACAGAAATTCAAGTGCTCCAGACAGGCCTTAAACACCTGGCAGATAGAGTGGAAATGGCTGAGGAAAAAATCCAGGAAACCAAATTGGCCGTTCACAGAACCCAACTCCAGGGTGCAGATCACCGTTGACTGCTTAGAGATATGCAAAGGGATGTCGAAGATCTGGACAATAGGGGGCGCCAAAACAATATTCGCGTGAGAGGTATTCCAGAACTAGAAGGCACCGAGAACTTGCAATCAACTCTGCAAACCATCTTCAATAATCTACTTGGTGAGCCACCCACAAAACATATAGAAATGGATAGAGCCCATCGAGCTCTGCAACCTAAAGGAGCCACCCCAAAACCGAGAGATGTCATCTGCAGAATTAGCTCCTACCCCCTTAAAGAAGAAATTATGAGGCAGGCTTGCCTCGCACGCAAAGTGACTTTTGATGGAGTACAGATACAAATATATCCTGACCTTTCTTGGATCACCCTGCAAAAACGCAGACTCCAACCTCTGCTACAAATATTGCAGGCAGATGCAATCCCCTACCATTGGGGCTTCGCTTTCAGCCTCACCGCAAAACACCAAGGCAAATCTGCCATACTGAGATACCCAGAGGATCTCCGCACTTTCCGCGACATCTTGGAAATTCAAATCCCACAACTGCCGGACTGGGATATAGTGGCCACACCACTAACACCACCCACAGTCTGACAGAAAGTGCCCACCACCAATCGACCCCGGAACCCAGATGCATCCCGCAAGCCCGCCAAGCATAAGAGCCACTGAGCCGCGTTTACTGCATCTACAAATCACCACAGGACTGTAGTAATGTATAGTTTATTTGTTTTCTTTAACCAGTTGCGGGCTCCCTGGTGCCCTTTCTCGGCCAGCCCACTTGGGGTGGTGGTGGAGGGGCATCTGGGAGTCCGTTTTAACCTAGGCTTGTTGGCCTTTCAAGGTTTAATGATGATGTATGTTTTTCATTGTCACCTTGTGCTAACTGCATCCTTCTCTCTTTTCCAGCCCTTTTTCTTTCTCTTTCCCCCTAGTCATCATCAAGTATGCACAGTACTATGCATAGAATACCCTGGTCTCCTCTCGGAGAGGGCCTGCTCCTGGTCCTTAGCCTCAGAACCCAGTACGTCTCCATCAGGTAAGCACACATTCCCACACCCATACTTAACATTATGGCCAAGATCCTATCCTTAAATGTACATGGCCTAAACTCCAATAAAAAAAGACATTTGGCGCTAAGGGAATTCAGACAGTCAGGAGCTGATATTGTAATGGTCCAAGAGACCCACTTTGATAAAGGGGGCTCATTCGCATTTGCCTCTAAATACTTTCCCCAGATCTTTATCTCATCAGGTACCCATAAAAAAGCTGGAGTGGCTATACTTATTAAGCGGGGATCCCCCTTCACTTGCTTGACCCAGCATTGTGATCCTCATGGCTACTTTTTTTTATATTACAGGGACTATGGCAAACACAAGAGATTACACTTTGCGCTTTATATGCGCCAAATGCTAAACAACACAACTTGTTATCCAGGGTATATGCCCGTATTTTTAGATCAAACCTTAGGGTTCTGGTGGTGGGGGGAAGATTTCAATCTCACTCAATCAGCATTTGCGGATCGTCATGTGGTGGGCCTCCGGGCGTCTTCACCTCGGGTCCTTAGGGACTCGAGACTGTTCCGACAAATCTCTAGACGATATGCGCTCTTTGATGCGTGGAGGGCTCTCCACCCAGGCGATCGGCAGTACACATTCTATTCCACCCCTCACTGTACACCCTGCCATATTGACTACTTCTTTGTTAATAACCATACACTCAGACTAACGCGCACAGCTCAAATATTTCCTATTTCCTGGTCAGACCATGCCCCTATCTTACTTACGCTGGAATTAGGCACCCCCATCCGTAGGCCCTATAATTGGAGACTAAACACATTCCTTCTCCAACACCAACCTGCTCAAATAGAATTAAACTCCACCCTCAAACACTACTTTATAGAGAACACCTCCCCAGAAGTCTCTCTCCCAACTCTCTGGGAAGCCCATAAGGCAGTCCTTCGGGGTAAATGTATGGCACTGTCCTCAGCACTGAAGAAAGATGCACTAGCTGCGGAAGCAAATGCGGAACAAGAACTTAGGGTGCTTGAACGCAAGCTCCAAATTACCCCCACAATACCCCTCCTCAAAAAGATAATCAATCTACGTACAACCCTCAAGGACCTTGCTCTAGGCCGCGTAGCAAAGGCATTGACCAGACTGAAACAAATGTTCTACGACAAAGGAAATAAAGCACATTCCCTTCTAGCTAATAAGTTACGCGAACAATCCCACATGCAAACGCCACATCAGATTAAAGACAAATCGGGCCGTTTGCTATCCCATCCTACGGAGATTGCCCATACCTTTGCAGACTTCTATAAAGACCTTTGCAACAAACCGGACATACCCAGCAACTCCCCCTCTTCGGACTTATCCCAAAGTATGCGACAATACTTGGAACAAAGTGGAAACCCCCATCTCCAACCATCTGACCTGTTGTCACTTAATGCGCAGATCACTGATGAGGAAATAGAATTGACTATTAAATCTCTACCGTCTCACAAAGCCCCGGGCCCAGATGGATTTCCCTATGAATACTATAAAACATTTCTTCCACTACTGCTCCCACATATACGCAAATTATTTAACGCCTTTCTTCAGGATGCTCCCATCCTTCCAGACATGCAGCGCTCCTTTATCACTCTAATTCCTAAGCCGGACAAGGATCCTTCACTATGCGCTAATTATAGACCCATTCTTTCTGTTAGGCTTATCACCACTAAAACTCCCTACTCCATATAAGAAATTAGTACGTCATGTACTCACAGCAGCACGCTGCCTTATAGCCCTACACTGGAAACGCTGCACTCCACCTTCTCTTGAAGATCTTTACTCTAGAATTAAAGATGTTGAACTGATGGAGAAAACGACGGCTAGAATGCAGGACAGGTTGGAGGCACACAACAGGGTCTGGGAGCTTTGGCATCTCCAGGAGGACCCACCATGATCAGGTAATAATCTTACCCAGATGACTTCTTTACCCTCTTTACCCCTTTCTGTTCTTATTACCCCCCTCTATATCTTTATATTACATACTCTTGTGACTCTTATAGTCACGGACAATAAGTTACAGTTTAACAATTGAATCAGCGATGCATACCTGCCAAAAGAATTGCTAAAAGTTAGATGTTACAACACTTTTGGTACTTAGCATTATCTCAGTATTTCTGAGTAAATGTTTGACAACAGAAATGTATATGACAATTTATACTTGTGATTATTTTTCCGCTTCTTTATGCTGTATCGCAAACACGAATAATAATAATAAAATGTTATTTGAAAAAAAAAAAAAAAACAGACCCGGAAGCCGGAATCGGAACAGGATGGAGGCCACACTAAAGCTGCTGTAACCGGCCCCCCTCCCCCCAATAAATTATTATTTTGGTTTCTGCCATTCTCGTTCTGGGAACTGCCTGGTGAGTGAGCAGTGATGTGTGCAAACTGCACACTATAGCCCCAGGGCCAGACTGGGAATAAAAAACAGCCCTGGAAATAATTTCATGCAATGCATTATGCATTATTTATTATTATTATTAAACAGGATTTATATAGCGCCCACAGTTTACGCAGTGCTTTACAACATGAGGGCAGACAGTACACTTACAATACAAATCAATACAGGAGGAATCAGAGGGCCCTGCTCGTTAGAGGTTACTAGATCTAGAAGGGATTATTATACCAGCCCAACAGCATAACCCCATTATTTTCTTGTTCATAAAAGGGAAAAACCTCTTTCACCTCACTTCCTGCTCAGGCCAATTTTCAATTTTCAGCGCTGTAACATTTTGAATGACAGTTACGCGGTCATGTAACACTGTACCCAAATTATTTTTTTCCCCACAAATAGAGCTTTCTTTTGGTGGTATTTGATCACCTCTGTGGTTTTTATTTTTTGCACTATAAACAAAAGAAGAGCGACAAGTTTGAAAAAACACAATATTTTTTACTTTTTGCTATAATAAATATCCAAATTTTTTTTTTTAAACTCATTTTTTTCTCAGTTTAGGCTGATATGTATTCTTCTACATATTTTTGGTAAAAAAAAAATCGCAATAAGCGGATATTGATTGGTTTGCACAAAAGTTATAGCGCCTACAAAATAGGGGATAGATTTATGGCATTTTTATTATTATTATTCTTTTTTACTAGTAATGACGGCGATCTGTGATTTTTATCATGACTGTGACATTGTGGCGGACATATCGGATACTTTTGACACTATTTTGGGACCATTCACATTTATACAGCGATCAGTGCTATAAAAATGTCATTGGCAGGGAAGGAGTTAACACTAGGAGGCGATTAAGGGGTTAAATGTGTTACCTAGGGAGTGATTCTAACTGTAGGGGGATGGGACTGACTTGGGGAGGAGACCGATCAGTGTTCCTATATACTAGGAAAACACGATCTGTCTCCTCTCCCCTGACAGGATGTGGATCTGTGTGTTTACACACACAGATCCACGGTCCTGCTCTGTAACGCGCGATCACGAGTGCCTGGCGGACATTGCGGCCGCCGGGCACACTCATTGGCTCCTCGGTGACACGGCGGCACGCGCTCGCCCCCTATACCACCGGGAAGTCGAGGATGTCATATGACCGGAGATCAGTGCAGCCTCAACAGTGCCCATCAATGCAGCCTCACCAGTGCCCATCAATGCAGCCTGATCAGTGCCCATCAATACAGCCAGATCAATGCCCATCAATGCAGCCTCACCAGCGCCCATCAGTGCAGCCTCATCAGTGCCCATCAATGCAGCCTCACCAGTGCCCATCAATGCAGCCTGATCAGTGCCCATCAATGCAGCCTCACCAGTGCCCATCAATGTAGCCTGATCAGTACCCATCAATACAACCAGATAAATGCCCATCAATGCAGCCTCACCAGGGCCCATCAGTGCAGCCTCATCAGTGCCCATCAATGCAGTCTGATCAGTGTCCATCAATGCAGCGTCACAGTACCCATCAGTGTAGCCTGATCAGTGCCCATCAATGCAGCCTGATCAGTGCCCATCAATACAGCCAGATCAATACCCATCAATGCAGCCTCACCAGCGCCCATCAGTGCAGCCTCATCAGTGCCCATCAATGCAGCCTCACTAGAGACCATCAATGCAGCCTGATCAGTGCCCATCAATGCAGCCTCACCAGTGCCCATCAATGCAGCCTCACCAGTGCCCATCAATACAACCAGATAAATGCCCATCAATGCAGCCTCACCAGTGCCCATCAATGCAGCCTGATCAGTGCCCATCAATACAACCAGATAAATGCCCATCAATGCAGCCTCACCAGTGCCCATCAATGCAGTCTGATCAGTGTCCATCAATGCAGCGTCACAGTACCCATCAGTGTAGCCGGATCAGTGCCTATCAATGCAGCCTCACCAGTGTCCATCAGTGCAGCCTCACCAGTGCCCATCAATGCACCCTCACCAGTGCCCATCAATGCACCCTCACCAGTGCCCATCAATGGAGCCTGATCAGTGCCCATCAATGCATCCTCACCAATACCCATCAATGCAGCCTTACCACTGCCCATCAACGCAGCCTCACCAGTGCCCATCAACGCAGCCTTGCCAGTGCTCATCAGCACAGCCTTGCCAGTGCATGGGGAGAGAGGAGATCCGCTGGTTTACACAGAGCGGGGATCTCCCGCTTACCCAGCGTGGCCGTTGTCACACTAAGTCCCGCCTCCTGGCCCGGCTCCTATGATGGACGTCACACTTCCTGGCATTGGACCAGTGTGACATCCATCATAGGAGCTGGTCCAGGAGGCAGGACTTCATGTGTCACTTGGCTGCGCCGGGTAAGCGGGAGATGGAGGAGATCCCAGCTTTGTGTAAACCGGTGGCGCTTGCCCCCTTTCCTTCAGACTCGCAGCCTGGCGTGCACCACCCACCCAGGATCGGCCCTGCAAAGCGGCCCGAGGGCAGACAGCCAATAGCCCCGAGTTGCCGGACAACCCCAGGCCTTGGGATTCGGGGCTAATAATTGTCATTGGCAATACAAGACCCGGGTTTTTTGGAGACCTACTTGGGGCTATAGCCCAGGTCAGCCCCCCTCCCAAAGCCACTGATCTTCAAGCTGAATGCTGGGAAAACTAAAGTCCTCCCTTGCAGTGAGGCTACGCCCATACTACAAGGGTAAGCTTTCCATTTATGACTACTGGGACCAGGTACAGCAGTGTTAGCCCCTGTCACACAGGGGTACCAATTGGGTCTGCTTATCAGCTTTTTAGGCATACCCGATCGGACCATCCATTGCCCTCTATGGAGCCGCAGGTGTCAACGGACATGTGTCTGTTGACACCTGCTGATATCCAATCCGATTCAATGCGCCAAAAACAAAAGTATGGGAGATTCATTCCCCATCCATCAGGTGAAACAGAACAGATGACAGTCGGGTGTAAACGAACAGGTGGTCCGTTTACATACGACTTCCCATAGAGGATAGCGGTCTGTGTCCGCTCTGCATAAGCGGAGTGAACATGACAAGCCATCCGCCTGCCTAATGGGGATCAGTGGAAAGATTCCCCGCTAAGGAGGCAGACTTCTGGCGGAGTCCACCCCATGTGAAAGGGGCCTTACTCGTGATCCTCCGCTCCCGCAGGCATCCTGCACTTCGGTGGGCTAAGGTTCTCTGGCATCATCAAGACAAATGCAGGAACTATAACCCTACATTGGATGTGAGGACACTGAAAGACAGTCCTCCACCAGCGCAGAGGAAAGCACCTTCTGCGGGGGGAGCTGAGGATCAGAAGAATAACACTTTTTCCCCAGAAAGAGAAGTTAATCCTTGCTGTGGAGCTGCGGACCTTTTATTTTTCCAGAGTGTGACTTTAAAGTGGAGCTACGGTCAAAATAAAAACTTACAAATATGATGAAGTCTGCATTAATAATGTCGTTTTTATTTTCCCTTCTATAAAATAGTTTTATTTGTTGCTCCTGCCAGTAGAACTATTGATTTTCCATTTGTTTTACCAAGGTGACAGCACAGTATGTTCTGCAGTGAATTTGCACAGCAGTGTTGTCACCCTGTGGACAGGGTAGTCTAAGATGGACATGCAGTTTTAAATGGGCTTTCAGTATGGAAGGGTGATATTAAATTTAAATGAATCAAGAGTGGTAGTTTTGATAGATGCTAAAGAATTAAACCACCTTACAGCCTCTTCTATCTCTCTGGGACTCTAGTGGTGAGATCTCTGCATGGGGTTCCTGGGCCTGCATACCTGTTGTTCTCATCATGGGGCACCCACCACCTCTGTGATGATTTCCTGGGTCTGCACACCGCTATGCTCATTATAAGGGGTTCTCTGGTCTATACATATGCTGTGTCTATCATGAGGGGCTTCCGGCATCCCTAAGATCTCAACACTGAAGTTCCCAAGAAAAATAAGGAGCTGGCTTGGTTTTAGACAACTGAGCTATATCTAAAATAGCAGAATCAATTTTGGGTGGACTTCCCAAAGCAGCTGGCCAGTCTGTTTTCATCTGCATTAGTAGAAATGTAAAATTTTAGACAGAAACTGCAAACATATTTTCCTAATACAATACATTCCTTTATATAATAATGAACATATGTCCTGGCCAGAAGCATGCTTGATTATTACCCAAAGGAAGTTTTGTAAAGAATCAAGAAACTTCCACAAATTTCTGGGCTTGGAGCAGGACACGGCAAAGGCACCAAATTCCTCCTTATGTACATTATGTTTGTCTAGTTTCATCCTGGGACATACACTATATGGCCAAAGATTTTTGGACACCTCTCTGAATTATTGTACAACAGTATACAAAGACATTTTAGACAATTGTGCTCTTCCAACCTTCTAAGAACAAATTGGGGAAGGCCTTTTCGGTTCCAGCATAACTGTGCCCCATAAACAAAGCCGCCAACTACATAAAGACATGCTTTGATGAGTTTGGAGTGGAGGAACTCAAGTGTCCTGCACAGAGCCATGAACTCAACCCCACTGAACTCTCTTAGGAGGAACTGGAATGCCGATTTTGAATCAGGTCTTTTCATCCAACATCAGTACCCATAGCTCCCAACTGTCACTTATTTGAGACTGTCACTCTTCTGAGACCAAATCCCTCTGTCCCTCATTCAGCCTCAGTTGTCCCTTATTTTGTACATCTCTATACAAAATGTACTATTTTCCACAAGTGTTATGCTGTACTAATTTATTTTCTTCAACCTCTTTATTACTGCATTTGTTATTTTGAAAAGCCAATATAAAAGAACATATAAAAAACAGAGGTCAGAAAAATACTTGTATGGTTCAGCCAATCTTAGATTTTTGTGGTCTGTGGCCGTGACAGGAACGTGTCCTTTGCATACTGTATTCTGAAAGGTGTTCCTCTTTATCATTTCAGAAAGTTGGGACTATGCAGTACCTGACCTAGCTGGCAATTCCCTGCAGTAGTAAAGCTATTGCAACTACTTCTCTAACAGCCCAGGGATCAAGGGAATATCCGATTGCCTCTTTTGGATCAGGAAGGGTTTTTTCCCGTGCTGGAGCAAATTGGATCATGCTTTGCTGGGGTTTTTGCCGTCCTCTGGATCAACTGTGGATATGGGATTGTATGATATATGTATATATATTTTTTTTTTTTTTTTTATGAGTTGGACTGGATGGACTTTTTTCAACCTGACTACCTATGTAACTGTAACTATGTGGCCCATATTACCTGCCTTCCCTTCATTTATCCCTGCAGCTTCTGTCAGACTCTTCCAGAAATGTCAGATGCCTGTGTCCCCCACAACCTGCTGTGGCACTGCCCTCTGACCCTATCCCATTGCTATAACGTTTAGTGACATAGGAGTTGGTGGATAAAACAACAGCACGCAGCAGGAGAAAGCAGGCATCTGTCAATCCTGGACATGTCAAATGCTGACTATTCTAACAAAGATTTCAGAGCTGGAAAGGAGAGAGGGTCTTCTATTGCATGGACTCACCAGTTTCCTTTTTTTAAGCGGCTTGTAGGCAGGTTGCCTACGGTTCAGATTCAGAATACTTTATTACTACCAAAGGGAAATACTCAAAACTTACTTTATTAATTGGACACTGGCTGGCCTAGGTTGGGGCAGGGGTTAATGTTGTACACTGCTGTTCCTGGGCTTTTTGGGTCCAGCCTATCAGCCCTGTATTATAAAAAGGGGGAAAGCCAGCTTCCGAGAGTCCTGCTGAAGGAGAAATGCTGTGAACACTGCAAATACCAGAGGAGGACTGCAGTACCTTGCAGGTCTGGATATCTACCAGCTTTGGAGTAAACCAAGCATGGACTGCTACATTGTGGAGTTATATCTGGGCTGCCTAATAGAGATAGTTAGAGAAGTTTGTTTGCAAATCCTCATGTTTAACTGTATCGCCAAAGTGTTTGAGTAAAGTTGTATCAACTGTTCTAAGCCTATTCTGAAATAATTTAAAGTGGTGCATGATGGTTCCCGGTGTATGAAAGAACTAGGGTCAGTAAAGTACACATGGGATATGAAACAAAGCCGCTATGAAAGGTCTACTCAGCAAACAGGAGGAGTGAAGCAGTTGCTACGAGCAACCATGAACTAGTGCAAGGTACATTGCAGCCAGTCATGAAGTGTAGTACTTGATGCAGGTGACGGGTCCTCCAGTAGCGAGGGGGTCAGTGATCTGGCTCCCTCCCCAGCGGTTGGTTTCTCAAAGCAACCAGGATTGGACTCGTGTTAAGGAGACCCATAGCCTGGCCATATGGTATGGGAAGAAAGGTGTTAAAAAGTGCATGTATGAGGTCTAAGCTAAGTGCACTGTGGAACCCTGTTCTGTCACTGGGAGTGAGGTGATAGAGGTATGCTGGACTGGAGGAGAGGGCACGGGCTCTGCTGTGTCTCTCCAAAATGTAATATCTACTGTACCAAGCTAAAGTGTGTGGTGACACGGAACAGTATTTTTACAGAGAAACTCTGTGTAACTGATGTCGGCACACTGTACAAGGTTCATCTCTAAGCCGGGGAACCGCCATAATGTTTGACTTTCATATGAACGCAGTCCCCACCTGGCCCCAGGCTTTGATGAGTGCGCTCCGCGTGAAAGGTACCCCCACGTGCAGGGCGAGTTGGCCCCACCCACAGGCTGACAGGGTCACTTTAGAAGAAAGGCACTGATGTAATTCATCTATGTACTCTGTAAAGTGCAGTAAATATTTCAGCATTAAATCATTAGGGGAATAAATGAATAAACTCCCTCAGCTCATATCTTCTGTTTGCTACCAGATATATAAAGCTGAAAAACAAAGTCAAAGTTGTTTAAAATTTGTCAGCCCTTTTAACACACATGGGACTAAATTCTTACAGGTGCCCATGTGGATCGTATCCCTTTCATGTTCCCTGATCAAAGCCTTGCAGCATCAGGAAAAGGTTTTAAAGAGCCGTCATGAGTTACTAGGTCTAACCTATAATCCTGTGTGCCGCATACATCTGCTGACCAGTCCAGCACAGACGTAGTTAAATTATGTTTGACTGGGCATCTGAAAATTTCTTGGCCAGACCCTAACATTTTAACATATGTGGTAATAATTAGAGCTATCGCTCTCTCTTTCTCTCTCTGTCTCTGTATCTCTCTCTCTATATATATTTATTCTATATATGTGTAGAACACCACAACTTGATATTAGAAAGTTCTAACTTTCAGTGCAGATCTATGATACACGTAGTAACAATTACTTTAACACATTTCCAGGATAACTTGGCTTCCATAGAGATGAGTAAATGTGTGCAAGTTCTTATTACACAACACTGCTTTTTAAAAGTTACATTTTTTATAACACTATATTGTGATTTGTTAAACTTTATGCTATGTGGACAAAAATACTTTTTCACAGCATTGTATGTCAGCCAGTCAATGAAGTCTGTGTCCTTCGTCAGGCACTTCCCAGCGAAGACAGACCAGAGCCTCCAGCCCAGGCAGCAGAAGCCCTTGGGTTGTCTGGTACGAGGAAGAGATTGCCATTCTGGGGAAGGATGCCACCACCAAAAGAAAATTTGCAGCCATTCAAAAGGCACAAAAAAGACAAAAGGAATAGAAGACTGTAAAAAACCGAGCTACCACCCCTGTGCCACCCCTGTGCCTCTCCCTGCGGTATGGGAGACCCAAAGAATTTCCAGGAAGGACTTTAAGCCCTACCAAACCAATACGGGGGACAGACTGGACCCGCCTTCTAGTAGGACTGCTGGAGGGGGGGCCGCTGAGGCTTATCGAATGATGGACCCTCTCAGGAAACGTAGCTATGAGGACCTAAAATGGGCAGTACTGGACTATTGCGCTGTATCGCCAGAGGCGTATTGGGCCCAGTTCCGGACTACCCCTCGGGTCCACGAGACCTTCTTCAAAATGTTTGCGCACAGGCTGTCAGTAGAATGCCGCCGATGGCTGAAAGGGGAGAAAGCTACCTCCCCTGAGGGGATCATACAGGCTGTCCCAAAGGAACAATTCTTTTTCAAGTGCCCCCTGAGCTCCAACAGTGGGTGCGGGTGCGAAAACCTGCCACCCTAGAGGAAGCTGCAGCCTTAGCAGATGAGGCCCTCTTGATCAACACACAATGGCGGAAGCCCCCCCGCCGAGGAACCCCGAGATCCCAGGGTGTCCAGCCCCTCCTCTGGGCCCTACATGCCTCCCCTTCGTCGGATGAACCCCCATGCAGCACCAACCTCTCGGGTCCCGCTACCACACCACCCGATCCCCCCACAGCGGACCGCAAGACCCACCTTGGAAAGGCGCTGTTTTGGCTGTGGGCAGCCTGGTCACTATCAGGCCAGCTGCCTTGCCAGAACCAAGAATCTCGGACCTAGCCCTGGAAAACGGATTATTATACCGAATTGTAGAAATTCGGACCCCAGACCATTACCAAGCAGCTGATAGTGCCCCAGTAGTTCCGGGCCCAACTGCTACCCCTGGCCCACGACATTCCCATAGCATCAAGAGAAGTTATGGACAGAAAAACAGTTAGTCCAGGCCTTCTACTGGCCCGGGAGGTCCCAAGCGGTGACCCACTATTGCCCCCCTGCAACCCTTGCCAATCATTGAGGAGCCATTCCAGCGGATAGCTATCGACATCCTGGGACCCTTGGCTTGCCCTAGAAAAACTGGAAAGTGGTACATCCTGACCTTGGTGGATTATGCTACCCATTATACCGGAGCAGTGGCCCTCTCCAACATTACAGCTCCCAAAGTCGCAGTAGCCCTAGTTACGGCACTAACTGGGCTTTCTAGCCGAAATTCTGTCAGACCAAGGTACACAGTTTATGTCCAATTTGATTCAGTCCTGTGGAGACCTGTGGAGTGAGGGCCATCTGGACCACCCCCTATCACCCCCAAACCAACGGACTGTGTGAGCGTTTCAACAGGACCCTGAAGGCCGTGCTACGTGCCTTTATCGACCAGGAACCAGGTACCTCCCCCACCTTCTCTTCGCCTACCGGGAGGTCCCGCAGGAATCTACTGGGTTTTCCCTGTTTGAGCTGCTGTATGGCAGGAATGTCCTAGGCCCCCTGACCCTGCTGAAAGAATACCGGGAGGGCCAGCTACACGATACGGGGGTTCCTGTGGTCACCTACATCATAGAACAGCGGGAACAAATGGGCCAACTTGCTGGACCATCTCAAGGCTGCCCAAACTCACCAAAAGACGTGGTATGACTGCAAAGCTCGAACCCGCAAGTTTGCCGAGAGCCAACAGGTCCTCATGATAGTTCCAAATCCACAAAACAAATTACAATCGACATGGGAGGGACCCTTTCGAATCATCAAGAAGTTAAATGAGACCAACTATGTTCTCATGCTGGATGATCGGGGAAGTGGCAAAAGACCATGCACATCAACATAATCAAGGAATACCATGACAGAAACCTTCCCATCCTGGTGGACCCTCTGAGGAAGATGACAAAGTTGTGCTTGATCTCCTGGTGTACACCAGGTACCCTTGGGCCCCCAGCTCAGCCAGGAACAGCAGGTCGGCCTGGAAGGATGACCCTCACCATTCATCATGTGTAAAACCTTCCAAACCCGGCCCATCCAACAAGCCCCTTACCGAGTTCCAGAAGCCGTCCAGAACACCATAAAACAAGAACTGAACGAAATGTTGGACCTGGGAATTATCCAACCCTCCTAGAGCCCCTGGGCCTCACCTGTTGTTCTTGTACCCAAGAAAGATGGCACCATTTGATTTTGTGTAGACTACTGACACCGTTAGTGACGCCTACACGATGCCCCTTATAGATGACCTGCTGGACCATCTGGCTGGGGCCCGCTATGTCACTACACTGGACTTGAGCAAGGGTTACTGGCAAATCCCCTTAACCAGGGAAGGGAGGGAACGTTCCGTCTGCATCACCCCCTCCTTTGGGACAAAAAAACAAACACTCATGCAGCGAAAGGCAGCAAGGTGTAAACAAGGAGGGTGGGACTTTATATGAGGCTCGTGGTGACAAAATGAACAATATGGTGGGAAATAAAAATAGTTTAATATTGCATGAGAACATGTTTGACATACATAGAATTGCACATACATGAAGATGCACCCATAGCTAGGCGCCACAATCCCCACCGGCAAAAGCTAGTAATAACATGTTTACAATCATGTACATTAATGGTAAACTTAAAGGGTCCACCAGTGTTCATTAGTTGTATGGACGTTAAAAAGATAACAACTGCACGGTCAATAGTTCTTGAGTCCTTATGAGGTAGAAAAATCAATACTTTCATATCATGATGGATATATAACTTGTTCACAACATCAATTAGCTCGACACGTTTTGCGGCTTCAAACCGCTCTTCAGGAGCAGACATGTGAATTATCTGCAATAAAAATGATATGCGTAGGTACTCTATATCAAGGGTGGGGGAATATTGGTAAAATTCCCCCCAAGAAACCTGGGTAGGACATAAAAACTTACGAAAGTATGTGCACTGAACACATGATGTACAAGCCAGCAGGCCAGCCGAAAGATCAGTAACGGGATCCGAGAGGGCGCATCCAAAAACGGCAACCACCACAGGCAGCTGTCCCGGCAGACCAGTGCTCCCCGGGCTCACCTGATGTGAAGGTAAAAATTGTGATAAGTGACCTCAAACTATGTAGGGCAATGTGAAGGAGGAATACATATGAATGAATGATAAAATAATGTAGTGAAAAACATAAATATGCGAGTGAGGTTGGACTGGAGGGGAGAGTGAAGAGTAATAGGGTAAAGGGATAAATGGTGGTCAACCGGGGGTGAGGGTGAAGGACCATGATAAAAGGTCATCACCAAGACGCCCGATGTAAGGGAGGAAAGATGAGGTTAAGGGAAAGGCTGTGAAGTGTACCTAAGTGGGGGGGGAGATGAACCAGTCCGGCCAAGGGTGTGGAGCCTATCTGACAGAGAGCCCAAAGAGTCCCGGAGCACACCGAGGCCGCTGCCCGTAAATACGTAACAAGCTAAAATCAAAGCCATTAGGGACTGGCCCACTCCTTAGAATAAAAAACAGGTTATGGTCTTTTTGGGCACTGCTAACTATTATCGCAAATTCTTCCTCATTTCAGTACAATTGACAAACCACTGACGGACCTGACCAAGAAGACTATGTCCAGGGTGGTGACATGGACCCTGGCCTGCCAGACCGCCCTTGACCAGCTGGAAGAGGCCCTCTCCCACGACCTCGTCCTGGTAGCTCCAAACTACAAGCGAAGGTTCATTGTACAGAGGGATACCTCCACATATGGGCTGGGGGTTGTCCTCAGCCAGGTAAATGAGGAGGGGGAGGAGCTTGTAGTTTGGAGCTACCAGGACGAGGTCGTGGGAGAGGGCCTCTTTCAGCTGGTCAAGGGTGGTCTGGCAGGCCAGGGTCCACGTCACCACCCTGGACATAGTCTTCTTGGTCAGGTTCGTCAGTGGCTTGTCAATTGTCTTCCTTAGCAAAAGTTGCTGGACAGGGAGGTGGCCTATACCACCATCAAAAAGGAGTGCCTGGCTATAGTATGGGCCTTGAAAAAACTGCAACCCTATTTGTATGGCAGGGAGTTCACTATTCTCACAAACTACAACCCCCTCATCTGGCTGAATCGGGGCTCAGGGGATAACGGCCACCTGCTAAGGTGGAGTTTGGCCTTACAACCGTACAACTTCACTATTCAGTACCGAAGGGGGAGCCAACACCAAAATGCAGATGGGCTCTCGCATCAACAAGATTCCCAGTAAAGCCCAGCAACCCACAAGTGCCTCTAGGGTAGCCTGTTGGGGTTCCCCTTTTGGCACTTGTAAAGTGGAGGGGAGAGGGGTTGTCACGGGGACCCTTCTTCACCTGATTACCCCAGCACCAGTCCCTCCCTGCTGATAAGACTGTTTACTGATGAGAAGTTTGAATACACCTGACCTGTGTGTCTATTGTTATTGGACAGCTTATCCCACCCTGAATCCAAGGGTGGGGGGGAGTGTCCCTTAGTTGTAAATCTGTGGTTACATGTGTTTGAATAAAGAGTCTGATGTTTTTCACCCTACACTGAGTTACGGCTATTGACTAGGTGGGCTAAAGGGTCTTGGATCGTGTGATACCGGACAGAGGAAGCATTTACAGTGGACATTGTCCTGTTACAGACACCCTAGAGATACCACACCAGGGATCTGTCAGTACAGCGTGCATGCTGTGACCTGAAGTAAACCTTATTAAGTTGACTGGGCAGAATGTACTTGGATCTTTTGAATAAAAGAGAGACTGTCGATCTTGAGTTCCAGAACACATTATCGTTCATTTCTCAAAGGAAAACTACAATGTAATTTCAGTAAGTATGTATGTTGAAGTAGTTTGCTTTTTAAAGCCCAATTCCCAGGTCACCGCATCTGCTGTTCCTATTATACGTTTCCACCATCCCTGTGCTGAGTTCCTGGGTCTGTACACCTGCTGTTCCCATTTTGAGGGGTTACCACCATTCTTGTGCTGAGCCCCTGAGTCTGACCCGACTACCGTGCCTATTATGAGGAATTCCCACCATTCATGTGCTGAGCTCCTGGGTCTGCAACCCTGCTGTGCCCATTATGAGGAACTCCCACTATCCCTGTCATGGGTTCCCGGATGGGCTCACACCACCCCTGCGCTAAGTTTCCGAGTCTGAACACCAGCTGAGCCCATTATGAGAGGCTCTGACCATCCTTGCACTGAGCTTCTTGGTCTGCGCACCTTCTGTGCCCAATATGTGGGATTTCCACCATCCCTGTGCTGAATTCCCAGGTCTGCACATGTGCTGGGTCCATTAGATATTTCTATATGGGGTTGACTTAGCCCACCAGGCTCCACCTATAACGTAAAAAATCACTTTGGGGTGACGTAACCCTTTCACCTTTATGCCTCTGGATTAAGCCAGCAGACATAGAACACATTGCCAACAAAAATCAAGCCATGCATTGCCTGCAAAGAATATCTTCATTTGTGGAAAGTAAGACTTCGGACAGGTAAGGGTTATTGACTATAGTATTGGGTAAACTGGTACTAAAATGCAGTGCAGAGCTAAGCCTGGCTCACAGCACACAATGACCCCTTTCAGCCTTTTCCCCTCCACCCACTAGCACACTGACCAGCTTCTGTTCAGTGCCCAGGACACACCTAGCCCTGTGCCAGCTGTGTGTGGAGGTATTTTTAACACACTGGCAGTGATGAGGGCTCCCAGGGAGACGTATGGAAAACTGACATCTGCCAGTTGACTCACTGTTTCTTTTTTAGAAATACCCATTTCAATTCCTCTGAGCGACGAGTAATAAATTCCTACAGGGTAATGATTCTGCAACTTTTCCCGAGAGCTTGGGCTATGATTAAACCAAAAGTGAGCCTAAAATAAAAATTGTTTAGTGTCAGAGGATCTTCAATATTCCTGTCTATAAATAAGTGACAAAATCTGCACTGTGCTTAAAAATAATAAAAGTAAGAGGTGGCTAGCACCAAAGGCAGTATAGTGGGCATTAAATAAGCTTATGTATCAAGTGCAGCGCCAGCAAATTTAAAGTGACAATTTAATCACAGTCCCAGAAAGTCCAAGATACATCTGTGCATAAACAAGAACAAGCTGGTGTAACCACTCCAATAAGTTCAGGTGCAGTATTCAAAACCGTATCCAAGTAACAGTCTACCACCTTCATATAAAAATAAGGAACTCACCAGAAGTAATGGCTACCATTACAGCAGCATGTGCGCCAGGGACGTGAGGTTAGTGGCTGGTGAGGCGATGGCTAGTATCAGAGCCAGATACACACAGGTTACATATACACAAGTTACTGTACATATTCGATTCTCATTATGTAGGCGATTGCAGTTCTATTAGTTATACTCTTTTAACAAACGAACGCGAACGTTAGAGTGAGAGCAATAATTCTAGCACTAGACCTCCTCTGTAACCCTAAACATGTAACCTGTAAAAATAAAATTTAGCGCGTCGCCTATAGAGATTTTTAAGTACTGAAGTTTGGCGCCATTCCACAAGTGTGCGCAATTTTAAAGTGTGACATGTTGGGTATCTATTTACTCGGCATAACATCATCTTTCACATTATACTAAAAAATCGGTGTTAGTGTTTTTTTTAATTTTCTATTCATGAAACAGTTTTAATCCAAAAACACATTTGAAAAATTGCTGCGCAAATACCATGTGACATAAAAAGTTGCAATGACCATCATTTTATTCCTTGCTGGAAAATATATATAATGTTTGGGGATTTTGAGTAATTTTCTAGCAAAAAAATTATGATTTTTACATGTAGGAGAGAAGTGTCAGAATTGGCCTGGGTGGCAAGTGGTTAATTACCATATGTCAGTAATATACAAATAAATATTATATATTGTTTTTAAGGTAATTTACTATATTTTAAAAATCTGTACTCAAGCAGGTGGCTTAACGGACAAATTACTGAAGTTTGAAGTTATAACTTTAAACCAGTAATTTCACAGTAAATAGATAAATAATAAATGATTATGTTATAAAATATAGCATAATGATAAAAATATTTAGCTTGATTAAAAAAGTACCTTTTCAGCAGCAGATTCTCCCTCTGTTTGATAAAAACATGGGATAATGGGTAAACCTTATACCTATAAACCCATGTTTTTTCCTTGCAGTTAAGAGGGCTGGGCCTGGAAGGGAGCATGTGTCTTTTAGACACATGCCCCCTTCTATGACACTGCAGAGAGAGGAGAGCCTCCACAGCAGCATTTTTATTGGACAGTTTGGACCAATGGTGCTTTACCAATGGTCCAAGGCTCCAAGCTGTCAATTGAGCTCAGTGCCTCTGACAACAAGTCAGAGGCAATGTGAGCTCATCCACTCAGTCTGCTGCAAACACTGTGTGCCAGCTTGTATTTTAACTATCCGCTCTGTATGTAGCTTCTGACGGGCTGCGCAAGGAGCCTCACATCTCTGGAACCATAGGTGCTAAGAGCCCCACATTTGACCAGTGGTGGGGTAGGACTTTGGCTACCTACCCCCTCCCAAATTTGGGGTCTCTGTGACCCCAGGTCGCCGAGCTATGACCCTTGAAGCTTGATCTTTTTTTTTATGTTCCTGGCATCCCTTGACTGCATGTCCCTGATGTGTGCCTTTAAACATACATAGAAATCCTCCTGTAACCATGGCAACATTGCATCTCCACTGGTACCTTGAAGCGGACTCCCACTAAGGATAAATAAAGATCACCAGGAGCCCAGATGGATTTTCCATAGTGTAGTATGTTTAATTTCAAGTAATATCCACATAAAACAATAAAAGCACAAATAAAAAAAACTCACATAGGTAGCCGTTGGCGACCCTGAATTGCTCAGCAGGAAGACGTAAGCATCAAATATCCCACGGGCGTTACTTTACTTTGCGGTAGCCATTACTTCTGGTGAGTTTGCATTTTATCTGAAGGTGGTTGACTGTTACTTGGACACAGTTTTGCACCTGTACTTATTGGAGAGGTTACACCAGCTTGTTCTTATTTATGCACAGATTTATCTTGGACTTTGTGGGACTTTGTTTCTGAATTATCAATACAGTACTGTGATTTATTTGTCATGTTCCTGTCTACAATTAATTCAATCTTAAAGAGGACCTGCCATTAATTTACAAGTCTTCATTATTTAATATTTGACAGGATTTTAAAAAGCCAACCGTTTGTGTGGCACTTTACAAAATAAAGGTAGACAGTACAGTTATAATACAATTCAATACAGGAGGGTTGGGAGGGCCTATGGGAGCTTACAATCATTAATTCCTGGCATCATATTTCCTGACATCACAGCAACAGTATCCTTTTTTGTTAAATGCTCCACCTTTTACCAATAGAAAGCCATCCTTGGACTCCAATGACTTTGCCTAGGCTAAGATGATGTCATCAGTCAGCTGCAGGCAGGAGGAAGCTTTCCTCCTTACTCCATAGATCAGACTGCAACATTGTAACATTTTACCCCAAGCCACCTAGCCATGCAGTGAGTAACCCCCCCCCTTTTTTTTTTTCCTACCAGCTCTCCTTGGCGTGGACTCCAAGTTCCCTTCAGTCTCCTCTTCCCTCCACCAATGAGAGCTAAGGATTGGGGCACCAATAGAAGACGTTACCTGCACTACAAATAGTGGTATCTATGGACAGAGTAGAGGTGTGTAAAAAAAAGATAAAACCAAGGGCTGCACAGGGGTAAGTTTTAAGGCAAAATGTACACTGCTTGGAGATGGCTTTTAGGGCTCATTTACACTTGCGTCGCTCTCTAAAGGGCAATCTGCTTATGGAGGCGTTTGACAGGTGTTTAAAATGCAATACGTTGCCTCTTCACTGCCTCTTTTAATCCTACAAAGAGCATGATTGCAGGGCATTGCGCACTCAGTTCTATCTACTCGAATGGGTCACCCTTGGCGGCGGTACTGCCCGCCGAATACGACCAAGAGTATAATTTTCTATTATCTATCTATAATGCCGTTATTCCACCACTTGCCCAAGGTCCATAAGGGGTTAAATCCCCTTACAGGACAACCTATTGTCGTCGGCATAGGTTCACTCAATGAGCGCTTGGGCAAATGGGTGGACTCTCAGCTGCAGCCTTTAACCATAAGCCTGCCGGGTTACCTAAGGAATACAAAGCAACTTCTTGATAAACTTCAGGACTTCCAATGGAAAGACAATTATAGGTGGGTTAGTTGTGATGTAACTAGTTTATATTCCAGTATCCCACACCACCTAGGTCTCCAAGCAGTTGCCTGGTTTCTAAAAAGGTCAGGTAGGTTCTCTTTGTTACTCCAGGAATTTATTTTACAAGCCCTAGAGTATTTGTTAACACACAATTTTTTCATGTTTGACGGGGGCTATTATCTCCAGCGATGCGGGGCCTCCATGGGGATGAAATTTTTGCCCTCATTAGCCAACCTATTCAATGGTTGGTGGGAGAGGTCTCGCATCTTTGGACATGATAGCCCCCGCTGCTTAAATACAGTGTTTTTCTGTCGCTTTATTGACGACCTCCTGTTCAACACATCTGATGAGAATGCTGATCTTAACACCTGGCTCTCATACTTTAATGACAATGCTTTAAATCTGAGATTTACGGGTCAAGACCATAGAATTCCTGGACGTGAGATTAACAGGAATGGGGGGTCAGTGAACACCAGCCTTTACAGAAAACCCACTGCGGGTAATGCCTTCGAGCTGATTCTGCACACCCCAGTCACACCATCGGGGGTGTACCATATGGACAATTCCTCAGGTTAAAACGTTTATGCAGTACACCAGATAATTTCCAAATAGATGCCAATGATATGGCCCAAAGGTTCAAAGATCGAGGATATTCAGACACATTAGTCAATAGAGCACTGACTACTGCCAGTGCTATTCCTAGACATTTACTCTTAAAAGATAAACCTGACAAAAAGAATAAACGCAAATTAACTATATCTCCAAGTAACAGTCCAGTTTTCTCAACGCCATACAGTTCAGAATTTACCAAAATAAAGGGTATAGTCACTCAATACCTTCCAATTCTATTCAATGACCCTGTTTATAGCAAAATTCTTTCTGGAGGGATCAAGGTGGTCTCCCGCAGAGCACCCACCTTGGGTGGCTTTCTTTCACCCAGTCTATTTTTGACTGGTCAGTCAAGGTCGAATTGGTTAAGCTTCAAAGGGAACTTCAAATGTGGTAAAAGAGGATGTAATTATTGTTGCCATATTAAAAAAGGCAAACATATTCAGTCTTGTGCTAATGGCAGAATCTTTAACATCTCCTCTTTTATTAACTGTAATACCCAATTTTTGGTATATATGATTACCTGTGAAACCGGTCAGATCCAATACGTAGGTCGCACTACACGCCATCTTTACCGGCTGTACAGGACCGGCTGTACGACGATTTACATGACATCGAGAAGGACAGGCTAACTAACGAAACCAAGCATTGGATTTTTGTACATTATAAAGACGTATCAAGCCTCTCTATTCAGGGTATCAAAAGGATTGTTACTCCTGTTAGAGGAGGAGATAGGTTCCAGTTACTATGTAAATGTACACTGGATATTCTCTTTGAACACTAGAATTCCATCAGGCCTGAATTTTGAATGGGATGTTTCCCACTATTATGACTAACCTGTGCTTGTCGCATTTCTTTGTTTTTTGGAATATATACATCTCCCCACCGCTATTTTGCTCATCTCCTTATTCAACCTAGTGTTCATACCTGTTTGGTTCCACGGACCATCTTTTCACTTCCTCTCTCAGCATTGGCACTTCCAAGCTATTATTAGTTTCACTAGACCAATTGCTCAGGTAGACACAACATTCTTTCAATTTAAACATCGCTGTGTCTATGGACACAGCTTGTTAGACGTTGTCTATTAGGTTGCTTGTTAATTGTTACCGTCCATATTCATACATATTTACACATAGGCTAGTTGCGCAGCTTATTACGATTTCATACATTTTTGGGCAGTCTCCAGTTTTTCCTTTACTCTATATATACAGCAATTCAGGAGAGTTCTATTTATGGGGCACGGACGGGTATGATCACCAAACATGCTCTCCGCACACTCATTTCCCCTTATTTAATTTGTTTTAGGACAGTTATTCCCCATACACTTCAAATTATTAACCTTTTAACAACATATTTGTAACAGTATTTTGGGTTTTGCAGTCTATAACTGCCCTATAAGCACAGTTCTGATCCTTGTGCAAAATGCTTCTATATGTCGACTTGCCAATTTTTTAAAAAATTTCTTATTTCCTTTCACTGTATTATTTTTTACATGTCAGATCATTAATATCCTGCATTGAATGCTTGCTTATTTTGACACATTTGTTTTTTCCTTAGACTATGGGCCATATTGTTGCGGATAATTGGGATCCGGTGCTACATACTAGGACCATCCTTTCTCCTCTTTCCCTATTTTTCCATACAGATATCTATGTTTATCTCCTTTCGGCTACTGAGATCTCGGTACTTGTTGTTTAGTTTACTCTGCCCCCTCTTCACTAATGCATATTAATATACAAATAATAGTTATTTTAATTTAACTAAATATCGGGGTAGCCATACATTTTATATATTTTATTACTATCATAGGACTCTCTTTTTCTTTTTCGATGGCCTTACACACATAGACCGATATCATCTCGCCATTCTGTACATGCTTTTGGGCCCAATTTCTACGGTGATGCACGCATTCATGCAGGTAGATCTTACACTACGGACATATCTTTCATATCCATTTCCATTGTTATTATACTTTACACTTTGCACTTACTTTTTTATTCAACTTTTTTTCTCCCTCTCTTTTTCTTGGGGTTGAGGTCTCCTATTTTCATGTATCATTATTATATTATTATTATCTCTGGGCTCATTGGGCCCTTAGGACATCACTTTTTCTACTTTTATTTCTACACAAAACCATTTTACAATTGCCGGTTTCTATACATGCGTATATTTTATATATTTTTTATATATTTTGGTCATTTATCATATTATTTGTACTTTTTCACTCCAGTTTTTCTATTAGACTCAAATAATATACACAGAGATGTCCTCTTTTGCATAAGGGTCTCATTCAACTCTAGCCGTGGTTTTTTACTTCGCTTGCTTCATATTAGTTTATCTTACAATATTAATCCAATTCACGTCTAATTTTGACTAAAGTCTTTCATTTCAGTTTATTTCATCCATTTTTTATTTACTTTTTTCTTTTTATCTTGTTGCTTATACACCACACAACCATGGGAGTTCCCACTTTAATACCTATTACTCAGCAACACATGCGGAGATCTAATATGGTTGGTTCTCAGCTGTTCTTGTATTATCACACAGTCACATGTTTTACAACATAGAGTATATATGTGGTTCTCATTTCCATGGTTGTTAGCTATGAATAAGCACGTAGTGTAAGTGTGAAACACGTCAGCTGTTGTCCTGTACCACTCTGCCGTGGTGTCTTGTGTACTTCATGATCCTGATTCACGATTAAAGGCATTTGAAATTTCTTTCGGAGTGCGGCTGTCCAGACTTCTTCGTCCATTTCTATCTGCGCAGGCATTAGCCAACACCTGGGGCTCTTCCTTCCCTGGAGGCAAAGGATTCATTAATTTCGGTTTGGATCTACCTGAGCGGTGGAGTCTATTTTGTCTTATCATCATTTTAGTTGTGGCCTCACATCAAAGCATCTTAGCCAGAGCCTGAGTACATCCCTCTCCAAATGTGTCTCAACTGTCAGTTTTTACTGACCCCCCCCCAACCACAGTTGTAAACTAGGTTTAAGGTAAACATTACAATAATATTACAGTTCCTCTTACTTACCTATTGTACAGAGTAGCCTTCTGTTATATGTATTAGCAATTTTAAGATCAAAGGAAAAGTCAAGTTAAAATAGTAGCAACAATAAAAATTAAAAAATCCACTATTAGCATTCACAAATTATATATTAAATTATATATCATTATATTAACTAGGATTTGCTATGTAGTCAGTATATATAGTTACATATTTATATACTGTAGTTAGTCTGGTTGAAAAAAGTCCATCCAGTTCAACCAATAGAAGAGGGAAAAATGTATACAATTCTATATACACAATCCTATTGTGTATATAGAACCAATAAAGCTTGATGTAATTTGCTCCAGCAGGGGGAAAAATCCTTCCTGATCCCCAAGAGGCAATTAGATATTCCCTGGATCAACTTTACCTATACATATTAGTATCCAGTTACCGTATTTATCGGCATATAACACGCACTTTTTTCCCCTGAAAATCAGGGGAAAATCGTGGGTGCGTGTTATAGGCCGATCCCCCCCCCCAATTGTGTGTGATCGGAGCGATCGCGGCAATTGCCGCGATCGCCGCCGACATACACAGCCGTGTGGAAATTCAAATACGGCGCCGAGACTGCAGGGTCCCGGCGGAGCGGAGCTACACATAGCCGAGAGTCCTCGGGTTTTCTCGGCGCCGCTTACAGTCCTGCCCATAGGGCGGAACTGGGCGGGACTGTAAGAGGCGCCGAGGAAACCCGAGGACTCTCGGCTATGTGTATCAGCGCTCCGCCGAATCACTGCAGTCTCGGCGCCATATTTAAATTTATACAGGGCTGTGTATGACGGCAGGGATCGCGGCGATCCCACAAAGCAGCACGGGGGGGGGGGCAAGGCTGCACGGGGGCAAGGCTGCACTGGGGACAAGGCTGCACTGGGGACAAGGCTGCACTGGGGCAAGGCTGCATGGGGGCAAAGCTGCACTGGGGCAAGGCTGCACTGGAGAAAGGCTGCACTGACATGGCTGCACTGACATTGCTGCACTAACAAGGCTGCACTGGGGCAAGGCTGCACTGGAGAAAAGCTGCACTGACATGGCTGCACTGACATTGCTGCACTGACAAGGCTGCACTGGGGCAAGGCTGCACTGGAGAAAAGCTGCACTGACATGGCTGCACTGACATTGCTGCACTGACAAGGCTGCACTGGGGCAAAGCTGCACTGACAAGGCTGCACTGGACACTGGGGCAAGGCTGCACTGACACTGACAAGGCTGCAGATGGACACCGATAACGCTGCATTGATGGGCATTTTAATGTAAGTTTTTCTTCCTTAAACTTTACTCCTAAAAGTTTTTTTCCTTAAAATTCCCTCCTTAACTTGGGTGCGTGTTATACGCCGGCGCGTGTTATACGCCGATAAATACGGTATATTATGTGCATTTAGGAGAGAATCCAAACAATCTACTGAGCTAGCCAGAACCATCTCTTGAGGGAGTCTATTCCACATTTTCACAGCTCTTACTGTAAAGAAGCCTTTTGGTTATTTGGAGATTAAATCTCTTTTCATCCAGACGTAAAGAGTGCCCCCATATGTTTAAAAGTTCCCATATAATACGATGCAATTTGTCCTTAGTGGTTTAGTCAAAGTTTTCCTTTAAAAATGCTCTTGCTATGGGCACAAGATGAGAATACAATTCATATTTTCCAGGATTTCCATATCCAGGATTTTTTTTTTACCTCCAATAATTCATCATTGGCTTTTGGAGGGAACGCCCCGCACGTCCTCTGGTCTCGTGCTAGATTGCTTAAACAAAGCATTATATACACAGCCCGTCATCACCTACACTAATACACAGCGCCAACATACACAATCTGAAATGCGCTGGAATGTTTCATGCAGATGTAGACATACGTTCCATGACGCAAGTCAGAATCTTTTTATATAGACATCTATATTGGCATATAATGTGCATTTTATTCTCTCTTAAATATCTTGGCTTTGAAAATCATTCCTAAGCTTCAGAAGGTTGATCCACATAAAGAGAAGAATGAAACTTAGTGCTATAATAGTGATGTGGAGTTCACTGTACTGCAAATCTCTGGCATTAACCACGGCGGAAGCTAAAACTATATTTTTTTATATAAAAGGTAATATTTTTTAATAAATTAAATCAGTACTAAATGTTCAGCAGCTGTGCCTGCATAGTTCTTCTCCCATCTAATGATGAGGCTTTGATCAAGTGACGTGAGTACCCACAGAACTTTTTTTTAAAGCGCAGGTATACGTCTTGTTTAAAGCTGCAATCCAGACAGATATAAAAGACACAAATTAATGCAGCTCCGTATTTAATAATATATCATTTCTTTTTAAGAAAGCAGTGTAAATACCTGAAGTTGATGTCGGCACCAGCGAGGGGCAGAGGTTATGTAAGTTAGGTTCCACTTTCTTTTGTTTGCTTTATCAGCTGCCACTTGGTACTGAGTGGTGCTGCTAAGCTCGTCATGGAAGTGTATGTAAATCCTAATTACCTACTCTTATTTACTCCCCTTTGGTCTGTTTAATGAACATTTGAAAACAATTTGTATATCTGTTCAAGAAGTGCAAAAACAAAAAAATACCCAATGATCCTGCCAGAAATCTTTCCAGCTGACAACTTCCGGTGCACTTTGTCAATGCTGCGCTTGTATCAGTTACATTGTTCCAGCCATCTCTATTGACTGTACTAGACCATGTTATGGAAAAGGGGAGAGAGGGAGGAGTTCTGTAGTCCTGTTCTAATGTGTCAACGCTGCTCCTCCATAGATATAATAGGATGAGTGAGTGTAGTCACCCTAAGACAGGAAGTGTGTTACTGGCAGGATCACCAGCTGAAATTAAAGGGACAAAAAGTCTGTAGAAGGACAACTACTTGAGCTATCACATCCAAGAACTAGTAAACTGCAATATATAACATTTGTGGCCTTGAATTTAGAAGAGGGGGGTTATCTGATGCACTGAACAGAAAACAGTCCAAGTTGTATGAGGGCCCGAGGCACATGAAAAATGTCTGTAAAGTCCAGTTGTGTGAACATACATGGCTTTGTGGCTGTTGCTCCTAGATTTAGTAATGCTTGAACATGTATTCCAAACTCTGTCTCCTGCTATGTTTTTTTACAACTGTATTCCCTTTAATGTATAGAAACCAATGGTATTTCAATGGTTTAGGTACATAACTTTCTATTTTTGTACAGTTAGGCAACACTTTTTTTTTTTATAGAGTGGGTAACAGTGGCGGCCCCTCTATATGGGGCGCGGCCCCCCTATTCCATGCGTCTGGCCTCCCAATGTACATGTGGGGTGCTGGACGCATGGATTCCAATGTTTGTTTTTTTTCTAGACACATGAGATTAGAGCCAGAGGCTCTAATAGGCATCAAAAAAGGGTGGGCTCGGGTGCAGTGCCCACCCAGTTGTGTAACAATCGCAAATTAATATTCGCTATTGGCTTCCTGATTCTCCTTCTGGCCAATCACGAAGTGATTGTCCTGAGACCCATCCCCCGATTGAGAGGATCCTATTGGCCGCCGAGGAGGAGGAGGGAGGAGATGCAGGGGAAGCCACCATGAAGCACCAGGAGGAGGAGATGCAGGGTGAAGCCACCGCCCGCCTTCCAGAGGAAGCACTGCCCGCGAACTAGGTAGTGTAAGTGCAGGGCTGGTGACTGACTGACCGGTCAGCTGGTGACCACCCTCCCGCCCCCCCCCCCACCCCAAAAAAATATACTACCAGACACCACTGGTGGGTATTAAAAATCCTGCAGATATTTTTAATTTTTCGCTTGTCCATTGTGAATTGTATGAAATTCTAGATTGTGTGGTTGTCACTGGAACAAGAATAGAGGGTAAATCTTCTAAGGGAGACAACTGTTTTAGTGACAACTGTCTATTATTATTATTCAGAATTTATATTGTGTGCAGAGGTAGGAGAAAACAAGGTGAAGGGTGTTGTCATCCGTGTGAGTAGAAGCAAGTATCCATTGCTTCTGGACAAAAGGAGGTTAGACAGAGAAGTTTAAAAGTAGCAAGAGTGTTAATATTAACTGGGATGTTGAACTCAATGAGAATGATTGTGGGGATTTCAGAAGAGAGAAAGTAGGGTAGCCAAGCAGAGAAGTCAATCAGGGCAGGTTAATATCACTCCAGGGGGGCGGTAAATCGCAGAAATTGTTAAAGTGATTGTAAAGAAAAAAAAAATGATTAAAAAAAAAATAACAAACATGTTATACTTACCTGCTCTGTGCAGTGGTTTTGTACAGAGCAGCCCCAATCCCCCTCTTCTCGGGTCCTCCGCCAGTGCTCAGCCCTGCCCCCCGTCTCGCTGGCTGTGAATGACTGCAGCGGGAGCCAATGGCTCCTGCTGCTGCATCTCAGCCAATTACTAGGAAGAGACCTGGGAGGGCCTCTAGTCTCCTGTACATTGCTGGATCGAGATTGGGCTTAGGTAAGTATTAGGGGGGCTGAGGGGAGAGCTGCACACTGAAGGTTTTTTACATCCACTTTAAATTTAATTTGCCGTTTAACTGCACATTGCCCATTTCTCATGATCTTTCCAAAAAAAATTGTCCTGCCATGTTGTCATAATTCTATGTAATTCTGTTTCATCAGCATAAAGCAATATTTTGTCCACAGTTTGGATAATTCATTGACTGTTAGAAAAGGAGACACCCTACAGTTCAGCTGGCCTTGTGTATATATTACATAAACAATATTATATACACAGGCCATCGTCACTTCCTTATATCTCATCAACTGCACCAAAAAAAAAAAAAAAACACAATCCCAAATGCACTTGCATGGTGCTGTTTCACATGCATGCAGATGTAGCATACTGAAGACACACATTCCATAAAAGGAGCCAGGATTTTTTGTACAGACTTGTACAGTATGTTGGAATACGCTCCCTCCATACCACACACATGCTTTTTATTCTTCCAAGTTTCAGAGGATTTTTGTAGATAAAAAGAAGAATGGAACTCAATCCGCTAATAATAATCATTGTCGTGCAGATCTCTGACTTTACCCACGACTATAATGAGAATTTGTTCTTTAAAAGCCAATTATTATTATTATTGAATTAAAGGAACAATGAGCATATTTCACAAACTGGCTATATCAATTTAATATTTTTCGAGTATATATATGTAAATGCTCCTAATGAACAGAAATGGGTAGGTATAAAATAAAATTCGGAAAATGGTGTAAGATAAAACTCACTTCTTTCTTGCCAGTAATAGGATAGAAGTCATCACTTTTTAGTCTGTTAATTTTCAGCTAACAATTTATATTGTACAGGAAAGTCATTACCATTATCATGATATGTTATATTGTACAGTAGCTCAATCATTACTCTCTACATTTAAAGCCCAACTCTGAGTTGCTTTAAAACCTACCCACACTGTGAAGTCACCCCCCTGTGCTGCATGGGTTTCCTCACATTTTCCAAAGACATGCTGGAAGGTTAACTGGCTGCTGTCTAAATTAGTCCTAGTATGTGCTGTATGTACAGTTGTGCTCATAAGTTTACATACCCTGGCAGAGTTTATGATTTCTTGCCCTTTTTTTAGAGAATATGAATAATAACACAAAAACTTTTCTTTCACTCATGGTTAGTGTTTGTCTGAAGCCATTTATTATCAATGAACCGTGTTTACTCTTTTTAAATCATAATGGCAACAGAAACTACCCAAATGACCCTAAACAAAAGTTTACATACCCTGGTGACTTTGGCCTGATAACATGCACACAAGTTGACACAAAGAGGTTTGAATGGCTATTAAAGGTAACCATCCTCACCTGTGATCTGTTTGCTTGTTGTAATTAGTGTGTGTATAAAAGGTCAATGAGTTTCTGGACTCCTGACAGACCCTTGCATCTTTCATCCAGTGCTGCACTGATGTTTCTGGATTCTGAGTCATGGGGTAAGGCAAAAGAATGGTCAAAGGATCTGCGGGAAAAGGTAGTTGAATTGTATAAAACAGGAAACGTTTTTTAAAAAGATATCCAAGGAATTGAAAATGCCAATCAGCAGTGTTCAAACTCTAATCAAGAAGTGGAAAATGAGGGGTTCTGTTGAAAACAAACCACGGTCAGGTAGATCAACTAAAATTTCAGCCACAACTGTCAGGAAAATTGTTTGGAATACAAAGAAAAACCCACAAATAACTTCAGGGGAAATACAGGACTCTCTGAAAACATGTGGTGTGGCTGTTTCAAGATGCACAATAAGAAGGTACTTGAAGAAAGATGGGCTGCATGATCGAGTCGCCAGAAGAAAGCCATTACTACGCAAATGCCACAAAGTATCACACTTACAATACGCGAAACAGCACAGAGACAAACCTCAAACCTTCTGGCACAAAGTCATTTGGAGTGATGAGACCAAAATTTAGCTTTTTGGCCACAACCATAAACGCTTTACTTGGAGAGGAGTCAACAAGGCCCATGATGAAAGGTACACCATTCCTACTGTGAAACACGGAGGTGGATCAATGATGTTTGGGGGCTGAGCTACAAAGGCACAGGAAATTTGGTCTAAATTGATGGCAAGATGAATGCAGTATGTTAACAAAAAATAATCGAGGAACATTTGCATTCATCAGCCAGGAAGCTGCGCATGGGACGTACTTGGACATTCCAACATGACAATGATCCAAAACACAAGGCCAAGTTGACCTGTCATTGGCTACAGCAGAATAAAGTGAAGGTTCTGGAGTGGCCATCTCAGTCTCCTGACCTCAATATCATTGAGCCACTCTGGGGAGATCTCAAACATGCAGTTCATGCAAGACAACCCAAGAATTTACAGGAACTGGAGGCTTTTTGCCAAGAGGAATGAGGAGCTTTACCATCTGAGAAGATAAAGAGCCTCATCTACAAATACCACAAAAGACTTCAAGCTGTCATTGATGTTAAAGGGGGTAAGAACTGGAGTATGTAAACTTTTGATCAGGGTCATTTGGGTAGTTTCTGTTGCGATTATGATTTAAAAAGAGTAAACACAATTGATTGATAATAAATGACTTCAGCCAAACACTAACCATGAGTGAAAAAAGTTTTTCAGTTTTTATGCAGTCATAGCACAGTGTTACTGCATCCAGAGGTGCATATTCGGTCATGTGAATGTAGTCGCAGACTTTAAAACGGTATTAAACCAAAAATTCAATATATGACAAGTTACCAATAATGAGGTGTGGTGGATGCATTTGTTTTCTTTTTAGGATTTTTTCCTTCTGCATTCATCTGGTGATCTGGCCAGTAACACACTTCCTGTATTAGAGAGCCCCACACTGGATGAAGGAGAACAGGGGTCTTTGGACAGCAGCATTGTCAGTCTGGGGGAGAACCAAAGTGATAGATGGACTAGCAGATTTAGATACACTAACAAATTAAAGCCAAACTCGAGCTCACAATGTAATTACAGTAACATTTTTCTTCTTTTGGGATAATGCCGTTTTAAGCTCTTTGAGGACTGGTGGACTTTGATGGACTGATGTGAAAGAACAGTATAAAGGAAGTTCTAATTTTTTCCAACTCTATCCAATATAGAAAAAAACATTTTGGCTTGACATAACGTTCTTTTCTCTTTACATTTGGCTTTCAATCGTGTTACTTATGAAGTGTGTACTATATTCACCCCACTACCTGCTCTCTTGTATTTTTAGTGGTGTTTTTTCCATCCGCCCATCGGGTGCGGCGCTCCTCGCCTGAATTCCTGGACCCGGTTCTTCAGAAATCTGTGCCTGAGGTGGAGTTGCTTTATGAGGTCAGTGGAAAATGTATACATCATTTCCAGGATGAACCAAGACAAGAGACTTGTTCTTATATACACAGCTGAAATTGTGCTAATTAAGATTTACATTCTTTTCTCCAAAACACTTACAGCCATTTCATCTTTTGCTACTAAAATACTATAAATACATTTTAACAAGTGGGCTGATGTTAAAGCTCAAATCTACTTTACATTTTTTATTTTTAAATAAATTACTCAGTGATTCCAAAAAATAAAAAAATGCAACTCTGTCTGCAATGCTCACCTCCTCTCCAGCACTGCCCTCCACAGACTCACCCGCTCTGTGATCCAGCATGGGTGCTCTTTACTCACCTCCTCTCCAGCACTGCCCTCCACAGACTCACTCGCTCTGTGATCCAGCACGGGTGCTCTTTACTCCCCTCCTCTCCAGCACTGCCCTCCACAGACTCACCCGCTCTGCGATTCAGCACCGGTCCTCTTTACTCACCCCCTCTTCAGCATTGCCCCCCGTAGACTCACCCGCTCTGTGATCCAGTACTGTTCCTCTTTATTCACCTCCTCTTCAGCATTCCCCCCCATAGATTCACCCGCTCTGTGATCCAGTGCTGGTCCTCTTTACTCACCTTCTCTCCAGCACTGCCCACCACAGACTCACCCGCTCTGTGATCCAGCATGGGTGCTCTTTACTCACCTCCTCTCCAGCACTGCCCCCCCCCCACAGACTCACCCGCTCTGTGATCCTGCACTGGTGCTCTTTACTCACCTCCTCTCCAGCACTGCTCCCCACAGACTCACCCGCTCTGTGATCCAGCACTGGTGCTCTTTACTCACCTCCTCTCCAGCACTGCTCCCCACAGACTCACCCGCTCTGTGATCCAGCACTGGTGCTCTTTACTCACCTCCTCTCCAGCACTGCTCCCCACAGACTCACCCGCTCTGTGATCCAGCACTGGTGCTCTTTACTCACCTCCTCTCCAGCACTGCTCCCCACAGACTCACCCGCTCTATGATCTAGCACTGGTGCTCTTTACTCACCTCCTTTCCAGCACTACCGCCCACAGACCCACCCACTCTGTGATCCAGAACTGATCTTCTTTTAACCCTCCTCTCCAGCACTGTCCTCCACAGACTCACCCACTCTGTGATCCAGCACTGGTCCTTTTTACTCACCTCCTCTCCAGCACTGTCTTCCACAGACTCACCTGCTCTGTGATCCAGCACTGGTACTCTTACTCACCTCCTCTCCAGCATTGCCCTCCACAGACTCACGCACTCTGTGATCCAGCACTGGTCCTCTTTACTCACCTCCTCTCCAGCACTACCCTCCACACACTCACCCGCTCTGTGTTCCAGCACTGGTGCTCTTTACTCACCTCCCCTCCAGCACTGCTCCCTACAGACTCACCTGATCTGTGATCCAGCACTGGTGCTCTTTACTCACCTCCTCTTCAGCACTGCCCCCCACAGACTCACCCGCTCTATGATCCAGCATTGGTGCTCTTTAATCACCTCCTGTCCAGCACTACTGCCCACAGACACTCTGTGATCCAGCATGGGTCTTCTTTTTCACCTCCTCTCCAGCACTGCCCCCCACGGACTCACCCGCTTTGTGATCCAGCACTGGTGCTCTTTACTCACCTCCTCTCCAGCACTGCCCTCCACGGACTCACCCACTTTGTGATCCAGCACTGGTGCTCTTTACTCACCTCCTCTCCAGCACTGCCCCCCACGGACTCACCCGCTTTGTGATCCAGCACTGGTGCTCTTTACTCACCTCCTCTCCAGCACTGCCCTCCACAGACTCACCTCTGTGATCCAGCATTGGTCCTCTTCCAGGTTAAATGAGGCCCAACATCAGAGTTATGAACAACCTGAAACACATGAATGACTTCAGCTCGGCGCACATGAGCCACTGGTTGAGCACCACTCAACGAAAGACTTTAGATGGCTATCAACATTTAAAACACATACTTTCCATCCAAAAAAGTCCAGTGCTGCCTCCCTTGCCCCCGAAGTCTCTGCAGCTTTTTTTCCTGCACCGCCATCTTGGATTCCTAAGCTGCCTTTCATTTCTTGATCATTTACAGATGCCACCATTGCTGAAGCGATGCTCTGCATATGTGAGTTTTATATGCGAAAGTCCGCTTGAAGCAGAAATTGTTCTTTCTCACCAGTTAGGCCTCATGCACACTGGACGTTGTAAAAACACAAGTAGTGTTAGCTGTAGAAAACTGTAGCTGTATAATGATTTTTGCAGTGTTTTTGCAATAATGTTTTTCAGCGTTTTTTATCAGTTAGAGCGTTTTTACAGCTGAAAAAACTCCTCTTAAAACCCAGTAGCTCTGGGAGATTTTTTCCAGCCAGAAAACGCCCCTGCCAAAAAAGGCTGATAACAGTCTATGTGTACATAGACACATAGGATAACATGCTGGGGAGTTTACTGGCTGTAGAAAAAAACAGCTGAAAGCAAAAACAGCAGCTGTAAAAACATCCATTGTGCATGAGGCCTTATACTGACCATACAAGTAAGATATTATATTCAGTTTAATTGTTTTTTTTATAAAATTATTCATTACTAATCAATACTGCCTTTACTTTTTCTATGCAATCCCTTTAGGCTCCATGCACAATAGTGTTTTTTTAAGCTCCTAGAAGCTATTATGAGCAGTTTATCTCTGCTTCTAGAAGCTAATAGTGTTATCCTATGTGTCCGTGCACACTTTTTTACACTGGAAGCGTTTTTCAAGCTTTGGTGTTTAGGAGCAGAAAAAAAATCGTTTTTGTAGAGTTTGTGGGAGCATTTTTCCAGCGAAAAAAATGCTAAATGCTACTAAACGCTCCTAACAGCTTTTTTCAAGCGTTTTTCTTTTCTTCATGTACTGTAAAAACTGCTGTAAAAATGTACTGTAAAAAAAACGCAAATTCCCCTAAAGCTTCTAAAAACTACTAAAATGCTACTACAAGCCGCCACAAAAAAATGCTATTAGCATTTTTCATCCAGCATTTTTAGTAGCGTTTTTTGAGCTTATAAAAAACACTAGTGTGCATGGAGCCTGTCACAAGGACCCCGTCACACCCCGCTTGAGTGCTTCCATCAGCATACAGCCTCCTCCAGTTTGAACATCAGATATCAGATGTTACAGCCCATATATTGTAGCTAAGAACCAGGCGAGACTAGCTCAGTTACACAGCTTGACCATGGAATGATATATTGGACAAGTATGCAGCCTTTTTATACACTTAAAAAGTATGTCATTCCCCACAGACAGAGGTGCATGAAGAGCTGAAACAAGGGTTTCCCAACCTCTCCAGGGGGTTCTGGGTTCCATGGGCCCCCCGCCCAAAGTCACTCCCATCACATCTCTCCCCTTTTGGCAGCAGACTAACAAAGGAGGAGACCCCAGACGGGTTGACTCCGAAGTTAGTCCGTAGTTTCAGTCACCCAATGCCTGTACCCACAACAAATTGTTCCAAAAAGAGCATTACTCACTCAGTCAACCTCTGCCTCTCTCGTAGAACATACCCGCTGCTGGGGGGAAGTGTGGACTGGTCCTTCCCTGGAATATACAAGTGGAGACTGAAGTCCCATCCACTTTTACAGGAAATCCATCCTCCATTAGTTAAGGGCAGAGGCCAGCAGCACTCTGCCCTGTTGCCAGCCCTTCTGCTGGGGACCCCACATCATCTGCTCCAGCTAACTGTTGGGGAGGGAGGCCAACTGCCCCAGCTTCCTGGAACTCTGCAGTTGTTGCCGGAGCTGGGCAGAGGTTGGTAGCGCGCCCTGTTGTCAGCACTTCTGCTGGGTTTCTGTTAGTGGAGACCGCAGGGCCATCCACAAACACCAGATCAAGCTGCAGTTGTGAGGTGCTAATTGTATTCTCTCCTTGGGTCCTGATTTGCTGCTCCGGAGTGACCGCCACCTCCTCACCCTGAGCCTCCATAACAGCCGCAGGTGTGGGGCAGAGGTCTTGGACCCTCTGTCCGGTTGCCAGCGCTTCAGCTGGGTTGGTTTCATCATTTTGGGGTGTTGTCTGCTGCTGAAACTCCCTTTCTATGGTATTGTCTCCCAGGTGCACGAATCCTTGTTGGGGAGGGGGAATGGCTGCTTCCCCTCCCTGCATCTCTGAAATCCACCGGGGAAGAGGAACCACCAACTTCTCACCTTGGGCCCCTGAAACTGCCACGGGTGTGGAGCAGGGGTCCGCAGTACACTATCCTGCTGCCAGCACTTCCGCTGGGGGTTCGCTAGGTGGTTCCTTCTCTACAGAAAAGTCTATTCAATCCCCAGTCTCTGGAATTGCCGAAAGTTGAGGTCATGGGCTGGTGGCCCTTGGGCCCATTGCCAACACTTTGGCAGGTGACTCATAATCTATAACATCCTCTGATGAAAAGTCAAGTAAATCCATGCTTTCTGTGATCCATGTCTGGGGAATGAGGACAGCTTCCTCTTCTTCCAAGTCCTTGAACTGCCGTTGGACAGACGCATTTCTCCATCCAAGCTCATCCTGTGCAGAAACAAGGTCAGTAAACACTTGCTGCATCTGCCATAAGACCTCTACTTCTATAGCTGCAGGCGGAGATGAGCAAAGCACATTGTTACTTTGCCCTATTGCTGACACTTCAGCCGAGAGTTCAAGACTGTTGGCTGGTACTTCTGGATAGTCCCAGGCAAAGGGAGCCCAACCGTGTAGAGTCTAGCAGCCATCTGTTGGCGATCTCCAGCTCCCATTCCTGCAACAGCCAGAAACTCTATATCTTCCAGTGCACTTTCCGAGACATTCACTATCTCTTCTCTGAAATCCATGATTTTGTCCAACCGCCACTCCAAATCGCTCCCAAAGTTAGAGTCCCCTCACAGCTTCACGTACAACATTCCCAGGCTGCCGTAGCCAAAGCCTTCCGTTGAGCTGTCATCCACTATCCAAGGGCATGCTTGCGATACATGCCACCGGAGGGCTCTGTAGCTCTCGTCCAATCGCATCTCTGCCCAGACCAGCCTGCTTAACTTAGCTGTCTGCTCCTTGTGCGTTTTTTCTCCCAAAACAGCACTCGCAATCCATACTGCGACCAGTACCTTTCCTGAATGAAGGGGATAATTTTACCCTGGTGGCACTGCTCACAGGCTAGTGTTTCCTGCCAGAATTTGCAGCAGATAGAATCATACCATCTCAGCAGGACCTGCTCTGATACTGGTCCCCTGTGCTGTATCTGCATCTCTCGCAACCTCCTTCCAAATTACTCCTCCATAGCGGCTGGTATCTGTATCTCTCCTCTTCTGCTATCTGGACCTTGGATCTCGAGGGAGGTTTGGATGTCCCAGACTGCAGGAAGCATCCCATTGCTTACCACCACTGTCATGGAACCCCGTTGCACCCTGCTTGAGTGCTTCCGTCAGCATACAGCCTCCTCCAGTCTGAACATCAGATATCAGATATTACAGCTCATATATTATAACTAAGAACCAGGTTAGACTAGCTCAGTTACACAGCTTGAACATAGAATGATTTATTGGACAAGCATACAGCCTTTTTATACTCTTCAAAAGTATGTCAGTCCCCACATACACAATAACCCAAATATTTATCCAAAACATCACACAATGGTTTAGCTTACAAGGTAGGGCTGACCCATAGCTAATCCCATCACAGAGGATATTTAATTCCACCTTGATGACTTAGATGTCACATTGCAGACCAGCCTTGCCAACTTCAAGCTAACTGCAGACAATACACATTATCATAAGTATAAACAGCAAACCTTCAAACAATAGCAGAAGACAGAATTACAATGAACAATACAAACAGTGATCCCCCCCTCCTCAGCCTAGTAGGCAACAGACTATAGCAGGAGTAGACTGTTCGACACCTACATAGTTCTAGAGGCCTGTGACCACCTCTTTCAATTAACACGTCGAGTTCAGAATCAAACAAACCAGGAATAGTCTTAATATATCCTGGGAGATATTGTAGATAAATATTACTGTTCCATTTTAAGTAACCACCTTCTCATTGTCCATTAACCAGTTGCTGATGTACGTCAGCAGAATCGCACGGGCATACCTGTATGTCCCTGCCTCCCAGCGGGCAGGGGGCCCGGTGGCCCCCCCCCCTCGGTGCCTCTTGCGGTCGGAATCGTTACAGGAGCGATCCGTGCTGAGGGGGAGGCCACCGATTCATGGCCACCCCCTCGCGATCGCTCCTGACGAATGATAAGCTTCCTCTGCTTCTGTAATGTAAACAGAAGCAGAGGAAGTGATGTCATCTCTCCTCGTGTCTTTTCATTCCAGCGCCGAGGAGAGAAGACATCAAGTAAGTGTGCACCAACACTACACTAACAGTAGAACACATAGGCACACAAATCACCCCCCCAATCACCCCCGATCATCCCCTGTCACAGTGACACCAATATAGCAGTTTTTTTTTTTTACTGATTACTGCATTGGTATCATTTGTGACTGTAATAAGTGGTAGGGCAGTTAGTGTTAGGCCTCTTTAGGTCTAGGGTACCCCCCTAACCCCCCCAATAAAGGTTTAACCCCTTGATCACCCCCAAGTTAACCCTTCTTCGCTTGTCGCCAGTGTAACTAAGCAATCTTTTTTCTGATTGCCGTATTAGTGTCACAGGTGATGCTAGTTAGCCAGGTAAGTATTTAGGTTCACCGTCAGCTTTTTATAGCGTTAGGTACCCCCATATACTACCTAATAAAGGTTTTAACCCCCTGATTGCCCCCTAGTTAACCCTTTCACCAGTAATCACCGTATAACTGTTACGGGTGACGTTGGTTAGTTAGTTTGTTTTTTATACCCGCCGTTTATTACCCAATAAAGGTTTATCCCCCTGATCGCCCGGCGGGTGATATAAGTTTAGTGTCAGATAGGGTCTACCTCGCCCCAGGTAGCGTCAGATTAGTGCCAGTACCGCTAACACCCACGCACGCAGCATATACCTCCCTTAGTGGTATAGTATCTGAACAGATCGATATCTGATCTGATCAGATCTATACTAGCGTCCCTAGCAGTTTAGGGTTGCCAAAAATGCAGTGTTAGCAGGATCAGCCCAGATACCTGCTAGCACCTGCGTTTTGCCCCTCTGCCCAGCCCAGCCCACCCAAGTGCAGTATCGACCGATCACTGTCACTTACAAAACACTAAACACACATAACTGCAGTGTTCGCAGAGTCAGGCCTGATCCCTGCGATTGCTAACAGTTTTTTTTTGCCGTTTTTTTTTATTCCCATCTTAGGCTGGGGGAGAGAGCCTGCTTGAAGTGTAATAACTTGCTCGCTATGAAGTGGAGGGATAATAAGAATGTTTTTGTTCTTACCTCCCTTCATGCAGACACGACAGTCCAAATTACTACGGCGACTGGTGTTGTGGAGAAACCCCTCTGTGTCCACGAATATAACCAAAATATGGGAGGGGTGGACCTCAACTACCAGCTTTGCTGAACACTCATGTGCTATACAGAGCTTCAGGACGGACTGGATCCTTCCTTAAATTCAAGGAAGAGATCGTCAGAGCCCTTCTGTTTCCAAACGGTGCTCCACCTCACCTTCCCAATCCAAATGCAGTAAGCCGGCTGCGTGAGAGGCATTTTCTGTATGCCCTCCCAAGTACCCCTACCAAACGAGCCCCCCAAAGAAAAATGTTGTGTCTGTAGAAAGTACGGCTATAGGGGTGACACCCGCTATTTTTGTCCCTCCTGTCCTGACAATCCTGGTCTTTGCATTTGTGAATGTTTTGAACGCTACCATACACTAGTTGAGTATTAGCGTAGGGTACAGCATTGCACAGACTAGGCACACTTTCACAGGGTCTCCCAAGATGCCATCGCATTTTGAGAGACCCGAACCACTACAGTTACAGTTACAGTTACAAATAAAAGTGTAAAAAAAGAAAGTACAAAATAAAAAAAACAAAAATAGTTGTCCTTTTTTTGTTCTCTCTATCTCTGTATTCTCTCTCTATTGTTCTGCTCTTTTTTACTGTATAACCATTTTTTTGATTTCAGGTACGCCATTCAGCTGCAGCGTGGATTTATTTATCTTGACAGCAACAGCGTTTGCTCCCATGATACATAAAGCTGTGACTCCAGCGCTGTCGGAGGTGATTTCACCACCACAGTTAAAAAAAGAGCATATATGCCGGAGCATGGGGGCAGCACGGGTGGAGGAGCGATTTGCTCCAAACTTTTGGGGCGGATGCCCCCATGCTTCGGCATATATATATTTTAGGCACAGGTTGGGTTAAAAAATGTTTTATTTTTTACTATGGTTTTTTTTGTATTTGCTTTGCAGGTATGGTAAGTCTTACTGTTATACTGTAATGTTACTTTGTTTTATTGTTAACCATCATTTGCTTAGCAGGTACACCATTCAGCTGCAGCGCGGATTTATTTATCTTGACAGCAACAGCGTTTACTCCCACGATACATAAAGCCGCGACTCCAGCGCTGTAGGAGGTGATTTCACCACCACAGTTAAAAACAAAATTACAATATATGCCAACAAGGACCAGCAACGTACTGGTATGTTGCTGGACTTTGAGTGGTTATACCAGAATGATGCCTGCGGGTATTCTTTTCAGCCAGCAGTCGGCTTTCATGTAAAAGCAATTCTAGCGGCTAATTAGCCTCTAGACTGGTTTTACAAGCAGTGGGAGGGAATGCCCCCACCGTCTTCCATGGTTTTCTCTGGCTCTCCTGTCCTAACAGGGAACCTGAGAATGCAGCCGGTGGTTCCGCCAGCTGACCATAGAGCTGGTTCAGAGACCAGAATTGCTCAAATCATCTCTATGGCCTAAGAAACCGGAAGCTACGAGCATTTCATGACTTGGATTTTGCCAGAAATAAACAGGGAAATTGGGAAAGCATTTTATCACACCAATCTTGGTGTGGTCAGATGCTTTGAGGGCAGAGGAGAGATCTAGGGTCTAATAGACCCCAATTTGTTCAAAAAAGAGTACCTGGCACTACCTTTTGCTATCATAGGGGATATTTACATTCCCTGAGATAACAATAAAAATTATAAAAAATCTAAATGAAAGGAACAGTTTAAAAATAAAATAAAAAAGCAAAATAAATAATTAAAAAAAAAAAAAGCACCCCTGTCCCCCCCTGCTCTCGCACAAAGGCGAACGCAAGTGTCGGTCTGGCGTCATATGTAAACAGCAATTGCACCATGCATGTGAGGTATCACCTTGAAGGTCAGATCGAGAGCAGTAATTTTAGTAGTAGACCTCCTCCGTAAATCTAAAGTGGTAACCTGTAAAGGTGTTTAAAGGCTTTTAAAATGTATGTAGTTTGTCGCCGCTGTACGTTTGTGTGCAATTTTAAAGCATGTTGTGTTTGGTATCCATGTACTCGGCCTAAGATCACCTTTTTTATTTCATCAAACATTTGGGCAATGTAGTGTGTTTTAGTGCATTAAAATTTAAAAAAGTGTGTTTTTTCCACAAAAAAAATGCGTTTGAAAAATCGCTGCGCAAATACTGTGTGAAAAAAAAATGAAACACCCACCATTTTAATCTGTAGGGCCTTTGCTTTAAAAAAATTTATAATGTTTGGGGGCTCAAAGTAATTTTCTTGCAAAAAAAAAAATGTTTTGTAAACAAAAAGTGTCAGAAAGGGCTTTGTCTTAAAGTGGTTAGAAGAGTGGGTGATGTGTGACATAAGCTTCTAAATGTTGTGCATAAAATGCCAGGACAGTTCAAACCCCCCCCAAATGACCCCATTTTGGAAAGTAGACACCCCAAGCTATTTGCTGAGAGGCATGTCGAGTCCATGGAATATTTTATATTTTGACACAAGTTGAAGACAATTTCTTTTTTTTGCACAAAGTTGTCACTAAATGATATATTGCTCAAACATGCCATGGGCATATGTGAAATTACACCCCAAAATACATTCTGTTGCTTCTCCTGAGTATAGGGATACTTTTTGGGAGCCTAGCCGCATACGGGACCCCGAAAACCAAGCACCACCTTCAGGCTTTCTAAGGGTGTAAGGGTGTAAATTTTTTATTTCATTCCTCACTGCCTATCACAGTTTCGGAGGCCATGGAATGCTCAGATGGCACAACCCCCCCCCCCCCAAATAACCCCCCAAATAACCCTATTTTGCAAGGTAGACACCCCAAGCTATTTGCTGAGAGGTATGGTGAGTATTTTGCAGATCTCGCTTTTTGTCACAAAGTTTTGAAAATTGAAAAAAGAAAAAAAAATACATTTTTCTTTCCTTTCTGCATTTTCAAAAACAAATGAGAGCTGCAAAATACTCACCATGCCTCTCAGCAAATAGCTTGGGGTGTCTACTTTCCAAAATGGGGTCATTTGGGGGGGGTTTGTGCCATCTTGGCATTTTATGGTCTTCAAAACTGTGATAGGTAGTGAGGAGTGAAATCAAAAATTTACGCCCTTAGAAATCCTGAAGGTGGTGCTTGGTTTTCGGGGCCCCGTACACGGCTAGGCTCCCAAAAAGTCCCACACATGTGGTATCCCCGTACTCAGGAGAAGCAGCAGAATATATTTTGAGGTGTAATTCCACATATAACCATGGCATGTGTGAGCAATATATAATTTAGTGACAACTTTTTGTAAAAGTTTTTTTTTATTTTTTGTTGTTGTCATTATTCAATCACTTGGGACAAAAAAATAAAATATTCAATGGGCTCAACATGCCTCTTAGCAATTTCCTTAGGGTGTCTACTTTCCAAAATGGGGTCATTGGGGGGGGGGTTGTACTGCCCTTCGATTTTAGCACTTCAAGAAATGAGATAGGCAGTCATAAACTAAAAGCTGCCAAATGGCCCGGGGCTGAAGTGGTTAAACAGCTGTCCGTCATTTTTCTGTCACCCTGTGTCTCTAATAGACACAGGGTGACTTAGACATAGGAGGTGCATGAGGAGCTGAAACAAGGGTTTCGCAACCTCTCCAAGGGATTCTGGGTTCCATGGCCCCCCCGACCAAAGTGACTCCCGTCACAGAGCCTTAAACAATGATTGACCCACTTACATTTAAAGTAAAATCATTACAGCTTGTAAACATAGGTGTTACTGTCAAGCGCTGGCTTTTACCTTCAAACACGGTGAAACAACACTTGCATACTTTGCCTACAATGAAAATGCATCTCCAATAGGACTTGCTTGGTTCAGAGACTTCAAGGGAACACATAGCATGGCCACAAGCAGCCTCAGAACTGTCAACTACAACCGGGGGTCACCAACCAGTAGTCTGTGGACCACTGATGGTCCATGAGTGAAGAATATGTATGTGTTGTATTTACATAGCTGTATGAGGACCTGGGGGGTGAGAACAGGTAGTGGGAAGAAATAGGTTTTACATGTGTCTCTCTGCTGGCTGGAATAAACAAGCTCTTCACAAGATTCATCTGAGTATTCATCATTGCTTCTACAAAATCTACATGGTAACAGAAGTGGAATTGCTGAAACATCCTGGCTCAGAACGTGGCATAAAACCCCTAATCTTTGATAATGACATTGCTAACAAATGGCATTGTGTATATAAGGCATGCTAGTGGTCTGCAGGATTAAAAATTGTGAGTTTAGTGGTCCATGAGGTCCAAAAGTTTGGCAACCACTGATCTACACTGTATTATTGAAGTGAATGGGAATGTACTGATGCTAGTTTCAAATTCATGTCAATTAATGCTAGTGAAAACAAGCCCTTGAGTTGACCATAGATGACTCTTTTTGATAAACCAGCCAACAGGCTGATTGAAATTGTATTGTGACAGTGGGACTCCTCCTCTGGGACTTCTACCCGCAGGCTCCGACTTTTTTTTAATTGGATAGAGATCTGAGAATTTTCTACTGCGGCAGTTCATAGTTCTCAGTAGAGTATAAGTGTAGTTATGATATCATACTTGTAGTTCACTGATAATTCTTCCAGCCTTCTAATCGAAGGTCCAAACCTCTGCACAGACCTGCATCTGGAGGAATAGTCCACAGGAGGCTGTGCATGGTATCAACAAATCTCTGACTGGTGTTGTAATATATTGCAGGCTGCAATGCAAAAAGAAATACATAAATGCACATTAAAATTTTTTAACAATGTAAGTGCATTTATTATTTTTTTGCAAAAAAAGTACAATACAGAAGAGGTTAAAAGCCTGAGTTTTCAGGTACAGAAATTACTTTGTAGTAGACATTCATATATGTAGCCTAAGTGCACCACCTGTTGGTAAGTAAATGAATAACAGCAGCTAGAACTCATTTTTTTTTTTAATTGTAGCATTCTACTGCAGCCATGTGTACACTATAGTCCTCCAATTGTATAGGTAATATAGGGAAGCTTGCCTGCTGGTCTCTGTATTTTCAAAAAAGAGTAGGCAGAGGTCAAGTGACCCAAACGCCATCCACCTTTATTTTGTTTTCATCTTATTTATTTTTTTTTTTATATTTTATGGTTACCTCACCTTGCTCATCAGACCTATTCATTGTAAATTCTTATTAAAGCCCAGTTAAAACCTCACACACATTTTTTCTGTTTATAGTTCTCCCCATGTAGGCATCTCAGCCCAACTTTGGGCTACCATTGTTTTTTTTTGTTTTTTAATTTAGGTCCCTCAGAGAAGCAGCAGAATGTAAAAATGTTTTTGTTTCATTACTCATGTTAGTGTGAACTGTACTTCTGTTGTTTTTTGCAACAAGATGTCCTCAGTCCACCAGGTTAAATGATGCATAGTGCTGAACCTGAAAGACCGAGAACATGTGAGTGCAGGGTGTCATGGACCCACCCCCTCAGGGAGTGTCCCCATGGTGCCTTGAACTCAAGAGCATCAATGAGGACCACCAAGCAAAGATCCATAGAGGAATAGAGGTAAGTATAGTGGAAAAAAGCATAAAATAAACAAGCGAGGCATAAGGATGTTTGGGGGGGCAAAACACAGGTTTTGAAATTCCTTTTCCCTTAGCGGAAATGCTGGTTTCCGCCCTTCAACTCTTTTGCTCAATGCTGGCAGAGCTGAGTACCAGCCGCGCCCCTTAGCACACCCCTTAGCATAAGTGTTCTAACATAGAGCTGTAATGCAGAGAAATAGGAGAGGCGTGTCTGACCAGGTCTGTTAGATTACAGAGTGCACTGCACAGCACGGTCAAACACTGGTCCCTACTGAACTGTGCAGTCATATTTATACACTCAGCACAATGGTTTTACAGGAAAGTGGATGTAAATCAGTGGCGGCCTATCCATTAGGGACGCACAGGTGCTGCCCCCTCTATCCATGCGTCCGGCCCCCTGATCTACATACAGGGTGCCGGACCATGGATTCCAATAGGGGAGTGTTTCTTTCTTTTAAGCACGTGATTAGAGCCAGAGTCTCTAATAGGCTTCAAAAAAGAGTGGGCTCGGGATGCAGAGCACTGCACTCCGAGCCCACACAGTTGTGTGAGAATAGCAGCCGCCGGGGAGGGGTTGCTTTCCGACCCCCCCCCCGCGCAAAAAAAAAAAAAAAAAAACACCAGCCGCCACACATGTCAATTATAGAAATCGATGTTGTATTTCTGTATCTGTGGATGGAATTTGGCCTTTAATGAACAACTGTATTAAACAATAAACTTACAATGGTGGTAGACGGGGAGGTAGACTAGACAATGTAACTGGCTATCCTTTAGTACAGGTGCATCTCAAAAAATTTAAATATCATCATACAGTTAATTTATTACAGTAATTCAATTCAAAAAGTGAAACTTATATATTATATAGATTCATTACACACACAATTATATATTTCAAGCATTACTTTCTTTTAATTTTTATGATTATGGCTTACAGCTAGTGAAAACCCAAAATTCTGTATCAGAAAATGTGAATATTGTTAAAAAGTTCAGTATCGTAGACTCATGGTGTCACACTCTAAGCAGCTATATAACTTAAAACACCTGTAAAGGTTTCCTGAGCCTTTAAATAGTCCCTCAGTCTGGTTTAATAGGTTACACAATCATGGGGAAGTCTGTTGACTTGACATTTGTCCAAAAGCCAGTCACTGACACCCTCTACAAGGAGGGTAAGTCACAAAAGGATTGCTAAAGAAGCTGGCTGTTCACAGAGTGATGTATTTAAGCATATTAATGGACAGTTGAGCGAAAGGAAAAGGCATGGTAGAAAAAAGTGCACAAGCAACAAGGATAACAGCAGTCTTGAGAGGATTGTGAAGCAAAGGCTATTCAAGAATTTTTGGGAGATTCACAGGGAGTGGACTACGGCTGGTGTCAGTGCTTCAAGAACCACACACAGACGTATCCAGGACATGTGCTACAACTATCGCATTCCTTGTGTCAAGCCACTTCTGAATCAGAGACAACGTCAGAAGCGTCAGAAAAAGGACTGGACTGTTGCTCGGTGGTTCAAAGTCCTCTTTGCATTTCATTTGGAAATCAAAGTCCCAGAGTCTGGAGGAAGAGTGGAGAGGCACAAAATCCAAGTTGCATGAGGTCCAGTGTGAATTTTCCATTATGATTTGGGGAGCCATGTCACCTGCTGGTGTTGGTCCACTGTGTTTTATCAAGTCCAAGGTCAGCGCAGCCGTCTACCAGGAATTTCTAGAGCACTTCATGCTTCCCTCTGCTGACCAGCTTTATGGAGATGCTGACTTAATTTTCCAGCAGGACTTGGCACCTGCCCACACTGCCAAAAGTACCACTACCTGGTTTAATGATCATGGTATCACTGTGCTTGATTGGCCAGTAAACTTACCTGACCTAAATCCCATAGAGAATCTGTGGGGTATTGTCAAGAGGAAGATGAGAGACACCAGACCCAACAATGCAGACAAGCTGAAGCTGAATTAAAGCAACCTGGGCTTCCATAACACCTCAGCAGTGAGACAAAAACAATTCCATAGCTCCTCACCAACCAGTCTGCTGACCAACCAAATTAACCTGTCTAACCATCTGTTAAAAGCAGGGGTTTAGTTAGCACACATTTGCAAACGCATGTGAAAGCTGCAAGGCCTCGTCACGGCACCCTGTGTTGCTTGCAGTCCTAACACTACAAATTTATAAGTGTCTCCGCAGTGGAAGCACATGCTTGGAATGGATAGATGTGGAGCAGGTGAACCTGGAGGCAGCCCAGGCCCCCTTAAAGGGACAGGAGCACACTGGACACCCAGCAAGAGCACAATGGCAGCGAAGGTGCCCATTGTGTCCCCGGACCATATATACGGACTGGACTGTTGCTCAGTGGTTCAAAGTCCTCTTTGCATTGCATTTGGAAATCAAACTCCCAGAGTCTGGAGGAAGAGTAAAGAGGCACAAAATCCATGTTGCATGAGGTCCAGTGTGAAGTTTCCATAGTCCGTTATGATTTGGGGAGCCATGTCATCTGCTGGTGTTGGGCCACTGTGTTTTATCAAGTCCAAAGTCAGCGCAGCACTCTACCAGGAAATTCTAGAGCACTTCATGCTTCCCTCTGTTGACCAGCTTTATGGAGATGCTGATTTCATTTTCCAGCAGGACTTGGCATCTGCCCACACTGCCAAAAGTACCACTACCTGGTTTAATGATTATGGTATCACTGTGCTTGATTGGCCAGCAAACTCACCTGACCTAAACCCCATAGAGAATCTGTGGGGTATTGTCAAGAAGAAGATGAGAGACACCAGACCCAACAATGCAGACAAGCTGAAGCTGAATTAAAGCAACCTGGGCTTCCATAACACCTCAGCAGTGACAGGCTGATCATCTCCATGCCACGCCGCATTGATACTATAATTCATGCAAAAGGAGCCCCGACCAAGTGTTGAGTGCATACAATACTGTACATGTACATACTTTTCAGTAAGCCAACATTTCTGTATTAAAAATCAATTTTTATTAGTCTTTTGTAATAATCTAATTTTCTGAGATACTGAATTTTGGGTATTCACTAGCTGTAAGCCGTATTCATTAAAATTAAAAGAAAGAAATGCTTGAAATATATCTCTCTGTGTGTAACGCATCTATATAATATATGAGTTTCACTTTTTGAATTGAATTACTGAAATAAATTAACACAGTGCCAGAGCCCGCAAACCCGGAAGTAACTCCGGGAAAGATGTCGGCCGTGTCAGCAGCCATGCAGGGCATCGTTCTAAGGTAAGAAATTCATAATGAGCTAGTAAGCGATGCTTACTAGCTCATTATGCCTTTTTCTTGCAGGTTTTGCACAAATTCAGTGCAGATAAGGGAACTGTTTTACCGTAGGATTTATATCTCTGTCAATCTAGTCCTGACATTTGCACAGTTCTGCTACACAGCACAGCCCTGTCAGACAGAGGAGAAGCAGCAGACTGATTAGATCAGGGGTGTCAAATTCAATTTCATTCCGGGTCGCATCAGCATTATGGTTGCCCTCAAAGTGCCGGTTGTATCTGTAAGACTGTGGGGTTGATTTACTAAAGGCAAATAGACTGTGCACTTTGCAAAGTGCAGTTGCTCCAGAGCTTAGTAAATGAGGTAATGCTTCACTTTACAAAGAATACTCAATCATGTGCAAGGAAAGTTAAAAAAAACAGCATTTTTGCTTGCACATGAGTGGATGATGGCAGTCAGCATAGTTTCTACTCATTTACTAAGCAATGGAGCAACTGCTCTTGCAAAGTCTTTTTGCCTTTAGTAAACTCTTTATCATATTAAATCATTGTCTCTGCATTGATTATTACTGGTTTTAGTACTAACCTAAATTATTAAGTGAGAGCATAGGTGTAAGCAGCCTGTTGAATTAGTGTGTGCACCCTAAAGCACAAACACATGTGCATCTACATATATATGACCCTGACACATTGATCTCCATGCCAGAAAGTGCGGAAGCACTTCTCTTATGACAGAGCCAGTAAGAGGGAGATCTTTCCCATCTTCCTGCTGACACACAGAGCGATAATAAGCAATAATGCTAATGTGCATGGGGTGATTAGAGTGTGCCCAGGCACACCTTGCACACCCTGTGCACATGCCTATGAGTGAGAGAGCAGAGTTCAGGAGTAAGCGACATACAAAGAGCAGAGTTCAGAAGTACTCTAGGTAGAGAGTGCAGAGTTCAGAGGTGTGCTGTTTACAGAGTGCAGAGTTCAGGGGTGTGCTGTGTACAGTGTGCAGGGCTGAGGAGTGCACTATGCACAATGTGCAGCACAAGCTGTCCAGACTTCACTTTCACCTCTCCTTCTTGGCTCTGCACCACTCTCCCCCATCACCTATTTCTGCACACATCTCCCTCCTCAGCGCTCAGCTTTCTCCCCCCTACAAACTTCCTCGCATCTCACCTACCTGGCCTGGCTCTGCTTTGCCTTGCAGGGAAATCATTGGTCAACCTTTCGATCCTGCCGTGCCCTGTTGTGAGTACATGCAGGGATCTGCGAGAGCCACAAATCGTAGAGAGCAACGGTGTCCTTGTAAATGCGGAAGTCTTCTGTCTTTACCAATGATAGCCGGGAGCGGAGGGAGAGGGTCACATGACATGGCCTGCATACCTCCCAACTTTCTGAGATGAAAATAAGAGACACCTGTTACCAAACGTATGTAGGCATAGGACACACCCACTGCCACGCCTCCCTTAAAAAAAAAAAAGATTGATTAAACCCAGGAGTGTTTTTTTACCACTACTATTCCTTTATATTGGCTTTTGAAATGTATGAATGCAGCAAATTAGAAATTACATAAAAGGTTTAGCACTGTAAAACACTTTTATTAGATAAATAGTGCTTTTTCTGTACAATTATATAGATCAGACCAAAATGAGGGACAAATGAGGAGGAAAGAGGGAGAGAGGGACTTTGTTCCAAATCAGGGACAGTCCCTCGAAATCAGGGACAGTTAGGAGCTATTGGCCTGGCGGGCCACATGCGGCCCATGGGCATTTTGGTTGACATATATGAATTAGATAATCTCTGCTCTCTCCTCCTATTACCATGCCCCTCGTTAGTACATCAGCTCTACATTACAACAGATTGGCTATTTGTGCCGTTTCTCCCTTTCACAGTCTTAGGTTGCTGTACAGTGGAATGCAGAAGACTGACAAAAAGTCAAATTCAGGAACTTACACTGTTTGTATTTAAAAAAAGAAATACAATGATGTATTACAAACTGCAATGATTTGTTTATTTCATACAGTGCCTTAAAAAAGTATTCACACCCCTTGAAATTTTCCACATTTTGTCATGTTACACCCAAAAACATAAATGTATTTTATTGGGATTTTATGTGATAGACCAACACAAAGTGGCACATAATTGTGAAGTGGAAGGAAAATGATAAATGTTTTTTAAATTTTTTTACAAATAAATATGTGAAAAGTGTGGTGTGCATTTATGTTCAGCCCCCCTGAGTCAGATTGAGATTGAGAGCGTCTGTGAACAGCAATTTTCAAGTCTTGCCACAGATTCTGGATTGGATTTAGGTCTGGACTTTGACTGGGCCATTCTAATGCCCCGTATACACAGTTGGATTTTCCGACGGAAAATGTGCATAAAGGGCCTTGTTGTCGGAAATTCCGACCGTGTGTACACAAATCCAACGGACAAAGTGCCACGCATGCTCAGAATAATGAAAATGAAAGCTTTTGGCCACTGCCCCATTTATAGTCCCGATGTACGTGTTTTGCGTCACCGCGTTCAGAATGATCGGATTTTCCGACAACTTTGTGTGACCATGTGTATGCAAGACAAGTTTGAGCCAACATCCGTCGGAAAAAATCCTAGGATTTTGTTGTCGGAATGTCCGAACAAAGTCCGAGGGGTACGGGGCATAACACTTGAATATGCTTTGATCGAAACCATTCCATTGTAGCTCTGGTTGTATGTTTAGGGTCATTATCCTGCTGGAAGGTGAACCTCTGCCACAGTCTCAAGTCTTTTGCAGACTCTAACAGGTTTTCTTCTAAGATTGCCCTGTATTTGGCTCCATCCATCTTCCAATCAACTCTGACCAGCTTCCCTGTCCCTGCTGAAAAAAAGCATCCCCACAACATGATGCTGCCACCACCATGTTTCACGGTGGGGATGGTGTGTTCAGGGTGATGTGTAGTCTTAGTTTTCCGTCACAAATAGCGTTTTGCTTTTAGGCCAAAAAGTTAAATTTTGGTCTCATCTGACCAGAGCACCTTCTTCCACATGTTTGCTGTATCCCCCACATGGCTTCTCGCAAACTGCAAATGGGAATTCTTATGGCTTTCTTTCAATAATAGCTTTCTTCTTGCTACTCTTCTATAAAGGCCAGATTTGTGGAGTGCACGACTAATAGTTGTCCTGTGGACAGATTCCCCCACCTGAGCTGTGGCTCTCTGTAGCTTCTCCAGAGTCACTATGGGCCTCTTGGCTGCTTCTCTGATTAATGCTCTCCTTGCCCAGCCTGTCAGTTTAGGTGAACGGCCATGTCTTAGTAGGTTTGCAGTGGTGCCATACTCTTTCCATTTACAAATGATGGATTGGACAGTGCTCCGTGAGATGTTCAAAGCTTGGGATATTTTTTTATAACCTAACCTTGCTTTAAACTTCTCCATAACTGTATCCCTGACCTATCTGGTGTGTTCCTTGGCCTTCATGATTCTGTTTGTTCACTAAGGTTCTCTAAAAAACCTCTGAGGGCTTCACAGAACAGCTGCATTTATACTGAGATTAAATTACACACAGATGAACTCTATTTACTAATTAGGTGACTTCTGAAGGCAATTGGTTTAACTAGTGCACGCCACGCATAAAGGGGGCTGAATACAAATGCATGCCACCTTTTTTAGATATTTATTTGTAAAAAATTTTGAAAGCCATTTATAATTTTCCTTCCACTTCACAGTTATGTGCCTCTTTGTGTTGGTCTATCACATAAAATCATAATAAAATACATTTATGATTTTGATTGTAACATGACAAAATGTGGAAAATTTCAAGGGGTATGAATACTTTTTCAAGGCCCTGTATCTGACTAAACTTTAAAGTTTTTTACTTAAAAAGTGTGTGTAAACCCTAAAAATTTACGTTTTTACTTTCCCCTTTTGCTATGTTAAATACAACAAAAAAGCATTATGTTATATCTGTTCAATTTCTTCAGAAACAGTCTTTCTGCTGCTTCTGGATCATCACAAAGTGTTTCTTCACCAGCAGCATCTTCAAGTAAGGAAATGTTACAAACCAAAATTACACAAAAATACACAAAACCTTCATTTATAAAGAAAATGACCCCTGAAAATGAGGAGAAAATTGACCAAGCTCTCCATAGAGCAACATATGCTTCTAGATCTTAAATGCTCTTAACATATACAGTCCTTGTTATTCCATTTGTAATGTACCCGCCCCCCAATCGGTCGGTCGGTCACCAGCCCCGCACTTACCCCATCTAGGTCAGGAGCAGTGATTCCTCCAGGCAACGGGCAGCGGCTTCCCCTGCACCTCCTTAGTTCACTATTCCTATCGGCCAATCGGGCGATGGGTCTCAGGACCCGCTTCCTAATTGGCCGGGAGGAGAACCAGGAAAACAATAGTGAATATTAATTTGCTATTGTTACACAAGTGGGTGGGCCCCACTCTGCGCCCAGAGCCCACCCTTTTTTGAAGCCTATTAGAGCCTCTGGCTCTAATCACGTGCTTAAAAAAGAAACCCATTGAAATCCATGCATCCGGTGCCCCGCATGTAGATTGGGGAGCCGCACGCATGAATAGGGGTGGCAGCGCCCCTGCGCCCTGCATTCGTTTATTTATTGATTAAATAATTGTACTTTTATTTCAAGCATAATACTTTTATATACACTGCATTTCACCTTCCCAGTGTAAGAACATTAATTTTAATTTGTACAATTACGCCACACTGATATTTTTTTATTATTATTTCACAAATTTCCATTTTTTGGGGGGGAAAAAACAGGGGGAAAAAAGTTTTTCCAGAAATGTTACACCTCTATTTAAGACACCCACTTACAATTACAAAACAGCAAACGTATATTTTTTTTCTCTTCATTCATTCAGTTCCTGTCCACTGGAGTTCAGATTGATCCGGACAGCAGACTGACCCTCCGTGACCCAGAGCTGTCTTCTCTGCGAAAAGCCGCCACCTTCGATGTTTTGTGCAATGATGTCATCCCCAAGGCCATCTCAGATATCCGGAGGTTGGGAGACCAGTTGTCCAGAGTCCCTGGGCCATTGAAGAAGGAGGACTTTGAGAGGACAGCGTTAACCATGGCTTACACAGCCTTAAAAACTTCAAAGTTGGAGAATGAGAACCAGAGGAGAGTATGGATGGAAACCCTTACCAAGCTCTTTGTGGCACTAAGAAGAGACTTGATGGCCCTGTACCATAAAGATGGTCGACAATGACCAATGGCCTTGCCAAACTCTCTACAATCCCTGCATGTGATACCCTGCCAATATAACCGTGAATATAATTTATTTACTTACTGAAACTCTAGAAATTAAAGGGGTTGTCTATCTCAGGAGGCTTTAAACAATCCCTCCATTCTCCGACTTTCAACTTATCTATCTGCTGGATACCCTTTCTTTGTGTAATAAAGGAGTTTGGGTGTGTTAAAAGTGCACTAACCTAAATAAAAAAATACAAAATACTTTAATATAACTGGATAAATTCTATGTTTCAAAAGTGATTTGAAAAAAATTGTAAACCCTAAGCAGAGATATTTGGGAGGAAGAAATAAGGAAACAAAAACTTGTTTTCCAGTGAAGAATTGGTGCAAAGTGCAACAAAGACAAATATAAGTAACAAATAGCATCCATACAGACGCCAGTAGTCACATTACAGTTTGCACTTTGCATTACTGTGTTAAAAAGTCTATCAATACCCACTGTACATGGAGAGGGGCAGCTTTGTAGCTACACAGACTATCTGAGACAATCGATACATAATGCTTAACATTGCAGCAGAAATGCCTTTATTCTTTAGGCCCGGGTGTCCAACCTGCAGCCTAGCGGCCATATGTGGCCCTCTGTTACTTATCGTGCAGCACTCTGTGCTCCTGCAGACAGCAGTCCGTGTTACTCAAGTGCTTAGTCAAGCCTGTGAAATATTCTTCAGTCTGGCTTCTAGTAGTTACGGTAAATAATTTGGATTATTTCTTTCACACCTTTTCTTTGCTGTCCATCCCTTTTTTGTTTTAATTTTTTTTTTTTTGTCTGATCTTTTATGGACCTTGCTGAGAGGAATATAAAATATGCCACAAGTAATTTGTAAGAGGGCTGTAGGGAACACAAATATGGAAGTATTGATTTGTAAAGGGGTTGTTGTAATAGCAATGATTTGTAGCAGTCTTATGTAAAGTGTCTGAAGCATGTCCACCATCTCCAACAACTCCTATTGCTTGTCCATAGTCTGTGACCATCTCCTGTTGGATGTCTGCAGTCCTTGACAGCTTTCTGTAGCATTAAATTCACTGAATATTGTGTGCGACCCTTTGGTTATATCAGGGGCTGAACTTGAGGCCCCTGTATCAAGTAACCATCACTGGTTTAGGCCTTACTGTTTTTAAGAAGTACCGTAGATTTAGGATGTCCACAGTGCTAAAATTACCATTGTTCAATCCAGACAGTTATAAATAAATGTAAGTGTACTCTGTAAAACCAATTAAACCATACTGTATGTTTAGCCAAAATGTTTTATTTTATAGTTTATGCTAAAGTAGGAAAAGGGTAAAATACCATCAAATTATTTTCTGTTCTCTGTGCCCAGTTGGAGAAATTGCCTATTAATTTAAGGCATCTATTACTGGAACACGATTTCCTCATTGTAAGATTTTCCCCTCTATTTCTGTTTCTGTTCCATGGACAATGCAAAATTATGATTTTTTTTCCCATTCTCACTTATGAGGACAATGGTAACCAGGACAAATACAGATGGCGAATCTACCCAAGGGGATACCATAAATATTTGTCAGGGGTTCTAATCCTCTCCTACTCTATCCAAAATGACAAAAAGTGGTGCCCATAAATGCACTTTAATAATAATGCAACTGGAACTCAATTGGGAAGCAGCAAAGTTAATAGCTATCCATGACCAAAACTATGGCATGAAACTTTTGGCCTGCCATACTGCAATGCCCAACTTGATAACTGCCAGTGTGAGCCCTTTGGCCCAACCCATATTCTTTTATTTGTTTGTGTGGAATCTGGCTGGAGTCACAACCACCTTTAAATGCCCCTTTCAGCTGCAGTGTGAACAAGCCATTAAAACAACAGACATTTGAATAATAAATAATAAATCACCAGATTCTCAGAAGTGCATTTAAAGGGTTCAGTGCTCTAATCTTCTGTCATCGCAAAAAAAGAATAGTCGAGTGGTACATTCAAAAAATGTCTTCCCAACATCCCAATAGCCATAATACAAAAAACAAAAATCCCAGAGAGACTTTAACAGCAAAATCATAAGTATCATTTTAAAAGGTGAATGCCAGTCTTTATTACAAGCATAATGAAATGAATCCACAATCTCAAGAAATATAAGAGTTCAACATAATACAATGCATAATCAGGGATACTCTTCTTGTATGAGATACACCAAAAAAAAACTGCCAACAACCATTTAACTTGGTCAGTTTGGGTATGATAATCGGGACGAGACCCGACGCATATTGGAAAAGAGTTCCTTCTTCAAGGGAAGGAAGGGGTATACCAGATGTATAATGCAATCATAGCGGTAAGTACATTATATATAGTATGAAAAAAACATAACAGGTTTGTTAACATGATAAACTAATCCAGAGTCATACTCTACAAGATAAAAAAGGATCAAATAAAACCAAAGATCAGTCAACCTGGCTGGTGTTTGCTGGCCCAACAGGCCGTTCACAGGGGAGGGCCATCCCATGGTCGACCACGCACACACAGGGGCTGAGCACATGTGACAGCAGTATACTAAGATACCACAAAAAAAGTAAAAAAAAAAGGAATTGGGACCCCAATATAGGCAGTCCCTGGTTTAAAAACAAGATAGGGTCTGTAGGTTTGTTCTTAAGTCAAATTTGTTTGTAAGTTGGAACAGATACATTTTTTAAGTGTAGCTCCAGGCAAAACAATCATTTTTAAGTTTTTTGGATAGCATAGGGAAGGGTTAACACCCCTGTAACATTTGTTTTGCTGTCTGCGCCCCTGTTTCACCTCACTTTCTGTCACTATGACACTCTGTCACTATGACAATTGGATTTTGAAAATTTTGGGTTGTTGTGGAAACAAGGATTGGTGATAAAGCTTCAGTGGAGACACCTTTTTCCTATATTAACTCTTACTGGAGTGAATTTCTCTTCCTAGAGGTAAATTTCTTCTCACTTCCTGTTGTCTCCCTCCGTTTGTAAGTAGGAGTCATTTGTAAGTCAGATGTTTGTAACCCAGGGACCACCTGTATACAGTACCATATGTATAATGATGAGAGTAGGGGAGAACAGAATCGAAGATTTTGCAAATAGACAGTCCCCCCCCCCCCCTCTCCCTCCCCCATTTTCATCTGTTGTACTCTTATATTTCTTGAGCAATAATTTTATTGACCTATTGGTGTGTTATTTTGTTTGAAATAATAATTGGCATTCGCCTTTTAAATTTATACTTATGATTTTGCTGGTAAACTCCCTTGGGGGTTCTTGTTTTTTGTAGTAATCTTCTGTCACCAAGACTTTCAGGAGTATTACTTGAGACGTTCCTTTCCCCAGTCTGGCCAGCTAAGTCAACACAGAGGGAAACAGACACATGGCTGTTATACTATACTGATTGACAAACTGTGAACTGATCACGTTCTCTCTGCATTTGAATTATCATTAAAGTGTATCTGAAGCCAAGACATTTTTCCAAGTTGGATAAAACCTCAAAATGTTAAAACCGCTGTCTGGATTGTATTGCTTTCTGTGCCTCTGCTGAGGAAATTCACCCTCTCTATTTATCTTAATGAAAATGAAATAAAACCTTGTGCTCAGTGTATATGCAAATGTATAGAGGAACAGCCGCACTCAAATATCTGAATACGACATAAATAAACCATTTAATTGCATAAAAAGGTGCGCTGTTCCTTTAAATCTAACCAGTGATAAATGTTATCAAAAATGAATATTCATAAAAATGTTTAAATAAATAAATGAATACATTACTTAAAGTGTAAGTAAACCCCCCTATCATTTTCAGCCAGGGAAGCTGCCATCTTTGCTATCCTCTGTTTAATCTACAACTTCCATGATGCTGCACATGTGATCAGTTATGACATCAGCCATTGGATGGTTTGATAGTTTGGTTGAGAGCACAAGCAAGTGTTACATTTTAGGACACTTACCGATCCACGAATCCAGTGGTGTCTTCACCCACCCAGAGACTTATCGTTCCACGAATCCAGCGGTGTCTTCACCCAAGCCAATTTTTCAATCGGCTCTCGGGTGCTGCCGCTGCCATCTCAGCTGAGAGGAACCGGCAGTGAAACCTTATGGCATCACATCCAGATCCCTACTGCAAATGTGCGAAGCGAGCTGCGCCTTGTGAAAGGCCCAGGGGCGGGAAAAGCAGGGGTTGCCCTGGCTAAGTCAGCCAGAAGTCAAAACCAGGTACCCACTTCCCCCCCCCCCGAAAGGTGCCAAATGTGGCAGCGGAGGGGGGGAGAAGACAAACAAGCGTAGAGCTCCGCTTTAAGTGATACAAAAAATCAATAGTGCAATAATATAAATAATGATAGCCCATGACAAAAAAGTCTATGCAAAAAATTGATTATGTAACAAATACACTGCATTGTTGTATTTATCCAGGTGTTCACACACCACCAATTGCACAAGCCTCTTACAGGGAACAATTAATTTCTATGTTATAGGAGGTCCACAGCACATGTGGTAATATAAATCATCGCTCTCCACCATGCTCCAACTCCGATAATCCAAAGATGACCCCCATTTGCCCACTGTCAGTCTTAGCGTAACTGCCATAAGGATGGAACAAAAACAAGCCACATTGTGTAATATCGGCAGTAAAAAACTGTTTATTCACAGTAGGGTACTCACAATGTAAAAGACAGAGACAAGCACAACAGGATCGCTGCACTCGTGGCGGAGATTATGTCTCGTCTAGGCTCCTACTGATGCGTTTCCTCACTAGAGAATGTTTTCAGGTGTCAGGATTATTGACTCGTAGTGGTGAGCGTGATGACTTCATGGCTAGGCTCTCCAACGCGTTTTGTCACAAGAGAGCACCTTTAGGGGACAAGACCCCTGAAAATATTCTGTTGTGATGAAGCACATTGGAAGAGACTACCATTATTTTATTATGCTCACTGCAATGAGTGCAGGACTTCTGTTCCCTAAAGACATTCTCTTGTGATGAAACACGTCTGGAGGATCCTAACTGAGACATTATCATGCTCTCCCCCATGAGTGCAGCAATGCTGTTGTGCTTGTCTCTATCTTTCACATTATAAGTACCCTACTGTGCAATAAACTGTGTTTTTTTTCTACTTCTTCTAGTAATAAGATTATTATGAATATAAATGTTTTATATCAATTATCTCTGGTTAGATAGTATTTCAAAGGACAGTGCATCCTATTTATTTGTCTTAGTGACGATTGTCACTGAGAAAAACAAAAGGTAGGGAATGCAAAATTTTACAGGTTTTACCTGACTGTTGTATAACAGAGGTAACTCTACCACCACTTATATACCCCAACCTCTTAACCTTACCTTATTAATTGAGACCACACCAAGGTTGGAGTTAACAAGGCCGTAGCAGCCTAATTTATTTAAACAAATATATATATTCAAAATAACATAAAACATTGAAACATCTGTTAATCAACCCATCAATCTCCTAGCGTTGGTCTTTGCAGGAACTTCATAACCATCTGTGGAAAAACAATACTGCACTGCGGTACCTCTCCAAGTGTATTAATAGGCCTCAAGCCGACATGCTGGCTCAGAGACAACCACTAACCGCAGTGCCCCCATTAACACTTTCCAGCTAATCTCCATTAGCTGGAAACCACCATCAGGACCCATAGCAACGATAGTTCCTGAACTCTTCCTTCTGAAATATCTTCCTTCCCCTGCAAAGACCAACACCCGCCACTGCCACGACATTGCAGGATTCAACGAACCTGTCCGAAATGAAAAGCAAGAAATACAAAACAGCCAAAAACAATGAAGCCAAAGGGAGGGTGGGCGGGAACTTTTCCCAAAACTGTGATGACTCATAGGGAGGGGCCTCCCTTTTATCTCCTCTCCAACCCCTCCCCCCAGCACCAACCTGATACACTCCCTCTCCTGATACTATTACCCTGTTTCCCCAGTCATGTAAGCCCTCCGCCTATGTCATTTCATTTGCTTTGCTCCGGGCTTTTCTATATCAGTGGGGGAAAATCTTTCTATGGGGACACTTATTCTGATGACAAGTCTATGAGAGAATTTTCTCTTATGTTGGAACAATTTCCTATCATTTCTGGTTGTGGCTCTAGGACAGAAAGTGATGGTAAATCTACCCAGGAGGACAAAGACAGCAAAGAGATAAAAAAATAAGTTTGGGCCCTCAATATACTTTTAGGTACTTTAAAACTATGTTTTCATGTTTAGTGTGTACTTCTACTGCCATTCTTATTTGAATGTGGTAACATTGTAGCAAGTGCTGGGACCTTCAATCTATACGTTAGTGAACAGTTAACTCTGGATTATAAAACACAAAGGGGTAGCTCTTAATCCTTGCAAATAGTCACCTTGGTAATATACTGTATCTTAAATAATAGCCAGTCCCTCCTCGGTCAGGAAGATTGGGGGGAGTAACACAGGATTAATGGGCACTGAAGGATTTCTAGAAGAGAAAGACTTAGGAGAAAATCCGTCGTCACACTTATAGTAGAGTTTGGTGTGCGGGGACCTATCCTGAGCAGGATGGCGGTGTGGAGTGAGCTTCTGAGATCCAAAAACCTCCTTCTTGTTATCTCCATCCCTCTTCTTCTGCTTCCTCTGCCCTTGCTGCACCCCAGCAGTGTAAGTACCATTTGGCCGTTAGCGGCTAAAAGTTTTTTTCTGTTTAGATTTACCTTTCTTATGTCACTTTAGTTAGCGCCACTTACTTTATATTTATTTACCCTTTGGCCGTAACTTCCTATTTCTAAACTTTGCTTAAACCTTATCAGGTATTGATCATTAATTAAGCATCAAAGTGCAATGACAATTTAGAAAATGAATTACCTCGGCAAGAAAGCAACATTTAGTTTACTTTGAATTGGTTGCTGTATGTTTATATGCTTTGCATATTGTTCTGTCTACATTACTAAATTATCTTGTATTGCTTTATGATACATTGATGAAACTTGATCACTGACCTGATTTGTTAGCAAATAGGGACTAGTTGCGCTCCGCACAACTTCCAATCACATGTGTTTTCTCTGACAGTTGGAAACTGAAAGTTTAAATTAAATTAGTAGCTGTGAGCAACACAGGCAGGTCTTATTTCATACAAGTGGATAGCTAAAGCTGATAGATGTTGCCTTTATTTGATTAGGGATAATGCAATGCACAAATGGCAAAGGTCCTCGACAATCAATTTAATTTCTTCTTTCACTGATCTGACTGCCCGTGCAGGGCAAAGCAACAGGTTCACTTTAAAGGAAGCACAGCAATTAGATTTATAATCTCCTTCTCTATCACCCCCTCCCCCTTTGGCTGCTCTGTTCAGCTGCCGGAAACTAAGAAAGGAAGCTTTGTATAATCTCTAAGTTGCAACATGGAGCTTGCACAAGGCTGATGACTTTCTTCCCACCTCCATTTGGCAGAGCTAGGTGTCTGAATGGCTACCAAGCACCTGTGTTGTCACATGGCAGGAAGGGCAGTGAGTAACATACTCCCTATACCCAGAAGTACTCCCCATACCCAGAAGTACTCCCCATACCCAGAAGTACTCCCCATACCCAGAAGTACTCAGTATTTTTTGCCAATCCTCACAGCTGAACAGAGCAGTGGGGGAGCAAAGGTAAGGTAAATATAGGCTGCTTGTGCATCTACTAATAAAGTAAACCTGCTGCTTTGCTCTCCGGTAATGGAAATACATGGAGACTGTAAATGCTAACCACCTTTGGAGAATGCTGGTGATCTAGCTGTCTCTGGTCTCAAAACTTTATGTGTCATTGACCCAGGAAAGAACATGCAGTATGCAAAAGGAAAGTCATGACAGCCAATCTGTATATGACTCAAAAAGCATTGAAGGCTTTAGATCAGTATGTCAGCCAGGTATACAGCATTTTCAGAAGAAGGGTCCAATGAAAGCTACTTGTATGTAATATTACAGATCTGGGCCTCATTTCTTACTAGAAGAATAGAGGAGATCTGTAGTACCCTTGCATATAGTATTATCCATCACACTTTTCTCTCTATGACAGTGTTTCTCAACCTTTTTTCAGTCAAGGCACCCTTTACAATTACGCATCTTGAGGCACCCATATCCAAATTGTAAAAAAACAAAACTAATAGTTTTACACAGCAACACCCACAAACATAGGACACCCAACATTAGAGGTGATTTAATTTGTAGAAAGCAAATACACCTTTACACACTGGAACTCACTAGTATTCTAGCTTTTCTCTGCTCCCTCAGTTTCTCTCCCTCATTCAGCTAACATGACCCCAATGCTGACAGAAAGGGACAGAAGAGGGGCAACCAGCCAGCAGCTGGTCCACACAGTGCCCAAGGCTTTAATTCTGCTCAATAAAAACCTGTGGCATTGCCAAAAAAGGCAGGCTTAATCTACCTTCTTGCAGGGGGGTAGGTGGGTGGTACCCCCTCCATGTCCCCCCCCCCCTTGTTGGGCACAAAGTGTGAGTTACATAGGAGGCCTACCCCTGAGTGGGTTCTTCTAGGCTATGCTAGGCACCTCGGATAGCACCTCGGATAGGATCACTACATGACACATGGGGTACCTTTACTTGAACAGACGACTGAACGCTGGTTAACCCTCTTCATGTTAATATACACCACCACGGTCACGCTTGCAATTGGGAGGGACATGCAAAGCCAATGCCTTCTCCACCTGTGAAGCATATCTCCGTTACCTCACTCCCAGTAATGGAATGGGGCCCTGACGTGCACCTAGCGTGGGCTCTATGTGCACACTTCCTTGAGGATCTCTGCAGTGCTGATCTGCTCACATTGCTATGTGAGATGGACCGCTCACGGAGAGAGTGCAGACAGCAAATCCTCCTGAAAGAGGCTATCCCACCTGTCACCTGTACACAGTTATGACAGGCTGCTTGTAAAACCTTAACCTTGGTAACTTGTGTCTTCACACTGTATTAAATCTTGTACTGCTATTGTCATACCCCAGTGTGTCTCAACTGACCCAATTGTGAACTATGTGTGCCGGTTACTTACTTACTTACTTCCATTACACCTCTTTAGTAACTTCAAAACAGGCAAGGACAATGTTTCAAAAGCTTTACTGAAAACTCCCAGCATACAGAACAACGTGCACAGTCTTTTTCTAACATCCCAAAACCCTAACTCAGGCTTTGTAGCTGCCCCAGAATACTTACACAGGATAGTGACCATTACAGCAGATCTCCAGAGTCGATATCTTTGGGCGATTTGCAGAGCTCAGCAGTCCTGTACACTGTAAAATGGGCTCTGGCATTGGCAACAGGTCTTATACTATGCGCACCCCCGGATTGGACCTCCATCCCTTTTTTTATACAGCACAAGACTAGGGGGTCAGACCCAAGAAAGCCCAACAAGAAAGACCCAGGAAGCATTTTTTTTAAAATAATCTTTATTCATGAAAGACAGGGTGATACATTTCAATAGACATTTGCCAAAGGTGGTGGTTTCAAGTAATACACCAGTCATTTCTTTTTTGTTTTTCACATAAGAAGAGTATGAGAACATAAATGACAAACAATCACAATAGAACTTTGATGCAACTGAAGGTATAGAGGGGCCAATTTTTAGGTAACGGGTCGGCGGCAAGGTCTCAACCTATTCGGCGGGCGAGCTAAGCTCTGCCCGTCACACTTTCTGCTGAGTGCGAGACGAATCTGTCCTCCTATGAGGAGTTATTGTGCGTGTTCAATTTGGCAGGCTTCCTAGACAGTACTTAGATTATGGTGTATCGCATGGGGTTAAGGGGTGGGCCAGACGGGTGCGTGCGGGGGGAGGGGGGCGCACTTACGCCTCCAACTAACCTCTCCCCACACCACCCCCTGCCCGGGAACCCCCCCGAGTCCAGGCGTCTGTTCCATGGTGGCTCAAAGGAGCCAGTCCCCCTTACAGGTCAGGTGTCTCATGGCACCAGGCTGCCTAATCCTGTCAGGCTAACCTGCTCGCCTATTTCTCACCCGTCACCTGGTATCTAACATACCGGCCACCCGTGGACAGGCGGCCATAACTAGTTGAAACATAGAGTAGTAGAAGGTGGTAAAGGGAGAAAGAGAAAGAAAAAGAAAGGTAGATTAGGACATACCTGGAACCTCACGTCCAACTCCGCCTCCGCTCCGAGCCCTGTTTGCATCTCAACACATGCTGGAAAGCTAAAAGGAGAGAAAAGAACATCTCGTCCCTTTTCCCTATATCAGTTAAATGACGTAGTGGTGTGCTAGAGCCCTTTCAGCTCTTGGCTCCCGTCTGTGAGCCCCGGGGTCGCCCCCTCAGGGATGGCTCTGCCCCCAGAAAGCATTTTAACTCTAACCCTCCCAGCTGGGGGGCAGCAATAAGCGTAACCTGCTTACATGCTAGCAATTTTTGGGCAATTTGGGTACATTTTTGGGCATTTTGCTAAGTCACCCCTGAAGAACCCAGGAGGCACCCCAGGGTGCAATGGGACCTTGGTTAAAAATGGCTGATCTATAACATACAGCAAATTAATATTTAGTATATTTGTTTGAAAGGAGGGAAGAGATTGCCGCCTTGCTGCCTGCTTGGATGTCTAATATGGGTAGATCTGTAATCTGAAAGTCTGGATTTTTTCATCTTGGGGGCCTACTCCACCCAAAAAAATAATATATGTATAAGTATTGGCAAGAAGAGTGTTATATAAAATGTGGGACCTGCAACATTGGTGGGACTACCTATTATTGTAGGCCTATTCATTCTGTGCTGAAGTCCCTATTGAAGAGTATGCTAGTGTCAGAGAGCACAGGGAGAATGAAGGGACAGTTTGTACTTGTATGTGTTATATTAGACATGTTAGAAAAGATGGCTTCATAATTGGATGCTGGCAGCGAAGATGGGTGGAGCATATAGATATTTTAAAGTTATTTACAGCCAAGTTTATTTTTTAAATTGGATAGTGTAGGGAAGGGTTAGAGCCCTTATAAAGGTATTCTTTGCTTTTAATAGCTCACTTTCCCATTACTCTAGACACATCAGGAAATCACCCCAATGCAAGGGTAATTCTCTTCTTAGTTCCCATTTAAACAGTTGTCCCAAATAGAGGATTTATTCTTACCTCTTGTTCTGCTGACAATGTTAAAATGTAACATTTAGGATTTTCCATCACTTTCTGTCTCAGTGACAGTGGTCACCAGGGACTGAGCCACTGGGAGCGTTACATCAAGTATACCCAAACCATAGTGCACTCTATATCACACTTATTCCAAACCTAGACTGCACTTATACCAACTCTATACCGCAGTATGCCGAACCTTTACCGCATCTGAACCACATCTACCTAGTACCTTTCTCAAGACCATACTTACTGTACCTATGCTGAATGCAGGTTTACTAAGACTGTCATTAAGTGCACCAATGCTCTTAAAGGGCCCCAAGGATATCTGGCAGAAGAACATCTCAAAGGACTGCCCCTCTTGTACTACAAATTATTATACAAGCCTCCTTTGTTCCCGTACCCACTCTGCTACTATCTTCCTTTTTTTTTTGGACAGTGAATACCCAATCAGTCTAAGACTAGCATCACCACCATAAATGCGCTCTGGCAGTATAGTTCCAGCACTCGGTAGATTGAATTATACTGCTGCTCACTGTTGCACTTGAGGTGGTCTTACTACTGTTTAAGCTGATCTTGACGCCAAATGTTATCTTATGCCTAATCCTTACATTTGATCACTTTGTATGATATATTGTGTTATTACCATTGTTAATCTATTTTATGCCTCCTAGTTACCAACCGTATTGGGTCACAATATATTAAGTTTGTCTTTAATACCTGGTTTGGTGCCTGTTTTCTTTGATATAGCACTACTATTGGGTACTAAGTTTTACTTTCAGTGATTTCCTGGGATATTGTATATTTGTACATTCAACTTGGAGTGTCAGAGGGGCTGATGTTACTCCAACAAAAAAGCCAAAGTGATGCTAAAGGAATTAAAAAAAAAATAACAAACATGTTATACTTACCTGTGGAATGATTTTGCACAGAGAAGCCTCAATCCTCCTCTCCTTGGGCGTGCGTGCTTGCTACTGAGCTCTTCTCTGTGTGTCCGTTGACATATAGAACAGGGCTCAGCCCCACACGCCGCCTCACTGGCTGTGATTGACAGCAGCAGGAGCCAATGGTTCCTGCTGCTGTGCCTGAGCCAATGAGGAGGGAAAGAGCCAGGATAGCAGCTGCTCTTGTGCACATTACTGGACTTGGGCTCAGGTAAGTATTGGGGGTCTGGGGGGAGGGAGCTGCACACAGAAGTTTTTTTTAGAATGCATAAAACAAATAAAAAACCTTCAGCCTTTAGAACCATGTTAAAGTGGTTATAAACCTGTACATATACCCAGTTAGGTGGCTAGCATTAGGTTATACAAAGAGATGAAACAAATCCTCCTACATGTGCTTTAGTTATGTATCTCCAGCCATTTCTTCTTTTGATTGTTCTGAAAACACAAAGAGGAAAGGATTTCTCTTTTGATCCAGGAGCAGGGAGCAGCTCTGAGCCCTGATTAGAGGGAAGGGACACACTCCCTTCACACAGCAAAGAGAACAAGCACAGCTGTGAATAGGAGTCACATGATGAGTGCTGCAGCTCTCGCTCTCAGCTGATAGCAGGCTAAGGACCGCTGTTAGCTGACATCACAGAGCTGCTTCAGGCTCTGGAAGTATCTCGACCATACTATCAGGATTCACCCAGCTGCCTAATTTACAGCTGGCTCCAGCTCTCAGCACGCAGCTGAGATCTAGAGCCAGTTGCCCTTGCCTCCCCCCTCCAGCCAGACACTCCAATGAGCACTGGAGGGGCAGAACGGAGAGAACGGTGACTGGCTCGGAGCAGATCAAAAAGTGAGCAATCATCGGTCATGTGATCACTCAGTTCTCGTCAACGTGGGATAGCTGCAGCATCAGACCAATGTTGCAGCATAAAGTTAAGTATGGATGTTTGCTTTTTTTAAATACTCCAAACTTGCGAGTTAGGGCTCACATACAGTACAGAATACAACAAGTCAGGCACCTAAAGAACTGAAAACCAGGAGGTTAATTTTTTTTTTTATAGTTTAGAACTTAATTTGCCCAGATTTCAGAAAGTGCTTAGGTCACTTTAATCTCTACTGCCTGTAGACCTAGCAGGTGGTAACTTCCCCCCCGGTTCCTCTTTTCTCCACTAAGGCTGCTACTTTTTGGGGAAAAAATATCAGCTTTATAATCTCTTTACTTTCAGTTAGACTGTAAATAAGTCCCATTTTTACTGGCCTGGCCAGTAAAACACCAGCCACGTGGGAACCTTACTCTTCTCCCCAATAGCAGCAGTACTCACTTTCCAACCGTCAGTAAATTTACGAAACGGTTTGTAAAAATCAGTGATTTTTTACAACTGTCTATTAATATCAGGGGCTGATTATTTGTCAAGCTGTGTTGACCTTTTATGCGTAAACCAGGCAAATTACGTGATATGGATATTGTCAGTGTTTCCATATTGTGTTTAAATATCGCTTGTCTTCGTTTTTAATAGGAGTTCTGCCATTTTTTCAGGTTGTCAGTAAAAAAAGTGCTGTCAGTAAATTGTCCATGTTTTGTCAGTAAAAAATGTTGCGGGAGGTTGGCAACACTGCTCAATTTGTATTAGTAAGCCATGAGGGAGTAAACACACTACACTAGCACGGTAAGGAACTCTCAAATGATGGGTAGTGATAGCATTTGTTAGAGATAGCAGTGTTCACAACACGTCATACCAGTGTAGGGACTTTGCCTTAAGATGGAGAACCCTAGTCTAAATTTAATGTTTAAAATGTAGTGGTGATGGCGCATAGACTAATATAGCAAACCTCGGCAAAAAAACATCAATTTGTAAACCATATACAGTATGATTATAAAAATTCTTAAAAGAAAGTTCATATAATGAGCAAAAGTCCCTCTATGAGGAGGTGCTGCTGTAGTAAAATCCAAAGGAGACTGGATGGAAGGAAACCAAACATGACTAGGGTAGGTAAGAGCTCACCTGAGACTGCCCCTACCTACAGTATGTCTGCCCCAATTACCTCCCTTTACTTATCAGGAATGACCACGCAAAACATAAATGGAGTTAAAATGGCCAAACACGGCCTTTTATTAAACATACACTTTCTTTATAAAACATAACATAACCATACATAACTTATCCAGTTATCAAGATTTGAGGTCCCTGATGGTACCACATTGCCAATTTTTTTGTGTCCGAGGCACCAGATAGCTGAGTTGCAACCACAGCCGCAAAGCACTGGTTCGGATCCTAAACCAGCTGACCTCAGACACTCAAATCTTAACACAAATATGCATTGTACCATCATACCTCAGATGGATCCCCACCGTTTTCCCAATAACCATAAATAGACCACCATCAAGGACCCCAACCACCAAACAGCAATTAAGAAAAACAGTACAACCGTAAAATCAATAATAAGAAGGGTGGGTGGGAGGGATGCCCTTCCGACAATTTCCTCTTATCAAGCGAGCCAGGACCTCCCCTTCCAGACAACTAAACTCCCGGCCCCTCTCCGTCACACCGTGCCCTGGGCAGAGGTAAGTGCAAGGACTGACCATGCTAACATTACAATAGATTAACCCCTGACGAACGGTTCCCCTTATCACCCGGTCATGTATGCCCTTTACTGATTCAGTTCCTCCTCTGCTCTGGGAATATCTAATTGTCCCCAGCACAAAACACCACTGTTAGATTAAACCAGTCTGTGATTAAATATTTTGCCACCAAATCGGTTAGGTGTGGCCCTGAGGTGCAATGCAGTGTCTGGTGTGGATCATGCATGGTTCCAATAAACAACCCAATTGTACCTGGTGATAAATAGTGTCATGTGAAGTCATGTAAAAAACTCTAATGCCATATCCAGATGAGGAAGTAAGCAAGAAAAGTCTCAGGAGAATGAATACAAAAAATCTCAGAACATTTGTTTGTCATTCGAAAGATTTAATTTGCTCTTATCATTTGATTTTTGGAATTAATTAACTTTACCAAATGGAAATCACATTCTGTATACTGTTATAACTTTTGTTTGTTCAAGAAAAAATTTCCAACCTGCTCCTTTGAATTTTCTTGCTACTGTAATCGAAAACAAACATAATTTTGACTCGCTTAGGATTAGAGAACCAAACTTGACAATGCATGACAATGACAATTGCACGGTTATGCAACACTGTACCTAAATTAAATTTTTATAATTTTTTGAGACAGCTAGAGCTTTCTTTTGGTGGTAGTTAATTACCACTGGGTTTTTTATTTTTCGCTAAACAAACAAAAAAAAAAACTGAAAATTTTGAGAAAATAAAAGTTTTTCTTAATTTCTGTTATAAAATTTTGCAAATAAGTAATTTTTCTTCTTCGCTGATGTGCGCTGATGAGGCTGCACTGATGTGTACTGATTGGCTGCACTAATGGGCACTGATAAGCTGCACTGATGGGCACTGATGAAATGGTACTGATGGGCACTGATGAGAAGGCAATGATGAGGCCTCACTCAGAGGTGGCACTGATGGGCACTGATAGGCAGCACTGATGAGGAGGCACTGATAGGCAGCACTGATGGGCACAGATAGGTGGCACTGATGGCCACTGATAGTCTGCACAGATGGGCACTGATGGGGCTGTCCTGATAATCAGGGCACTGATGAGCAATGCCCTGATTATCAGTGTAAATGATGTCCTGACAGGCTTGCCGGTTAATGGCTCTCCTTTCCTCCCACAGACACACTGTGGGAGGAAAGGACTGCTGATAACCGGCAAGTCTGTTTACATGTGATCAGCTGGGATTGAACACAGCTGACCACATGATAAAGGGCTGCTGTGATTGGCCCTTTATCCCAATCTGTGATCAGCTGTGTCTGAAGGACACAGCGGTTACAGAGCACACCTGATGCATGTCACAGGCAGCGTGCAGGGGGGAGGGGTTCTGGGAGGGCATCCATAGACGACCACACTGCTGCCATCGTTCGGCTGTAGTGCAGTCGGCAAGTGGTTAAAGAGTAATTCCACTGTTGTTGAGAAAAAATATTCCCCTCTGGGTGTTCTGTGTACATTGCAGGGATTTTAACAAACTTTGTTGCAGATTCCTACCTTCTGTTATTAAGAAGAAATAGCTGTTTGTTTTTCTGTGTCCATGTGCTAAGTGAATCTGTATGAGAGTGGTTTTATAATTAACAATCAGCTGCTGCATCTGCAGGGCTCTTGTGAGAAAAATTTGCAAGGTCTGCATTAGGGCTGGGGAAAAAATCGATTTAAATCTTGAATCGAGTTGAGAGGTCAAATCAATTCAAAATTTAAGCAAATCGTTTTTTTTAGATTTTTTAGGCGAGTTTTTTAGGCGAGCTTTTAGGCGAGGCCGGACGCCGCGGACTAGGCCGAAGCCGTGGCCTCGCCTAAAAACTCCTGCCTGCAGCTCCCAAGGACCAGCGCTGACACCGCGCCGGTCCTCGCAGTGGCCTCGCCTAAAAACTCCTTCCCGCAGTTCCTCAGGACCGGCATGGTGTCCAAAAAAAAAATAAACCTCGATTCAAATTGTGTAGATCTCAAAAAGTCGCGCTAAGGCTAAAAGTGACAACAGGCGAATGCCTAGAAAGAGACTGATGTGAATATGAGGATTAAATGGTAGTCATTAAGTGAAAGTGTCAAGCACTATGAAAATAAAAATAAAAAATGCTAATATGTGGGTAAAACGTGGATAGTAATGGCTAGGCCTGTGGCGAAAAACAAATATTGCATGGCACAATCAGTGAACGGTAAATTCCTCTAGTGTCAATAGATACAATAATATACCTTAACTGTGACTACAAAGCTAAACCGTAATTGATATAGGAAAATGGTGTAACAACATAAGAAAAATAAAACCAAAAAAAGTCCGTAATCAAAAAGGACAATATTGAATAAAGTCCATCGCGGTGTCGTCGGGACGTAGCTCCCAAGGAGGAGGAGGAGCTACGTCCCGACGACACCGCGATACACAGACCTGGAGGACACGGGTTATCTTGGAGCCAGCCGGCTTTCTATATACATGCTTGTAATCTACCAAGTTTCTGTAAGTGCAACCTTTACTTTTTATTTAATAAATCGCTGGATTTTATGCTATGTGGAGCAATTTATTTTTTACATGGTAATACTCCCATAATTGCTGAGGCTGGTTGGAGTGAGTCCCTGGACCTGGACGTTGAGTACCTGCTTTAAAGAGCCCTGGCTGGGGTTGCAGCCATCCGCCTCCTGGGTCTCCTATAATTAAGAGACCATTTCCATCTGGTAAGAGGCAGCAATTTTTCTTAGAGGTGGAGGTTTATCTACGCACTCTATTTCTCACCACAGCGAGATCCTGTTACATTACCTCACAGAGCACCTGGAGATCAGTTTTAATCTATGCATGTCAATTCAATACGGATGGACTTTATTCAATATTGTCCTTTTTGATTACGGACTTTTTTTGGTTTTATTTTTCTTATGTTGTTGCACCATTTTCCTATATCAATTACGGTTTAGCTTTGTAGTCACGGTTAAGGTATATTATTGTATCTATTGACACTAGAGGAACTCACCGTTCAATGATTGTGCCATGCAATATTTGTTTTTCGCCACAGGCCTAGCCATTACTATCCACGTTTTACCCACATATTAGCATTTTTTATTTTTATTTTCATAGTGCTTGACACTTTCACTTAATGACTACCATTTAATCCTCATATTCACATCAGTCTCTTTCTAGGCATTCGCCTGTTGTCACTTTTAGCCTTAGCGCGACTTTTTGAGATCTACACTAATTTCAGCTTACTACTTTCTAGTCGCAGCTTTTTTCCAATCAGTGTAAGCGCAGTATTTATTTTTTTACTTTTTCGATTCAAATTGTGAATCGAGTTTTTTTTTTTTAAATCGCAGGATTTTTTTTATTTTAGAAAATCGCCCAGCTCTATTCTGCATCTCTTTGGGAGTATCTCCACTTTTTGTTGTAGGGGATGCTCAAAATCTGATTTGTATCTTAGTGCAGACTTCTGGGAAAATCAGTAAGCCTATCATACAAGCAGGAAATGACATATCTGTTCTGTACGCCATCTATGTACAGAATGCCTCCAGGTAGCCATATTGCATTACAGATATGACAACGCTGCAAATTGAAAACGAAAGGTCATTTTTTTAAAACATTCATTTACGATATGACTCATGTTGCAATTGTATACACTACATTAATTTATTAATTTATGAAAGTGGAGTTACTCTTTAAGGCTACATGCACACAGTCCTTTGGTCTATGTACACCCAATCGCAACATTTTCAGACACCTGGGAGGCACAGGTGCAGTGTCCAGCCCAGATGCCAGCAGCCTGTCAAAATCTACGACAGGCTGAAATACATAGCAGCTGGATGCAGTATCACGCTATACTCGCGTTTAGGACCTAAATGCATGTATGCATTCAGGGACATATGCCTGAATGTAGGAATTCTGTATGTGTGACAAGTAGACTTTAGCAGTCTTTTCTTTCTAATGCCCCGTACACACGATCGAAAATCGTACGAAAAATGCCGCATTCGAATTGATCGTACAATAATCGGATCATTAGTACAGAGCTTTCGAGAGCCGATCAGGACGGTTCATCCGATATTACTCTATTGGACATGCACGGAAATTTTTTTCGTACGATGCCAGATCGTACGATTTTCGTTTAATCGGTACTGCTATCGTTCGAAAATGCATTACAACACATGACATCACTTCCGAATTTTTAATCTGTCGTACGGGAATTTTCGGGACTTTAGTAAACTCATCAGATTCGACGTGAGATTAGCATGCAAAAAAAAACGGACGATCGTTCGTCCGATAATCGGATCGTGTGTATGGTGCTTAAGTCTTAAAATCTTTTTTTATTTTTCTCTTTGCAGGAATCATCTTGTGCCTACGTGCTGATAGTGACAGCGGTGTACTGGGTGTCGGAGGCTGTGCCACTAGGAGCTGCTGCATTGGTACCAGCGTTTCTCTTCCCTCTGTTTGGAGTGCTCAAGTCTAGTGAGGTCAGACATCTGTAAAAGCTAATATGTATAGCAACAGCAACTGACTGCGTGTATTCCTTCTCTGACACAGCACTATACATTCACATTTGGCATCCCAGCAATCCTATTGGCTGTACTGTATTATAATAGGGTTGAGCGATAAAATACGCAGTCATTGTGGTAGATATAATTTCAATTAAAAAAGATTTGTGGCTCAGAATTCTGCATTTGTATATCTAAAAGAATGCTCTTCAAATTGCAGCCTCCTACTATCCTTTCAGATGGGAGAGACTTGACTTCTTTCTAAGTGTTTGGTTTCCAGTCTCTTCTCCAGCTAAGGAGCCCATGTCAGTTCAGATATACCTGGACATCTTGGGAAAAAAATGTTTTCTCATTTTTAACATCATCCCTGGCCTCTTATTAGTTTCCTCAAACTTTGCTTATATTATTTTTTTTATTATTATTATTTTTTTAAATATGATTTTATTAATGCCCAACATGGGCAAAGATAAAACAATACAGACATATTACATCATTAAATATCTTAAACATTAAACATCAACTGTCTGAAGAGATGGGGCAAAGGCGGGGCTACAGATGTGTGATGATCTTGTGGTTCTTTATAAACTTATGACAGTTCCTGAGCTGGTATATGATAATAAAAGTCTATTACATATGTACAATTTTCCATTTAGAGGAACAGGTAAGACAAGGAAAATCAAGGTGTCCCTGTCTCCACATCTACTCCTCTTTTTCTTTTTCTATTACTCAACCTCTCCCACCCCTCCAGTTGCATCTTTCAACGAGAAAGTACATAGGGAAACTATATTATTTTTTTAAAGTGTATCTAAAGACAAACTTTTTTTTAGTTTTTGATGGAATATGGAAAGGTAGAACCCCTGTCAGACTTTTACTCCTGTCAGCAGCTTCAGCTCCAGTGATATCATGCCGCCAGGATGACAGCTGTCAGATGGACTGAAGATGGAAGCTTGGTAGGGGGTTCACTGCTCACTGTAGGTGCCCTGCTTATCCAGGACTGCCAATCCCCAGCCCTCACCATCAACTGCTGACACCAAGCATTGGGGCCCAAGGAGGTGAGGGGGAAGAGACACAGACACATGGACTGAGACAATGCACTGAACTTTTTCTTTGCCAATAAAACTGAACTCTGTGTTACTTACTACTGACACCGAAACTCTGTGTTAGTTACAAATAACCCCTGAACTTTATGTTACTTTTGACTCCTGTACTCTGTGTGCTACTTACTCCTGACCCTTGCACTTTCCACTGCTTAATCCAGACTGCTGTGATCTGCATTACTTACTATTGACTGCTGCACTCTTCATCATTTACTTGTAACCCTTGCACTCTGCATTCTTTTAACTCCTGGGCTCTGCATGCTGTTACTTACTTCTGGCCACTGAACTCTGAGTTACTTACTCTTGACCCCTGCTCTCTGCATTACTTATCATTAACTCCTGCACTCCGCATTACCTACCCCTGACCCCTGCGCTATGCATTACTTATTTTTGACCCCATCACTCTGTGTTACTTACTACTGACCCCTGCAATACTTTTTATTTCCCCCACCCTTCGCATTATATATTACTGACCCCTGCACTCTGTGTTACATACTCCTGACCCCCTTACACTGCATTAGTTATCACAGGCCCTGCACTTTGCAATACTTACTCCTGACCCCGGAATTCTACATTACTTACTACTGAGCTTTGAACCCAGGGTTGCTTGCTCCTGACCCCTGAATGCTGCGGATCTTACTTACTCTGCATTACTTACTGAATGAAAGTGAATGCCAAGTTTCTCACTGAAATTAAAAATGTGGGATAAGTTTATATGTTTACATTTACATTTGTATTATTATATTTTTCTATTTTTTTTAACAAACCTTAATTACTGTTTAAGAGGGCCTTGCTATTGAAAAAAGCATGCTGAACCCTGGTGATCTTTATTCAGTAGAGTGGCAGCGATGTGCCAGGTGCTGGAACGCTCTTTGTGTTCCAGCACCCAGCAATGAAAGAAACCAGTACTGTCAGGTGGAGTGATTTATGCCCAGAGCTGGTGCAAGGTTTTTTGACACCCTAGGCGAAACCTCATTTTGCCACCCCTCCCCTGGCTCCACCCCTGACTCCACCCCCTTTGCCATGCCCTTGTATACCCCACCTTTTTAATGAAGCGCCCATCAAATGCAGCCTAGCAGCCCCCATCAATGCAGCCTCACCAGCGCCCATCAATGCAGCCTCACCAGCGCCCATCAAATGCAGCCTCACCAGCGCCCATCAAATGCAGCCTCACCAGCGCCCATCAAATGCAGCCCCACCAGCGCCCATCAAATGCAGCCTTACCTCACCTGCGCTCATCAAATGCAGCCTCACCAGCGCCCATAAATCAATGTTTGCCTGCTTCAATTCATTCGGGAGTCAGGACACAGACACAGTCCTCCACCACCGTTGCGCATCTGACACTATGTGCGAACAGAGCAGCGGCAGCCTGCAGATGCTGAGACTTAGTTGCTTGCTGCAGAGAGGAGAGAGTAGGAACACCAGCGCCCGGGCGCCCCCCAGCAGCAGTGCGCCCTAGGCGGCTGCCTAGTTTGCCTAGTGGTAGCACCGGCCCTGTTTATGCCTGAAAGTTAAACTATACAGTCTATTTCTTGTTAAAAAAAAAAAAACTATACAGTCGTGGCTCAAATGGGTGCAAGAGCTTGGAACGTGGGCATGTGTTCAGGTAATGATTGCTAATTACATACATTTTGGGGCTGATTTTAATCCCACACTGCATTCCATACACCATGAAGCAACAGCATAATTTAAATCTATTAATTTTCTCTTTACACTTTGCTTGTTGTTCCACATGTCTGTGACTAATGGTTTGAGGTGAAGGCATGTTAAAAAAAGAGGTGTAGTTTGTGGGTGTGGCTATAAATAAGAGTGTCATTTTTGGGGTGGGGTTTAAGGTGGGAGTGGTCAGTAGGGTGGTCCTGGATTAATTTTAAAAATCTGGTAACCTTATTTAATGGGGACTAGGGATGAGCTTTGTGTTTGAGTCGAACCCATGTTCGACTCGAACATCGTGTGTTCGGTTGTTCGTCGAATTACGAACGATATGGGTCGTTCGCGCCAAATTCGAGTGGCGCGTCATGGCCCATAATTCACTGCGGCATCGCAGTGCATTGCTGGCTGATGATTGGCCAAGCATGCGCTATGACCCGCATGTTTGGCCAATCACAGCGCTGTGTGTACAGAGAGCTGTAATTGGCCAAAGCCAGGCAAATTTCCCTGCCCCAGCTGCTGTACCGCCAAAAGAAGTTCGCTCCCAGCCATCCACATGCCTAGCGGTTAAATGCTAGCTTGGCAAAATTGCTAGCACTTCAACTGCTACCTTTTCAGTTGGTAGACTCTGCCGTGAGTTTGTGGAATGTGCGGTTCATCAGTGGCAAGTTCCCAAACGCCACGTTTTCTCACGGAAGGCGATTCCGGCTCTCTACCGGCATGTGGAAGGCAATGTCTTGGCCCTGCTGGACAGGGCGGTCAGCGGTAAGGTGCATATTTCCGCTGACTCATGGTCCAGCAGGCATGGACAGGGATGTTACCTAAGTTTCACGGCGCATTGGGTGACTCTGCTGGCAGCTGGGAAGGATGCAGGACAAGGTGCAGTAAGGTAGGAGGTTGTTCCGCCACCACGCCTCCAAAATGCCAGTACTGGTGATTCTGACACACCTCCCTCCTCCACCCCCTCCTCTTCTTCTTCCTCCATGGCCTCTTCCTGCGCTTTGTCCTCGGTACTAGCGGTGCTCCGTAGGCGTTCAAGGGGCTAAGCAAGTACGCAGGCCAAAAGATGCCATGCGGTGCTTGAGCTGGTGTGCTTGGGGGACAGGAGCCACACTGGGGCAGAGATTCTGTCAGCTCTGCAGGGGCAGGTTCAGAGGTGGTTGACGCCACGCCAACTTAAGGCAGGAATGGTGGTTTGCAACAATGGCACCAACCTCCTCTCCGCCCTCTGACAAGGACAACTGACCCATGTGCCCTGTTTGGCTCACGTCCTTAACTTGGTGGTGCAGCAGTTCTTGGGCAGGTATCCGGGCTTATAAGATGTCCTTAGGCATTGCCAGGAAAGTCTGTGTGCATTTCTGCCAGTCAAATAATGCCAGTGCTCGGCTGGCAGACCTCCAAAAGGAATTTAACCTGCCCAAGAACCGCCTAATCTGTGACATGCCCACCAGGTGGAACTCAACGTTGGCCATGCTGCAGCTGCTGCACACACAGCAGAGGGCCATCAATGAGCACCTGTGCGACTATGGCACCAGGACAGGGTCAGGGGAGCTTGTTTTTTTTCCCCACGCCAGTGGGCCATGATCAGGGATGCATGCACTGTCCTGTCACCATTTGAGGAGGCCACGAGGATGGTGAGCAATGACAGTGCATGCATCAGTGACACTTTCCCCCTTGTCCACCTGTTGGAGCACACGCTGCGTGGAATAATGGACAGGGCACTTGAGGCATAACAGAGGCAGGACGAGGAGGACTTCCTTAGCTTTTAAGGCCCCCTTTATGCAGACAGTGTTCCTGCGTGCCCGCCAATCACACAGGAAGAGGACGAGGAGAAGGAGGAGGAGGATTGTGTCAGCATGAAGGTGGAGCCTGGCACTCAGCATTAGCAGCAGTCTTTAAGGGATCATTTACAGTCCCAAGAAACCCATGGACTTGTACGTGGCTGGGAGGAGGTGGCTGCGGATCATGTCGTCCTTAGTGACCCAGTGGACTACGGACCGAATGCCTCAGAAAACCTACACTGCATGGCCTCCCTGATCCTTCAAAGCCTGCGGAAGGATCCTTGTATTCGTGGTATCAAGGAGAGGGATCAATACTGGCTGGCAACCCTCCTTGATCCACGTTACAAGGGTAAGGCTGCGGACCTTATCTTGCCATCAAAGTGCAAAGCTTTCCCAGAGACTGGGAGGTTACAAACTCCTGTTCCTGGACAACGTGTTGCTGAGGCTTCGGTCAGTCAAAGAAGGAGCAGTGGAGAAGGTGGCTATCTGACCGATGTGTTCAGACAATTTTTTAGTCCGCAGCCCCAAGGTATGATCGGTTTCAGCAACCATCGCCAGCATCTGTTTTACATGGTGCAGGAATACCTAGAGGCAAGATCTGACTTGGACACCTTTCCCACCGAAAATCCTCCGGGTTACTGGGTCTTGAGGATGGATCACTGGCCAGAGCTTGCACAGTATGCAATTGAACTACTGGCCTGTCCTGCATCCAGCGTTCTTTCGGAACGCACAATCAGTGCTGCTGGAGGCTTTGTAACCGATCACAGGGTGCGTCTGTCCACTGACTCGGTCTATCGACTGACCTTCATAAAAATGAATCAGTCTTGGATCACCACCAGCTACCAAGCACCTGATGCTGATGTAACCGAATAATTTTTTTTGAAATGTCAGATTCCTTTAAGACTGCCTATGCTGATGCTGAGTGACTATCCTGTTATGCCGAGTGATTATCCTCTTCCTCCTCAATGATCATGCTGATAGCTTGTAAGAACATTTTTGGTTCTGGGCGCCGCCACCAGTGGCTAAGGCCCAATTTTTTAGCCCCTGTTTAACAGGGGCGTGTAATTACAATTTTTGATGCAATATTTTGCAGGAGGGTTCTTGCTGCGCTCAACTAGAGTATCTGTGAGGGGTTGCAGTGTTGTGGCACCAGCACCAGTGCCTAAGGCCCAATTTTTCAGCCCTTGTTTAACAGGGGAGTGTAATTACAATTTTTGATGCAATACTTTGCAGTAGGGCTTGTCCTGCGCTCCAACTAGAGTATCTGTGAGGGGTTGCAGTGTTGTGCCACCAGCACCAGTGCCTAAGGCCCTATTTTTCAGCCCCTGTTTAACAGGGGCGTGTAATTACAATTTTTGATGCAATACTTTGCAGCAGGGCTCGTTCCAGACCTCCAACTAGAGTATCTGTGAGGGGTTGCAGTGTTGTGGCACCAGTGCCTAAGGCCCAATTTTTCTGCCCCTGTTCAACAGGGACATGTAATTACAATTCTTGATTTAATATTTCACAGCAGGGCCCATTCCAGCGCTCACCAAGAGTAACTGTGAGGACTTACAGTGTTGTGGCACCAGCACCACCAAAGGCCCAATTTTTCTGCCCCTGTTCAACAGGTGCATATAATTACAATTCTTAATCTAATATTTCACAGCAGGGCCTGTTCCAGCTCCTACCAAGAGTAACTGTGAGCACTTACAGTGTTGTGGCACCAGCACCACCACCATCACCAAAGGCTCAATTTGTCTGCCCCTGTTCAACAGGGGCATGTAATTACAATCCTTGATCTAATATTTCACAGCAGGGCCCTATGAGGGCTTACAGTGTTGTGGCAACACCAACACCTAAGGCCCAAATTTCTGCAGAGTATATAGGGCAGGCCCCTACTCTCAAGCATCCAACTTACAAACGACTCCTACTTGCAAACGAAAGGCGACAACAGGAAGTGAGATGAAATTTACCCCTAGAAAGGGAAATTCTCTCCTGTAAGAGTTAATATGGGAAAAACGTTTCTCCTTTCCACTGATGCTTTATCACCAATCCTTGTTTCACTAAAAACCCCAAATTTTCTAAAAACATTTGTCATTGGGACAGAAAGTGAGGTGAAATCTTCTGAAGAGGAGCACAGAGAGCAAAACAAATGTCACAGGGTTGATAACCCTTCCCTATGTTTTCCAAAAAGCTTAAAATAGATTCTTTTGCTGGAGCTACACACGTTAAAAATGTACCAGTTCAAAATTACAAACAGATTCTACTTAACAACAAACCTACAGTCCCTGTCTTGTTTGCACCGCCTGTTTACTGCTGTTCAGAGTATAAAGGGCCCGGTGGCCCCACGCCTTTTTTTAATTTGGGTGTGGGGTTCCCCTAATATCCATACAAGACCCAAAGGGCCTGGTAATGGACTGGGGGGTACCCATGCCGCTTGTCTCACTGATTTTCATCCATATTGCCAGGACCCGACATTACATTAAAGCCGCAAGCAGTTTTAAATGACTTTTATTCCTTTAAAAATGCCATTTTGTGCAGGGACTGTTCTAAGCACGGGAAACATGCGCTACTTTATAGGCATACTATAAACACCCCCCAGGTACGATATTTAAAGGAATATTTCACTTTTTTTTTACTTTAAGCATCATTAAAATCACTGCTCCTGAAAAACCAGACGTTTTTGAAACTTTTTTTTGCATTGATACATGTCCCCTGGGGCAGGACCCGGGTCCCCAAACCCTTTTTTAGGACAATGCCATGCAAATTAGCCTTTAAAATTAGCACTTTTGATTTTGAATGTTCGAGTCCCATAGACGTCAATAGGGTTCTAACGTTCGTGCAAATTTTCGGTCCGTTCGCAGGTTCTGGTGCGAACCGAACCGGGGGGTGTTCGGCTCATCCCTAATGGGGACACCTGTCACCTTTTTCTTTGACAACTGTCAAGGGCATTTTCTTTTAATGTCTGGCTGTGTCCCTGTGACAGGAAGTTAATAAATACAGTGGGTACAATAATTATTTGATCCCCTGCAGATTTTGTAAGTTTGCCCACTTACAAAGAAATGAAGGGTCCATAATTTTTATCATAGGTGAATTTTATATAATAGAGACAGAATATCATACAAAAATCCAGAAAAAAACACATGATACAAATGTTATAAGCTGAGTTGCAGTTCAGTGAGTAAATAAGTATTTGATCCCCTACCAACCAACAATAATTCTGGCTCCCACAAACTGGCTACAGTATGTGCTCATGTGGTACACAGATTAGTCCAGTCAATTTAAGGTGCTCCTAACGACAACTCGTTATGTTTATAAAAGACACCTCTCCACAGAATCTCTTTCTTCCATTCAAACCTCTCCATCATGGGCAAGACCAAAGAGCCTTCAAAGGACTTCAAAGATAAAATTGTAGACCTGCAAAAGGCTGGAATGGGCTACAAGACCATTAACAAGAAGCTTGCTAAAAAGGAGACAACTGTCGAATCGATTATTTGCAAATTGAAGAAATACAAAATAACCACCAATCGCCCGGTCTGGAGCTCCATGCAGGATTTCACATTATGGGGTAAGGATGTTCATGAGAAAAGTGAGGGATCGGCCCAGAACTACATGGGAGGAGCTTGTGAATGATCTCAAGGCAGTTGGGACCACAGTCACCAAACACACAATTGGTAACTCAATACACCACCATCGATTGAAATCCTGCAGCGCCCACAAGGTTCCCCTCCTCAAGAAGGCATATGTACAGGCCTGTCTGTTTGCCTGTTTGCCAATGAACATCTAAATGATTCAGAGAAGGATTGGGAGAAAGTGCTGTGGTCAGATGAGACCAAAATTGAGCTCTTTGGCATTAACTCAACTCGCCATATTTGGAGGAAGAAAAATGCTGACTATGACCCTAAGAACACCATCCCTACAGTCAAGCACGGAGGAGGAAACATTATGCTTTGAGGCTGTTTCTCAGCTAAAGGTACAGACTGACTTTGCCGAATTGGAGGGGCCAATGGATGGGGCCATGTATCGTAAAATCTTGTATGAGAACCTTCTTCCCTCAGAAAACTGAAGATGGGTCGTGGATGGGTCTTCCAGCATGACAATGACCCAAAACATACCGCCAAGGCGTGGCTCAAGAAGAGGCACATTAAGGTCATGGAGTGGCCTAGCCAGTCTCCAGAACTTAATCCTATAGAAAATTTATGGAGGGAGCTGAAACTTTGAGTTGCCAAGTGACAGCCAAGAAACCTTAAGGATTTAGAGAAGATCTGTAAAGAAGAGTGGACCAAAATCCTTCCTGAAATGTGTGCAAACCTGGCAACCAACTACAAGAAAGGCCTTACCTCTGTGCTTGCCAACAAGAGTTTCTCCACCAAGTATTAAGTCCTGTTTTGGTTGAGGATCAAATATTTATTTTACTCACTATACTGCAACTCAATTTATAACATTTCTATCATGTATTTTCTGGATTTTTGGTTGATAGTCTGTCTCTATCATCTAAAATACACCTATGACAAAAAATATATACCCTTCATTTTTTTGTAAGTGGGCAAATTTACAAAATCTGCAGGGGAAATAATTATTTTTTCCCACTGTATACAGTGCTTTGAAAAAGTATTTATACCCCTTGAAATTTTCCACATTTTGTCATGTTACAGAGAAAAACATAAATTTATTTTATTGGGATTTTATGTGATAGACCAACACTACATTGCACATAATTGTGAAGTGGAAGGAAAATGCTAAATGGTTGACAAATTTTTTTACAAATAAATATGTGAAAAGTGTGGCATGCATTTGTATTCTGCCCCCTTTACTGTGATACCCCTAACTAAAATCTAGTGGAGCCAATTGCCTTCAGAAATCACCTAATTAGTAAATAGAGTCCACCTGTGTGTAATTTAATCTCAGTATAAATACAGCTGTTCTGTGAAGCCTTCAGAGGTGTGTTAGAGAAGCTTAGTGAACAAACAGCATCATGAAGGCAAAGGAACACACCAGACAGGTCAGAGATACAGTTGTGGGGAATTTTAAAGCAGGGTTAGGTTCTAAAAAAAAAATCCCAAGCTTTGAACATCTCACGGAGTACTGGTCAATCCAAAAATGGAAAGAGTATGGCACAACTGTAAACCTACCAAGACATGGCCGTCCACCTAAACTCACAGGCCGGGCAAGGAGAGCATTCATCAGAGAAGCAGCCAAGAGGCCCATGGTAGCTTTGGATGAGCTGCAGAGATCCACAGCTCAGGTGGGAGAATCTGTCCACAAGACAACTATTAGTTGTGCACTCTACAAACCTGGCCTTTATGGAAGAGTGGCAAGAAGAAAGCCATTATTGAAAGAAAGCCATTATAAGTCCTGTTTGCAGTTTGCGAGAAGCCATGTGGGGGACACAGCAAACATGTGGAAGAAGGTCCTTTGGTCAGATGAGACCAAAATTGAACTTTTTGGCCTAAAAGCAAAAAAGCTATGTGTGGCGGAAAACTAACACTGCACATCACCCTGAACACACCATTCCCACTGTGAAACATGGTGTTGGCAGCATCATGCTGAGGGGATGCTTTTTTTAAGCAGGGACAGGGAAGCTGGTCAGAGTTGATGGGGAGATGGATGGAGACAAATACAGGGCAATCTTAGAAGAAAACCTGTTAGAGTTTGCTAAAGATTTGAGACTGGGGCGGAGGTTCACCTTCCAGCAGGACAACGACCCTAAAAATACAGCCAGAGGTACAATGGAATGGTTTAGATCAAAGCATATTCATGTGTTAAAATGGCCCAGTCAAAGTCCAGACCTAAATCCAATTGAGAATCTGTGACAAGACTTGAAAATTGCTGTTCACAAACACTCTCCATCCAATCTGACAGAGCTTGAGCTATTTTGCAAAGAAGAATGGGCAAAAATATCACTCTCTAGATGTGCCAAGCTGGTAGAGACATCCCCAAAAAGACTTGCAGCTGTAATTGCAGCGAAAGGTGGTTCTACAAAGTATTGACTCAGGGCGGCTGAATAAAAATGCATTCCACACTTTTCAGATATTTATTTGTTACTAAACATTGAAAAACGGGGCGTGGTCAGGCAGCGGATGTAGCCGGACGCACCTTCGGTTCTCTCTGCCGAAACTCCGCTCTTTAATCCTGAAGACTCACCTTACAGGTCTGCAGACATGACTAGCCGGTTGTCGAGTGCTACCCTGCTCTTAACGGTACGTTCACTGCCTGATGTCCGCCGCAAGAAGACAGAACGCGGCCCGGACCGCGGACAGCATGGTCCAAAATGGCGCCCAGGCACAGCGCTCTGCCAAAGAGCTCCATATAGAAGCAGCAGAAAAGTTGTTCTCTAGGCCCCTTGCTACGGATCCTGCCACCTCATCTGGCACACCGGAGGACTCGTCTGGAGGTATATCCGAAGATGATGAAACAGTGCCCCTGGAGGATGACAGCGGATCGGGGTTTGCTTGGGACGCAGTAAGTACCCCAGAGGGTGGTTCCACTAGGCCTCATGTCCCCACCAGCCCCACTGTTGACAACAAACCCTCACTCAGAGATTTTTTTGCGGCAGTAAATACATGCAACGCTTCTCTGACAGCCCTTACAGCTGAGATAAGGGAGGTAAAAGCCGAAACTACTTTCCTGTGGCAAGACACCCAAAAGCTTAGGGAAAGAACCTCTGCATTAGAAGGGAGAGTCAGCTCCATAGAAGACGACATGGCGCCCATGCAAAAGGACCTCACTTACAATAATCATCTCCTCACACAGCATTCCTCTCGTTTAGAGGAATTAGAGAACAGAATGAGAAGAAATAATATTAGAGCGATTGGGCTGCCTGAAAGAGTAGAAGGAAGGAATCTGGTGGAGTTTATTGAAAAATGGCTAGTGGCTGCTTTTGACAAGGATGGGTTTACCCCCATGTTCTCTGTGGAGCGGGCACACAGAGTCCCAGCTCGGCCTCTGCAACTGGGAGCCCCTCCAAGACCCTTTCTATTCAAGCTTCTTCATTATAAAGACAGAGATGCAATACTGCACAATGCCAGGATTAAACCGGAGGCCCTAAAAATTGACACCAAAATATCCTTTATTCCAGACTTTTCTGCTGAACTGCAGAGGCAGCGCACAAAGTTTATGGATGTCAAACAACGCCTTAGGTCCCTTGATTTGAAATACGATATGCTGTACCCTGCCCGTCGTTGAGAATGGCCGTTACATTTTTCTTTTGTGTTCCCTTTACGGGACTAAATGTATATTGGCAGGATTGTACATTCCACCTCCATTCTCAACTAGCCTCCTCAAAAATTTAGCAGACTTTATGTCCCACTTTCCGGGCGTGCCGGTCTTGGTCATAGGGGACTTTAACAATTACATTGACCATGATAGGGACAAGCTGCATGCCCGGACGGGGGACAGGTCACAGAGACGACACAGTCTTACCCCATTTGCTCACCTTCTGTCAGAGATGGGTCTTACTGATTTCTGGAGAATGCGTAACCAAGAAGCCAGGGTGTATTCATGCCAGTCAGCCTCAGTAGGGGGTTTATCCAGAATTTATCTAGAGTTAGGGAACGACCTTCTTTCACCATTGGTTGAATCCTCGCAATATCACACCAGACAGGTGTCGGATCATTCCCCATTCTCGATAGACTTACGGGTGGGGGCGGTTAAAGGTAATTCCCCATGGAAACTTAACCCCTTCTAGATATCACTTATCCCGGACCCTGACCCGATACCAGAACTTCTCAAAAAAATTTTCAGACATAATATTGACTCAACAACTATAGGTACGGTGTGGGAAACAGCAAAGGCATATCTACGCGGACAGTTTATCAAAGTGATATCCCAGATTAAAACTTCTTCTAAAAAATTGGAGACGTCAGTATTAGAGGAAGCGCAGCGCTCAGAGGCAAGATATGTAGCTGACCCTTCTGATGACACAAAAAGTTCATGGTTTGCAGCTCAATCCATGCTTAGGAACTTATCTCTACAGTTGGCAGAAAACAAAATATTTTTTATAACAGCAAAGTCACTTTGAGGAAGGGGAAAATATAGGACATATATTAGCAATGCTGGCTAAATCGTCATCACATGTAGGGGCAGTGAATGACGCACAGGGTACACCATGTTATACAACTAAATCCATCATAGATGTTTTTAAACAATTTTTCCAAGATGTTTATTCTTCTAAAGTTCAACCCTCCCAGGAAGATATCTGCTCATTTTTAGACAAATATCCCATTCCATGTTTATCCGCTTCAGACTCGGCCCTGCTCAATGCCCCTCTAACAGAAGATGATTTGTTTAGAAGCCCTGGCACATGCACAAAACGGCCGGGCACCTGGGGCTGACAGCCTTCCCTCAGAAGTGTACAAGCGTTATACTGCACAACTCATTCCAATCCTCCTAAAAGTTTACAACAAGGCTTTTCAGAAAGGGACTCTTCCTACCTCTATGAACGAGGCCCTTATAGTAGTACTGTTGCAAAGATGCTTTATCACCAGACTCGTACAGGCTTATCTCACTACTCACATTTGATGTCAAACTACTGGCTAGTAGGGATGAGCTGAACACCCCCCTGTTCAGTTCGCACCAGAACTTGCGAACAGGCAAAACATTTTTCGAACACGCAAACTACGTTAAAGTCTATGTGAGACGAACATGAATAATCAAAAGTGCTAATTTTAAAGGCTTATATGCAAGTTATTGTCATAAAAAGTGTTTGGGGACCTGGGTCCTGCCCCAGGGGATATGGATCAATACAAAAAAAAGTTTTAAAAACGGCCGTTTTTTCAGGAGCAGTGATTTTAATAATGCTTAAAGTCAAACAATAAAAGTGTAATATTCCTTTAAATTTCGTACCTGGGGGGTGTCTATAGTATGCCTGTAAAGGGGCGCATGTTTCCCGTGTTTAGAACAGTCTGACAGCAAAATAACATTTCAAAGGAAAAAAAGTCATTTAAAACTACTCGTGGCTATTAATGAATTGCCGGCCTGACAATACACATAAATGTTCATTGATAAAAACGGCATGGGAACCCTGAACCAAAATTTAAATGACGTGGAGGCCCCCTAAATTCCATACCAGGCCCTTCAGGTCTGGTAGGGATATTAAGTGGAACCCCGGCCAAAAGGGAGGGAAGAAGACGCCACGGAGGAAGATGCCGGACGAGAACCAGAAGAACCAGAAGAAGAAGAAGATGGAGGAAGAAACCGAAGGAAGATAGAAGATAGAAGATAGAAGAAAGAAGATAGAAGAAAGAAGAAACATTTAAATAAAGGAATTGTCAAAAACTGTCTCTTGTCATTTTTAACATTTTTGACAGTTTTTTTGTGAAATGGTAGGGGTACTTTTGTACCCCCTTACCATTTCACACAGGGGGGAGGGTCGGGATCTGGGGGTCCCCTTGTTAAAGGTGGCTTCCAGATTCCGATAAGCCCCCCGCCCACAGACCCCCACAACCACCGGGCAAGGGTTGTGGGGATGAGGCCCTTGTCCCCATCAACATGGGGACAAGGTGTTTTGGGAGGCTACCCCAAAGCACACTCCCAATGTTGAGGGCATGTGGCCTGGTACGGTTCAGGAGGGGGGGCACTCTCTCGTCCCCCCCTCTTTTCCTGCGGCCTGCCAGGTTGCGTGCTCGGATAAGGGTTTGGTATGGATTTTTGGGGGGACCCCACGCCATTTTTTTTTATTTTGACGCAGGATTTATCTTAAAATCCATACCAGACCTGAAGGGTTTGGTATAGATTTTGAGGGGGACCCCACGCCATTTTTAAAAAAAAATTTGGCCGGGGTTCCCCTTAATATCCATACCAGACCTAAAGGGCCTGGTATGGAATTTAGGGGGGCCCCCACGTCATTTTTTTTTTTATTTGGTTCGGGGTTCCCCTGTGAGGAATTCCCATGCCATTTTTATCAATGAACTTTTATGTGTATTGTCGGACCGGCAATTCATTAATAGTAGTAGTTGTAAATGACTTTTTTTCCTTTGAAATGTCATTTTGCTGTCAGACTGTTCTAAACACGGGAAACATGCGCCCCTTTACAGGCATACTATAGACACCCCCCAGGTACGAAATTTAAAGGAATATTACACTTTTATTTTTTCACTTTAAGCATTATTAAAATCACTGCTCCTAAAAAAAACGGCTGTTTTTAAAACTTTTTTTTGCATTGATCCTTGTCCCCTGGGGCAGGACCCAGGTCCCCAAACACTTTTTATGACAATACCATACATATAGGCCTTTAAAATTAGCACTTTAGATTTATTCCATAGACTTTTAAAGGGTGTTCCGTGGCTTTCGAATTTGCCGCGAACACCCCAAATTTTTGCTGTTCGGCGAATCGGCGAACAGCCAATGTTCGAGTCTAACATGAGTTCGACTCGAACTCGAAGCTCATCCCTACTGGCTAGGGTACTGGCAAATAGACTGGCCAAACGTATTCAACAGGTGATCCACAGAGATCAATCTGGCTTTATACCGACAAGATCTACATCTCAAAACCTGCGTAGATTATTTCTTAACCTACAGATCCCCACTGACAATCCAGGTAATAGGGCCATCTTCTCTTTGGATGCCACTAAAGCATTCAATAGCGTTGAATGGCCCAATTTATGGGAGGTGCTGGCCAGATTTGGGGTAGGTACATCATTTTTAAAATGGGTTCAGTCGCTCTATAGCTCCCCATCAGCGAGAATGCGCATTAATGGAGATGTGTCCGATTCCTTCAGGCTCCACAGAGGCACGCGACAGGGGTGCCCATTGTCACCCCTGTTGTTTGCCCTCGCCTTGGAACCCTTGGCCATACATATTAGAGCTGCACAGAATATCACAGGATTTTGACGTGAACCTAGACAAGATGTTATATCTTTATACGCGGATGACACACTGATCTACCTGCGAGACACTGACAGTTCCCTGAAGAATGTGATGAGCCTGATAGCTGATTTTGGAAAGCTGTCAGGTTTTAGCATTAATTGGAATAAGTCGGTACTTATGCCCCTGGACCCCTTGCCGAGACCCTTACCTGACTGTGCTGAGGACATAGTTGTGGTTGAGGAATTACGATACTTAGGTATACAAGTGACCCCGGACCCCACTCAATACCTCTAGCTAAATATGGTTCCATTGCTTAGAAGACTCAGACTGAAATGCTCTACATGGAAAAAGTTACCCCTCACAGTTACCGGGAGAGTTAATTTAATTAAAATGGTATGGGCCCCTCAACTTCTTTATATATTCCACAACTCCCCTATATGGATAACACACAAATGGTTCACTCAAATAGACACTCAGTTCAGAGACCTTATCTGGGGCAACAAACCTGCGCGAATCAGTTTGAACTCTTTACAATTAGCTAAAGATCAGGGTGGCATGGCAGTACCACACGCCAGATATTATTTTATAGCCTCCCAGCTGCAACACCTAGGTAATTGGGGGGGAGTAGACACTTCAGACCCAATTAGATCCTTGCTGGTACCTAACAAATCCAGTCTCTCCGCTTTGACCCATTTAGAAGCAGGATTCACATATTTGCCAAACACTCTCCCCACAATTATATTGTATAGGTCCCTTTTTAAAATAAGGGGGGTATGCTTCTTTACCCCCATATAGAGAAATAAATATTTTAAGGAACTTTTCAAGCTTGAGGATTTTCGCCCTTGGGAGGAAGCAGGCATTCATTACATTACACAATTGTATACTGGAACCATACCTAAATCCTTTGCAGATATCAGAGAGGAATTCTCCCTTCACAGGAATCAATGTTATAAATACCTACAATTGAGACATGCAATTCAATGTGAGGGTAGAATATCTCCACTCGTACCGACGGCGCATCCTTTGATGAATGATGTACTGTTGACAGATTAGAGGAAAGGTATGATATCCAGGGTATATACTAGATTGACTAACTTCACACATGAAGCTAGTGCACTCCCCTGCAGAAGGGGGTGGGAACGAGACTTGGGACCTATAGATGGAGACACTTGGGAGCTATGTCTGACATCTGCACCTTTGGTGTCAGTATCTGCATCGCAGAGATTATCTCATCTTTATCTATTACATAGGGTATACAGAAGTCCAGCTAGACTACATAAGTGAGGATTTAGAGAAACATCATTGTGTCCAAAATGTAGTGACCATAATGGTGATCTATTACATAAGATGTGGAAGTGCCCAAAGCTCTTCAGGTATTGGCAATATGTTCTCAATTCTATTGCACAAGTATACCAGTTTCCAATCCTGCAGGATCCAATTGTGTGCCTACTTGGTGCCTTGGAGATACCTTCACTCTCACCAAACGGTCATATTGCTGTATTACACTTATTATATATAGCCCGCAAGGGAAATGCGAGGCTCTGGATAACTCCAAGGGTACCAATGGGTAGACAATGGGTGGAGCTGGTGAATAGGTTGCTAACACATGAGAAGCTTACCTATCAACACCGTAACGTCCTGAAGAAATTCTATTCAATGTGGCAACCATGGTTGGATACTCCAGGACTGGGCCCAACCCAGTTAGTGATGGACAGACTTCTACAAATGTAAATGTGAGGTTGAGGGGGCTCGGGTGTGTTACATACTGGGGTATGGTATATGTCTACAGTGGATTGTGAGAGGTGTCGTGGTGAATGTATCATACTCTTTAATAGGTTAGGTTGTTTAGATAACCTTATACCCTATAGGGGTTTAGTTGTTTCATCCCTTTTTCTTTCTTTTTGATACACTAAACTTTACATCTGTTAATTGGTCATTAATACACTCAGGATATACAGTCCAGTTAATGCTCTTTTAATTTAACCATGGTCAAGCAGCATAGTATAATATAGTGCTTACATGTTTATAGTAGTTCAAGCTATTATATATTTGTAAATGTATAACCTAACAGAATGAAAATGATACTGCATTTGAATTTCTTGCTGCACATGTCTTCTGACTGCATGTATATTTTCTGGTTTTTATACAATAAACTCATTTTTTTTTCTGATTTAAAAAAAAATATTGAAAAACATTTATCATTTTCCTTCCACTTCACTATTATGTGTCACTTTGTGTTGGTCTATCAAATAAAATCCCAATAAAATACATTTACGTTTTTGGTTGTAACATCAGAAAATGTGGAACATTTCAAGGGGTATGAATACTTTTTCAAGGCACTGTATCCCCAATGGGACACACAGCTACACAAAAAAAAACAAAAAAAAAAAACAAGAACACAGGAGCTTTAAACATTCTCTACTCAATTTGAAAACGAAAAACATTTTACTTTAGATACATTAAAGAAGGAAACTCTCCTAATCCTATCCACTTAAACTGATCTATCTTGCTGTAGAAATAAGAGATCCGCAGAGACTGGGGTAACAAACTCTGGCATGCTTTTTGTTAGCCTTTATCAGACACCACGGCAATGCTTTGAGAAATCTGCATCGCATTTCTGCACAGGGTCACTGGGGGGCCTAATTTTTGTTCTGTGTCTTTAGGGCTGATTTCTGAGTTTTTGCAACTCTTGGACAGTGTGTTAAACTAATCCGTACTTGGAGTTACATTTTGCGCTCATGGCTGAATATTACATTCTGGGAATTTTTGCAAAGCTTGATCTGTTTATTTTATACACAGCAATAACAAAAGACAGATCTGGACCTGGACTTTTAGGCCTTGGCCTTCTTCCCTTTGTCTGGAGCTTCCCGGCGTTCATGATTAAACCCAGTGTTACTGGTGCCTCTGCCGCAAAACCCAGCCATTTAATTTTACCAGCATATTTTATGAACCTTGCATAAACTAACTACCTGCTCTTCTAGAACTACAGGTCCCCATCATAAGTATTTCATCTGTGTATTTGGCTGTTGGCCTGGAGTTCAGCTTTAACATTACCCCATATTCATTCAGTGGATGGAATCCAAGAGCTGATATTACTTCGGTATCTGAAAAATAATTCACCAAACATATCAACAATAAATATTGGGGAGAAATAATATCACAAAACAAGTAGCTAATAACCAAAAGAGTGCTGAATAACGAACACAACAGATGGTAAAGGGAATGTGGGATCTTGATATACGGTAATTTATCTTATACATTAATGTTTTAGAAGTTATTTTCATATGTAAAATTTGTATCCATTATATATGTTCATACAGTATATACACAATCAGCCATGACATTATGACCACTGAGAATCAAAGTGAATAACAATGATTATTTTATTACAATGGCATCTGAAAGTAGGTGGGATATAATAGCCAGCAAGTGAATGTGTTGTCCATGAGGTTGATGTGTTGAAAGTAGAGAAATTGGCAATTTCAGTGACTTTGGCAAGGACCAAATTCATTCCTCCCAGCTTTTTGAGATGGGAACGAGGGATACCTATCAGCAAAAGTATATAGGCATAGGACACACACCCTGCCACACCCCCTAAAGGAGAATTATGCAAAAAAAAATGGGTAAATACACAATTATACATACAGAATTATGCTACGGATACCATGATTTTTTTACATACAGTAGCTACGGAAAGTATTCAGACCCCCTTAAATTTTTCACTCTTTGTTATATTGCAGCCATTTGCTAAAATCATTTAAGTTCATTTTTTTTGTACACACAGCACCCCATATTGACGGAAAAACACAGAATTGTTGACATTTTTGCAGATTTATTAAAAAAGAAAAACTGAAATATCACATGGTCCTAAGTATTCAGACCCTTTGCTCAGTATTTAGTAAAAGTGCCCTTTTGATCTAATACAGCCATGAGTCTTTTTGGGAAAAATGCAACAAGTTTTTCACACCTGGATTTGGGGATCCTCTGCCATTCCTCCCTGCAGATCCTCTCCAGTTCTGTCAGGTTGGATGGTAAACGTTGGTGGACAGCCATTTTTAGGTCTTCCCAGAGATGCTTAATTGGGTTTAAGTCAGGGCTCTGGCTGGGCCATTCAAGAACAGTCACGGGATTGTTGTGAAGCCACTCCTTTGTTATTTTAGCTGTGTGCTTAGGGTCATTGTCTTGTTGGAAGGTAAACCTTCGGCCCAGTCTGAGGTCCTGAGCACACTGAGGAAGATTTTCGTCCAAGATATCCCTGTACCTGGCCGCATTCATCTTTCCCTCGATTGCAACCAGTTGTCCTCTCCCTGCAGCTGAAAAACACCCCCACAGCATGATGCTGCCACCACCCTGCTTCACTGAAGGGTTCTGGTCATCCCAAACGTCTTCCATTTAAGGATTATGGAGGCCACTGTGCTCTTAGGAACCTTAAGTGCAGCAGAAATGTTTTTGTATCCTTGGCCAGATCTGTGCCTTGCCACAATTCTGTCTCTGAACTATTTAGGCAGTTCCTTTGACCACATGATTCTCATTTGCCCTGACATGCACTGTGAGCTGTAAGGTCTTATATAGACAGGTGTGTGGCTTTCCTAATCAAGTCCAATCAGTATAATCAAACACAGCTGGACTCAAATGAAGGTGTAGAACCATCTCAAGGATGATCAGAAGAAATGGACAGCACCTGAGTTAATCATATGAGTGTCACAGCAAAGGGTCTGAATACTTAGGACCATGTGATATTTCAGTTTTTCTTTTTGAATAAATCTGCAAAAATGCCAACAATTCTTTATTTTTCTGTCAATATGGGGCGCTGTGTGTACATTAATGTGGAAAAAAATGAACTTAAATGATTTTAGCAAATGGCTGCAACATAACAAAGAGTGAAAAATTTTAAGGGGTCTGAATACTTTCCGTCCCCACTGTATATTCATCTGAGAAATACACTGCCCTGCTGGAAAGCCGAAAGAAGCAAATTCCTTCCTATAGAAAAAGGCGATTGAACCACCAATATTTGGGGAGTGTGGACACATGAGGAGGGGAGCACGGAACTGCACATCTCCTTTTGTACAATTCCTTTTTTTGTTTATCGCTGGCACAAGTTTACATCAAGCACGGACTGCACTTTATGAGGACTAGCAGGATTTCAATTATTTATATATAGACTAAAATTATCGTTAAATCTTTAATGTTGCACTTGTTTAATATTTTGCACAATATTTATAAATATTTGAAGTTGGGGACATTTTGGTTTTAATGTACAGGTTTAGACAGCGCTGTGGACACATATATCAACTGAACTTTAAGGTATCACACCTTTTTACCACAGCTGCTGTCTAATTACACCAATCATTCCCCATAGCTCAGGAATTACTAAACATTGATTTTTGAATTCCAGCCTGAATGTAACCCATAAACCGAAAGTGTGTTATTTCCCAAATTACCAGGAGAAAATAAAAGAAGAAAGCCTGAAAAGGGAAAACTAATGTAGCTGCTGCACAAACTGCCATATATAACTGCCATATATTTTATTATTATATATTTTGTTTTGGGTTTAGATACACTTTACCATATGACAAGGAGTGAATCTAATGCTGGTCACACACAGATTTTGATTCGATTTACCAGCAGCTATACAGTGCAGGGATCTACCTGTTTAAAAATAAATTGGATGAATTGTTTAGGTAAGCCCTCACATTGCAGGGTTTTTAACTAAAGCAAAAAGTTTTAATTTAGTTTTGGATAGAGTGGGGAAGGGTTACAGCCTTTTTTAACTTTTTATCGCAGTCTGTGGTAGGGAGACTCATCATGCCCAGGTCCGTGACGTCACAAGGGGGCGGGGTCTCTGGGTTAGGTCACCGCATGGCCAGAGCTGACAGAATGGCGAAAGCCAGCGTTGGAGGAGGAGCATTTTTTTTCAGCAGGTTGGTGGCAGCAGCGGAGGAAGACATCGTGATTGACGTAGGAGCTACCATGGGGGACATTAATAATATTTAATAAAGGACTTGTCATAAATCGTCACACAGTTTTTTTTTTTTTTGGGTGAATGGGTATGGGTTATTATGTACCCCATAATCATTTACATGGGGGGACCAGGATCTGGGGGCCCCTTTGTTGAAGGGGGCTTCCAGATTCCGATAAGCCCTCCCACCCGCAGACCCCCAAAACCACAGCCCAGGGTTGTGGGGAAGAGGCCCTTGTCCCCATGAACATGGGGTCAAGGTGCTTAGTCCCCTTGCCCCAAAGCACCCCCCCCATGTTGAGGGCATGTGGCCTGGTATTGTTCAGGAGGGGGGGTGCTCACTCACCCCCCCTCTTTCCTGACCTGCCAGCCTGCATGCTCGGATAAGAGTCTGGTATGGATTTTGGGGAGACCTCACGTGGGCTTAAAATTTTTTTTTTATAAATTTGGCGCAAGATTTTATCCATGCGAATTCATCTCAAAGTTGGATCAAAATCGGATCTTGTTTATTAAAGTCACATGGAAGTCAGATCCGAAGTCACAAGTCAAAGTCGGATCAGAAGTCGTGCGACTTTCGTGTCGGATCGGTGTGAACATGGCCGCACTTGAACAGGGTAAAACAGGGGACACCTGTTTTTGTGACAACTCTCTAACTAGGGATCCCCCCCACTTTGGGGTGGTTTTCCCTTACTTCCTGATGTGTTTCTGGAAAAGGAAGTGTAGTGAATCTTCCCAGTCCGAACAAACACAGAAAAAAATATATAGTTTAATTATTTCCCCTCTCTACACAAAACTAGAAAATAAAGTCTTGGCTTTAGAAATGCTTTAGGTAGATTGCTCATTCTGATTGTAATGTGCATGGACAGCTTACAATGCAGAAAAGGAGGAATATTATTGCATGGTCAATTAGTTACATTCTTATGGTAAAATGAAAACTTTTCCCAATCAGTTTGTATTTTAAGTTTTAAGCTTTTGGTTATGCAGATTGTAAATAAATAAAATCCCCTGCCTTTGGCTGTCACCTTGCCTTGTACACAGGCGGCAACATGGTCTGTTTGGAGTAGATGGCAAAACATTATAAACTTTCACTTCCTCAGTGGGGTGTCAGAGGGATCAGGAAACACAATGCAGCCTTTCAGCCGTGGCCACGGGATTCCAGCCCACCGAAATAAGCAGTGTTTTATTAGAAATAACTGCACATGAATCACAGGAGGGGTGGGGGGGTGGGGTCTGGAAAATGAGGTCATCCCAGTGGGGCAAAGGTGGTAGGATTGCCAAACACATCACCAAGGCTACTGAAGAACTCTTATAATGGCAGATCTGTGCAAGAGGACCTGTCCTGGAAACACAAGATGAGCCTGGAGTAAATGTCTCTACACCTAGCTACAAAACATTGAGCCATTTAATCACACAGCGAACTGTAACGCCGCGTACACACGGTCGGAATTTCTGACAACAAATGTTCGATGTGAGCTTGTTGTCGGAAATTGGAGGGGTGGATGAGTATTGATGGCTAAGCATGGATGGCAGGATGGCCGAATATGGATGGAGGGATGGATGATTATGGATGGAGGGATGGATGAGTATGGATGGAGGGATGGATAAGTATTGATGGCTGAGTATGGATGGCAGGATGGCTGAGTATGGATGGCGGGATGGCCGAGTATGGATGGCGGGATGGATGAGTATGGATGGCAGGATGGATGAGTATGGATGGACGGATGGATGAGTATGGATGAAGGGGTGGATGAGTATTGATGGCTGAGTATGGATGGCGGGATGGCTGAGTATGGATGGAGGGATGGATGAGTATTGATGGCTGAATATGGAAGGTGGGATGGCCGAGTATGGATGGCGGGATGGCCGAGTATGGATGGCGGGATGGCCGAGTATGGATGAAGCAATGGATGAGTATTGATGGCTAAGTATGGATGGCAGGATGGCCAAGTATGGATGGAGGGATGGATGAATATTGATGGCTGAGTATGGATGGCGGGATGGCCGAGTATGGATGGAGGGATGGATGAGTATTGATGGCTGAGTGTTGATGGCAGGATGGCCGAGCATGGATGGAGGGATGGATGAGTATGGATAGCAGGATGGCCGAGCATGGATGGAGGGATGGATGAGTATTGATGGCTGAGTATGGATGGCGGGATGGCCGAGTATGGATGGCGGGATAGATGAGTATGGATGGCGGGATGGGTGAGTATGGATGGCGGGATGGCCGAGTATTGATGACTGAGCAAGGATAGATGAGTATTGATGGCTGAGTAATAGAGGGATGGCTGAGAATGTATGGATGGATGGCTGGGATGAATGCTGCAATTGTAACAGAGCAGAGCTGTGGGCACTACACATCCAGCCCACAGCACTGCTGCATCCGATCTCTCCCCTCTCCGCTCACACTGGACGGAGAGTGGAACCGGATATCATGCCGGTTTGTTTACATGTGACCGCGCTGTCATTTGATGGAACGATCACGTGGTAAACGGCTGCGGTCAGGGGCCATTTACTGTGATCCGTGAGGACCCAGCGGTCATGGATGCTCTCGTGTGCACGCCGGGAGCGCGATTCTGGGAGGACGTCATAGTACTCCCTCCCAGAGTTATCGAACCGCTCTGTAGCCGTCATTCTGCTATGGGCCAGTTGTTAAGTGGTTAAAGTGATACTAAAGTCTATTTATTTTTTGTAAAAAAATAAACATGTTATACTTACTTGCTCTGTGCAGTGGATTTGCACAGAGCAGCCCATATCCACCTCTCCTTGGGTCCCTCTTCGGCGCTCCTGGCCCCTCCCTCCTGCTTAGTGCCCCCGCAGCAAGCAACTTGCTACTGGGGCACCCGAGCGGAGCTGCAGCCCCGTTTGTCCATTCAGACACGGAGCTGTGACTCGGCCCCGCCCCTCTCGCTCCCTCCTCATTGGCTCACTGACTGAGACAGCAGTGGGAGCCAATGGCACCCTGCTGCTGCCTTAGCCAATGAGGAGGAAGCGTCCCAGGCAGCCGAGACTCTCGTGCAACATCGCTAGATCGAGATGGGCTCAGGTAAGTATTAGGGGGGCTCAGGGGGGCTGCTGTTCACAGAAGGTTTTTTCATCTTAATGCATAGAATGCAGTAAGATAAAAAAAAAACCTCTGCCTATACCATCATTTTAAGTCAAGTTGGGCATCACATAATCCCTATACCCTATCCAAGTTGTTTTTCCCAATAAAACAAGCCCATGGACTGATTCCCTGTCTCTGAATGAGCATTGAAAATGTGTGTTGCCTGACTGTGCAGGAATAGGGGCACTGAATATCCAAGGGCTCCTGGGGGGGTAGCACTAGACATGTGATAGCCCTCTCCTCCTTGGAGGCTGGGTTCACAGTAGAGCCGCATGCAGCTCATAGCAGGAGTCCGGTGCAGGGGAACCCGCATCCAATTCGCAATGATGTGAATCCAGCCTGAGAGTGTTTAATTGTTCTCTATGCTGGCCCAGCTCCTCGGCCACCCATCATCTTCCTATATACCTTTTTATGTGGCTGCTGGGGCTGCTGACATCACATACAAGCTGGTGACACCTAGCAACTCTATTAGGACTTTTACAGATAATGTCTATATATATTTTTGTTGACCAGTCTGGTGATAGGGTCTCTTAAAGAAAAACATCACCCAAAACCATAACAGTTACCATATTTGTATTACGTTGATCTCATTTGTATTACGTTGATCTCTTCCACTTTTGTTTCTAAGGTTGTACCGATTCTATAGAGATGAGCAGCAAATACAATCACTCAGTACACATGTTTTTGGATAATTTCCACAAAGCTCTGGTTTCCCCAGAATTTAGACAGAAAAGTGTTATTTACTGTTCCACCCAGTCACAGGAGCCTATTATATAAATGAATTTCTGATGTGCAATCACGTTCTCCAACCAGATCTCCCAGCTGGTAATATGAAGAATGATATGTTCCTATTTCCTTTCATTTATCTGGCAGTCTCCATGCTTTTTTTTTTTTTTACAGCATTCATGTGTTCTTCTTTAGAAAATGACTTTACTGTAAAAGCCTCTAAGTTAATTATCCCAGACACCACTTTCTTTGGACACAAAAACACACTAACCATCCAAATTCCCATTAGACTACATGGTAATCACAATTTTTTTTTCTAAATCATTGAAAGAATGAGCAAAAAAAAAAAAGAAAACAACTTGCACTGTGTGTTCAGCTGATATAAAGATAAATTAAACCTCATCACATTTCACTGGCTCATTTATCATCATGATTTTCCATTCACCCTTCTTATAACGGAGCATCAGACAGATAATTTAAAAAAATCAATTAATACACTAATGTACTTACAAGAAGAGTTAGGGAAAAATAATTTTTGTTCAGGTTTTAATTCTGTCTGTGATTTCTTATCGGGGAGATTTTCTCTCTATTCCTATCCCTGTGCGACACCGTATAAGAAAAGGGGGTCGCCAGGACAGGAAGGGGTGGACAGCAACAAAAACATTGTCAGATGTTCTAACCCTTCTCCATCCAGTCTTAACTTTTGCACAGCTCGGATACACAGCACTGCCTGGTAGGGAAGATGACTTGATCTTTCCCTGCTGCAGTTTTCCTTTCACTTACAGGTCTTCTCCCTTCCCCCGCTCTGGGACTGGCTAGGGAAAGGAGAAGCAGCAGACTGATGAGCTTTTCTGTTTGTAACTCTGCTCTCTCTTCCTGTCAGTATCTTCCATGCACTGCAACACACCTAATTTGCTTCATGTGCTGCTTCTTCCTTCCCCAGTCTGAGCTCTGATGTACAGGGACTGCCGAAGCTGATACCAAGTCAAATGCAGGTACCTACACTTTGTCATCCTAAAAATTGGCTGCAGTCTTTCACCTGGTGATTTGCTATGAAGTTATAATATTGCAGTCTAGTCAGTGGGGGAAAGAAGACTAAGGAAATTCCTCCTACTGCCTGCAGAAGACTGATGGAATCAACTCAGCTTAGGCAAATTCACTCACTGGAATACAAGGATTACATTTTTCTAATTAATATAGCTGTTTAAAACCTGATACTGTTGGTGTATACTTATTATGGCATGTCAGGAATGTGTTTATGCAGAAGTTACTGGGTCCACTTAAAATATTTACTTCAATATAATAGTTTCTTCCTGTAGGTGGCTGCAGAATATTTTAAGAATACAACGCTACTGCTTATGGGAGTCATCTGCCTGGCTGCGTCAGTGGAGAAGTGGAACCTCCATAAAAGGATCGCCCTAAGAATGGTCATGTTATCTGGGGCAAAACCAGGCATGTGAGTATATACAGTTCCATGTCTATGATTATTGCTAGCTAGCAAACTAAGTTAATGCCTCCTGAAACTTAAATTAGGAGGAATCTGAGAAATTATTATACTAAGCTATTTGGTTCTTCTCTCATTTTCTGTTACTTTAGGCCTCATGCACACTGGATGTTTTTTCTGCTGCTTCTAGGTGCGTCTAACTTTTTTTTCCCTGCCATGTTAGCCTTTTTTTGGTAAACAATCCACCCATCACCACCCCGGTCGGGTCATGGACTGCTGCTAGATCCCAGCCCGGTCGGTTGGTCGGCCGGCCGGTTCATGGGCGGCACCCCTCATTCGGGTCAGTCAGTCAGTAGTCAGGGCCCCACACTTACCCCATCTCGTGGGCAGCGCTTTCTGGCTTCTCCTGCGTCTCCTCCCTCCACTTTCTCGCGGTCACTCGGATCTCCTTTCGGCCAATCAGGTGACGGGTCCCAGGACCAATATTTATTCGCTATTGTCACACAACTAGGAGGGCTTCGGGCACAGTGCTCTGCTCCCCAAGCCCACCCTTTTTTTAAGCCTCTTAGAGCCTCTTGCTCTAATCATGTGCTTAAAGAAAAAAAAACCCAATTGGAATCCATGTGTCCGGTGCCCTGCATGTAGATCAGAGGGCCGGATGCATGAATAGGGCGGGCACGCCCGTGCGCCCCCTATGGATGGGCCGCCACTACTTTGCGGTTGATTTACTAAAACTGGAGTACCAAATCTGGTGCAGCTGTGGCAGCCAATCAGCTTCTAACTTCAGCGTGTTCAATTAAGCTCTGACAAAAAAACTGGAAGCTAATTGGTTTCTATGCACAGCTGCACCAGATTTTGCTCTCTCTAGTTATACTAAAACAACCCCTATATGTCCATGTACACATGAGCATTTGGAGGCAAGGGCGTTTAGAAGCAGGAAAAAAAAAAACAGCAGCCAGTGCATCCAGCAGCAGCAGAGTTTTGGCAGAAAAAATGCTTGATGCGCCTAAATGCCTGTACATGCACCTAAGCGGTAGACTCATTTAGCTCTTCAGCGCTAATTTATTTCAATGGCCAGAATAAATTATTATTCTGGCAAATAAAGTTTATTAACACCCAAGTGCTTGACGCGCTTAAATGCACCTAAACGTGTTACAGGAGTCAAGTGTTTTTTTCTGCGAGAAGGTAAGGAGTCTAGGAGAGTTGGCAAAACATCCAGTGTGCATGAGGCCATAAGGTGAACTCCAGGATAAGCAAATATTGCCTAAATACAAGAGCCATGTGTATTCTCCCTTGAATCTTGACGTGCTTAGTGTATTTCTTCCAGATCTGTGCAATATTCCAGTGTGAAGCTCTGCCTCTGTGCAGGAACTTCCCCTAATAATGACCGGTCATTGCTGCTCTTTCTGCTTGTGCAGGGTGACTGGTCTTGTCTCCGCCCCTTTAGTTTTCTGTAGAAAGCCTGTAGTGGGTGGAGCCTGCTGTGCCCCTCCCACAGCTCTGCTCCTTGCACAGGCTATGGGCAGCACAGTGATGATGTCACTGCTACTTTTGCAAGGTAATATTTGGGTTTGCAAAGGCATTTGGTGCACAAAAGTTGAATTGTGTCCTTTGTGGGTATTAACCACTTGCCGCCAGTATAACATACTTATACTGTGGCAGGATGGCGCTGCTAGAGAAAAAGAAAGAGGCTCCCATCATGTCACATAGAGTGAAATGGTCTCATCCCTATAAATTGGAACAAAGGAAAAAACACCCCCTCAAGTGGGACTTTGACGGACCATCCACTCAGTGTATGTAAAAAATGTCTTTAATAGTATAGTATAAAATACATATGAAATATACACATCACAAGGGTGGATAACACATATCACCTGGTAAACAGACAGACAAAAACAAAAACTAACAACTGTATGTATAAACGTCATGCAATGTAAATGCCCTGATGCCCGACGCGTTTCTGGTATGAAGTATTCAGATACCTTCGTCAGGGGTTGAGGGTTCGACAAGTTTTTTTACATGTATATTAGTGGTTCCATGTGATAAGTGGGCACTAAGGATCAGAAATCCAAGATAATGTTGCGTGGCTGTCAGACTGTAGGAGAGTGAACCAAATCTTAGACGCGTAATGTCTGTAATATCAATCCTATGGAGTATACCAATGTAATATCCAAAGCAATGTAGGGGACAGCTAGTCACTGAAGCCTAGAATACTAGCTGAGTGACCAAGGGATAAATATCCAGATGTCCCTGGAGCGGTATATCACGTGTCACTCTCTGCCGTGTAGCGTGCTGCAGCCCGGTCCGTACACGATCTGCTGCGCCAGATTGTGTACCCAGTACGTGATTTGACAATTTCGGGTCTGGGGAGTGCATGCGTGTAGCCGGCTGTCCCACTCCTGCTGTGATTAAATACAGCAGGAGCTGATCTGTGGATTCGATGTCCACCAGACACCAGACCCAGAATGGCGATCTGCCCATGTAAACAAGGCTTCGGTGAATCCCACCACTTTTCAAGCTATATGCTTACCTCTCCTATTGACCTCTCTTACTAAGTCAAATCACGCTTCCCCTAAGCTGGGGCATGCAAGGACTCCTCTGTACTCCTCCTCCTTAGGGGAAAGCATGATTTGACCAAGTAAGAGAGGTCAATAGGAGAGGTGAGCGTATAGCTTGGAAGGTGATGGGATTCCCCGAAGCACTAGCACTTTTATTGTGGCATGTATTACCGTTGGAATCACTGAACCACTAGAAATTTATTGTGGAACATATTGTCGTTGATTCACTATGAACTGCCCTTTTTGATTTAAAGGACATTTTAAAAGCTGCTATTTTAAGTTGTTTACTGTATATATGATTTAATTTTATTTTGCATCATCATAATATTGTATAGAGCATACAGATCATTACGGTATTTACAAAACTATTGGCTTTTGAGGATATTTCAAAATTTTCTGTCACGTTATATATGTACGTCATGTCACAATAAATAACACACAACGGTGAGGGTATCGACGCAACAACACATATTCATTCTTGATATTGATTTACATTGTGTAAATGCAATCAGGTTGTATGCGGCCACTCATTATAAGCGCGGGACAAACACACTTATTCTTTTACAGTAAAAAAATAACCCATAGTTTGTAGACGCTATAACTTTTGTGCAAACCAATCAATATACGCTAATTGGGATTTTTTTTACCAAAAATATGTAGCAGAATACATATTGGCCTAAATTGATGAAAAAATAGATTTTCTATATTTCTTATTGGATATGTTTTAAAGCATTTCCAAAATGTCGGCCTTTTTTTATTTATAGCACAAAAAATAAAAACCGCAGAGGTGATCAAATACCACCAAAAAGAAAGCTCTATTTGTGGGGAAAAAGGAACAGAAATTTTATTTGGGTAGATCGTCGCACGTCCGTCTACGCTTGTTCCTAAGGTCAAGTGGTTAAGCAGTGTATTTAAATGAAAGATTTTGTGCATGGATTTCAGCTTTAAATAATCATTACACACCAGCAGATGGCAGCCACTGTACCCAATCTATTGGCAGCATTGCTAAGGGTCTGGGGTTTCTCAAAACATGAGTAAGTCTTCACTTGAAAGCTGGCCCTGTGTTGTCATTATGCCACCTTCCTTGATGAGTGATTGTAAAATAAAACAGTATGAGTATATTTAAGATACTAATATATTGAGCATTGTATTCCCAGCTCTATTCATCCATATATATTGGAAGCACAGTGACCCCTACAGGCTACAAATTAAAACTTGTAACATTGACAAGATATAATGTACAGTAAATGTTGTATCAGTATTTGGGGGTTTAGGGCCCAGGGGTAGTATATTGCAGTGCTAGAACAGTAATAAAGTCACAATAAAGTACTGAGGCATTGCTTTTTATGTCCTGCACAGGCTCTTGATGTGTTTCATGTGCTGCACGGCTCTTCTCTCTATGTGGCTCTCCAATACTTCATCCACCGCCATGGTGATGCCGATAGCAGACGCAGTTCTGCAGCAGCTGACAAGCGCTGAAGATGAACATGAGGGGACAGTGGCCAATGGCTCATCTGCAGCTGAAAATGGACAACAAAAAAGTAGGTCTCATCTACTTTCACTGCAAGTGATGGCTTTTTTTCCTTTGTGCAGGCCACTGAACTATCCTTCAAAGGTAAACATTCACTTTTTTCGAATGTTATTTTTGTAGACACAGCTGCATCTATGGACTGCAGCATTATCAGTTACATCAGTCTCAGTTGGCATAGGCACGGCATTCTGTAGACGTAGCTGCATCTGCAGTTCGCTTATGGCAACAAGAACATCTGAAACCTTCTTTTTTGGATGCAAGGGGAACAACAAGAGCCTCTATGTGTATAGGGAAACAAGGTGGTTAAAGTGACCCTGTCAGGTTACAAAAAAATCTTGCTGAAAGTTTCCTGCAAGAGAAGGTCTCCTTATAGCTATAGTGTCCTAACTGTCCTAACTGCCCTCCCTTTTAACACTGTAGCTTCTGCCAGACTCTTCTGCAATTGACAAGGATCCCCGATTCCTCTGTCCCCTGTTGTGTGTAGTGGTTCCATCCAACCCCACATCACTACTGTGCTCTGTAGTGATGTAGGGGTTGGAGCACTGCAGGGACATGGTTCTTTATCGCCCAAGGCAAAAAGGCCAAAGTGTTTCCCCACCTCATGAGCTGTACACAACCTAAAAGGCTGGAACCACAGTATGCAGCAGAGGACACAAGGATCCGACACTCCTGGAAGTGTCAAATGCAGAAGAGCCTTGCAGAAGCTGCTGAGCCAGAACAGAGTGAAGGTGGAAAACACAAGCCATTGGAGAGGTCAGTAAAACAGCAGGGACATTTTAGCTGTAGTGAAGACTGTATTGCTCTAACACACAATATCAAGCTATCAGATATGTAATAATTAATATGTTTAGCAGTAATTATGAGTATTATCCAGATTTTGGTTAAGCTTTATCTGATGTGCAAACTTTCTTGAACTTTATTCTTTTTCATTCATTGTAGGTGGAAAGCAGAACCAGCCTTCTATTGAACTTATATTCATCAATGAAGAGTAAGCATACAGTATTTATTTGTATGTGAGTGTTTAAAATGTATCTAGCCACTGTTAATGAGAGACAGTTTCTCTTTTAATAAAACATTTTTTTTACTTCTAGGGCAACAGCCAAGGACTTGAGTAAACTCATCCAGAGCAAGGTAAGAACATCTGTACCATAGATATAAATATAGCTAATGTTTTGGAAACATATGGAATTTAAAAGTTGAGAGTATTTAATCTCAAGATGTAAAAGTGAAGTCAATGACTTATTTTAACTTTTCGTTTTAACTGTTTGACTTTTATCGGCAGAATCTCAATGGGGTCCATATGATTGCCAATCCAATGACCTTTGTTAAGCCTGCCACTAATGGACAGTCCATCCCACAGGTAAGTCCTGTTCCTATAATGTTTTATAATTATTGGTGGCTCTACTGCTTCACCATATTATGCAGGAAAGCATGCTGGGACTTATCCTTCGTCAACATTTGGAGAGCTTCATGAGTTCATATCTTCCAGCTGCTGCAGTTGGTCACTAGACATGTGCACACTGAAATATTTTGTTTCGGAATTTCGTTTTCGTCCGAAAAATAAATTGATTTCGTCACTCCCGAAATTTGTTTTTATTTACTTCGTTTGGTTAAAAAATGCATTTGTCTGAAAATCCGAAATAATTAAGGTCGAATCTGTCATTGAAGGCTTATGGTGTCTGTCAAATGTTCTAAGGAGATTCGACGGAGCAGCTAAACTGTACGACGCCGCAATCGTACATTTCCGGTCGAATGTTCCGCCTACAAGCTATAGTAGAATTCTAATGTTGTATGACACTAGTAATAATTATATTTATTAATTATTATTACTAGTCAACCAACATTAGAATTTTTCTATAGCCTATGGGCGGAGCATTTGACCATAAATGTCCGCTCAAGTCGACTGCTTCGCCGAATCTTCATGTTAAATCTTTTCTCTCTATGTCGAATAATGTTGGATTAATAGAATTTTGTTAAGCATATTCGACCTTTTTGCTATTGTCTCTATAATGTCGAATCTTTCGTCTCTATGTCAAATCTTTTCTCTCTATGTAGAATAATCTTGGTCTAATAGAGCTAAGGTTAGGCACATTCGACCACAGGTTCGATAGACACAGATCGCTATTGTCAGCGTCATGACGAATCTCCTATCTATATCGAACTGTTGTCGCAATGAAAATAAAGCATTTGTTTATGTCGGATCTTTCAGTTTTCGGATTCTGCATGTTCATTATCATTTGTTAAAACAATAACGAAAATACCCGAAATTCGGACAAAAATGCATTTGGACGAAAATGAATGCACATGTCTATTGGTCACTATAAGGTAGGGGTTGAGGTCAATGTGGGGTTAAACTATATCTTAAAGGACATACGTTCAACTTGTCCTTTAGTTAATTCTCTATTTTACCTGAGTGCAGGCTGCCAAGTTAAATTCTTACCTTCCTCTGTATTCCAACGATCTTCATTGTGCAGCCCTGCCTGACAATGCACAGCCTTTCCAGTGCCATTCCCGTAGGTGAGCTGTATTCCACTAGAAGGCAAGAGTACACATCATACACAGCAATGAATTGGGTTGCAGTGTGCTTCATATGTTTGGTACTTTGGTTAAAATATTTTTTACATCAGTGAAAATCCAACAAAAAAAAAGTTAGCCCTACAAGAGGAAAGTGATATCTTATCTGTGCCTGTGCCTGGCGAAGAAAGGTACTCACACCTAGACAGGTCTATTCTAAACAATAATGTATCCTCTTCTACAGACCCAAATCTTGGTTCTTCCATCCTCTGAGACCAAAGATCCAAAAGCACAAGGAAAATACAGATCCAAACATGACCACATGATCTGCAAGTGTTTGTCTCTCGGTGTCTCCTACGCTGCCACCATCGGGGGTCTGACTACGATTATTGGAACTTCCACCAGTCTAATCTTCCTGGAGCACTTCAAGAAGTAGGTATCTCAGTGCCAGCAATGCCACCCAGATTTTATTGCTGAATATTAAAAATCCAGATATTTTTTAAAGTGTAATGATGACATGCAGAGTGCAAAGTATCCAGTCAAACTTTATTACTTTTTTAATTCCTTTATTTTTTTTATCCAATTTACACAATCATGACCAGTACAACATTAGGATAAAACAAAAGTAAAACTATACCTTATTCAAATAAGTGGAATACTGGAAATCTGTAAAGGTATCTCTATATTTAGCCCATCAAGCATAAAAACTACTTTAGCTTTTCAGAGACCTACTACACCCAAAGCCCACCCAAAAACTCCACCATTAAAAATCTTGAGATTTGATATATGTCATTACTTATTTATCAAGTACCATTCCCACCAGCACACCATTTAAAAAAATCTTTTAATGTAATCAGTATTATTAATGTTATTAAATTGCCATCCCACACCAGTCATTTAGAACGATATAATGTATGTCTCTATAAAGCTGCAATTCTGTTTAAAATACTTTATTTCTGATGTCTGATTGGCTGGTATGGAATTCTGCACTTTGCATGTTGCTCTTTTTTTTATTAAAGAAGACCTGGCACTATGACCACAGAAATAACTTTGACAGAAGTTTGAACTTTCCCCCCTCTATCCCAAATTAGAAAAAAAAAAATTGGCTGGAGTTAGGCTTTAATATGATTACATATCAGAGTGCTGGCACCAATGTGTATCTAAACGCTGTTTTTCTTTGTAAAGTGTCCTGTGGAGCTTCCCTAATGAAATATCCATCAGACTCAGATCTTTGCTTTTCTGCATTCACTAAATACAGAACTGAATCCACAGCATCCTTGGCAACTGTCCCACATCATGCAGGGTGTAGAAACCTTTTCTGCAGGGTTCCTGGTCCTCTTCTTGGCACTGAACTTCCAGCATGGCGGTTGTGAATAGCTTTGGGTCTTTGGGCTGAGCTGCATTTAAGGTGGTCTAACAGGGACCTGCACCTCCTCCCCTCAAATCTCCTGAGAAAAGCCAATACATTGTTTACACTAAATGTAAGGCGATCCCTGAATGGAGAAGAGAATCCTGTCATTCATCCATCTCTCCCCCATTCAGAGATCATTTTACATTCCAATACACAGGCTTTTCCTAATGAGTGAGAGGGGAGGAGGGGGGCAGGTCAACAAAGGACTGTCTTAAATGCAGTTCAGCCTGAAGACCTAAAGTGAATTACCCTTTGTTGTGCTAAAAGTTCAGTGCCAGAAGGAGGACCGAGCACCCTGCAGAGGAGATTTCTACACACAGCAGCAGCCTGCACAATGTGGGACATACTTCATTACAGGTAAGTTATATGACTGCATATATAGGGGGAAAAATACATTTTGACTAAACCTTACCTTTAAAACAACGTGGGTGATGTAGTTTACCATTGGAGTATATTTTATTATTTTATTTTTGTAACTTTGTTTTCTTTTGTCACATATTATTAATAAATCTACAGCCGCTACCCGGATGCAGAGGTGGTCAATTTCGGAACATGGTTTGTGTTCAGCTTGCCCATTACCATCACTGTGCTGCTGCTCACCTGGGTGTGGTTGCATTGGTTGTTCCTGGGATGCAAGTGAGTACATTAAACAAAATAACATGACACATAGGGGGCGTACTCAGTAAGGAAGCTTTTCTTTAAAGTCAACCTTTTAGTAACTTCACGAGTCTCTATGAATACATTCCTGACATGATAGACAGCAACAGTCAAGTTAAATAATGTTTAGTGTCAGAAATGGGCATCGGCTGGTCAAGGTAATCTGGAAGGCTTATATGGTACTTCCCTTATGACAATGTCCCTCTCACAATGTGGTAGGTTGGGTGTGGCAATCCTGGAGAGCAGCTTGAGGAATCCCAGGATCGACTCCACAGGCAAGTGGCAGAAGGAGTCTCTGATCTGGACACACAAGAAAGCGGCTGTCGGCAGAGGTCAACCTCACTTCAGGCTCAGCACTCTGGAAACATTTGCTACAGTGCTCTATTCAATGATTAGGTTTCTCAGTCAGCTGCATGCTCCAGCCTGGCTTCACACACTCTGAGATTAACAGAAGGATCTGGCGAACAATTCAAAGGCCAGTCACTTCTGTCTCATCAAGCATGTTCTCTCTGAGCACCTGACGATGGGAGAAAGAGAGCAACTTTTACCTCCTGGGTGTGTTCAGGAGTCCAGAGGCTTTTAGGAGCTTAGAGGTTTGTGAGAGCCCAAAGGATTGTAGGAAAAGGAGTTCAAGGAGCCCACACCAGTATCTGAGCATGCTTCATAAAGAGGCAATCCAAGGCCGCAGCAGGAGCTGATCTATGTCTGACATTTGTGAACACAGCCAAGAACTGCACAGATACCATGATTTACATTAAGGTGTCATCTCTGAGCCAGCATCTTGGTCCAGGAAATAGATGGTGACCCTGGATAATACCTGAACAAAGATGGCTCTGTCCTTCTGGACAGAAAAGCAGATAAAAGATCTCTGTGAAAGGTAACACATACCTGGATATTTTCCTTGCCTGATGCTTTAGCTCCGCCCCTACCCAATCACAGGCTAGCTATACTATTAATTAAACACCCACCACAAGGCAGTATACTCCTAACTATACTCAAAGCAAAGCACTGGGTGGTCTTTGAATGCGTTTATGCTTAAGGGCCAGGAAAGTATAATTATCAGGGACCAGGGCGCTGGCCTGCAGATCAATTCTGGATCTCTAAATTCCACCCACGATTAAACAATCTGTCTGGTAGAGCGGGCCCTGAGATTAGTTGGTGGATCCATCTTTTTCTACCATATAAGCCTTCCAGATTACCTTGACCAGCCGATGCCCATTTCTGACACCTCCAGGCCTAATGAACCAATTGTCCAACCTTCTTCAACATCTTGCCCACATCCAATGCATGTGGTGAATCAGATATTTCACTTTTGAAATGCTGGAAGGACAATGTCCTGACTCAAATGAAAAGATCTGAAGATCATTGGATGATGCTGAGGGAGCATTATGTTTGAAAAATGGCAGCAATAAGGTGGTTTGTAACCTGATGCTTGGTTATCTGAGTTCATACTCTTGCACATGATCGCTGTAAAAAATACTTCTTTCAGTGTTACCGTCCATATTGAGGAAGACTGATTTTGAAGAAATGTTAGAATGAGACATGTCTAGAGCTATTTATAAATCACAAGGGGCAAAAAACCTTCTTGGTGAGTAAATTGTTGCACAGGCCTTTAAGAATAGGTTCGATAGATTATGAAACAGCCACTGTATCCCAGGGAGTGAGGACAGGGCTGAGATTTGAACTCTAATGGCACTAGCACTTTAACCCATATCAAGACCTACTTGCAGGAAATTCATAATATACGGTATGTCACAGCAGGGAACAGAGGTTCAAATCCTTTAGAACCTGCAAATTCTGTGAATGTTTTACACACCCTAGTGTATGTGAGGTTTGTAGTAGGTGTCCTAGCTTTAACAACATTTCAAACACTGAAGCTGAGCAGCCTCGGCAAGCCAGTCTTCCCCTCTCAGCCTCCAAGACACTAGATCTAATTTGTCTGGAATCAGATGAAGCACTTAGCCCTGCTGCTTGAGGTTTGAAATCTAAGGAAGGAGATAGGAAGTTCCATGGCCAGAGACTTCAAGAGAGTATACCACAGCCTGCAAGGCCAGTGGGGAATGATTATTGTTACCACACCTAGATGATTGGGATCCTGTTGAGAATCCTAAAGGTAACTGGGATTGTTGGAAATATATAGACTTACTGACCCAACAGGGGGACAGCACATCCACTGCTTCTACTGCTTGGAAAAGCACTCTCAACAGGAAGCGTCTGCAATTCATGTTAGTAGGGGTTGCCATCAGGTAGAGAACCTGATAACCTTATTTTCTGCAGATACATTGAAAGGCTCTTAGGTGCAGTGATCATTCCTTGCTGTCCAAGGCTTTGCATCTTAAAGCATCCACCAGGAGGTTCTGGGGGTGCTGGAATGTGGGAAGAGATGAGGTGAGACAAGTTCTGCTGTGCCCAAACCTGAATTGGATACCTCCATCGTCAGTGAACAACTCTACATTCCTCTTTGGCAGTAAATATTAGAAACCACACATCTTGTTGTCTATTTGGAGCATAACTAAAGCGCCACAGATGTGTTGCCCAAACACCTTCAAGGCCTGAAAAGCAACTCTCAACTCAAAGATATTAAACACTTCGTTCCTCTTTGGAACTCACCACTGAGCTTGGACTAGGAAATCTTTGAGGTGAGCACCCCAACCAAGTAAATACATTTCCAAGCTGATCACTATCGGTATGTTTGGACTCAGCTGATGACAGATAAAAGGATGAATTGGCTTTTAGCAACCACCAAAGAAACTATCCTATGTGTGGGGTCAACATGATCCTTTGGTGCAGGAAGCGTCTTTCCACTTCTTTAGAAATCCTGTTTAGAAAGGTCTCAATCTCCAGTGAGCCCATCTGACCATAGAACATGTTGCAAAAAACATCCCTATCACCTTGAGACTATGGTATGCAGACAGATGGGATAGAACCATGAACTGTCTCAAATGGGATACAAATATTTTGTCTTCTCAGAAGAATACTCTGTGGTATTCCTCTGAGTATCCAGGACTACTCCCCAAATCATCATTATGTAATAGGCTGAGTTGGTCCTTTTCCCAGTTGTCAACCTATACAAATTTGATCAGAGTCATAATCTGGACTTGAGGATATTGAGCTATTAGCAGGTTGTTGTCCAAGAAATGGAACACTTGCAACCTTGGAGAAAATCCTGAGAGGTGTGGAAGAGCCAAAAGACTTTCAAACAAACTGGATCTCTAGAATGACAAAGCAAAGATATTTGGAGAAACATGGATGTTAGGAATGTGTAATTATGCATCTACTCAATTAAGAGACAACATCCAGTTGCCTGGTTTGATGGCTTGAGCGATTGGCTGCAATTGTCATCCTGCTTAATGCTTGCTCCAAGGAACCTTGGTGGGAACAACAGGGGTTGGAGGGCAGAAATGGTTGGGGGAGAAGAAGAAAAATCTCTATTGAAAAGTCTCTATTGAACTATTAACAGCATTTATGGATCCCAGACATGTTCTGCCCAGATTTGCAAACTCCTGCAATCTGGTACCTACTGGGCAAGTTTGGCTGGAGAATCCCTCAAAATAATTTTGCTTCTCTTAGGGAGGAGCAGATGTGAACATAGGAAAATGAAGAAAGGATGATTGTGCATTCATCCACTCTCTTCTATAGCCTTATCCAAGTCTAGAAGAACCAGCGCCTCCAAGTCTTTAGTTTTCTGGACTTTTGCCTGCCTGTTGAATGTTAGAATATTCCTGGCATGCCCCCCTATGATTTTAGAGGAATACTGCACCAATTTAACTTGGAGGAGATTTCTTCCTAAGCCATAGGGCTCATCTGACCATAACAGAGTACAACATGGCTAGAGGAACAGTAAAGTAGCCTCACTGACTAATTTCACCCAGGAACCGAAAAACCACTGAGACTTCGTTATTGGTCAAAGGGTCTGCTTCCACATTTTCCACCAAGATTGAAATTGTCTCTGCATGACAGCTGAAGCTTCTTTCTGGTATCGCTCTGTGTGTTGATGCTTGTCAATTGCTGTATTTTGTGTCTGGATCTCCTCTGTTCTAATGAAAATGAATATGATGCTTGTAGCTTCTGTCTATATAATGGAACAGAGGAGAGATCTTGTGCTTGTACTACAATTTATTGTTATATCTTTATATTATGCCTGCTTTCCTAAATTCATGAAACCCAAAAAACTAGCTGCATGGAGTGTTGCCTAATATGTATTTAGGGGGTTGAGCTATACCCATGTACTGTATATGATGTCATGCTTGTGTCATAAAAAAGTATATCTGTTGATAGGTCCACTTTAAAGCGGAACTTCGCTCTTTCCATCAACAGTAACTATTTTTAATTATTATGCTGCTCTTTAGTAAATTGTTTTAAACCTATTTTTATATATTTTTTCTGTTAGTTCCTGGTTTCTAGACCTAGGAAAATTATATCATAAATCCCAGGAGTCTTCGGGGGGGAGGAGGGGTTTTCTCAGCTAAGCACACCCACCTGCCTGCATGCCTGGGCAAAGGGCAGGTGGATTCTAAACATGAATAATCTGCCTTTTTTCATGGTGGCCACAGCCAGAAATTCTAAGGGGTGTTTTATTAGTAAAATAAAGCATGGAGACATAGATGGATGGTTAAGTTTGCTTTGAATATTAAAAATGAATTAAATAGCATTTTTTGTTTGTGGTGTTTAGATGCAGTGTAGTTCCGCTTTAAGCACCTTGCTCCTGTTGACACTCCTAATTTATAAAGAGACATAATATGGCGTGAATAGAGATTAGTGCATGTGAGTGTTTTCTTCTCTTTAGGTTTATAAAAGGGTAGCAAGCCCAACTTCTTCTTTGACAGAGTGAGCAGACATATTTTTTTTTTAAAGTCACAACTGTGGACCAAATTATAATATATGCTGCATTCTATTAGTTAGAAGCCTTCCACGCTCCTTTTGACCTAATATTTAGTCTGCCAGCACAAAAATTAATATGTCATCAAAACATAAGTATCAGTAAGTGTAGTACTACCCCCTTATACCATACCCAAGGACTCAAGATGGATATTTTAGAGCCAATGCCTATTTGTCACTTTATGTGGGATTGCTTCTTATCTATAAATTTATTTAGATAATTTCTGGGTATGGTAGGGGGACAGCGGTGCACTTATTGATAATTATAAATTGACCATATTATGCTTTAGTTTTAGGGAAACCTGTTCTCTCAGCAAGAAGAAAAAGACCAAACAGGAAGAAGTATCTGAGAAGAGAATCCAGGAGGAATATGAGAAGTTGGGAAAAATGAGGTATATGATTGCATATGTACAGCTCCAGCTAAAATGTTTAAAAGAGAAACATGGCCAAATCTCTTTTGGCCATACTTATGTCGGTCACAGGAGTGCACTTATTTCTGCACTCCTGTGACCCAGAGTCAGCCAACAGCAACCTGAAGCCTGCTTTCGGTTGACGTCACAGAGCCAGTCCAAGCTCTGGAGGGATCCTGACATTATTGGCAGCTGGTTTAGCCTTTTAGCATGCGACTGAGAGCCCCCTTCACATCCCATTGCTCCATTGAGCACTGGAGGGGCAGAGCAGAGAGCTGGTGGCTGACAGTCACAGCTCTCTGCTCACTGAAGACCAAGAAGTGAGGAATCAGAGGTCATGTGATCGATTGGTTCTCTGTCTTAGAGCTGGCAGGGGACAGCTGCAGCTCAAAATCATGCTGCAGGTGAGTATGATTGTTTTTTAATCTGCACTTCTCTTTTAATTCAGTTTTAGGTAAAGAAGGAAAGGATCAGAATAAAGCTGGTCAAAAACTGTAATGCCCCGTACACACGGTCGGATTTTCCGACGGAAAATGTGTTATAGGACCTTGTTGTCGGAAGTTCCGACCGTGTGTGGGCTCCATCACACATTTTCCATCGGATTTTCCGACACACAAAGTTTGAGAGCAGGATATAAAATTTTCCGACAACAAAATCCATTGACGGAAATTCCGATGGTGTGTACACAAATCCGATGGACAAAGTGCCACGCATGCTCAGAATAAATAAAGAGATGAAAGCTATTGGCCAGTGCCCCGTTTATAGTCCCGACGTGCGTGTTTTACGTCACCGCGTTTAGAATCATCGGATTTTCCCACAACTTTATGTGACCGTGTGTATGCAAGTTTGAGCCAACATCTGTTGGAAAAAATCCTAGGATTTCGTTGTCAGAATGTCCGAACAAAGTCCGACCGTGTGTACGGGGCATTAGAATTTCAGCCAATTCAGAGGAGATCTCAATAGTCGAAATTTTAACAGTGGGTGGCCCTGCTGGCTTCACAGAAGTCAATTATTTAGATGATTTTTTCTGAAGAAGCTGGGCCAAAAATTGTCAGCAGAACAGTACCTGCAGCCAAACAGCTCAAATCAGCTACAGCTGAAGGTGCTATTTGGGTATTATGACAGTTGGTGCTTGTGGCATACAATGAGGATGCTGTGGAGCAGAGTAGGGGAACCCAGAACTGAGCTTTAAAGTAAAACCAAAGTTTTTGCATAGAGTGGTGAGGGGTTGTAACACTTAAAGGCACACTCAAGTTAAAATTTAAAATGAAAACTTGACATGCATACAGTGATAAAATCCTGTCTGCAGCAGGGACCTGCAGTCAGGGGAAGCAGGTGAGGCAGAGCCACCTGCCATGAACATTAAAAACAAAACAAAAAAAAGACTGAGCTTCGAGGTTCGTAGCTTGGCGACCTAGGGTCACAGAGGCCCCAAATAGAGAGGGGGGGGGGGGGGAATAGGTAGCCAAAGTCCTACCCCACCACTGGTCAAAATTTGGGGCTCCTAGCACCTATGGTTCCAGAGATATGGGGCTCCATGCACAGCCTGTCAGAAGCTACATACAGGGAAACCAGTTTAAATACAAGCCGGCACAAGCTGTTTTCAGTAGACTGAGAGGATGAGCTCACAGTGCCTCTCACTTCTTGTCAGAGAGACTGTACTAAACTGCATAGTACATTACTTCTGTATCCTGTTGTACAGCTGCATATATATCAGCAAGTGAAGAGTTAAACATTAACAAGTGCTTCTTGCAACATTGTATCAAGCACTGCAGGAAAGAATAACATATTTTGAGAAACAACAGAGTCATTACCATATATATGTGTATATAGTACACTGACATCTAGTGAGAGTTCTCAGTATTGCAACCAATAATCCAATCATCCCATCATCCCAATATGCAGTTTAGTAAGTCCCCTTGTCAGAGGCACATTATGAATTTTTGACTTTTATACTGATTGGACTTATTATATGAACTTGAAATTAATTAATCTTTTATATTAAGATCTTTGCACATGCACACTTTTTGCACTTTTATAAATTTGTTTCTGAATCAATTACTTTATTAATATTTGTTTGGAGTTAGCACCACATTCACTATTTTAATATATTTTTGTGGGGACACATTATCAGTGTTGGCTGCCACTCTTGGGATTTTTAGATTTTATGGTTTGCGCATTCGTTTTCCATTTATTAATATAATAATATATTATTTAACTTGACTTTATTAATATTTGTTTGGAGTTAGAACCACATTTACTATTTGAATATATTATTATGCTAAATGTACACTAAGGTTAGCCCTATTTTTTTTCTTATAATGTGAAAGATGATATTAAGCCAAGTAAATAGATACCCAACATGTCACACTTTAAAATTGCGCACACTTGTGGAATGGCGCCAAACTTCAGTACTTAACAATCTCCATAGGTGACGCTTTACATTTTTTTACAGCTTACATGTTTAGAGTTACAGAGGAGGTATAGTGCTAGAATTATTGCTTTTGCTCTAAAATTCGCGGCCATACCTCACATGTGTGGTTTGAATGCGTTTCCATATGCTAAAACAAGTCCTTATGCTGGCTAAATTAGTAAACTGTGAGAACTAATGAAGGTGCTATATATAATCTATATAATCAGGGAATGGCTCAGATTCTATTCTTTTATTATATAGATTATATATGGCACTTTCATTAGTTCTCATAGTTTACCAATTTAACCAACATAAGGCTCGATTCACACCTATGCATGTTGCTTTTGAGCGTTTTTGGAGTTTTTTTTGTCATGCTTGCCACGTTTTTGAGCAGCGTTTTTGCGGCGTTTTTGCCGCGATTTGCGTTTTGCGGTTTTGTTTTTTTTTTACAGTCTTAAAAAAATAAAAAAATAAAAAATACCCGGCAAAAACGCATCAAAAACGCACCAAAAACGCTGCAAAAACGCTGCAAAAACGGTGCACTTGCGTTTTTGATGCTTGTCCATTGAATTCTATTACATGCAAAACGCTGCATTTTGCATGAAAAAAAGTCCCTGACCCTTTCCAAAAATGCAGAGATACAAAGAGGCATTGATGTGAACATGTTCTATAGGAACCCATGTTAAAAAATTCCCATGCATTTCTGCAAAATGCAAAATGCATCAAAAAACGCGCTAGTGTGAATGGAGCCTCAGGCCTGATTCACACCTATGCAGGTTGCAGTTTGCATATTGCAGGTGCATTTTGCGTTTTTCAAAACACGCTTTTGATCTATTGAAGTCTATGGGATCAGAAACCAGAAAAAGTCCCTGGCCCTTTCCATAAAATGCACAGATGTGAACTACATACATAGGAAACCACGTTAAATGGTCTCTAGTGTGTTTCTGCAAAACTCAAAATGCACTAAAAATGCATAGGTGTGAACCAGGCCTTAGGCTCGATTCACACCTATGCATTGTGCTTTTGAGCGTTTTTGGAGGTTTTTTTTTCATGCTTGCCACGTTTTTAAGCAGCGTTTTTGCCACAATTTGCGTTTTTTTTTTTTTTTTTTTACATTTTTTTTTTACAGTCTTAAAAAAAAAAAAAACGGCAAAAACGCATCAAAAACACACCAAAAACGCATCAAAAACGCTGCACTTGCGTTTTTGATGCTTGTCCATTGAATTCTATTACATGCAAAACGCTGCATTTTGCATGAAAAAAAGTCCCTGACCCTTTCCAAAAATGCAGAGAAACAAAAAGGCATTGATGTGAACATGTTCCATAGGAACCCATGTTAAAAGATTCCCGTGCATTTCTGCAAAATGCAAAATGCATCAAAAAACGCGCTAGTGTGAATGGAGCCTTAGACCCCTTTCACACTGGAGCGGTTTTCAGGCGGTAATGCGCTAAAAATACCACCTGAAAACCGCTCCTAAACAGCCTCCGCTGTTTGTTCAGTGTGAAAGCCCGAGGGCTTTCACACTGAAGCGGTGCGCAGGCAGGGCGGTGAGAAAAGTCCTGCAAACCGCTTTTTTGGAGCGGGGAAGGAGCGGTGTATTCACCGCTCCTTCCCCGCTCCTGCCCATTGAAATCAATGGGACAGCGCGGCTATACGGCGGCAATACCGCGGCTATAGCCGCGCTGTACGAGGGATTTTAACCCTTTTTCGGCCGCCAGCGGGGGGTAAAACCGCACCGCTAGCGGCCGAATACCTCTGCAAGAACGACGGTACAGCAGCGCTAAAAATAGCGCTGTTGTACCGCCGACGCCCCCACCGCCCCAGTGTGAAAGGGGCCTTAGGCTCGATTCACACTTATGCATGTTGCTTTTGAGCGTTTTTGGAGGTTTTTTTTTTCATGCTTGCCACGTTTTTGAGCAGCGTTTTTGCCGCGTTTTTGCCGCGATTTGCGTTTTGCGTTTTTTTTTTTTCATTTTTTTACAGTCTTAAAAAAAAATTTAAAAAAAAAAAAAAAACGGCAAAAACGCACCAAAAACGCTGCAAAAACGGTGCACTTGCGTTTTTGATGCTTGTCCATTGAAATCCATTACATGCAAAACGCTGCATTTTGCATGAAAAAAAGTCCCTGACCCTTTCCAAAAATGCAGAGAAAAAAAAAGCATTGATGTGAACATGTTCCATAGGAACCCATGTTAAAAAATTCCCGTGCATTTCTGCAAAATGCAAAATGCATCAAAAAACGCGCTAGTGTGAATGGAGCCTTACTGTGTCTTGGGCCAAATTTGGGAAAGCAGGGCGGGACCGAAGGCAGATAAATAAGCTAGAAGTTATTATAAATAATAAATATAATTTATTAGTTTCATTTTATTTATTTATTGTAAAAAAAATGAGAAAATTAGACCTCTATCTCATTTATTTATAATGCTACTGAATGAGACAATGTTCATTTAATACAGTACCTTGAAAAAGTATTCATACCCCTTGAAATTTTCCACATTTTGTCATATTACAACCAAAAATGTAAATGTATTTTTTTGGGATTTAATGTGATAGACCAACACAAAGTGGCACATAATTGTGAAGTGGAAGGAAAATGATAAATGGTTTTCAAAATTGTTTACAAATAAATATCTGTAAAGTTTGTCGTGCATTTGTATTCAGCCCCCTTTACTCTGATGCCCCTAACTAAATCTAGTGGAACCAATTGCCTTCAGAAGTCACCCAATTAGTAAATAGAGTCCACCTGTGAGTAATTTAATCTCAGTATAAATACAGAGGTTTTGTGAAGCCCCCAGAGGTTTGTTAGAGAACCTTAGTGAACAAACCGCATCATGAAGCCCAAGGAACACACCAGACAGGTCAGGGATAAAGTTGTGGAGAAGTTTAAAGCAGGGTTAGGTTATACAAATATATCCCAAGCTTTGAACATCTCACGGAGCACTGTTCAATCCATCATCTGAAAATGGAAACAGTATGACACTACTGCAAACCTACCAAGACATGACCGTCCACCTAAACTGACAGGCTGGGCAAGGAGAGCATTAAATCAGAGAACCAGCCAAGAGGCCCATGGTAACTCTGGAGGAGCTGCAGAGATCCACAGCTCAGGTGGGAGAATCTGTCCACAGGACAACTATTAGTCGTGCACTTCACAAATCTGGCCTTTATGGAAGAGTGGCAAGAAGAAAGCGATTGTTGATAGAAATCCATAAGAAGTCCTGTTTGCAGTTTGCGAGAAGCCATGTAGGGGACATAGCACACATGTGGAAGAAGGTGCTCTGATCAGATGAGACCAAAATGGAACTTTTTGGCCTAAAAGCAAAACGCTATGTGTGGGGAAAACTAACACTGCACATCACCCTGAACACACCATCCCCACCGTGAAACATGGTGGTGGTAGCATCATGTTGTGGGGATTGTTTTCCTCAGCAGGGACAGGGAAGCTGGTCAGAGTTGATGGGAAGATGGATGGAGCCAAATACAGGGCAATCTTAGAAGAAAACCTGTTATGGTCTGCAAAAGACTTGAGACTGTGGCGGAGGTTCACCTTCCAGCTGGACAACAGCCCTAAACATACAGCCAGAGGTACAATGGAATGGTTTAGATCAAAGCATATTCATGTGTTAGAATGGCCCAGTCAAAGTCCAGACCTAAATCCAATTGAGAATCCGTGGCAAGACTTGAAAATTGCTGTTCACAGATGCCCATCCAATCTGACAGAGCTTGAGCTATTTTGCAAAAAGAATGAGCAAAAATGTCACTCTCTAGATGTGCAAAGCTGGTAGAGACATCCCCAAAAAGACTTGCAGCTGTAATTGCAGCGAAAGGTGGTTCTACAAAGTATTGGGGGCGCAATACAAATGCACACCACACTTTTCACAAAAATTGAAAACCATTTATTATTTTCCTTCCACTTCACAATTTTGTGCCACTTTGTCTTGGTCTATCACATAAAATCACAATAAAATACATTTACGTTTTTGGTTGTTACATGAGAAAATGTGGAAAATTTCTAGGGATATGAATACTTTTTCAAGGCAAAGTATATGCCTGCTTGATGTTTTCTTGAATATGCTGTGTAACCTGCGTGTATCTGGCTGTGATACTAGCCAGTGCCTCACCAGCCACTGACCTCACCGCACGTCCCTGGTCTGCAGAATACTTCAGTTTTTATGCAGGTATTACTGCACTGCACCATCCACCCCACTCCCTTTTTGTTGGTAGCTTGGTGATCCCGGAACACCCTTGCTGGTGATGCTGGAGCACCCGCTACAGGTTTCTTGCTGATTCTCACATATGGAGAGCCCAGTGTTTAAAAAGTAGCAGTATAAAGATCTTTCTCTCACCCATCAATCAGATTCAAACCAGCTTTAAAAATGTGTTTGTTATTGGAGGTACAGAAAGCAGAGAAAGTAAAAGAATTACACAGCTCAGACTCCAGGAGGTTCACTCCTACTGCCCATAATGATCCTGTATAGAAGTGTGTGCTTTTCATTCATGGAATCACACAGTACACATCGTCTACATAAGAGCAGAGTAAAGTTTCTGATTTCAGCAACCAATCAAATTTCTGTTTTCTACATTCATATCAGCTGTTTTTTGATTGCTCGCTGTAGACCACTTCACTCCATCTTTATTGATTTTGGCTGTGCCTTACAGAATAAAACCATGTATGTATATTTCAGCTACCCAGAAAAGGTGACCGTTTTCTTCTTCATCCTGATGACCCTCCTCTGGTTCACCCGTGAGCCGGGCTTTGTACCTGGCTGGGAATCCTTATTTGAGAAGTAAGTATACAACCTTATGCAGCAGAGATAAATTGTCAGTATTACCTGCACAAAGTTTGTCGGAGCTGGGTCAGATAACATGGTTGGTATCCTTGGGGAAAAAAGCTAAACTGTCATCAGTCTTGTTAAACTGGCTGCAACACAACTCCCAATAATGAACGCATGGTATTTGTTGCCCTTTGGTCTGTTAAATATACCTGTAGCACTAACTCTCGGTGGAGCTGCTGGTTTAAAGCGGGCTGTTACCTTCACTCTTGACACCTCTGTTTCACCGGCACCGGGTCTAGGGTTCTGTTGAGTTTACCTCTGGGCGATGTAGACACTAACACTTGAGTAGATTTTCCAATGCTTTAATGAACAAATAATAAAGGAAGTAGCAGGAAAGAAGCAGAAGGAAAGTTGCAGGGAAGCTCAAATACCTTTCCTTAGTATTCTTTAGAACATTCTCTGGAATTGAACACTTGCGGTTGAATGGTTGAATGCGTCCCCCCTTGTGGGACCCAATCTTTGCCCGCCTGGATAGGCCTCTCTCACTTGCCTAGCAGCCAATACGTAGCACGAACAAAAGTCTCTGCCACAGACTTGTTTGGAACAAAACCCGTACGATCCTCTGCCACAGGATGTATTGGTTTGCGATGAATGTCAGACACAGTACTTGAACCTTTAAGCCAACCTGGCAGTACTATGCAGTAAGATTACTTCGGAATGCGTCCTCCAACCGAGTCACCAGGCCTCTCTCCAGACCAGCACTCTGCATGATCCTTCCATGATGGGTCCTCCCCTGGGATCTCCTCGGTTGTCCAGCTTCTTCACTCAGGATAGACAGCCCAGGACCATTCCTCTGCTGCTGTGGTAGGCCCCAGACAGGCTTCTGGGCCCACCCACATTCCGCAGCGTTGCTGGCCTCCGGAACGGAGGACCATGAGGTGGTACTCTTAATGCATACCTGTCGGCCAGGAGGGCCAGCAGGTGGCTGAAAACGAATCCTAAACATGGCTTCTATCCCATAAATACCCTCTCCCAGAATGCAACTCGGAGGACCACCTCCACCGAGTTGTCTCCGGGACAGAGGAGCACTCATACGCTTCAACGTGTTGCTTTAACAACACCAGCCCATGGTGACAACGACACCCACTGGCACAGTGTGGAACTACGTGCAACTCAGCCAAGCTGGAACAGAGGCAAATCTAACTTCCTCTAAGAAGTAACCCACAAGATTAACCTATCAGCGGTAGATTAAAAAATCTACCAGCGCTACATACCATAAAAAGTGTTAGGTATTTTTTGTACTTATGGAACAAATATAACCAATCAATCCTATCAGAAGTCTTATGTGCTTATAACTTCCTGTCTCTCTGCTTGTGCTGTACCTTATCAGTTATCAATTGTTACCAATTGTATCTAAGGATTATTGGCATTGTCACCCTAAGACAGGACTACAGAACCCCTCCCCATATGTCATAGAGATATTAACCACTTGCCGACCGCCTCACGCCTATATACGTGAGCAGGTCGGCACGGGCAGGCAAAATCACGTACCTAGTACGTGATGCCTTCCCGCGGGCGGGGGGTCCGATCGGACCCCCCCCCGGTGCCCTGAGTGGTCGGCTCTCGTTCGCGGGCGATTAGGGGTCAGGGGGAGGCCATCCATTGATGGCCACCCCCTCCCGATCGCTCCCACGAATCGAATGCTTCCTCTCCCTCTGTAATGTAAACAGAGGGAGAGGAAGTGATGTCATCTCTCACGGAGCCGGTCTTTTTGATCCGACGCCGAGGAGAGAAGACATCCAAGTAAGTGCACCAACACCACACGTTCAGTAGAACACGCCAGGCACACTTTTCACCCCCCTGTCACCCCCCGATCACCCCCCGATCACCCCCCTGTACCCACTGTCACTCTGACACCAATAGCAGTTTTTTTTTTTTTTTTTGCATTGGTGTCAGTTTGTCAGTTATAAGTGTTAGGGCTGTTAGGGTAGCCCCCTTTAGGTCTAGGGTACCCCCCCTTAGGTCCAGGGTACCCCCTAACCCCCCCTAATAAAAGTTAACCCCTTGATTACCCCCCGTCACCAGTGTTGCTAAGCGATCGTTTTTCTGATCGCTGTATTAGTGACACAGGTGACGCTAGTTTAGGGAGGTAAGTATATAGGTTCGCTGTCAGTGTTTTATAGCGACAGGGACCCCCATATACTACCTGCTAAAGGTTTTAACCCCCTGATTGCCCCCTAGTTAACCCTTTCACCAGCGATCACCGTATAAGTGTTACGGGTGACGCTGGTTAGATAGTTTGTTTTTTGTAGTTTATTATAGTTTATTACAGTTTATTACAGTTTATTATAGTTTTAGGGCACCCGCCGTTTATTACCCTATAAAGGTTTAACCCCCTAATTGCCCGGCGGTGATAGAAGTTAAGTTTTTAGGATCAAATAAGGTCTGCGTCGCCCCAGGCAGCGTCAGGTTAGCGCCAGTACCGCTAAAACCCACGCACGCAGCATACACCTCCCTTAGTGCTATAGTATCTGAACGGATCGATATCTGATCCGATCAGATCTATACTCCCCAGAAGTTTAGGGTTCCCTGAAACGCAGTGTTAGCGGGATCAGCCCAGATACCTGCTAGCACCTGCGTTTTGCTCCTCGGCCCAGCCCAGCCCAGCCCACCCAAGTGCAGTATCGATCGATTACTGACACTTACAAAACACTAAGCACACATAACTGCAGCGGTCGCAGAGTCAGGCCTGATCCCTGCGATCGCTAACAGTTTTTTGGTAGCGTTTTGAATCAGTCGCTGACAGTCGGGAGCTTTTTTGCCTGTGAGTCTCACTAGTGTACCCCTAAATTTAGAGGCCAAAATGGCAAATCGAAGGTACACTAGTGAAGAGGCCTACAGGATTCTGAGCATGACAGATAGTGAAGAGGAAGTCACTCATCTGTCAAGTTCAGGCTCAGAATACGATCCTGTAGAGGACAGCGGCTCCATGACAGATAGCTCTGACGACGGAGTTGTGGTCCCTGCTAAGGTCAGGCGTACCAGACCCCGAACTTATGCTGTCCTTGAAGTGCATGAACCGCAGGGCTCTCGTAGGGAGCAGAGAGGTACTAGTGCCGCTACTCCTTCTGGTGAACTGGCAAGCACCAGCGGCCTAGTACACCCTGGTCGTACATCCAGCACTGCAGTATCACGTGGTGACGTGGCGAGTCCCATAAGTGCAGTTCAAGCTGGCGAGGTGGCAAGCACTAGTAGTGTCCCGCTGCCACCAAGAAGACGAACACAGGCCCGTCGTGCCCATAGTGCCCTTCCTGCTGCATTGGCCAATCCGAATTGGGTACCCACCACTTCTGCAGCACCCTTACTTCCCCCTTTCACTGGCCAACCCGGAATTCAGGTGGAAACAGTTGACTTTATGCCACTGGATTTTTATTCGCTGTTTTTCACCGAAGATCTCTTTAGATCTATTGTGGACCAAAGCAATTTATACGCTGGTCAATACATCGCCACTATGCCCCAGTCCACCCTTGCCAGAGATTGGAGACCAATTACGGTCTCCGAATTTAAGATCTTTCTGGGCCTTTCCCTCCTCATGGGGTTGAATAAAAAGAGTGAGTTGCGGTCATATTGGTCCACTGACCCAATTTACCATTCACCCTTGTTCTCTGCTTCCATGGCCAGGACACGATACGAGCAGATTTTGCGGTTCATGCACTTCAACGACAATGAACTCTGTCGTCCTCGTGGAGACCCTGAATACGATCGGCTCTACAAAATTCGGCCCCTCGTAAACCACTTCAACCAACGTTTTGCAGACTTGTTTACCCCCCATCAAGTTGTCTGCGTTGATGAGTCCCTGGTTAAATTTTCTGGCCGCTTGTCATTCAAACAGTACCTTCCCAGCAAGCGTGCCAGATACGGGGTCAAGATGTATAAGCTCTGTGACAGGGCCACAGGCTATACATGTAGATTTATGGTTTACGAGGGCAAAGATAGTCACGTAGAGCCGACAAACTGCCCTGACTACATAGGAAGCGCTGGCAAGATAGTGTGGGACTTGGTGTCACCCTTATTCGGAAAGGGGTACCACTTGTACGTGGACAATTATTATACGAGCGTGCCACTTTTTAGCCACCTTTTTGATCATCAGATTGGAGCATGTGGCACCGTGCGACCTAATCGCCGGGGCTTTCCCCAGCGGCTTGTAGATTCCCGTCTTAGGCTGGGGGAGAGAGCCTGCTTGAAGTATAATAATTTGCTCGCTATGAAGTGGAGGGATAAGAAGAATGTTTTCGTTCTCACCTCCCTTCATGCAGACACGATGGTCCAAATTCCTACGGCGACTGGTGTTGTGGAGAAACCCCTCTGTGTCCACGAATATAACCTTAATATGGGAGGGGTGGACCTCAACGACCAGTTGTTGGCGCCGTACCTAATTGCCCGTAAGGCCAGACGCTGGTACAAAAAAGTGTCTGTTTACTTATTTCAATTGGCTTTGCTGAATGCTTATGTGCTATACAGAGCTTCAGGACGGACTGGATCCTTCCTTAAATTCCAGGAAGAGATCGTCAGAGCCCTTCTGTATCCAGACGGTGCTCCACCTCACCATCCCCAACCAAATGCAGTAAGCCGGCTGCATGAGAGGCATTTTCTTTATGCCCTCCCGAGTACCCCTACCCAACAAACCCCCCAAAAAAGATGTCGTGTCTGCAGCAAGCGCGGATTTAGGCGTGACACCCGGTATTGTTGTCCCCTCTGTCCTGGCAAACCTGGTCTTTGCATTGGTGAATGTTTTGAACGCTACCACACACTAGTGGAGTATTAGCGTAGGGTACAGCACTGCACAGACTAGGCACACTTCCACAGGGTCTCCCAAGATGCTGTCGCATTTTGAGAGACCCAAACCTGGTAAAAGTTAAAAAAGTTAAAGTTACAAAAAAAAGTGTAAAAAAAACAAAAAAAAGTAAAAAAAAGAAAAAAACACAAAAAAAATATAAAATAAAAAAACCAAAAATAGTTGTTGTTTTATTGTTCTCTCTCTATTCTCTCTCTATTGTTCTGCATTCTATACTGCAATGTTTTATTGTTATGTTTTTATCATGTTTGCTTTATAGGTATGCAATTTTTTTATACTTTGTTTTTTTTATTGTTAACCACCTTTGTGTTTTCAGGTACGCCATTCAGCTGCAGAGCGGATTTATTTATCTTGACAGCAACAGCGTTTGCTCCCACGATACATAAAGCCGCGACTCCAGCGCTGTCGGAGGTGATTTCACCACCACAGTTACATACTTCAGCATATATGCCGAAGCGTGGGGGCAGCAGTGGGTGGAGGAGCGATTTGCTCCTGCCTTTTGCGGGAGGATGCCCCCATGCTTCGGCATATATATATTTTTAGGTAGGCACAGGTTGCGGTAAATGTTTTATTTTTTACTATGTTTTTTTTGTATTTTGCTTTGCAGGTATGGTAAGTAATACTGTTATACTGTAATGTTACTTTGTTTTTTTGTTAACCATCATTTGCTTAGCAGGTACGCCATTCAGCTGCAGAGCGGATTTATTTATCTTGACAGCAACAGCGTTTGCTCCCACGATACATAAAGCCGCGACTCCAGCGCTGTCGGAGGTGATTTCACCACCACAGTTACATACTTCAGCATATATGCCGAAGCGTGGGGGCAGCAGTGGGTGGAGGAGCGATTTGCTCCTGCCTTTTGCGGGAGGATGCCCCCATGCTTCGGCATATATATATTTTTAGGTAGGCACAGGTTGCGTTAAATGTTTTATTTTTTACTATGTTTTTTTTGTATTTTGCTTTGCAGGTATGGTAAGTAATACTGTTATACTGTAATGTTACTTTGTTTTTTTGTTAACCATCATTTGCTTAGCAGGTACGCCATTCAGCTGCAGAGCGGATTTATTTATCTTGACAGCAACAGCGTTTGCTCCCACGATACATAAAGCCGCGACTCCAGCGCTGTCGGAGGTGATTTCACCACCACAGTTACATACTTCAGCATATATGCCGAAGCGTGGGGGCAGTAGTGGGTGGAGGAGCGATTTGCTCCTGCCTTTTGCGGGAGGATGCCCCCATGCTTCGGCATATATAAATGGTGCATGTATGCCCATCATTAGAAGTGGGTGGATGAAGGGAGGTATTCTAATGGTGGGCATACCCACCGATCAATATCTTTTTTTCGTTCAGCCCACAGGCTGCATGAAAAAAAAGTTTACAATGTATGCCCAACAAGGACCAGCAACGTACAGGTATGTTGCTGGACTTTGAGTGGTTATACCAGAATGATGCCTGCAGGTTTAGGTATCATCTTGGTATCATTCTTTTCAGCCAGTGGTCGGCTTTCTTGTAAAAGCAATCCTAGCGGCTAATTAGCCTCTAGACTGCTTTTACAAGCAGTGGGAGGGAATGCCCCCCCCCCCCACACCGTCGTCCATGTTTTTCTCTGGCTCTCCTGTCCCAACAGGGAACTTGAGAATGCAGCCGGTGATTCAGCCAGCTGACCATAGAGCTGATCAGAGACCAGAATGGCTCCAAACATCTCTATGGCCTAAGAAACTGGAAGCTACAAGCATTTCATGACTTAGATTTCGCCGGATGTAAACAGCGCCATTGGGAAATTAGGAAAGCATTTTATCACACCGATCTTGGTGTGGTCAGATGCTTTGAGGGCAGAGGAGAGATCTAGGGTCTAATAGACCCCAATTTTTTCTAAAAAGAGTACCTGTCACTACCTATCGCTATCATGGGGGATATTTACATTCCCTGAGATAACAATAAAAATGATTAAAAAAAAAATAAAAATGAAAGGAACAGTTTAAAAATAAGATAAAAAAGCAAAAAAAATAATTAAAAAAAAAAATAAAAAAAAAAGCACCCCTGCCCCCCCCCTGCTCTCGCACAAAGGCGAACGCAAGCGTCGGTCTGGCGTCAAATGTAAACAGCAATTGCACCATGCATGTGAGGTATCACCGCGAAGGTCAGATCGAGGGCAGTAATTTTAGCAGTAGACCTCCTCTGTAAATCTAAAGTGGTAACCTGTAAAGGCTTTTAAAGGCTTTTAAAAATGTATTTAGTTTGTCGCCACTGCACGTTTGTGCGCAATTTTAAAGCATGTCATGTTTGGTATCCATGTACTCGGCCTAAGATCATCTTTTTTATTTCATCAAACATTTTGACAAAATAGTGTGTTTTAGTGTATTAAAATTTAAAAAAGTGTGTTTTTTCCCCAAAAAATGCGTTTGAAAAATCGCTGCGCAAATACTGTGTGAAAAAAAAAATTAAACACCCACCATTTTAATCTGTAGGGCATTTGCTTTAAAAAAATATATAATGTTTGGGGGTTCAAAGTAATTTTTTTGCAAAAAAAAATATTTTTTTCATGTAAACAATAAGTGTCAGAAAGGGCTTTGTCTTCAAGTGGTTAGAAGAGTGGGTGATGTGTGACATAAGCTTCTAGATGTTGTGCATAAAATGCCAGGACAGTTCAAAACCCCCCCAAATGACCCCATTTTGGAAAGTAGACACCCCAAGCTATTTGCTGAGAGGCATGTCGAGTCCATTGAATATTTTATATTGTGACACAAGTTGCGGGAAAAAGACAAATTTTTTTTTTTTTTTTTTTTTTTGCACAAAGTTGTTACTAAATGATATATTGCTCAAACATGCCATGGAAATATGTGAAATTACACCCCAAAATACATTCTGTTGCTTCTCCTGAGTACGGGGATACCACATGTGTGAGACTTTTTGGGAGCCTAGCCGCGTACGGGACCCCAAAAACCAAGCCCCGCCTTCAGGCTTTCTAAGGGCGTAAATTTTTGATTTCACTCTTCACTGCCTATCACAGTTTCGGAGGCCATGGAATGCCCAGATGGCACAACCCCCCCCCAAATGACCCCATTTTGGAAAATAGACACCCAAAGCTATTTGCTGAGAGGTATAGTGAGTATTTTGCAGACCTCACTTTTTTTCACAAAGTTTTGAAAATTGAAAAAAGAAAAAAAAAATACGTTTTTCTTGCCTTTCTTCATTTTCAAAAACAAATGAGAGCTGCAAAATACTCACCATGCCTCTCAGCAAATAGCTTGGGGTGTCTACTTTCCAAAATGGGGTCATTTGGGGGGGTTTGTGCCATCTTGGCATTTTATGGCCTTCAAAACTGTGATAGGTAGTGAGGAGTAAAATCAAAAATGTATGCCCTTAGAAATCCTGAAGGCGGTGCTTGGTTTTCGGGGCCCCGTACGCGGCTAGGCTCCCAAAAAGTCCCACACATGTGGTATCCCCGTACTCAGGAGAAGCAGCAGAATATATTTTGGGGTGTAATTCCACATATGCCCATGGCATGTTTGAACAATATATCATTTAGTGACAACTTTGTGCAAAAAAAAAAAAAAAAAAAAAAAAATTGTCACTTTCCCGCAACTTGTGTCAAAATATAAAATATTCCATGGACTCAACATGCCTCTCAGCAAATAGCTTGGGGTGTCTACTTTCCAAAATGGGGTCAATTGGGGGGGGTTTGTGCCATCTGGGCATTTTATGGCCTTCAAAAATGTGATAGGTAGTGGGGAGTGAAATTACAACTTTACACCCTTAGAAATCCTGAAGGCGGTGCTGGGTTTTCGGGGCCCCGTACGCAGCTAGGCTCCCAAAAAGTCCCACACATGTGGTATCCCCGTACTCAGGAGAATCAGCAGAATGTATTTTGGGGTGCAATTCCACATATGCCCATGGCCTGTGTGAGCAATATATCATTTAGTGACAACTTTGTGCAAAAAAAAAAAAATTCTCACATTCCCGCAACTTGTGTCAAAAAATAAAATATTCCATGGACTCAACATGCCTCTCAGCAAATAGCTTGGGGTGTCTACTTTCCAAAATGGGGTCATTTGGGGGGGTTTTGTGCCATCTTGGCATTTTATGGCCTTCAAAACTGTGATAGGTAGTGAGAAGTGAAATCAAAAATTTATGCCCTTAGAAATCCTGAAGGCGGTGCTTGGTTTTCGGGGCCCCGTACGCGGCTAGGCTCCCAAAAAGTCCCACACATGTGGTATCCCCGTACTCAGGAGAAGCAGCAGAATATATTTTGGGGTGCAATTCCACATATGCCCATGGCATGTTTGAGGAATATATCATTTAGTGACAACTTTGTGCAAAAAAAAAAAAAAATAAAAAAAAAATTGTCACTTTCCAGCAACTTGTGTCAAAATATAAAATATTCCATGGACTCAACATGCCTCTCAGCAAATAGCTTGGGGTGTCTACTTTCCAAAATGGGGTCATTTGGGGGGGTTTTGTGCCATCTTGGCATTTTATGGCCTTCAAAACTCTGATAGGTAGTGAGGAGTGAAATGAAAAATTTATGCCCTTAGAAATCCTAAAGGCGGTGATTGGTTTTCGGGGCCCCGTAGGCGGCTAGGCTCCCAAAAAGTCCCACACATGTGGTATCCCCATACTCAGGAGAAGCAGCTAAATGTATTTTGGGGTACAATTCCACATATGCCCATGGCCTGTGTGAGCAATATATCATTTAGTGACAACTTTGTGCAAAAAAAAAAAAAATTGTCACATTCCCACAACTTGTGTCAAAAAATAAAATATTCCATGGACTCAACATACCTCTCAGCAAATAGCTTGGGGTGTCTACTTTCCAAAATGGGGTCATTTGGGGGTGTTTTGTGCCATCTTGGCATTTTATGGCCTTCAAAACTGTGATAGGTAGTGAGGAGTGTAATCAAAAATCTATGCCCTTAGAAATCCTGAAGGCGGTGCTTGGTTTTCGGGGCCCCATACGCGGCTAGGCTCCCAAAAAGTCCCACACATGTGGTATCCCTGTACTCAGGAGAAGCAGCTGAATGTATTTTGGGGTGCAATTCCACATATGCCCATGGCCTGTGTGAGCAATATATCATTTAGTGACAACTTTTTGTAAATTTTTTTTTTTTTTTTTTTGTCATTATTCAATCACCTGGGACAAAAAAAATAAATATTCAGTGGGTTCAACATGCCTCTCAGCAATTTCCTTGGGGTGTCTACTTTCCAAAATGGGGTCATTTGGGGGGGTTTTGTACTGCCCTGCCATTTTAGCACCTCAAGAAATGACATAGGCAGTCATAAACTAAAAGCTGTGTAAATTCCAGAAAATGTACCCTAGTTTGTAGGCGCTATAACTTTTGCGCAAACCAATAAATATACGCTTATTGACTTTTTTTTTACCAAAGACATGTGGCCGAATACATTTTGGCCTAAATGTATGACTAAAATTGAGTTTATTGGATTTTTTTTATAACAAAAAGTAGAAAATATCATTTTTTTTCAAAATTTTCGGTCTTTTTCCGTTTATAGCGCAAAAAATAAAAATGGCAGAGGTGATCAAATACCATCAAAAGAAAGCTCTATTTGTGGGAAGAAAAGGACGCAAATTTCGTTTGGGTAGAGCATTGCATGACCGCGCAATTAGCAGTTAAAGCGACGCAGTGCCAAATTGTAAAAAGTGCTCTGGTCAGGAAGGGGGTAAATCCTTCCGGGGCTGAAGTGGTTAAGAAGGGGAGGTGTTCTGTAGTCCTGTCTTAGGTTGACAATCCTAATAATCCTTAGATTTAATACATAAGTGTTTTCACCCAAGGATAGGAAGTGTGTCACTGGTAGGATGGCCAGGTGAAAATATAGGAAATAAAAGTCTTAAAAAAACAAAGGCAGCTGCAATATCTAGGCATTGGTAAGCTGCAATATATTACATTATATATATATATATATATATATATATATATATATATATATATATATATATATATATATATATATAAAAATATAATTCTCCCCTAATATTTTCTGCTGTTTATTATATCCATTTTTTTTAGTAGCATTTAAACTTTTTCTATTTTATGGCTGGTTCACACTAGAACGCACACGTTCCTGTGCGTTCTGGTTTTGACAGCTCATTCATTTCAATGGGCTGCTAAATATACCGGAACATGGAAAAAGTAATGCAAGCACCGCTTTTTTTTTTTAGATAGAGCTGCACCAAACCGCAAGCCCTGGAACAGACCTCAGACCAGCGTGGCTCAATACAGAGAGACATCCCTCTTCCCGACTCCTCCTCTTGTGCATGATACACGTCAGAGCCCAGGAGGAACCTAGCTTCCCTCAGCTCTGACATGTATTGTTGTTACAGACAGCCAGCAGGGGAGAAATGCCAACTGCTGCAGAGAAGGAGATCACAGTGCTGGCCACCTGAATGCACCGTGCAGGAGATGTGGTGCAATTGCTCTGGGTGCCCGGCATTGGTGCGCCCCTGCCAGGTGAATTTGTGGAGCCAAGCACTGGAATTTGTTCAAACACTGGGCTATGGGTCTCAGCCCAGATCCACGGGATGCTGAGATTTTGTTGAAACCTGTGGACAGTTCCATGGATCCTGGGATGGTTGCAAGGTAAGTCTTTGCACCCCTAAGAATTTTGTGTCCCCCTGTAGCCTTACCCATGCCACGTCACTGCTGATGGCACCCTTTGCATATATGTAAGTTTTTTTCTATGGCAGTAATGGGGTGGGGGCATCCTGGGAAAGCCTGATCCAAACTTAGAGACCAGTGTGTCACCTGGCTCTAGCACTGTCCTCTCAGTAAACACACTGTAGCCTCAACTTCACAGTACAAGGAAGGTATACAACACAAAAGCAGAGGCTGCTTATGTAGCACCCCCCCCCCCCCCCTTAGGAGCCACTGGATTTGGTTCCCCTCACAAGTACAGCCAAGCAACAAGTATTTTCTGTCATTCACTCTGTAGTCAAAAACCAGTCCAGGGTGTTTTGTTCTGTTTTTGGTTTAATAGGGTATGAACTTGGATAGGGATGGAAAGATATGGGTTGCCCAGAACAGTAACTTGGATTGTAACTTGAGGACTTGCTAACTTTCTGCCTGCCAAAAGTCACTATGATGTCCTCCCGTGGGAAATATGGATCAGCTGAAATTATGGCACCACTTTTCCCAACACTGAATGCAGATGCTCTTTTTTTCTGTAGGAACTGCAGATGCACCTGGCTGCATCTTAGATTCCCCGAGCAAGGGGTGTAGGGTAGCAACACTTGCATTAAATGGCTCTAAACTGTCCCTTAGTAGCAAGCAAGCTGGGTCTTGAACTTGGCTGTATCTCTTCAATGAGGCTCTGGGACTAGTGGTTGAAGCTACTCAGTCCCTTTGGTGGATCCTGAAGCTCAAGTGACTACTGAACAGGCCTCCTGCTGAACAGGTCCTGATGGCTCCCAGGATGGCATTAGCTAAGCCTAGTTGAGGCCGAAAGGGTGTGGGAATTCTGCTGCTTCTGGTCTCTCTCTCCCTGTTCCTCTTGCTCCTTCCTTCTGCGCAGCACAGGTGTCCCCTCCAGGCTACAGGACCCTGGACTCTACTTCCCACATGGCCAGGCTCCATAATATTTATGGCCTGTCTCTCCACCTTCTGGGCCATCCCCACCCAGGAATTGGAAGAGACTCCATAAATATTCAAGCCTCATCTCTGCTCCTCCACCCTCTAAGTTCTAGAACCCTCCAACAGTTCCAGAAGCCAGGGGGAGGCAACAGAGACTCAGCCCTTGGAGCTCTACCAACTAACTATGAACAAATGAAGGCTTCATGTACACTTGAACTACTTTGACCGCAGGAAATCGCAAAATGTGGCAAAATCATGCCGTAATTTTTCCTGCAATTTTGCGTGTTTTGCGTCTGGTGGTCAAATTGTTCCTATCCTAAACGCGATTCTTCCGTGTTCAGGAGAGGAAGGTTGAACCTCCCCTAACCGCAGCAGCTCCTAAACAATCCTAAAAGCCTATGTGTACATGGACACATAGGGGTTTATTTACTAAAGGCAAATCACCTTGGCACTACAAGTGCACTTGGAAGTGCAGTCGCTGTAGATCCGAGGAGGACATGCAAGGAAAATAAAAAACAGCATTTTTGCTAGTACATGATTGGATGGTAAAATCAGCAGAACTTCCCCTCATTTCAGATCTACCCCTCAGATTTACAGTGACTGTATTTCCAGTGCAAAGTGGATTTGCCTTTAGTTAATCAACCACATAGGCGTTTTTTTTTGAGTTGCGTTTAGGAGCTTTGGCAAAAAAATGCCAAAAGCTCATAAATTCAAGTTTGCTGCTAGTGTACATGAACCCTTACCCTGGCTCCTTTCTCTACAGAGGAGCCCAACTAAATTTTCTTACACTGTACACAGAGGGTGCTACACTTAATGCGTTTGATACCCCAACACTTCATATTCCTGATATGTGCCTGCTGTACCATGTACCTGTATGAGAAAGTATCCTGTTCTCTTTGTAATGCTTCCTTTGTGTGAAGTCCCTGGTTGTCCTGCTAGTCCACGTGCTTTCCTATTAAAAAAATGACCACACTAAGCAGGAGAGCACTCCATGGTCAGTTCTCTAGCCATGCTGGGAACTCAGTGTACTCTCCTACAATGATCAGACTTGTTCAGACTCCCCCCCCTCCTCCGGCACAGCCATTCACTGGGAAGCTCAGTGTGCTGCTGTTTCTTCTACTCCCCCCAGCTCATAGGAACAGAGGGAACGTGATCAATTATGAAAAAGGAAAAAAATTAATTTATGTTTTTTTTTATATCTATACAAAAAAGGTTTGCCTTTCGTTTCTATTTAAAAGTTTGACTTCATATAAATGGAAACTTTTTGGCTTGGTTACAATGATTCCTGGATAGTATTTAAAGTGTTGCTAAACCCTAATAAAAAACATATAGTGCAGCAGACCTCAGCACTTACCATGTTTTCATGCCTGCTTTTCATTGAAACCTGTGGTTACTTTTAATGCCTCCTTTGAAAAAGTTTACTGTTTTTGCATGGCTCCATCAACTCACAGGGTACATGCATGGCTTCATCTCCATCATCTTACAGGGTGCCATTACAGCTTGCACTCCTTATGTTTTAAAACCAGATAGTTCCAGGGCCAAGTCACTCCCTTATTCCTCCCTCCTCTAAGCCAAGGATTCGAGGAGGGCACATGCTCCCCCTACATGGAAGTTTGGGGAAGTGGCACTGTGTGACCTGGAGCCAGTGGCCAATTAAATTTACTGGGACATGTTTCACTGCACTCTGGGAGTTTAAACTTTAAAAATCTTAAAAGTTTAGTTCTATTTTATGTGGTTTCCCTTGTTACTTTATAAATTTGGTATATATCAATTTTAAATGTTTTCTATTTTAGAAATGGTTTCCGGACAGATGCCACAGTGTCTGTATTCCTCGGATTTCTGCTCTTTCTTATTCCAGCCAGAAGACCTCAGTTTACGTGTTTCCGGAAAGGGGAATCAGGTGAGAACCTCAAAGTCTGTAACAAGCAAAGAAAAGCTCTTCCTGAAAGGTGGAGTTACACTTTCCAGGTTTGTTAAAAATGAAAACAGTCCCCTTATTTAAAATATAATGAAACAGGTTCACTTTTTATCATGTTTTTCTTTTTTATGAAGTCCTTTCTGAGAATATTTGCTGAATGGGGAGGGGGGCTGCTTTCACTGTAATCGCATGAGCAGTCTCGGTGTTGCAGCAGTAATGGTGGCCGTACAAGCTTCAATAAATGATCAATTTTCTTTTCTGATCGAACTGCCTTGATAATAATTGTTCTAAATTCAACAACCAAATAGATCAATATGCCACACATGGGGAGATGGATTTCAATCGTAACTTGGAAATATAATCGTAAATTTTTTATTACATTGCTGTTCCTACCACACAATCTCATAATCTGATTGATGGAAATAGAATGAGATTCATTACCAAAGCATCTTAGTGCTGCCAGTCAATGCAAAACAATCATCTTTGTTTCATGGCTTTGATTAAATCCGATCTAAACTGAGCCTGACTGTTTGATTATTTGCAGATTCTATCATTTTGATTGATTCACACATCGATTGGCTATCAAAGCATGTGTGGCCAATATAGGGCTGCAGCATCTTCATCTCCTTAGAAACATACCAGCCTTAGACCAAATTAAACTTCTGTAGCAGGCAATGGTTGAAATTTGATTTGAAACTCTGTGCAGATGCCTGAAAGAACACAGAAAATCATATGAGCTTTAAACGTTGGTATAAAGAATGCCTGCAGTTTGCTGGAGTGTACCATGATCAGTGCTTAAATAAGCCCTAAAAAAACACAAAACTGTATCTAAAATTGTGATAAGATCTTTCAAAATTCTTGTGTTGTGCTTCTCTTTTACCAAATGTGCTCCTTCACTGTGTCACTACCACCAGTTGTACCAGTGGTGGCTGGTGAAGTTTTAGGATGGGGGGTGCCAGACCCGCCCTTCCTTTTTGACCCCTCCCACTTGGTGAAAATGGGCATGGTTTCAGCAAAATAGTGGGCGTGGCTCTAAGGTGGTATGGTTAGCGTCTGAGATGAACGAGGGATGGAGGGAGAGGGAGAGAGGGATGGAGGGACAGCAGGCCCAGATTCTACACAACAATAGAAATATGTGTATTCTAGAAAGTTTAACAATCAGCAGTTAAAGATATTCCAAACACCTGGTGTTAGCACTTCAATCATCCCGGCACCATGGTTGTTATGGTGTCAGGATGATTGAAGCACATTATTTCTACTATTACATTGTAATATAAAATTAAATCATTCAACTCACCATAATGCAGAATCAGTGGGAGCCTTGAGCGTGTCACTAGCCACGTCGCCTGCCACCAGATGCCATCAGCTGTCCCCAGCGGAGTCTGTCCTTACATGCAGCCTGTGTCCCATAAAAAGCAGCCTGTGTCCCACAAAATGTAGCCTGTATCCCACCACATGCAGCCTGTATCCCACCAAATTCAGCCTGTGTCCACCAAATGCAGCCTGTGTCCACCAAATGCAGCCTAGCCTGTGTCCCACCAAATGCAGCCTGTGTCCCACCAAATACAGCCTGTGTCCCACCAAATACAGCCTGTGTCCACCAAATGCAGCCTGTGTCCCACCAAATACAGCCTGTGTCCCACCAAATGCAGCCTGTGTCCCACCAAATGCAGCCTGTGTCCACTAAATGCAGCCTAGCCTGTGTCCCACCAAATGCAACCTGTGTCCACCAAATGCAGCCTGTGTCCACCAAATGCAGCCTGTGTCCCACCAAATACAGCCTGTGTCCCACCAAATACAGCCTGTGTCCACCAAATACAGCCTGTGTCCACCAAATGCAGCCTGTGTCCCACCAAATGCAGCCTGTGTCCACCAAATACAGCCTGGGTCCACCAAATGCAGCCTGTGTCCATCAAATACAGCCTGTGTCCACCAAATACAGCCTGTGTCCACCAAATACAGCCTGTGTCCACCAAATGCAGCCTGTGTCCCACCAAATGCAGCCTGTGTCCCACCAAATGCAGCCTTGCCTGTGTCACATCAAACCCCCCCGTTCTCCGCAGTAGCAGCACAGCGGTACTTACCTTCCTGTGTGTTGTCCTCTCCTGCGGCGTCTCCTTCCACAGCAGCGATGGAGGAGTTCGCTCCCCTCATACTTCCTGTTTCCTCTCTCCCGGGCGCAATGGGAGAGAGAAAACAGGAAGTGACATCAAACTGAGATGTCAATCAAACCGCCTGGCCGTAGTAATAGATACTACGAGCGCCGGGCTGAAGTTACTCTGCGCTTCTGAAAGCGCCGCAAGGTGGGATAAATGCCCGCAAATGAAGCGCCTCGTCTGCAACCTTGTGATTGCATAGGCGTGGCGCGTCCCATGTGCACTGTGTCAGGCGTCGCACTGTGTCTGGCGTCCGAACACAGTGCACTTAAGGACCTTTCTTTTTATTTTTATTTTTTAAAGGGCCAGTATTAAAAAACATTTTTTTTTTTACATTTTTTTTTGTGACTGCCTGGAGGGGGGGGGGGGGGGGGCAGCGCCCATGCACCCCCTATGGACGGGCCGCCACTGAGTTGTACTCTTACCTAGACTCCATGATGTTACATACACTATATCAGTGATGGAGAACCTTGGCACCCCAGATGTTTTGGAACTACTTCCCATGATGCTCCCGCACTCTGCGGTGTAGTTGAGCATCATGGGAAATGCAGTTTCAAAACATCTGGGGTGCCAAGGTTTGCCATCACTGCACTATATTGTCCAAAGTATTGGGCCGCCTGCATTTACAAGCATATGAACTTTAATGGCATCCCTAAAGCCTTGTACACACGATCCGATTTTCCGCAGACAAAACTGCAGACTTTTGTCAAGGAGTTGTTGGCCAATAAACACGAACGTAGTGACGTACTACGTGGTTTTTCAGCTCTTTAGCGCCGCCCTTTGGCCTTCTTCTGCTAATTTCGTGTTAGTAGAAGTTTGGTGAGTGTTGATTCGTGCTTTTCATTTTGTGCTTTTCAGTTAGTTTCTGAGCGGTCGTTCGTCAACCAACCATGTTGCGGAATCAGAGGAGATAACGTGTTATTTATTATTGGCCTTGGAGTTATAGATTTGACCCAAGTCCAGTCCAGAAACAGGAGAAGGAGGATTTCTTGGACCAAAAATTTGTTGCTTTATTCATCATGACCAATTATGTCATATGTCTTGGCTGCGGGAGCTCCAGGAGAATAATCCGGATGATTTTCGGAATTATCTCCGGATGACGGACCCCTGCTTTCACCAACTCTTGGCATTGTTGACCCCCTATATTAAGAAGCAGGACACATGCATGAGGCCTTTATTTTATTTTTTGGTTGAATAATAATGATTTGATTTTGTATATTTTCTATATTTTTGGATGCATATAATGCACTTTTTAGTAAAGTTCTATTGGCAGATAGCATGTCTAATTTTATTTGTTTTCTTTTTTTAATGCACAATAAAAAAATTGTGGAGAATAATACTTGGCTATGTGTTTTACTTCAAATGACAGTTTGGAAATAGGCAGTTACATTTAAAAAAATACAACATAGTTGTATCTTTGATCTTAAAAACTACGGGATAATGGTGTTGTGGTAACTTGCACCAAAAAAAACAAAAAAACAACCATAATAATATTATTCTTGATATCACTAGAAAAAAAAAGCCTTTGAAAATTAGTTTGCTATAACTCCATCAGTATCACCAGCAAAGCAGCTTCATTATTATCCCATTAAAGAAGAAGAGAATTTTGCGCTGCATTTCGAGATTTCATAATTTGCCACGTCACAAATGTTAATTCTCCATTACGAACTCTAGTTTACAAGACCGACCACTCCCAGCTTGTCCTTGCTTCCGAGCATGCATGTTTGTATTTTGGACTTTTGTCCGATGGACTTGTGTACACACAATTGGAAAATCCAACAACAGACATTTGTCCGCGGAAAATGTTAAAGCCTGCCATCCAACATTTGTCCGCGGAAAATCCGACAATTGTCCAATGGAGCGTACAAACGGTCAGATTTTCCGCCAACAGCCTGTCATTACACATTTCCAGACAGAAAATCTGATCGTGTGTATGAGGCTTTAGTTGTAGGGTTCAATATTGAGTTATCCCACCCTTTGCAGCTAGAACAGCTTCAACTTTTCTGGGAAGGCTGTCCACAAGTTTTAGAAGTGTGTGTATGGACTCACAGTCTCCGCTCAAATTCATCCAGAAGGTGTTCCAAAGGTGAGGACTCTGTGCAGGCCAGTCAAGTTCCTCCACCCCAAACTCGCTCATCTATGTCTTTATGGACCTTGCTTTGTGCACTGGTCCAAATCATTTGGCGGAGGGGGGATTATGGTGTGGGGTTGTTTTTGAGGGCTTGGCCCCTTAGTTCCAGTAAAGGGAACGCTTAAGGCATCAGCATACCAAGACATTTTGGACAATTTCATGCTCCCAACTTTGTGGGAACACCAGGGCACAAAGCAAGGTCCATAAAGACATGGATGAGTGAGTTTGGGATGGAGGAACTCAACTGTCCTGACCTTAACCCGATAGAACACCTTTGGGATGAATTAGAGCAGAGACTGCAAGCCAGGCCTTCTTGTCCACATCAGTGCCCGACCTCACAAATGCACATCTGGAAGAATGGTCAAACATTCCCATAGACACACTCCTAAACCTTGTGGACAGCCTTCCCAGAAGAGTTGAAGCTGTTATAGCTGCAAAGAGTGGACCAACTCAGTTTTGAACCCTACGGACTAAGACTCGGATGCTATTAAAGTTCATGTGTTACTGATCCTCCACTTTTCCTGAGCGCCATGATGTCATCCATGAAGCCCCGCCCCTTAGTGTTTCCTCACAGGGTCATGTGATTTTCTTGGGGAGAACAATAACTTATAAATTGCATGTGTAGCAACTTTTATTTTAAAGCCAACATTAAAGTGGTTAACCCAAAAGCAAACATCTATTATATTGCAGCTTACCAGTTCTCAGATGTGATGGCCGTTTGTATTCTTTTCTTAGGATTTCTTTCTTCTATTTTCATCTGGTGATCCAGCCAGTAACTCTGTTGTTTTTCAAAAGATCAAGCGCTCCAGCAGAATGTATTAGTTACAGATATGAGACAAACCATTTAACACTAGCAGGGGTGCTTACATTGATTAGCTTTTATTTATATAAATTATTTATCCCAAAAGGAAAAACTGTTTGCTGTACCTTTCTTACAATGTATTAGGTGGAGCTTGGCTTCAATTTGTTAGTGTAATCTAAATCAGCTAATACATCTAACACTCCCCTCCCCCCAGACTGACAATGCTGCTATCCAGAGGTGCCCCTGTGCGCCTTAATCCAGAGTGGGGCCCTCTAATAGGAGGTGTGTTAATGACCAGAACACCAGATGAAAACAGAAGAAAAAAGCTTAAAAAAAGAAAACTATTGCAGCCATCACATCTAGTGATTGGTAAGTTGCAATAAATAGCATTTTTGGTTCTGGGTAACCACTTGCCGACCGCCTACCTGGGAAACTGGATTATGACTGCAGCTAGATGCCATAACCCTGGTATCATTTTTTTCTCTTAGGCGGCCAGCTTTTTAATAAAGTGGTCCCTGCGGCGGATTCGCTGCAGGATCACTTTTAAAAGCGGTGTTAAAGGTGCCCCCCTCCACTCCCGCTGCTTCTCTGGTTTACATTACTGATCGCTGAGCCCGGCAACCATCCAGTGTCAGCAGTGTTTTATCATAAACATGAGCGATGGCAAGATGGCCATCGCTCATCTCTATGCCCTTGGAGGACCAGAGCGACGTCATGATGTCACTTCCAGGTCTCAGACCATGTAAACATGTTGTGTGTGTGTGTTTTTTTTTATTGATTGATTTTTTTTTGTTTTGCTTTTTTTTAAATGTTTTATTCTTTTCCTTTTAAGGGTAGAGAGATTTGGGGTCTTTGATCTCTCCATAAAGAGGACCTGTCATGCTGTTATTGCAAGGGATGTTTACATTTCTTGCAATAGCAATAAAAGTGATCAACATTTTTTTTAAAAAGGACAGTGTAAATATGTAAAAAATAGAATAAAATAAAACATTTTTTTTTAAATGGCTCCTGTCCCCACGTGCTCACGCACAGTAGTGAACACATTCGTAGGTCACGCCAACATATGTAAACAGTGTTTGCACCACACGTGAGGTATCGTCACGAACGTCTGAGCTAGAGCAATAATTCTAGCACTAGACTTCCTCTGTAACTCTAAACTGGTAACCTGTAAGAAAATGTTTAAAGCATCACCTATGGAGAATTTTAGGTACCGTAGATTGGCGCTATTCCACAAGCGCGCACAATTTTAAAGCATGACATGTTAGGTATCTATTTACTTGGTGTAACATCATCATTCATTTTATACAAAAAAATTGGGGTATGTATTATGTTTTGTTTTTTTTAAATTCATTAAAGTGTATTTTTTCCCAAAAAATTGCATTTGAAAAAACACTGTGCAAAAACCATGTGACATAAAAAATTGCAACGACCTCCAGACCTCCATTTTATTCTCTAGGGTCTCTGCTAAACATATATATAATGTTTGGGGGTTCTAAGTAATTTTCTAGCAAAAAATACTGATTTTTACAACTTTTTACAACAAATGTCAGAAAAAGACTTGGTCCTTAAAGTGGATGTGAACCCGAAATTTTTTATTTTTTTTTTATTTGATATTGTACAGTAGAGTATAAGATTTCCTATCATTTGAGCCCAGTCTTGCCACAAAGGGTTAATCCATCTCTGAGCAATCCTCTTTTATTGTTCAGTGAGATAAATCTCGACAAACAGAGAAAAACTTTGTCAAATCCTCCCCCTTGCTGTGAGTGACAGGTGATTTACATATCTCGGGCACTAGCCTAAGACATGTATTATTTTTTAATTCCCTCCCCCACTCCTTTCTTCAGCAGCTCTGCAAGGATTGGATGTTCCACACCTCAGCATGATTGGGCATGCTGAAGTCATGTGGTTACTTTCCTGTCTTTTCACTGGATGTTAGAGATCATAGCAGAAGTTCAGTGTTAGAAAGACACAGGAGAAAATGCATATTGACAAGGGGAGTGTAGAGGTGGGCGGGGAGTCTACTGACATCACGACTCCACCCACCGAGCTCCAGACAACAGACCCACCCACAGAATCTGCAGTTTTTCGGCACTCATAGCAGACAGAGGGGAGACATTTGACAGGTAAAGATACATGCAGGAGGCATGTATATCATTATAGATAACCCCTATGGCAGTAGTTTAGAAAGGATGACATTGGGTTTACATCCACTTTAACGCTTCAATGTTATGAAGTCTGCCTTAGCCTCATGCAGAAGTTACTTCGCCAGCAGTGACACCACAGTCATGTGGAGACTGAATAAGAATCCTGTGCACCACCCAGTGGCCAAAAATAGAAATGCATTTTTTTTTTCCTGGATGCAAAACCGATTTACCTTATCCTGGATAACAACTTCAATATGTCTTCAATGTGCCAGCTCAATGCGGGAAGAAGGAATGTGTTTATTGTGGACAATTTTACAGAGATTCTTATTTTAATTAATTCCAATTGTGTGCAGTCTGCAGTGTAAGTTTATTTCAGGAAACTGGAGTAAAAGTGCCACATATAGGCAGACATGACATCAGGGTGTAGAGAAGATCCAGGAATTAGGAAAGGCACAGAACATGATCGCACATATGAACAGCTGTTTGCTTGTGTCTGACTGTATTGTTGGTCATAAAAAGTTACAAAGTGCAAAAACAAACATCTGCACACAATGTCATATGATCCCATAATTGAGGACAACTGTAAATGTATAGACACACTTCATTAGAACCAGATTTATAGGAGAACCAGTCACCTCCGGGTATTTCTAATAGTCTTAATAAACCTTATGTCTCAGGGATAAAGTTTTTTTTTCTTTTTCTTTACTCTCTCCCTGTCAGAGCAGTAGTGTTGGTCGGGTTAATCCCTGCCAAGCACAAATCCAGACACGTATAACTGCACATAAAAGGGTTCTTCCAGGATTACATGAAGCAAAACTAAAGCCATCAATTTAACTGTTTCCAAAATCAGTTACATTCAAGCCGTAGCGTGAAGGATAACTGTCACACTTGGTGTTGTCAACCGAACTGTCAAGCCATCAAATGTCTGGTGTCATAACTGATCACATGTGCACTATGGCAACGGCAGACCCAATGGAGGCTAAGATGGAAGCTTCTTTGGCTGTAGGATAGGAGGGTTTAGTTCTGCTTTAATAAAGGACTGAGCGGACGGATTATTGGTGATCAGCCCTAAACTCAGACTGGAGAAAAGTCATCCTCTGTGGGAACCTTACAGCCTGACACTGGGCTAACAATTCTGCTCTACAGTACAGGGATAGAATATAAGTGGATTACAGCACAGATTACCCTGAATAGTAAGGCTCCACTGTTATTCACTATTATATCGAATAAATATGGAGATGCGGATTCTTACAAATGCCCATTACCGACCAACTCTATTTAAAGGACTGTTCCAGCTTATACAAAGTTCCAAAACTTTTTATGGTTTCCTTCTTTAGAGAACGACAAGGACAAAGATGAAGATGGGTCCTACTTGGGTGGACCAATGCTGACCTGGCAGGAGTTCCAGAAACACATGCCCTGGGAAATTGTAGTGCTGGTTGGAGGAGGGTATGCCCTGGCAGCTGGCTGTAAGGTAACTCCTGGCATCTACCCTTTTAGTTTCGGTTCACATATATGCGAATTGGATGCATTTTTTTATTTCAATGTTTTTATTGGTTTTATGCCACAACATAAGAAATCAGAAGTGAGCATATAGGTATGATTAGGTATTACAGAAAAATTCAAAAGGAATACGAGCAGAACAACCGTAGTTAAACCTTCATGCAATTGGGATGATATTGAAGGATAATTAAAGCAAAATGGAAAGAAAAGGGAGAAAAATAGGAAGGGAAAAAAGGCTGTGTGCCACAGCCTACTCACAGACATCCCAGGGTGGCTCAACTCCTGAGACCAACCCCAAGGGATGACATCTGTAAGAATGAGAAAAAAAGAAGAACCAGAAATAAGGTAGGAGGGAGTAAGGAAAAGTCAAAGTCTAGAGAAGGAAGGAGAAAAAAGGAAGGGGAAAAAAACTCAGACTCGGATATGCCGTCTGAAGCAGTCAGAGAAAGCCCGAACAATCCGGTTGAAGTGAGGGAAACTCATAGGAAATCCAAGATTCCCAGACTTTGAGAAATTTCGGATGTGAGTTATTCACAATTCTAGACATCTGCTTATGGAGCATCAAGGCAGTCATACGTGACTTCGCCCCTTGAAAGGCAACGCGCAAACTCTTGCAGGCCTGGGCTATGGTCCATTTAGCAGAAATAAAAATAGCAGTAGCCAGCTTCTGCTGGGGTGCATATGGGTAGGGGATCGGACAATGCAATAGGGCCAACTTTGCGTCCCTGTGGACAGTTATATGGAAGAGGGTCTGGAGCAGGCCGAAAACCATGGACCAGAATCCCACAAGTCTTGGGCAGGACCACCAGGTATGCAGGACATCTCCCTTTTGCCTACAGTTGCGAAAGCATCTGTCAATATTCCCCGGGTAAGCATGGGCAACGACCCAGTACCACCTGAAAAGAACCTTATATGCGGCTTCGAGTGTATTTGTATTAAAATAACATTTTGCAACTAATTTCCAAGCCTTAATCCAGTCCCCTGGATCTATTGGGGATTGGAGGTCCCGCTCCCAAATTGGATGCTTTTTTAACTGCATCCAATTCACATAACATGTGAATCGGACCGGCTTTCAATGGAGCCGCTTCACACATGTGCAGAGCAGCCGCGGTCAGTTTTTGAAAAGGGTTCTGTGCGATTTTGGGTCCGGTATAGGTGCAAATTGAAGTAAAAATTTGCATCTGAATCGCACCTAAACGGTGAACAAAACTGCACTTGGCTCCGGATTGCAAACCGCAGCGGATACGTGTGAACCCAGTCTCATATATGGCAGATAGATTATCATGAATATGGATTCACGTTGAGGAATATCACAACTGTTATGATTTTTAAGGGTCAGTCCAATAAAAACTGATATTTTCACATGTGCCAACTGAGAAACCATTGCCCTTTTCACAGCTGATATGCTTAGCATTGTTTAGCTCAGACATGACATATGAACATATGAAAGCATATCCTTCTATAGTGTGTAGTTGTCTCTATTAAGAGCACCAAATGTAATTTCTGTCTGCTGCTTCCTTTGTCTGATAACTGCATGAATCACTTCCTGACATCAAGAGAAAAAAGGTGACAGGGGAGGAATCTCCAGCTGATTGACAGCCTTAGCTCCGTTCCTGTTTGCTGTGTGGAGGGGGTGGGGGTGTAAAAAAAAACAAACCTCTCTAGCAATACACACCCAATTGAGCATGTGCAGCCTGACTCCAAAGGCTCTGTCTTATCCAGGCTTGTCCTGGGGGACAGTGCAGGGAGGGGAGGATCTGTGCATACAGGATCAAGCAGCCTTTTTACACAATGCAGAGGATTAACCCCTTAGGTTCCACATTGAGTTTAACCAGCATGCTTTTACTGCATATACAGACCGATTTTACTTTTGTGGGTTTAGTAACAATAATTCCTCCACACTCCTTACAGACGTCAGGACTCTCCACCTGGATTGGCCGGCAGATGGAATGTCTCAGCAGCCTCCCATCCTGGGCAGTCAGTCTCCTGGCCTGTGTTCTTGTCTCTGCAGTGACCGAATTTGTCAGTAACCCGGCCACCATCACCATCTTCTTGCCCATACTATGCAGCCTGGTAAGTTTTTTAACCCACACTGGCTGTATTACTTATTGAGAGCGATGCAATATGGGACCTGAAAATGTTTTGCACTATATAAACACATACCAATCATATATCTTGATTTCTAATCATCTATATAAGGGGTAAAGTAGGATATATGGATAAAGGTAAAACCAATGACGTAAAGGCTCTTTTCGCTTCTATTTTAATAATTTTTTTCTGTTCTCTTTTTTATTAAGTACAGAATGACATGAACAAGGGGGATTGGTTAGGAGGAGAATGGGACTTTGTATGAAGCATGTGACAGCAAGAGGGTAATAAGATGAACATAGAGGAATTTATTGACATAATACTACTGGAGCATACACGTTACAATCGTAATACATACAGTAAAATAATTAATGCATAAATAGATATAATATATCATACATTGTAATGTTCATACAAGTGATGGATAGGTAACAAGGATAAAAGATTGAGTAATGATGACTCAAGATACCATCTTGGCAAATTCCCTAGTACACCACATTTTGTGGTGTACTAGGGAATTTGCCAAGATGGTATGGTGAGTCATCATTACTCAATCTTTTATCCTTGGATGGATGGTATGCTCCAGTAGTATTATGTCAATAAATTCCTCTATGTTCATCTTATTACCCTCTTGCTGTCACATGCTTCATACAAAGTCCTATTCTCCTCCTAACCAATCCCCCTTGTTCATGATATAGACTGGGATGGAAATACATGACCTTACCTGGTTTCATTTAAAGTCCCTAGTGATGGAAATGGGTGACCTTACCAGGTCATAATTTCCTTAAAGTCCCTAAAAACCCCTCCTCTTTCTTTTGTGAAGTACAGAATGACAATGTGGATTAAATTAAAAGCATGAAAACAATTTAGTAGATAATGAAAAAATGGAATGTAGTGCATGGTATAAATAAAATGTCTATGTTTAGTGTTGGGTTGATGGGTTATATGTGGATGTGAGAAGTATGTATAAAAAATGACTTTTGAATAAAGATTACAGAATTAAAATCTATATAAGTGTTAGGGCTTAAATCAGAGCTCCACCCAAAAGAAGAAGCTCCGCTTGTTTACCTCCCCAACCCCCCCCCCCCCCCTCCGCTGCCACATTCGGCACTTTTCAGGGGGGAGTGGGTACCTGGTTTTGACTGATACCCGCTCCCACATTTCCGGTTGACTTTGCTGCGGCGAACTCAACTGCAAGCTCGCCACCCCTCCTCTTTTCCCCGCTGCCAGGCCATTCACAAAGCGCAGCGCGCTTCGCGCTTGTGCAATAGGGAACCTGCTGTGAAGCTACAAAATTTCCATGCCTGTTTCCCCTTAGCCGCAATGGCGGCGCCAGCACCTGAGAGCCAATTGAAAAATGGGCTCGGGTGAGGACATCGCTGGATTCGTGGACCGGTAAGTATCCTAATATTAAAAGTCAGCAGCTTCAGTATTTGTAGCTGCTGCTGAAGGAGCCTGGAGCTCCTCTTTAAAGTGGAACTTCACTCCCCCTCCTGAGCTTTTTCTGCTGGTATAAAGCATCCTGGAATATGTGATGTGCAAGTCCAGGGAGCTTCAGAGCACAGAAGACTTCATTCTGGCCTAGGCTAGAAAGGAGGCTGGGGGGCATAATCGATTAGAACCCCTGTCAGGTTTGTACTGCTATCCTGGGCTCCATTACAAAGCTTATCCCTCACTTTCCCCTCTCTTCCTGTGTAGTGATATTATTGTCAGCAAGACAGGGGGTGCGGTACAGCTAACAGAGCCCCGGATTGCAGTTAAAACCCAACAGGAGCTCTGATCCTTCCCCACGCTATAAAAAAAAGAAAAAAAAAAAAGCTTTTGCCTTGAGATATACTCGAATGCCTAGTAGACCATACCCTGAGATGTGTTTTCATAAAAGCTAGAGTTACAAACTGACAATGATTTCTTGTTCCTATGATCAGGCTATATATATCCCAGAGTGCCTCTTGAAAGTTGTTTGTAGTTCTGCAAAAAAAAAAAAAAAAAAACCCAAACAGTTTGTATTGGGCCCCTTTCACATGGGCCGATTCTGTTTTTCTCAGCAGGGGATCTGTCCGCTGATCTCCTGCTGAGCTGATTGAAGCGGCCAGATGACAGGTAGGTGTCCACTCCATTTATGCAGAGCAGACACGGACATGGACACAGCCCGAGCTCTGCTCAATGGGCAGTCAGATGTAAATTGGGCAGCTGTCCGTTTACAGCTGACTGCCTTCAAATTCGAGCTGGCCAGATGGAGGAGAATGGATCCCCTTCTTTTTGTTTTTGGTGGATCGGATCAGATTGGAGGTAGCTGGGTGTAAACGGACACAAGTCAGTTTACATCCTCTGGTCCATAGAGGACAATGGAGGGTCCGTCTGAAAAATGGACAGGTGGACTCGATCGGGGTGCTCGTGTGAAAGGGTCTTTAGGGTATAGAGTAATAATTTGCAGCAGTACAAACAATTATGTCACAATATACAATTATGTGATTGTCATGATTTTTGCTACTACAGCTCTTGTGTGTTTTTTTTTTTTATTTCTACTACACCACCTCTTTGAACACTTTACCTCTTTATGTTATTTTTACTAGAAATGATTTGAACAGAGGCTACATTTTTTTTTTCTTTTGCAGTCAGAGGCTCTTTATATTAATCCTCTATACACCCTTATACCAGTCACCATGTGCATCTCGTTTGCTGTGATGCTTCCTGTGGGTAATCCACCAAATGCAATTGTATATAACTACGGCCACTGCCAGATAAAGGACATGGTAAGAAATATACAATCTAAATGTTCTATTTTGAAGGCTTGGTGCCTGAGCCGCTAAAGCTGGGTGCAATTGTTCATAAAAGAAACTGGCATGGGGAAAAGCAAAACAAAACTAAACTGCTGCAGGTATAAATTGAGGTATGTTAAGGTTTTGGGTTTTCCCCTTGGCAGGGTCTCTTTAAGGCTCCATTCACACTAGTGCGACTCCAAAGTCATGCAATTTTGAGTGCAACTTTGATGCAAATTTACGCTCTCTGGCATTCAAGTCACAAGAAAGTTGCATCAAAGTACTGCAGGAACCTTTTCAAAGTTGCTGTGATTAAGTTGGACCAGATTGGAACAGGTGCCATTGAAATCAATGGACTGCGACTTGCCATAAGACTTTTGTGTCCAAAGTTGCATGACAAGTCGCACTAGTATGAAGGGAGCCTAAAGGCTATTTCAATTTTATCCACTTTCCCAGCAGCCCTAGACAGAGTATCAGTTAACAGTCTCCGAGCTCACACAGGAGACAGGTTGGCCTTACAGTTCTAAGTTTACAATTCTGATTTTATTTTAGATAGAGCTCGGGAGGGGTTTCCTTTGTGTTGCCTATGTACCAAGATTTCCATTCACTTTCTTCCCCACAGACATAACAGAAAGCAAGAGGAGATCTTTCCAAAGAGAGGGCCCTGCACACACGGGCGGACTTTTCGGCATCAAAGGTCCGACGGTCTATCCGACGGACTTTTGATGGACTTCCGACAGACTTTCGAATGAACGGACTTGCCTACACACGATCACACCAAAGTCCGACGGATTCGTACGTGATGATGTACACCGGACTAAAATAAGAAAGTTGGTAACCAGTAGCCAATAGCTGCCCTAGCGTCGGTTTTCGTTTGTCGGACTAGCATACAGACGAGCGGATTTTTCGACCGGACTCAAATCCGCCGGAAGGATTTGAAACATGTTTCAAATCTAAAGTCCGTCTAATTTTCGACCGAAAAGGTCCGTTGGAAGTCCGATGAAGCCCACATACGGTCGGATTGTCCGACAGATTTGTTCCGGCAGACAAGTTTGGTCGAAAAGTCCGCCTGTGTGTACACGGCCTAAGGCCCGTTTCACAGGCTTCAGCTTCTATAAGGAAAAGTGTAAACAGCAAGCTTAAACAAAGCATTTGCAGAGATTTCAGCAAGTTTTGTTGAAGCTTTAAAAGTACCATTCAGCTCCAGTTTGTAAATGCTGAACACAGATCCTAATGGGAGTGTTTATTGTCACTTTAAACAAACTGCTAGTAGGCTTCAGAACTTCTGGAAGCTTGTTGAAAGCCTGCTAGCAGCTTGCCTAAAGTGTCAATAAACACTCCCATTAGGATCTGTGATCAACATTTACAAACTGGAGCTGAATGGTACTTTAAAAGCTTGCTGAAAGCTCTGCAAATTCTTTGTCAAAGCTTGCTGTTCACACGGTTCATATACAAGCTGAAGCCTGTGTGAAACAGGCCTTAGGCTCCATTCACACTAGCGCGTTCTTTGATGCATTTTGCAGAAATGCACGGGAATATTTTAAGATGGGTTCCTATGGAACATGTTCACATCAATGCTTTTTTGTTTCTGCATTTTTGTAAAGGGTCAGGGACTTTTTTTAATGCAAAATGCAGCGTTTTGCATGTAATAGAATTCAATGGACAAGCATCAAAAACGCAAGTGCACCGTTTTTGCAGCGTTTTTGATGCGTTTTTGGTGCGTTTTTGCCGTTTTTTTTTACATTTTTTTAAAAAATTTTTTAAGACTGTAAAAAAAAACTGTAAATAAAAAAAAAAAAAAAACGCAAAACGCAAATCGCGGCAAAATCGCGGCAAAAATGCTGCTCAAAAACGTGGCAAGCATGAAAAAAAAACCTCCAAAAAACGCTCAAAAGCAACATGCATAGGTGTGAATCGAGCCTTAGATAGTTGTCACCAGAACATCCTCTTTTAGAGGAGAGTAGAGAGAGTGAATCTCCCCATCCAAAAGGATTTTTGACTAATGTTCTTGTGGGGAACAAGACGTAAAAGGATGCTGTAGCTATTATCAGGGGTTTTCTTCCCTGCTGAATTCATATAAAAAAATAGAAAAACCATGGTTTGGAATTCTCACCAATGGAGCCCCATAAATGATATAAGTCACAGTTGCCAGGCTCCATCCATAACCAAATAGACTTCAGGGTGGACTGCCCCTTTTATTGTACACTTAAAGTGTTACTAAACCCAGGACCCTGCATTCATTATATCTGGTCTCCCACAGTACACAGAATATAGAAATGCAATTCTTTTAGTAAATATAAATGTCTAAATACTTTTACTCATCAGCAGTATATAGCAGTCTTGTGACTTCTATCAGTGCATGGTTAAAGCTTGTAGGAGGAGTTTTCATTCTGCACTGGCTGTCCTATCAGGATGCAGAACCCCTGACCCTCTGTCTGGGCAGTGCTGATGGGAAAGTGCATGTGATCAGCACAGGGCCAAAGAAAAAAAACTCTCGTAATACACACCAAACTGAGCATGTGCAGCCTGAATCAATTTACTCTGTCTTATCTGGATATGTTTTGGGGGCAATGCATCCAATTTGCATCAGTGTGAACCCAGCCTTACACAATGCAGAGGATTAACCCCTTAGGTTCCACAGTGAGTATAACAAGCATGCTTTACTGCATATACAGTGTTTATACAAAGTCTACACACCCCTGTTAAAATGTCAGGTTTCTGTGATGTAAAAAAAGGAGACAAAAATAAATAGTTTCAGAAGTTTTTCCACCTTTAATGTGACCTATAAACTGTACAACTCAGTTGAAAAACAAACTGAAATCTTTTAGGGGGAGAAGTAAAAGTAAAAAAATAAAATAATGTGGTTGCATAAGTGTGTACACCCTTTTATTACTAGGGATGTAGCTGTGTTCAGAATTACGCAATCACGTTCAATTTCATGTTAAATAGGAGTCAGTACACACCTATCATCATTTTAAAGTGCCTCTGATTAACCCCAAATAAAGTTAAGCTGTTCTAGTAGGTCTTTCCTGTCATTTTCCTAGTTGCATTCTACAGCAAAAGCCATGGTCTGCAGAGAGCTTCCAAAGCATCAGAGGAATTTCATTGTTAAAAGGTATCAGTCAGGAGAAGGGTAGAAAAGAATTTCCAAGGCATTAGTTATAGCAGTGATGGCAAACCTTGGCACCCCAGATGTTTTGGAACTACATTTCCCATGATGCTCATGTACTCTGCATTGTAGTTGAGCATCATGAGAAATGTTGTTCCAAAACATCTGGGGTGCCAAGGTTGGCCATCACTGAGATATACCATGGAACACAGTGAGGACAGTCATCATCAAGTGGAGAAAATATGGCACAACAGTGACATTACCAAGAACTGGACGTCCCTCCAAAATGGGTGAAAAGACGAGAAGAAAACTGGTCAGGGAGGCTGCCGTGAGGCCTACAGCATCATTAACCACGTAAGGGCCGAGCCTCTTTCTGAGATTTGGTGTTTACAAGTTAAAAACATTTTTTTTTGCTAGAAAATTACTTAGAAAAAAAAATATATATAATGTCTGGGGGTTCTAACACCCTAGAGAGTAAAATGGCAGTCGTTGCAATACTTCATGTCACCATATTTGCGCAGCCGTCTTACAAGCGCACTTATTTTGCAAAAATACACTTTTTTAGTAAAAAAATAAGACAACAGTAAAGTTAGCCCAATTTTTTTATATATTAGGAAAGATAATGTTACGCCGAGTAAATTGATATACATATATATATATATATATATATATATATATATATATACACACACAATATTGATATACATGTCACGCTTCAAAATTGCGCCCGCTTGTGGAATGGTGACAAACTTTTACCGTTAAAAATCTCCATAGGCGACGTTTAAAAAATTCTACAGGTTGCATGTTTTGAGTTACAGAGGAGGTCTAGGGCTAGAATTATTGCTCTCGCTCTACCGATTGCGGTGATACCTCACATGTGTGGTTTGAACACCGTTTTCATATGCGGGAGCTGCTCACGTATGCGTTTGCTTCTGCACGCGAGCAGGTATTTATTTTACCTTTTTATTTTTACACTGTTCTTTAAAAAAAAAAATGTGTCACTTTTATTCCTATTACAAGGAATGTAAACATCCCTTGTAATAGAAAAACAGCATGACAAGACCTCCTAAATATGAGATCTGGGGTCAAAAAAGACCTCAGATCTCATATTTAAACTAAAATGCAATAATAATAATAATAATAAAAAAAAGTCTCTTTAAGAGCTATGGGCGGAAGTGACATTTTGACGTCGCTTTCGCCCTGCAATGGTATGGAGACGGGTGGGGGCCATCCTCCCCTCACTCATCTCCATACCACACACTAAAGAGGATTCGATCGCCTCCGCCGCTACCGACGGCTCTGGTAAGTGGCAGAGGGCCGTCGATAAAAGTGATCTCACGGCAGAGACTTTTATGTGAAAGCGGATCACCCACTGAAGAAGAGGATACCGGGGTTATGGTGGTTAGCTGCTGCCATAACAACGATAACCCTCTTCAAAGTACCGACGTACAAGGATGGCGGGCGGTCTGTAAGTTGTTAAAGGAGCTGCAGGAATATCTGGCAAGTACTGGCTGTGTGGTACATGTGACAACAATCTCCCGTATTCTTCATATGTCTGGGCTATGGGGTAGAGTGGCAAGATGGAAGCCTAAACAGCCAAACCCAGCTAAATATTGCAAAAAAACATCTGCAGTCTCCCAAAAGCATGTTGAAAAATGTGTTATGGTCTGATGAAACCAAGGTTGAACTTTTTGGCCATAATTCTAAAAGATATGTTTGGCTCAAAAACAACACGGCACATCACCAAAAGAACACCATACCCACCGTGAAGCATGGTGGTGGTAGCATCATGCTTTGGGGCTGTTTTTCTTCAGCTGGAGGCCTTAGTCAAGGTAGAGGAAATAATGAACAGTTCCAAATACTAGTCAATATTGGCACAAAATCTTCAGGCTTCTGCTAGAAAGCTGAACATGAAGAGGAACTTCATCTTTCAGCATGACAACGACTCAAAGCGTACATCCAAATCAACAAAGGAATGGCTTCACCAGAAGATGATTAAAGTTTTGGAATGGCCCGGCCAGAGCCCAGACCTGAATCTGATTGAAAATCTGTGGGGTGATCTGAAGAGGGTTTTGCACAGGAGATGCCCTCGCAATCTGACAGATTTGGAGTGTTTTTGGAAAGAAGAGTGGGCAACTCATACCCAAAAAGACTGAGTGCTGTAATAAAATCAAAAGGTGCTTCAATAAAGTATTAGCTGTGCACACTTATGCAACCAAATTATTTTATTTTTTTATTTCTACTTCCCTCCACCTAAAAGATTTCAGTTTGTTGTTCAACTGAGTTGTACAGTTTATAGGTCACACTAAAGGTGGAAAAACTTCTGAAATTATTTATCTTTGTCTTTATGATTTTTTTTTTTACATCACAGAAACCTGACATTTTCACAGGGGTGTGTAGACTTTTTATATGCACTGTACAGAATTATTTTACTGTTGTGGGTTTAGTAACACTTTAAATAGTTCTGAGTGTTTAAAACATTATATCAGTTAGTGCTCTCCTCAGGTCTCAAACTCAAGTCTCATGCCCCGTACACACGGTCGGACTTTGTTCGGACATTCCGACAACAAAATCCATGGATTTTTTCCGACGGATGTTGGCTCAAACTTGTCTTGCATACACACGGTTGCACAAAGTTGTCAGAAAATCCGATCGTTCTGAATGCGGTGACGTAAAACACGTACGTCGGGACTATAAACGGGGCAGTAGCCAATTGCTTTCGTCTCTTAATTTATTCTGAGCATGCGTGGAATTTTGTGCGTCGGATTTGTGTACACACGATCGGAATTTAACCAATCGGATTTTGTTGTCGGAAAATTTTATATCCTGCTCTCAAACTTTGTGTGTCGGAAATTCCGACGCAAAAAGTCCAATGGAGCCCACACACAATCGGAATTTCCGACAACACAATCCGATCGCACTTTTTCCATCAGAAAATCCGACCGTGTGTACAGGGCATTAGAGTAACAAAGTAAAATGCCTTTACATACTCCTGCTCATTATTGAATTAGTTCATTTTTACAATACAATTGCCCACGCATTTCAGCATCCCCAGTACCTTAAAAAAAAAAACACTGCTCAGGTTTTGAAAATTTTATTTTTCAATTCCATACCTGGAGGTCAAGCATGCCTCTCCCAATCTTGTACAAAAAACTCCTAGGTATGCGAACCCTCCGTCCTGCCTAGATTAGAGGACGTGCTAAATCCCTCAGCTTTATAGAACAAGTGCTCTGGTTCAACACCCATGCTTGTGCAATGAATGCCGAAATAAAAAGAAGACAGTCTGCGATTTGGAATGAGCGGAACCTTCCAGGGGTCGTGGAGGAACGCACAGATGCTGCAATCCGCTAACGCGTTTCGAGGGGAATGTCCTCTCTTCCACAGAGCTATGTCCCCTCTTCCCCTCGAAACGCGTTAGCGGATTGCAGCTCATTCCAAATTGCAGACTGTATACCGGTGCGATTTTATGTTGTGCCTCCTCCACCAATCGCCTGTGAGTTATTTCCTTTATTATTTTTTATCAAATAAATGTTTTAAAAGATAATGCACTAGGCTGGTGCGCTTTTGTCTTCTTTTTATTTCGGTTTTCACTAGGATCCCCATCCTTGAGGGCAGCAAGGCCAGTGCTCAGCCTACTACATATGGTGATCCACCTGTGCGCAGGAGTTGCTTTTTTTTTTTTTCTCTTCTGCTAGTTTTTTCTTTTTTTCTCTTCTGCTACTGTTGTGCAATGAATGCACTCCCCTCTGTTGCACAAAGCTGAGCCCAGCCACTGCTGTGACAGAGGGGGAGACAGCGCACTGCATGGGTTTTGAATAAGCCGGAGCACTTGTTCCTGTGGTGCGGGAACCATGTCCCCTATGTACAGCATATCTTGCTATTAAGCAGGGTAGGGGAATGGTTGTCTACCTAGGAGTTTTTAGGACAGGCTTGGGAGAGTCTGTGCATGGCCTACAGGTATGACATTGAAAAGATGTCTATTTAGAAACCTAAGCAGTGTTTGTTTATTTATTTATTTATTTTATATAGTTTATTAGAGATGCTGGAATTCATGGATAAATTTTATCGTAAAGGTGAACTAACCCTTTAAAGCGATTGTAAACAATCACCTTGTAAAACAACCCATTCAGTTTAAAATAAAAATGAAAGGCAAAACATGTTTGTATAAATATAAAAAAAACAATATAAATACCTTTTTTGCCTTTTTTTATAAGTGATCACATTCCCTCTGTTCTCAGCTGCATAAGAGCTGGGGGGAGGAGAAGCAGAACACTGAGCTTCCCAGTGAATGGCTGTGCAGCGGGGGCATGTCAGGACAAGTCTGATCATTGGAGGAGAGTACACAGAGTTCCCAGCATAGCTAGAGAACTGACCACAGTGTGCTCTCCTGCTTATTGTGGTCAGTTTTTAATAGGAAAAAGCAAGGGAACTAGCAGGAAGACCAGGGATTTCACACAAAGGAAGCAATACAAAGGGAACAGTAGACTTCCTCATACAAGTGCATGGTACAGCAGACACATATCAGGAATATGACGTGTTGGGGTAACAAACTCTTAAAAATGTTTCACATTCCAGCTAGGTAAGCTTCTTTCCTTGCCTCTGTATCAGTCAACTCTTCCTCAATCATTAATTACTAGCAAGCATAAAGTAAGTAATTAAAAAAAATAGTAAATAACAAATCCTTAGGCCCTAGGACAGGAAATCAAGATGCTAAAAAGAAAGACAAAACTACTGAGTGCTGTCACAGCTCCAGCCAGCAGCACAATTATGACTTATGTGGCAGTGTAGAATACAAGTTTTTGCTCAAATCTATTCTGTGGGTGTCGCCACGCCAATAACCACAACACCACTCCAACGCGTTTCAATAAGACTGCCTGTCTCTAGGCATTTTTTAAATCTCTCTGTTGCCCTGGGAATAAGAATTGAGTTTTAGAGGATTGAGTCCTCACTCATTGTTTGTTTTACATATTGGATTAAGTAAGGATTGATCATTTTTGGTATAGCAGCTGCTGTTAGGCCCCTTTCACATGGGGGGGGGGGGGCCGGTCGCTGTTCGTTTTTCCGGACTCAACTGGACCCTCTATTCTCCTCTATGGGTAGCCGGATGTAAACGGACACCCGGCTACCTCCGATCCAATAAAAACAAACAGAAGGGGGATTCATTTCCCTCTGACTGCCTGGATCAGATGGCAGTGGGGTGTAAGAGGACGGCTGGTCTTTTTACATCCAACTGACCATAGAGGAGAGCAGGGTGTGCCCGTGTCTGCTCTGCATATGCAGAACGGTCACGGACCTGTCATGCAATAGCTCCTGTCAGCTCAGCAAGGGATTGGCAGATGGATCCTTTGCTGAGCAAAACTGGATCCGGCCCATGTCAAAGGGGTCTTATTACTTGTGTTCTTTTACTACACTGAAGTCTGTAGCTTGTATACTTCGTTCTAAATGCTGTCTTCTTGCAGGTGAAGGCAGGCCTAGGAGTGAACCTGATTGGTCTGAGTATCATCATGGTGGCTATTAACACCTGGGGCATCAGCCTCTTCCAGCTGGACACATTCCCAGAATGGGCAATGATTCACAACACCACAGAGCACCTGTGAGCCGGCCTGGGTACCCGGGGTCGACCGGGACTACTGGAACATCTGTGTCGCAATAGCAGAACAGAGAGCACCAGAGAGTTCCCAACAGGCCTGCGAGAGAGCTGCACACCAAAGGACAACTCATTTTCACCGACAGCTGCTGTCTGCTTTTGTATGACCTAAATGTAAACCCTTTACATTTCCCCCCATTACACCAGTTTGTAGGGGCCCATTTTCTAGTGTCCATGTAGCATTTTAAAGGATTCTATCAAAATGCAAAACGCCAGTGTGAAAAGCCGCACAACAGGTTGTTTCTCCACCGTGGACATGATGCTTCTATCTTATACTTCTTACACGGGTATTCTGCTTTTTAACAGGGTCCCTTTTAAGCAGACTGAATAGAATAGTAAATTATGACATTCATTTCTAGTTTCAAAATGCATAGAAACCTAAAACAAGTATATTTGTCTATGCAAAACAAAGCAACAGGTTTGATGTAATCGGGTAAGTCCCCAGCATACTGTCCCCTTGCTCCCCCACCACTCCATGCAGCCATTTAAAGTAAATCAGTCATCAGAAACATGCCGTCACCACTGGTCTCTCCTGCAAATGCTAGCTCCTTGGCTATCATGCTGATCCACTTGCTTCAGTACTTTGAATCACGGACCTGGAACAGGAATGCAGACAAAGTCTTGTTTTTTTTTTTTCCAACTTTTTTGATTTGCATATTTATTCCAGGTCAGTGAATCTTAAAATATTAAAGACACTATCAGTCATAAGCCAGTCAACCAGAAATTTTGTGAGGAATCCATTTTTCAATTATGACAGGTTTATTTAATGCTTGCTTCCCTGGGGGAAACCACTGCTCCAGACTTCTTCTGCCCAATGGGTCCAGTGACTAATGTAGTCACACGTCACATGGTCTCTAGTGAAGAAGTTTGTTGGGAGTTAAGTTTGGCAAACCAGCTCTACTTAAAAACACTGATCCTCCCCTATGTCACATGACCATCTTAGCTCATTCTCCAGGAAAGGCAATAAACAAAGGCTTTTACTGGCTATGGGTTTACAAAACAGAATACAGCCGTGGCCAAAAGTTTTGAGAATGACACAAATATTAACAAAGTCTGCTGCCTCAGTTTTTATGATGGCAATTTGCATATACTCCAGAATGTTATGAAGAGCGATCAGATGAATTGCAAAGTCCCTCTTTGCCATGAAAATTAACTTAATCCCTTAAAAAACATTTCCACTGCATTTGTGAAGAAGGTTTCAGGGCGTCCAAGAACGTCCAGGAAGTGCTAGGACCGTCTCCTACAGTTGATTCAGCTGTTGGATGGGGGCACTACCAGTGCAGAGCTTGCTCAGGAATGGCAGGAGGCAGGTGAGAGTGCATCTGCATGCACAGTGAGATGGAGACTTTTGGAGGATGGTCTGGTGTCAAGAAGAGCAGCAAAGAAGCCACTTCTCTACAGGAAAAACATCAGGGACAGACTGATATTCTTCACAAGGTACAGGGGTTGGACTGCTGAAGACTAGAGTAAAGTAATTTTCTCTGATGAATCCCCTTTCCAATTGTTTGGGGCATCCGGAAAAAAACCTTCTCCGGAGAAGAAAAGGAGAGCGCTTCCATCAGTCCTGTGTCATGTCAACAGTAAAGCATCCTGAGACCAATCATGTGTGGGGTTGCTTCTCAGCCAAAGAAGTGCACTCTCTCACAATTTTACCTAAGAACACAGCCATGAATAAAGAATGATACAAAAACATCCTTCAAGAGCTTCTCCCAACCATCCAAGAACAGTTTGGTGACAATGCCTTTTCCAACATGAAGGAGCACCTTGCCATAAGGCAAAAATGATAACTAAGTGGCTTGGGGAACAAAACATCAAAATTTTGTGTCCATGGCCAGGAAACTATCCAGACCTTAAGTCCATTGAGAACTTGTGGTCAATCCTCAAGAGGCGGGTGAGTAAAAAATCCCCCCACAAATTATGACAAACACCAAGCATTGGTTTTGCAAGAATGGGCTGCCATCAGTCAGGATGTGGCCCAGAAGTTGATTAACATCATGCCAAGACGAATTGCAGAGGTCTTGAAAAAAGAAGGGTCAACACTGCAAATATTGACTCTTTGCATAAACTTCATGTAATTGTCCATAAAAGCCTTTGACACTTATGAAATGGTTGTAGTTATACTTCAGTATTCCATAGTAACATCTGACAAAAAGATCTAAAAACACTGAAGCAGCAGATTTTGTGAAAATGAATATTTGTGTTGCTCAAAACTTTTGGCCATGGCTGAAGGTAAAGTCAGGAAGAATTTCACACTACAGTGGAGCTGTGTTGTGTTGACTGAGTCACAGATCAGTGCCTTGTTCCCCATCAATGAAAACCTGGCTGTTCTAGATCCATGGAAAACGAAGCTTACTTGTTTTGTAAATACTATTGTTTTATTTGATTATCTCAAAGTCCCCTAGAACAACTCAGCGAAGCTGGCCCCCCTACAATCAGCACAAATAAAAACTCAAGTGTGTTTCTTTAGTGCTACGTTTGTGCTGTTTTGTGCCGTAAAAATTTACATTTGTGCTGCTTTTTTTTTAAAGATATTAGCAATTGTTTTTTCCAGACTATGACATCACCTAGCCCCCCTACAACGCCCAAATGACACAAAACTGGTCTCGTTGGTTAGTGCTCCGTTTGTGCTGCTAAAATTTACGTTCTATCTTTTATTGTTTTTGCGTTATTAATGATTTATTAAAGGTCACCAAAGGTCAGTCAGCCCCCCTACAACGCCCAAATGACACAAAACTGGTCTCGTTGGTTAATGCTACGTTTGTGCTGCTAAAATTTTTATTTGTGCTGTTATGGTTTTTAAGTTATAACAATTTATTTTTTTTTCAATTCCCACTCACTTTGCCCCCCCCCTACAATCAGCACAAATAAAAACTCAAGTGTGTTTCTTTAGTGCTACATTTGTGCTGTTTTGTGCTGCTAAAATTTCCATTCTACCTTTTATAATTTTTGCATTATTAATGATTTATTAAAGGTCACTCAGCCCCCCTACAACACCTAAATGACACAAAACTGGTCTTGTTGGTTAGTGCTACGTTTGTGCTGCTAAAATTTCCGTTCTATCTTTTATCGATTTTGCGTTATTAATGATTTTTTTTAAAAGGTCACTCAGTCCCTCTACAACACCCAAATGACACAAAAATGGTCTTGTTGGTTAGTGCCTCATTTGTGCTGCTAAAATTTTTAGTTGTGCCATTATGTTTTTTTTAGTTATAACAGCTTGTTTTTATATTTGTGCTTTTTTTGTGTCATAATAATAAAAATTTGTGCTGCTTTTATTTTTAAGATAATAGCAAATTGTTTTTTCCAGAAGATGACATCACCCCCCTCTCCTGTCACGTACCTGGTTAGTGAGCTCCTGGTTAGAAAGCAGCCATAGGAGCACAGCGAGGTATGAGTGCCTCTGATCTGTCCAGTAGACTGTGTGGTGGCAGCAGTCAGCAGGTGGATGTGGCGGCAGAACCAGCCGGTGGCAGATGAGCTGGCACTGAGCTTGGCTTGTGGCAGACTGTGGGTAAGCAGCTGGAAGCAGGAGACAGATGAGACCTTGCTGGGCTGAAGAGCTGTAGCAGGCTGGATGAGCAAGATGCAGGGTCAGATAAGCCAGGTCCATAATGGTCAGGCAGTTCAGGCATAGACGGCACACAACAGGATAGTCGAGTCACAAGCCAAGTCAGCAACAGGAGGTAGATCAGGCAAGAAGAGAAGGCAGAAGCAGAATCCAGAGACAAGCCAAGGTCAGGGCAGGTAGCAGTCAAACGGAGGTCAGGAGCAAGCTGGGTTAGGATCAGAGGTCAAACACAGGAATCAGGAATGAACACACAGAAGCGGCACACCAAATTGCAGCCTGTAAATCATTAATAAAATGCGAAAATGATAAGAGATAGAACGGAAATTTTAGCAGCACAAACGTAGCACTAACCAACGAGACCAGTTTTGTGTCATTTGGGCATTGTAGGGGGCTGACTGACCTTTAATAAATCATCAATAACGCAAAAACGATAAAAGATAGAACAGAATTTTTAGCAGCACAAAAGTAGCACTAACCAACAAGACCAGTTTTGTGCCATTTGGCTGTTGTAGGGGGGCTAGGTGATGTCATAGTCTGAAAAAACAATTGCTAATATTTAAAAAATAAAAGCAGCACAAATGTAAATTTTTACGGCACAAACGTAGCACTAAAGAAACACACTTGAGTTTTTATTTGTGCTGATTGTAGGGTGGGCAAAGTGAGTGGGGTTTGAAATTAAAAAAAAACTGTTATAACTTAAAAACCATAACAGCACAAATAAAAATTTTAGCAGAACAAACGTAGCACTTACCAACGAGACCAGTTTTGTGTCATTTGGGCATTGTAGGGGGCTGACTGACCTTTAATAAATCATCAATAACGCAAAAACGATAAAAGATAGAACAGAATTTTTAGCAGCACAAAAGTAGCACTAACCAACAAGACCAGTTTTGTGCCATTTGGCTGTTGTAGGGGGGCTAGGTGATGTCATAGTCTGAAAAAACAATTGCTAATATTTAAAAAATAAAAGCAGCACAAATGTAAATTTTTACGGCACAAACGTAGCACTAAAGAAACACACTTGAGTTTTTATTTGTGCCGATTGTAGGGGGGCCAGCTTCGCTGAGCTCCCTAAAACCCTAGTTATAAGGGCATTGCTGGAGAAGGTCGAGAACATCATGGAAACGAAGCTTGTTTTTAGTTAGGTTAATGAGGTGCTTAACAAGAGGACAAGAGGCCACACATGGTAGCTAAAATTCAAAGGTCTGCATATATACCCATCAAAAAACACAGAGCAGGGAGAGCCAGACAGATATTGAAATCTATAAATAGTTTATTGGTTTCTGTTAAATATTCAACATGTTTTAGATTTTCTAAATGGGCTTCCTTTTTTACAGCTAAAACAGTCTCCTGAGCAACAGCAGATCATTTTTTTGTTGCTACACATCTTTACAGTAAAGCTAAATCCTATCACTGAAATCTAATATCATTTCTAACATGTTAATGAAATTTGAAGCCTTGTTCAAGCTTTGTAAAATCTGCAGCTTCAATTAAAATAATCCCTGGTGAACATACCACAAAGGTCCCTGTTCAGACACTTCCTATTATGGGGTAACAACGCTCTGTCCCTGTCTCCCAATTGCTCTCCTGCAATGCTGCATGTACCCCTGGTGGATTCTAAAAGAAGTTGTGTCGACACACATGGTGCAGACATGGTCTACAACTGTCACTACCAAGAAGCTAGTGGAAAGCAATGATATGCAGACAGGAAGGGGCTGAAAGGGATCAGCAGCTCGGAGATGAAGGAAAAAAAATGAAAACATATTATAGCAAAATAAAAAAACATGATGTAAATGTATAATATATATGTAAAGTGCTGCGTAAATTGATGGAGCTATAAAAAAAGGTACCTGCAATAATAATAAATTATAGGTGTTTATAATATACAGTGGTTTACCAAACCTTCATCCAGTTAGGGTTTAGCGCTGCCTAAAGCCCTGATGAAAGGGGGGACTTTTAATCCTCTTGCTGCCACCAACACCCTGATGTCTCCCCAATGCTATCATATAGGGAGGTTGTCATAGGGCCATTGTTCAGTTAACTTTAAATTGATGAGATGTAATGGCTTTTAAAGTATTGCCTATAGACAATTTAGGACACTGTAGGTTGTCACCATTTCACTGGCACATGCACTTTTAAAACTTGACATGTTTGGTATCTATTTACTCAACGAAACCCCAGCTATTATATTTTACCAACTAATTGGGGGGAATTAAAGTTGTGTAAGCACCATGCTTTCATGGCTTCTTCTAAACCTAGAAAAGGAGCAGATGTTGCTCATAATTAACATCATCCCGCCTGGCCTATAGTGGATTGACGGCCAGGTGGTGGCTCCACCGTTCTGACTGGACGTCATATGGCAGACTTCAGAACGGGGCATGCAGCGTGGCAATCGGTGGTGCACAGTGTCCCTTAGACACAGCGCATCACTCATCAGGGTAAAGAGCCTATGACGTAGGCTCTGTAACATGTGATCTGCTGTGTTCAATCACAGCTGATCACAGTGTAAATAGGAAATGCTGGTTATCAGCATTCCTCTCCTCACGCTGACAACGCGAGAGGAGAGTCGATAAGCACCATTCCTCAGTGGGGACATCTGCTCTGATAATCAGTGCAGCCCTTCAGTGATGCCTGTCAGTGCCGCATATGAATGCCTCCTCATCAGTGACCTTCAGTGCAGCCTCATCAGCGCACATAAGTGATTAATTACTACCAAAAGAAAGCACTGTTTCAAAAAAAAAAAACAAAAAAACAAAAAACAAAAACAAAAAAATTCTTTGGGTACAGTGTTGCATGACTGCACATTTGTCAATCAAACCACGACAACACTGAAAGCTGAAAATTGGCCTGGGCAGGGAGGAGGTGACAGTGAAGAAAGAAAAACATGCGGTACATCCAAAGATGGGAGTAACTTTTGAATGGATATCGCATAAAGGTAAATACTTTTATCTTCGGATGTGCCACATATTTTTCCTTTTCTTCAAATGTATTCAGTTGTCTGCAGACCAAGCAGGCACCAAGGTTTGCCTTGACGGCTCGGGATCTTGCAGGCTGCATTTAGAGCGATTTATTCATGTTAACAAGTGCATACCCAGTCTCTGCTCAGAGCTGTCAAAAAAAATAAAATAAAAAAAATAAATAAAAAAAAAGACAGCAAATGTTTGTCAACATTGTCAGCGCTGGGAGATAAATATAAACAAAGTTTATCATTTGGCTCTTTTAGATGAAAAGAATGAGCTCCAGTCTGTATATGAGATCAGTTTAACCACTTAAAGCAGGGATCTTAAACTAGCGTTCCTCCAGCTGTTGCAGAACTACAATTCCCACGAGGCATTGCAAGGCTGACAGTTACAAGCATGACTCCTATAGGCAGGGTCATGATGGGACTTGTAGTTCCGCAACAGCTGGAGGTCCGCCAGTTTGAGACGCCTGAATTAAAGACTAAACCTTTTTCTGACACTTGTTGCTTACAAGTTAATATCAGTATTTTTTGCTAGAAAATTTTAGAACCTCCAAACATTTTATATATATTTTTAGCAGAGACCCTAGAGAATAAAATGGCGGTTGTTGCAATACTTCATGTCACACTGTATTTGCACAGTGGTCTTTCAAACGCAATTTTTTGGGACAAAAATACACTAATGAATAAAAAAAAAATCCCCAGATTGAGTAATAGATTTCTGTGCACTAAAGTTAACTTTACTATAATTTTTTTTATCCTGAAAACATGGGTTTGATAAACAACTGTGCTAATATCATGCAACCTAAAAAAAATTGCAACAGCTATGATTTTATTTCCCAGGGTCTCCATTTTTTATAAATTTTGGGGGAATTTTACTGATCTTCAGGCCTAAAATGTGTGCAAAAATTTAAAGAAAAACAAAAAACTGGCAGCAGATGTGAAACCTGAAAATGCATTGAATTTTTAACATTACATTATTATATCTGGACTTAAATGACTTCGATGCATTGATCCAAGAGGCGAACTGTTTCCTGTGTAATTGAGCGCTCCCTTTTGGAAACCTCTACATCAGAAGTTCCTCTCCACTGTGATAATAAAAAAAAAAAAAAAGCCAAATTGGGGAATCCAGAGCTCCAAAACTCTGATCTTTGTATAACCTGTCAGTTATGGCGACAGCATAAGCATTAATTATGTTATTACACAAAGGGCTGTACTGTATCTAAATTGCATTTAGAGTTATATTACTGGACTGTTTAGAACTCACAATTCACACAGTGATCATTTTTAATGTAAACAAATGACACCTTGTTTTTATAGTAACAGTTATCGAACTTTATTAAACCCTCTAAAGCTAAAAGCATCAGTTATCTTTCGAAAAAGATGCAGCCTAAAGTTTATCTAGTTTTCCCATTGCAGAGTCAATCGCAATATGCACTCTGTTGGGGCAAGGGGGTAGGATGACCCACAAAAGACATTTCTGCTGGAAAGAATGTCAACACTGAATAATATAGTTCCCGAGTGCGTCCTCAATGTCATCTGCCCCAAAGAGCTTACAGATATATAGAGATGTAGACCAGAGACACAGCGATTCCTGGCCAAGATGCAGCACTAAGACTTGTCGCTCGGGGGTTTCTTTTTAGCTTCCAGATCTTTCTTGAAGTTTTCAAATTTTTTTGATAGGTCAGGCACCTTAAGAAGAAGAAGAGGAAAGAAAAAAGGATTAAATGAGAAACCAAGTCATTGCAATGAGTTTTAATCTTATTTAAAAAGGAATTTGATGCCACTTTTACTCGCTGTGCCACATTTTCAGGACCTTGTTGTGCAAGCACTACACCAGGTGGTGATCTGTGTGTCAGGAAATGCAGTCAGCACCATCACTGAACAAAAACAATTACAGGTGGTTTACACTGAAAGTGTACAAAGCTCTTTGTACATGCTTGCAATAATATGGGTAGAAAGGGTGAGTTTGAAGACAATCCCTGTGCCGTGTTATTAGGCTACATGCACATGGGTATATGGAGTTTTGCAATGTTGGCAGCAAGATCCTGCATTTAAGTTGTCCAAACGCGGTGTGCATGTAACATTTGTATAATATTTACATGCATAGTGTGTTAACCACTTACGGACCGCCCACCGTAGATATAAGTCACTACTTTGACGTTAAATACCGGGGTTATGGCAGCAGCTAGCTGCCATAACCCGATTATTTTTTTTTGCACAATGGGCGATCCTCTTAAAGCCCCCCCCCCCCCCTCCACGCTTCCTGGACAAACCGGCAGCGCCGGAAATGATTGGATCCGATAGAGTGATGGGCAGGAAGTCGAGTGAGGGTAAGATGGCCCCCTACTCGGTTATGTCCTTGGAGGACCTGAGCGACATCAAACGTCACTTCTGTTCTGCCCCCCGGCCTTAAAAAGGACCCTTTTTTTTTTTTATGTGAAAAATAAAAGGACTTTTTTTTTTTTAATTGCTTTTAAGTGTAAATGTGAGATCTGAGGTCTTTTCGACCCCAGATATCACATTGAAGAGGTCCTGTCCTGCTAATTTCTATTACAAGGGATGTTTACATTTCCTAGTAATAGGAATAAAAGTTAAAAAAAAAAATTAAAAAAACAAAGATTTAAAGCTCTGTCCCTCTGGGCTCGAGCGCAAGTCGCACCCACATACGTAAACAGTGTTCAAACCACACGTGAGGCATCACTGAGATCCTTAGAGCAAGAGCAATAATTCTAGCACTAGATCCCCTCTAAAAAGGTAACCTGTAAAAATTTTTAAAGCGATGCCTATGGAGATTTTGTCGCCATTCCACGAGCGTGCGCAATTATAAAGCATGACATGTTAGGGATCAATTTAATTGGCGTAACATCTTTCACATTATACAAAACAAATTGAGCTAACTTTATGGTTTTCTTTTTTTTTTAATTAAAAATATATGCTAAATATTTTTTAGCAGAGACCCTAGAGAATAAAATGGAGATTGTTGCAATACTTTGTCGTACCGTATTTGCGCAGCGGTTTTACAAACTTTTTTTTTTTTTATTAAAAATATAAGTTTGTAAAACCGCTGCGCAAATACGGTACGACAAAGTATTGCAACAATCTCCATTTTATTCTCTAGGGTCTCTGCTAAAAAATATTTAGCATATATTTTTAATTTAAAAAATAAATAAATAAAAAGTATGTTAACTTGTAAAGAACAAATGCTGGGAATAGGTTTGGTCCTTAAGTAGTAATGCAGCCTATTGGTTGCTAGAAAGCAGACGTTAATAAACGCCTAGCATCTTGTGTTACTAGGACACAGGCAGCAATTGTTGCTTAGCATTCTTAGCCGCTAGGATGCAGGCAGCTATTGCCACCTAACATCATTCCTTGCTGGGATGCCAGTGGCTTCAATACAGTACATTTACACTCTACACATGTAAACATTTACATGCAAACAGCATTAAATAAGGTCCATATGCAGACCCGAAAAACGCAGATTTTTCTGTTTTGATTTTATAGATTTGAATGCGGCATGACTTTACTGATCTTTACGCAGCTGTATACATGGGCACACAGAAAACCCATACACCTGCATTCAGATCCAAAAAATAAATAAATAGAGAGAGTGTGTTAGAGACATTCACAGTATGGACATACATACTGTATATGGAAAATCCCTTAAAGGTGAACCAGTCACCAGGGCACAGTGACAGGGTCTCTTGATAGGCAACCCGACACTTGCCTTCCCTGTGCTTCTGCAGCACCTTGTTCAACTGCAGAAACAGGGTTAGAAGCCAGCATGTCAGAATTTACACACGTCTATTGACCTCCTCTCCAAATCCACATGAGTGCACTCATGATTAATGACTGGCTGCTCCATTGTGCACTGCGGGAGGAAGGGGAGCATGTGACCTTCTCCCCTATATCTGGAAAGTATGGTATTTATTTAGCCCTCCAACATAATTAAAAGGTCTACAAAGTGACAGTTTAAGACTAAAGATTCCTGGGATTATTTACTTATATACACACAAACTACTGTGCAAATGTTTTAGGCAGGTGTAAAAAAAAATGCTGTAAATTAAGAATGTGTTCAGAAATGTTAGAGGTGTCAATAGTTTATTTTTTATCAATGAACAAAATGGAAAGTAAAATGAACAGAAGAGAAATCCAAATCAAAATTTGATGTGACCACCCTTTCCCCTCAAAACAAATTCTTCTAGGTACACTTGCACAGTTTTTGAAGGCACTCGGTAGGCTGTTCCAAACATCTTGGAGAACTAACCACAGATCTTCTGTGGATGTAGGCTGCCCCAAATCCCAGACAGATGCGATGTTGAGAACAGGGCTCTGTGGGGGTCAAACCATCACTTCCAGGACTCCTTGTTCTTTACTCTGAAGATATTTCTTAATGACATTGGCTGTATGTTTGAGGTGGTTGTCCTGCTGCAGAAAACATTTTGAGCCAATCACACACCTCCCAGATGGTAAAGCATGATGGATAAGTATCGGCCTGTATTTCTCAGCATTGAGGACACCATTGATCCTGACCAAATCTCCAACTCCATTTTCTGCACCCCAGTTGCTATGATTTTGTGCATGGTTAAGTCGCTTAACCTTGTTTCCATGTCAGAGGTGTGGCATTTTGGCTACAATTCTTCCATGAATATCACTTCTGTAGACAGTAGACGGGTGTACTGGGTCCCATCAGTTCTGTGCTGAAGGCAATGCTGGACATTCCGATGTTGAAGGGAAGTAAGCATGATGGGCCTTTCATCTGCTGCATGAAGTATCCTTGGCCAACCACTACATCTACAGTCATCAACATGTCCGTTCCTCAAAGAAACTTGAGCAGCCCATCTTGAAGCCTCAGTCCGCTTTGAAATCTTTTAAGAGACCCTGCTGATACAGTTCAACTACCTTGGGTCTGGTTACTGTGCTCTGTCTTGCTATGGTTTATGACCTGTAACATGAAACAGTCTTCCACAACCTCACCTTAGCAAAGTTTGGCTGTTCCTCATCCAGTTTTAACCCTCCTACACAGCTGTTTTTGTTTTAGGTTATGACTGTTTGAACCTACATATGAAATTATTAATACCTGACTCCAATCCTACAAAATACTTGACTTTGTGCAAGTTTACAAAGTGTGCTGGTTTAAAGTCAAAATGGTAGTCACATCAGATATTGATTCAAGTTAGTTTTCTTCCGTTTGCTCATTTTGTAAATAGATTAAAATAAACAATTAAAATATATATTTTTGAAAGCATTCTTACTTTACAGCATTTCTTCACACCTGCCTAAAACATTTACACCCTATTGTACAATACTCAATACAAAAGATACATTACCAGAATTGCTGTGATTGTTCCATTAAAAGTGATAGATGGACTGAAATACATGTTCCCCCATACCTGGAACTACTGGTTACCTAACAGAGCTCCAATAGGTAAAGAAGCTATAAAGTGTCACTTAAGTGACAGCTATGAGTCTGCTGACATCACATCCAAGATGATGGCTCCCAGCAGCAGTCAGATCTTTTGGATGTCTACACAAGGGAGGCTTTTACAGAAAAAGAACACGCCTAAAATATGTTAAACCCACATTTAATCTTATGGGAAGATTTTAGCTAAAATAAATAGCCTAGCGACAGTGTAGGTCGCAGCCAAAATGTTTTTCTTATTTTTGGACAGCGTGGGAAACGGTTAACAAATTTATATTGCTGTCCAGTGCTTTTTAACCCTGCTTCACTTCAAACTTTTGGCTTTAGACATACTAAAAAACAAAAAACAAACAAAAACCTAAGACTATAAAATTATATGTAAAGAGAAACCTACAGTGGATATAAAAAGTCTACACACCCCTGGTAAAATATCAGGTTTCTGTGATGTAAAAAAAGATAAATCCTTTCAGAACTTTTTCCACATTAAACCCGGATTCACACTTGTGCGAACACAGACATCCTATGCGATTTGCACCCACACCGCAGTGCCGATAGCATGCGATGTCTGTGCAATGCGAGTTTAGCAATACAGTTGCATGGCTGAACTCACATTGGATTCAAAAGAAAATAGTGCAGGGACTTTTTTTTCCCCGCACTGAAATCGGATCGCATGGGAGTTCTCACCCACACGATCTGATTTCTGTGCGAGTGCACACTGCGATCTATGAACCGATCTGGGGGTGTCATTAACATTGTATTGACACCCACAGCGGCTCGCAGAGGGCAGTGTGAACTGCCTTCAGGAGAGATCCGGGAACCGGCACTGAAGCCTTTTCTTACGAAGAAAAACATCCAAGCCTGGCTACATTTTGAAAAAACACATCTGAAGTCTCCCAAAAGCATGTGGGAAAATGTGTTATGGTCTGATGAAACCAAGGTTGAACTTTTTGGATATAACTCCAAAAGATAGGTTTGGCATAAAAACACCACATCACCAAAAGAACACAATACCCACCGTGAAGCATGGTGGTGGCAGCATCATGCTTTGGGGCTGTTTTTTCCTTCAACTGGAACAGGGGCCTTAGTCAAGGTAGAGGGAATTATGAACAGTTCCAAATACCAGTCAATATTGGCACAAAACCTTCAGGCTTCTGCTAGAAAGCTGAACATGAAGAGGAACTTCGTCTTTCAGCATGACAACGACCCAAAGCATAAAGCATGGTATCCAAATCAACAAAGGAATGGCTTCACCAGAAGCCTACACAGGTGTGTGTAGACTTTTTATATCCACTGTATTCCTAATGGAAATACATAAGCTGTATTTTCAACTTTAGAGAATATTACGTACTATTATACATATGACCAAACATTAAAGCGGTATTAAACCCAAAACAAAAAAAAATGTATTATATTGCAGCGTACCAATCATTAGATGTGGTGGCTGTATTTTTTAGGCTTGGCCACTTCATGAGCCTGTTGCCAGTTTTCCAGTTTTCTTTCCTTGGAACACTGTAGAATCAGAGCTGCAGTTTTGGAGCTGTTCGGACCTAGTTGGGCAGCCATTACAATTTGGCCCTTGTCAAAGTCGCTCAAACCGCATTACACGTACCCATTTTTCTTCTTTCAACACATCAACTTCAGGGACATGTTCACTTGCTGCTAATATATTCCACCCACCTTCAGGTGTCATTGTAACAAGATAATCAAAGCTATTCACTTTACTGGTCAGTAGTCATAATGCTATGGCTGATTGTTGTACTGTACAGAGAGCTGTAGGGTACAAACAGCAATGAAGGAACCATACAGACTGGCCACGCCTATACTGCATTCTTTTCCATAAAATACTAATAAAATCAGCACTCTGGTAAAACATATACATAATCAACCTTTAAAGGGTTAGTTTACTCATAAGTGAAGTTTTAGATACAGGTGGGGCATGATGTGCAAAGTCACCCCTGGTATATTGTATGTCTTAGGCTACTTTCACACTGAGGTGCTTTGCAGTCGCTATAGCGCTAAAAATAGCTCCTGCAAAGCGCCCTGAAAGAGCCGCTCAATTCACTCCAATGTGAAAGCCCGAGGGCTTTCACACTGGGGCGGTGCGCTTGCAGGACGGTCAAAACGTCCTGCAAGCCGCATCTTTGCGGCGCTATAGGAGCGGTGTATTCACTGCTCCTAAAGCGCCCCTTCCCATTGAAAACAATGGAGCAGTGCCGCAAACCCTCCAGCAAAGCGCCTTTGTGGGCGGTTTTAACCCTTTTTCGGCCACCAGCAGGGGTTAACACTGCTAGCTGCCAAATAGCACCGCTTTACCACCAACGCCCGCCCCAGTCTGAGAGTAGCCTTATACTCCAACAGTTTGATCTCCTACCCATAATTCCTGGCCTTGTTCCTGTCGACCTCATAGTTCTGGGTGTCCCCACCCAACTTTGTGTGTCCCAGCTCTTCCTACATTCTCCATAATTTATAAAATCTAGCAGAGATCATGGGAGTGCCTCATAATGAGCACGTCGGATGTGTCAGGTTAATAGCACAGGGATGGTGGAAACCCCTTAATGTGCACTACAGGTAAAGCAAGCTCACAAACTCAGCACTGGGATGGTAGAGCCCCTCATAATGGGCACAGTAGGTGTATAGACCAAGGGAACTCAGTGTAGGTATGGTGGAACCCCCCCTCCCCATAATGGCATAGCAGGTGCACAGACCCAGGAACTCAGCATAAGGTTTGTGGGAATCCCTCATAATGGACATAGCAGGTATGCAGGCCTGGGAAAAGCATATTGATGTCACTAACAAACGGTTAGGGGGGTTTAACCCTCTAGCATCTGCCAAACACTGAAAAATCACTTTAGGGTGGACTGACCATTTAAGCCCCACCTAATATTCCCAGATAAATTAGACAAGTACTCACCTCATATGTCTGAGCCAAGTACATTCCCACCACATTCCCTAAGGCAAACCCCAACTGAAAAGAGGAAACAAAAAAAGAAAGGAGAGACCATCATTGATAAGTACATCAGCTGTCTGTAAACATAACAAGAAATCCATACCTCACCCAAAACAAAGTTTTAATGCCAGGATGAGGATACTTGAGCAAGCCAAAGATTATAAATTTTTCATTCCTTCAACGGGTGTAAGGAAAGAAAATCGCTTGATACCCCAGCTGTGTTGATGGTAGAATCCCTCCCACTGCACTACTGTGTTTTGCCGGCAGGCAGCCTTCCCTGCCAGCAGAACACAAGGATCACTGCTAGTGGCTATTGCCACCTGCAGTGATCACATGCAAAAAATTTGATAGGCTGGTTGTACTGAAGTCGATTGATGGATTGACTTCAGAACAACCAGCCTGCCCATAGATGGATCGATATTGCTTAAACTGATTTCTTTGCACACTGTGAGCTTTTGGCCCCTTTCACACAGGCCGACCTGATTGGGTCCGCCTGTCAGAGGACCCAAACGGCCCTCTATGGAACAACCTAGGTCAAAGGACATGTGTGTGCTGACACCCACCGACATTCGATCCCATCTGCTAAAAACAGACGGATGGGGATCCATTCGCCATCCCTCTGGCAGATCAGATTGGATGACAGTCAGATGGAAATAGACAGGGGGTCCATTTACATTGGACCGCCTATAGAGAAAAGCGGGCCATTTCCGTGTTCGCTCTGCATTAGCGGAGCAAACATGGACCTGTCACCCGCCTGATCAGTGGACAAATCTGCTGCCAGAGTCCAATTGTCTAATAGGAGCCTTTCGCAATGTGCATTAGAAGTTGCAATAAGACAGATACATAGTAGGTAAGGCTGAATAAAGACAATAGTCCATCCAGTTCAACCTGTGTAGGTGTACGGGTGTCTGAAAAATACAGCCTGCCTCATTTCCTGGCCAGAAGACACCCTTCTTCCAGCCCTTTCCTCCCAATTTATTTAAAAATGTTATTAGCATGTTGATGGGGTAGTGGGTGGGGGTGACCAGGGAAAGTAAAATATAAGTAGATTAAACTTCAACTTTAAACCCAGGTTTACACTGTAGCAAACACAGACATCTCATGTGAGTCGCACCCGCACTGCCGATCACATACGATGTCTGTGCAATGCGAGTTCAGCCATTCAGTTTGTATGGCTGAACTCGCATTGGATTAGCACAAAAAATGTGCAGGGACTTTCTTTTCCCCCTCACTGGAAACGAATCGCATGGGTGTTCTCACCCATGCGATCTGATTCCTGTCCAAAATCACAGTCCGCACTGCAAACTGATCTGGGGGTGTCATTACCATTGTATTGACACCCGCAGCGGGTCGCAGAGGGCAGTGTGAACTGCCTGTGGGAGAGATGCGGGAACCAGCGCTGGAATCATGCTGGTTTCCACATCGCATAGGTGTGAACCCAGGTTAAAAGGATAGTTCACCTTTTTGGAACATATTCCAGCACATAACCTTCCTCACCCCCACAGTCGCTGTCAAATTTAAAAATGGGCGTGTCATTCATTCATAGGGATCTGTGACTCAAGAAACTACAAGTCCCATCTGCCAGCGCCCTCAATGCGAGGGCACTGATGAGTGTCTTCGTAGTTCATTCACAAGCCCTTCAGCTTTCAAACTGACAGCCCATAAAGGAGGTAGACAGCTGTAGGACTTGTCTGCAGGAGCCTGACATTGTACCCACGATCCACTGATCTCAGGTGCAATGCTTAGCAGGCTCCTGGGGGGGGGGGGGGAATAAAATAATAAATGCACATTTTATTCTGCAAAAATAAGTGCATTCGTTTTCCCTAAAGGAAAACGTATCCTTTAACTCTCCCCCACTCATTCAAAAACAAGAAAAAGAAAAAAAAAAAAAAAAAGACAAAAACAAAAAAAAAAACAAGTGGCGATGAGACACTCAGGTTCCGTGAAAAGCGTTGTGCAACACAGGCTTAGCGTTCATTCTCTAGGAGCAAACAGAGGCATGCTAGAGTCTAACATGGATTGTGACTCTTCCCCACTCCTCCCAACACTTAAAAAAAAAAAAAGTTATTGGCTGGAGTTGGTTTCAACACAGGTGCAGATCATTACATAGGAGTTAAAAAAAAAAAGGAACACTTATAAAGGAATGAAGGGGATCTCAGTCCAAACAAGGAAACCTAAGAGCAAGGATGTGTACCAATAGACCTGTTTACATACATTGCTCAGGGATCCCTGCCTACAAGATACACTAAGCTGCCATCCTACAACCTTGGCACTTTCCAGCCCAACCAGGGAAGGTTAGGTACTCTTCTTAAACTCCAATAACTCACCACAAACTGAAACATGATGCTCACTCGACCTACACAAGCTTCAACTACTCCAGGACACTCAACTTCCTACTTCCGCAGGAAGCTTCCCAGACGCCATTTTTATATAGGGCAATGCAATTCAAGTTTGTAGGTTGCACTATGGGCGGCGGCGACATCTAGTGACCAATAGTGAGAATGCGGTATGGTTTTTACCTGAAAGCGCACAATTAGCTGATAAACCATAGATGTAGAAGGCATTCACACTCTTAACAGGATACTGTTGCAGAGATGCAACTGAAAACTAGATTGGTAAACCTCTCCAGCATTATTTAATAAGAAATTACATGCCTAGCATTTTCAGTTCCAAGATGTGAAAATTATTATTTATTGTAGTTTTTGCCCACAGATTTTTTAATGTTTTTCAGGTTTGGACTCCAGTCCGCTAAGGGGTCCTCGTTTTTATAAGGTTTACTTTTATTCTACTTTTTCTGGGACAAAAAATCAAATAATTGTTGAGCAATATCAGTAGAAATTCATAACAAATATTCCAGATAGCTTTGAAGTGTTTTATTTTTCACGGCCACCTGCCTTTTAAGACCCGTTTGCACCAGAACGTGGTGCAAGAAACACACTGCAGTTGTGATCTGCAGCGGGTGTCAATATTAAGTTAACCACTTCAGCCCTGGAAGGATTTGCCCCCTTAATGACCAGGCCATTTTTTTGCTTTAAGACCCCTTTCACACTGGGGCGTTTTTCAGGCGCTTTAGCGTTAAAAAGCGCCTGAAAGAAGCCTCATCTGCAATTCCAATGTGAAAGTCCGAGTGCTTTCACACTGAGACCTCTTTCACACTGGGGCGTTTTAGCGTTAAAAAAAGCGACTGTAAAGCGCCTGAAAGAAGCCTCATCTGCAATCCCAATGTGAAAGCCCGAGTGGTTTCACACTGGGGCGCTGCGCTGGCAGGGCGTCAAAAAAAGTCCTGCAAGCAGCTTCTTTGCAGCGCTTTCATGTTTTTCCCACCGGGCTGGGTGTGCCGATGGCCTGAGCCCTTTCACACTGCCAGCGCCCAAAAAACGCCTGAAAAATGCCCCAGTGTGAAAGGGGTCTCAAGCGGCGCTTTACCAGCGTTTTTCAGGCGCTGGCAATGTGAAAGGGCTCAGGCTTTCACATTGGGATTGCAGATGAGGCTTCTTTCAGGCGCTTTTTTTAACGCTAAAGCGCCTAAAAAACACCCCAGTGTGAAAGGGGTCTTAGATACCTTTCACACTGGGGTGGTTTGCAGGCGCTATTGCGTTCACACTGGAGCAGTGCGCTAGCAGGACGGGAAAAAAAGTCCTGCTAGCAGCATCTTCGGAGCGGTGTATACACCGCTCCTGCTCATTGAAACCAATGGGGCAGCGCGGCTATACTGCCGGCAAAGCGCCTCTACAGAGGCACTTTGTGGTGGTTTTTAACCCATTCTCGGCTGCTAGTGGGGGTAAAACAGCCCCGCTAGCGGCCGAATACCGCTGCTAAAACAACGGTAAAGCGCCGCTAATAATAGCGGTGCTTTACCGTCGACGCACCTCCCGCGCCAGTGTGAAAGGGGGCCTTACTGACAATTGTGCGGTCGTGTGACGTTGTACTCAAACAAAACTGTTGCCCTATAAACAAAAAAAGAGCGACAATTTAAAAAAAAAAAATTACATTCGGCTATAAAATATTTCCCCCCAAAAAAATTAAAAAAAACTAATTTATTCATTAGTTTAGACCGATATTGTATTCTGCTATATATTTTTGGTAAAAAAAAATCCCAATAAGCGTATATAGATTGGTTTGTGCAAAAGTTATCGCATCTACCAAACAGGAGATAGATTTATGGCATTTTTATTCTTATTGTTTTTTTAATAGTAATGGAGGCGATCAGTGATTTTTAGCGAGACTACAGCAGACAGATCGGACACCTGACATTTTTGACACTTTTTTGGGAACAGTGACATTATTACAGTAATCAGTGCTAAAAATATGCACTGTTATTGTACTGACACTGGCAAGGAAGGGGTTAACATCAGTGGCGATCAAGGGGTTAAATGTATTCCCTGCAGGTGTTTTCTAACTGTATGGGGGACTGTATGACTGGGAAACACACAGATCAGTCTTCCTGCTTAGCAGAAAGACAGGATCTTTGTCATCTCTCCTGTCAGAACGGAGATCTGCCTTGTTTACACAGGCAGATCCCCGTTCTGTCACTGCGGGGGGCGATCTCAGGTGGCCGCAGGACCCTCTTATTGGCTCCCCCACTGGCCAAAAGGGAGCGCCTACAAAAGCGAGTTCCCGAGCCGACGTCAACCTACGGCAATTTGCGAGATCGTGCCGCAGTATAATAATGGTGGCTGGTTGGCAAGCGGTGAAGTAGTAGTAAACTTGGGCATGTTTAAAAAAAAAAAAAAAAAAAAAAAAAATCCTGCAAGGTAAAAGCATAATGTGCTAGTATGCATTGCATACTAGCACAGTATGAAATACTTACCTTAGAACGAAGCCCTCCAGAAGCACCCTGCCAGGACTTCCATCTTCACCTGGCCTTCTTTGTGGGTTTGGATGCTCCAGCCGCCTGACTGGCGGAGCAGCGATTACGTCACTCCCACGCATGTGTGCGGGAGTCACAGGCACGGCACACAGCTCTAAAGGAAGGGCACGGGTATGCTATTCCTTCAGAGCGCATGCGTCGTTGACATTACCGGCTGCATGCTGTGTGAATATCTCCTAAGCATCGCAAGTTTAGGAGAAATTTACTGTACTATTATTATATATATATCAGCCCTCAAGAAATCTACTTGCCTGCTCGCATTTTGCAAGTGGATTTTGAGGGCTGGCGAGGAAGGGCTGCCTGGAAGCGGGGGGCGAGCCAGCAGCCTGTGTGGAATGGGAGTCCTTCTCCCAGCGATCACGGAGGGGAAGAGAGAGCCACCCAGGTGTTCAGAGCGCAGTGCGAGGAACACAGCGATAACAGCTTTAATTTCAATAGCCGTGTTCCCTGCCACTCACCGTCAGATACAGCCCCTCTTCCTGGTCCCGGGACTTTGACAGACAGATCACCCGTTCAATCCCAGTGACGGGTGATCTGTCAATCAAAGTTCCCTGGCCAGGGGGCAGGGCTGTACATGACATTGCACGGCGGGAACACGGCAATTGAAACTGCGCTCTGAAGACCTGGGCGGCTCTCCCATTCCTCTCCTCCCCTGCACAGGTAGGCTGCATGGTGGACACAAAGCTGCATTGGTGGGCACAAAACTGCATTGGTGGGCACAAAGCTCCTTTGGTGGGCACAAGGCTGCATGGTGGGCAAAAGGATGCATTGGTGGGCACAAGGCTGCATGGTGGACACAGGCTGAATGGTGGGCACACGGCTGCATTGGTGGACACAAGGCTGCATTGGTGGGCACAAGGCTGCATTGGTGGGCACTGGGCACAAGGCTACATGGTGGGCACTGGGCTGCTTTGGTGGGCACAAGGCTGCATGGGGGACACACGCAGCCTGCATTGGTGGGCACGGATACAGTTGTTAAAACTTTTTTTTTAACTTAATTCTGCATAATACATTTAAGTGTCATTTCATGAGATAATTTATGAGGGCGTGTTTAGGGATGGGGCAGGCTGGGTGGGGCAACTGGTGGCGAGTAACCCTTGAGGCCTGGCTAGTAGCTCAGGACCTCAAATTTTGAGCCCTGATATATATTATATAATAGCATTATTATAATATAGAATATCACTATATATTATAGCATTATTATAGGCTTACCTGTAGGTACAAGTCCAAAAAAGAAATTTACTACCACTTTAAAGACACCCCAAACACAAGTCGCAAAGGAAGTGTGTTTCCCCACACCCGATTGCATGGTATTGAAGTAGCAGTGAGTTCCAAAGGGAGTGCATGCACTACTTTTGGTGCAGTGAGATTTTAGCCCATTCAAAATAAGTGAGCTGAAATTGCACTGCACAGAACTGCAAATGAATTGCACTGGAACACACAACATGATCCTGTGTAATACCCAGTGTGAATCAGCCTGTACTGTATACACCCCCAGAGAAATACAAAATAAACATGACAAGATATTTACTGTACAAGTAGAAGTATTTTTCAGTGAAAGTGTTCACACTTGGCTATGGCCCCGCAAGTCATTCTAATGGTCCTTTAAGCCAGACTCACATCTATCCAAGTCCACTATTGTCTGTTTAAAAGGATAGAAAATATGGGATTAAGATAAACAAAAAAAAAACCCCATACATAATGAGCTCTATGCTGCAGCTGCCCCAGGTCAGCTCTAAGCCCAAGAACTGAGCAATAACATGACAGCTGATTGCTCAGTTCTTGTCAGCTCTAAGGCTTGATTCACACCTATGCATTTTTAGTGCTTTTTGCATTGTGCAGATTTGCGCTACAGAATGTGTTCCATAGGAAACCATGTTAAATGGGCTGTAGTACAAATCTGCAAAATGCAAAAAGCATTAAAAATGCATAGGTGTGAATCAGGCCTAAGTGGAGAGCGGTGACAGTCAGTCACTGCTCTCTGCTATGCCCCTCCCCCAACCCAGAACTCATTGGAAGGCTGGGCTGGGTGCAGCTGGCTTTGGCTTATGGCCTCACACAGAGCTGGAGCCAGCTGTCAATCAGGCAGCTGAGTGGATTCTGACAATATGGCTGGAATCCTTCCAGAGCCTTGGCACCAGACTTAGCTGACTTGGAGGGCCACGTCTTTTTAAGAAAGTATGTTCCTGTCTAAGACACCAAGTCTAACGTCTGGGTCAGGGGAATATTCTTAACTGTATGTACTTTTATCTGAAGAGGGACCAATAAGGTGTTTGCCCTCAAAAATTTAAAATGCCATTCATGCAGTAAGGCGAAGGGTCCAACTGATTAAGGACAGAGGGATCCACAAGGATGGAGCTGGGATTCCGGGCCATATGTTTGGTCTAGACAGCAATGGTCTGACAGCCATAGACACAACCATGGGTTGAATGGCAGGGCCCACCAAGACAGAAATAGCCTTAAGAGGGAAAGCTCTTATCTACCATGTCCTTGAACAAAGGATTATCCTCCAGGGGACTGCAAGGGTCTTTTTAGGGTCAGATAGACTACAGGAAGCTCCCATTTGCTTAAGGAATCTTTCCTAAAAAAAATAAATAAATAAAAAAAAACCCACAATTCTCTGTGTGGGGAAATTCTCCATACAGGACATGTTCAACTAGACCACCAGCTTTCCCTGAAGCTAAAGTACTGCTTCAATAAGTGCAGCAATAGTCTCCTTTAGTTTATGAGAACATTCTATAACAGTCTGACATGGCTGATGGGCTGCTGAATGACCAAAAGAAGGATTAAGGATGGGGGCAACAATCAGAGGAAAAAGGGTACCAGGGCTCTGAGCAGATGTACTACCACCCCAAGGGAGCAAAAGGCTGTGCCTTAGATAATGAGCCCATCTGACCCCTTATTCTTGCACTTGTGATCTGCCATGCCTGTGAGAATTGTCCCCAGAGGTGTACGCACAACCTCCCTAGCAGTGGAACAGGATGGGGATACTTGAGTGCAAGCACTTGTAGGCCACTGTAACGCAGGCATTGTGAAAGAGTAAACACAGTAACATGCCCTCTTAGAAGGAACCAGATGTCGGTCTGGAGTCTCAAATGCAAAGAGGAAGAGAAGGCTGTGCAAACCCAGTAACCTCTGCGAGAACAAGGCAGCGCAGAAGGTGCTGTGGGTCAAACAGGTGTCCTGGTTCCTATTCACGTAGGAGCACTGAGGCATCACTCAGTGGATGGGTGCATACACAATAGTGCTGCACTAGGCACAATAGAGGTAAAACTGGTGCAAAGTTTAAATTTTCAACCACGGTGGTGGACAGGGATTCCAATATACCCAAAAGGAAATGCTGATCTGGGCAACCTAAGCCTGAATGTCTGTAGAGGGCTTCTGCCTCGTCCTCATATTAGTGATATAAATTATTTGGGTATTAAACCCATCCTGGCTTTGTCCTTCACGATAGGGATACTGCAAGAGTCTTCAGAAAGTGGGCTATGCATCTGTACAGCACCCTGAGGCTAAATCCTCACATTAAGGCTGGGTTCACACTGCTGCGGTGCGGGAACGCAGCGAATTTACTGCGGGTTCCCGCACCGCACCAACTCGCACGGCAGTTCACACTGCTGGGGAGTGTCATACAATGTTAATGACACCCCCAGTTCAGCCCGCATATCGCAATGCGAACTGACAATTCGGACATTTTCGGATCGCATAGGTGTGAACACCCATGCGATCCGATTTTGGTCCGAACAAAAAAAAAAGGGTCCTGTGCGAGTTTGGACCGAATGCGGTGCGATATCAGCCATACTATTTGTATGGCTGATATCGCACAGCACAGACATCGCATGTGATGTGAACAGCAGTGCGCTGCGAATCACATGCGATGTCTGCAACGGCAGCAGTGTGAACCCAGCCTAAAGTACGTGCCAAGGTGAGGTTTTCCCAGAAGGATCCAGTGCAAAGCAAGAAGGTGGGGTCTTTCAACAGGCAGGGTTGTCACCTAAATACAAAAGCAAACAAAAAAAAAAGCCAAGGCTAGCTGAGAGTGAGAGGGGTTATATAGGGGGATTTCCCTGCTACCTTCCCTTTCTGCTAGTGTCCAATAACCCGAAGGTAGTTGTATATTATGCAGTCATAATGATTTAAAGAAGCCAGTGTCCTGTACAGTACCATCAGGAAAACCCAATTTTCTTTCTAGTCTATAGAAGGACAAAGATGTCTTAAACCTTTGGGTAGTCAAAAAAAAAAAAAAAGGTCCAGCTGAGGGGTAGGCAACACAGGAAACAATTGCTTACAAGCCCAAGAAAATAGGAAATGGAACTGCCTGTAAAAAGGTTAACAGTCTCCAAAAAAAAAAAAAAAAGAGTGAAGTATGCCTTCCAAGCCAGACAATAGACTTTGCAAGAAGTAGATGTCTCAAATTTAGTATCATAGGGATCACAGTGTCAGATAAGTCTGTACTTCAGAACTTGGGTGTCAACAGCCATGCCTTTAAAATCTTTGACTATAAAGCAGAATGGCAAATCAGTCCTTGAGACAGACGATCCTGGGTAAAGCCCATGAAACATCTGCTAAAACTCTTACCAGGTCAGCATTCACATCCACTTGGGCCAGTCTGAAGCAAAGAGGATCACTGGAATTCCCTTCAGTTCAATCCTGTGAAACACATGGGGAAGAGGTTTCAGACATAAATCAGGGTGTAATGATCCCAAGGAGCCACCAGGGTATCCACTGCTTCTGCTAAAGAATCCCCCTACCTGTGTCTCTATCCAGTTTGTTGAACCTGGAAATCCACATCCAGTATTCCCCACCTCCGACACAGGTCCTCAGTGTAGGGACCACTCCCAGTCCAGGCGCTATACTGGGAAGTCTGCCTCCTAATTGTCTACACCTGGGATGTACATGGTGGACAAGACTGGAACATGAAGTTCTGCCCAAGAGAGGATCCAATCTACATTGCTTTCCCAACATTGATGTACACCACTGCTATGGCATTGGCTGAATTTGGATTGAATGACCCTCCAAGCAGGATGGTCCAATGCTACAGACAGTTAAATCACTTGAAGTTCTAGGATATAGATTGGGAGACGAGAGTGTGATCATGACCAAGTCCCCTGCACCAATAGGCTCTTTCCCAGCCAAACAGGCTGGAATCCGTTGTGTCTTCCAGAAGAAGGGTAAGGAGGGACTTCTCCAATTCCAGAGACAGAAAACCAGGATCAACCTGGTCTATAGTGTGAAATGAATTCGTTAGTCCAGGGACTTGAATGGCTTGTCCGACAGTAAACCGGGTGTTGTGCTGTAAAGGTCTGGAGTGAAACTGTCCAAATGGAACTGCCTTGAAGGAGGCTACCAATAAAACTAGGACTTGCATGCAAAAGCTGAGAGTTGGAAGACTCCTGGACTGGGGAGCTTGAATCTAAAATCAGAGTAAAGTTTCTCCTGTGGAAAATACACTCTGGCCTGAGTTATGTCCAAGACCTGAGCAGATACTTAAACCAATGAGTTGATTCCAGTAACAATTTTGGAAGATCCAGGACCCAACCGAACCATTGCAATGTCTGGACAGTCAAAACCACACTGTCTGAGATTACCCCACGATGATGGGACAGCAGGTGGTCTCCAAGTATCCAACAATGAAGATGCCATAAGCATGCAATAGGGCAAATACTGGTGCCAGCACCTTGGTGAACACCTGAGGTACAAAAGAGAAACTGAAGGAGAGGGCCATGAACTGGTAGCGTAAGGACTCAACAGCAAAACACAGGAAATACTAATGCACTGGAAAGATGTGGATATGCAGGTATGCGACCTGTACGAAATCTTAAACGAATATGGAGACTATAACCTTGTTGATTCCAATGCCAAATTTCTGGGCTCCAAGTGAACACATTCAGAACTTTGATATCCAAGATAAAGCAGATGCTCTCTTGGGTATGGGAATGGTGAACAGGTTGGAGTAAAATCCTTAAACAAGTTTTTCCACAGAACTGGGGCAATGACACCTAGATCCAGAAGACCCAACAGAACTCAAAGGAGATCTGCTAATCTGTGCAGCCTCACAAGAAAGTTGGAGGTGAAAAAACCAAGAAGGTGGCAGGAAGTGAAACTCCAGTTTGTAGCCCTAGCATACCACCTCCTGCACTAACGTGCCTTAGATGCAAGCATTCCAACTGTCCACAAAGGGTAGCAAACTTCACTCAACTCCAGAAAGTGCCTTAATGTCAAGGAAGGCTTGTTAATGGATTTGTCTGATTGAGTACCAGGACTTGTAGTTAGAGTGGGAGCAAAGCTTGGGGGGGGGGGGGGGTAGGAAATATTGACAGGAGGGGTGGGGGAGTGGAGAAAAAAAAATGTTGACTTGCCCTGTAAATTCAAAATTTTTAGAGTACAGTACAGGACACAGGCAGAGTATTCATATGTCGGATTAAAGGTGTGTACCTACAGGGGACTGGACACTGGCAAAGCTCCCCAGGCGCCTCCCCTATAACCCCAGCCCATTCCTTGAGTTCTCAGTTTTGTAGCAAGCAATGGAGTGTAAACCAAGGAATGGAAGGGAGGATGGCCTGTGTCTTGTGATGTACTCCAAGATACGGAATTTATAGGCAAGACAAAATTCCTCTTATCATAATCATGCAGTATAGACTGCAGGCAGAATATTCATACATCACGGGACAGCCCAAAGCAATGAAGAAGGATGGGCAACAAAGAGGTAAACAGAACTGTACCAACAGGCCCAAACAAGGGTCAAAAGACCCAACCTCAGAGTGCCCCTGCAAGAACCTTGTGACCAAAATCTGCATTAGTAAAAGATTGGACATCCACCTGGAAAATCTTTGAAAAGTATAAACAGAAGACCAGTTGGCAGCCTTACGCAACTGTGCTGCAGAGGCTTGGTGCCAAAATGCCCAGGGAGCCCCCACCATTCTGGTAGAATGGGTGCGCAAAAGTGTGGGAGGAGACTTCTTTGAGAATGTAAGCTTTTGCAATCAGATTACAAATCCATAATGCAATGATGGACTTTTAACCATGCTGCCACTTGTGAGGTTCCAAAGACAGGACAAAAACAGGGAATCTGTCCAGTTAGAGCAGTAACCTTGAGGTATACTCTAATGGCTCTAACTCTAAAAAGTGGTTGCTGCAGGGCAATGAAGCACAGGTGGCTGTAAGGGGGGGGGGGGTGCAATACGAGATACACCTTGAAGAAAGGTTCTTACAAGGGAGAGTGAAGCCAAAGGCCTTTGAAAAAGAACAGATAAGGCCGATAACTGTCCTTTCAGAGAGCTTAAGACCAAGTTTGCAGGAAAGACAGAATGTGAGGCACAGAGTAATCTCTAGGACTGAATTGCCTGTGTTTACACCTGGAAAACAGGATTTCCAGGTGCAATTATAGATTTTTCCGGAGGAAGATTTACTTGCTTTTTAGAAACATAGGAATCAGACTCAGAAACTGCTATCATTTAAGACCTGGGTTTCAACAGCCATGCCCCATTATAGCCAGAGGCTGAGAAGCAGGATGGAATAGATGGCCTGGAGATAGCAGATCTGGCCTGTTGGAAAGAGGATCATCTGCTAGAAGTCAGAATGTCTATGTACCAGGTTCTTCTGGGCCAGTTTGGTGCAATCAGTTTTCGGCTCAATATATTTTCTTTAGCAGATAAGGTGGGATTTGCACTGGAGGGAAGGCGTATATTAGCCTGCACAGAGACGAGGAGATTATCAAGTCATTTAAAGCTAGGAGCTAGAGGATCCCTGGTTCTGGCAACATCCAGAGGTAGTTTGTTGGCTAAGATGTTCACATCCAGAATCCCTGATTTTTAGCATATCAGATTGAAGACAGCTGGATGAAGGGTCCATTCCCCTTGATCAAGACAATGGAGGCTGAGAAAATCCACTTTCCAGCTGTCCACTTCTCAGATGGGGACCACAGAGATTGCTAGACAGTGAGTTTCTGTCCATGAGATGATCTGGTTTGCTTCCTTCTATGCAGCCAGACTCCTTGTGTCCCCTTGATGGTTGATGTAGGCCACCATCGTTGCACTGTCTGACGGCACCCTGATTGGGGGTCCAATGCTGCAGAGCCAACATGACTGCTCTGAGCTCTAAGATGTTAATGAGGAGCTTGGTTTCCTCCAGTCACCACATTCCTTGGGCTGCTAGGGATGAGAACACTACTCCCCATCCTGAGAAACTTGCATTTGTTGTGATTAATTTCAAGTGATAAGGAAGGAAAGACTTCTCCACTGTTAGGGCTGGGGTGGTGGATCCACCAAGACAGGGAATCCCTAGTTTGGCTGGACAGGAGCATGGTAAATAAAGAGAAAAAGCCTGCTGTTTGCAGGATGACAAAATCTTTAGTTAGAGAATTTGTGAATAGAATTGGGCGAATTGTATTGTCTTGAAGGAGGCTAAAATTAAGCCTGGAACTCTCTTAATCCCATTGTGGGATCTCTCTTGGATCTCAGTTCTCTAGCATGTGCTCTTAAAAGAAAGAACTTTATTTTCTGGGAGAAAGACATTTGCTTGGGATGTGTCCTAGGACCAGACCCAAGTATTCCAGCCAAAGGGCAGATTTGTTGAAACTGATCACCCAGCCAAAGGCCTGGAGTAGCAGAATTGTCTTGCAGACATTTTCTGATGACTGAAAGGAAGAGGAGTTCTTCAGAAGAAGGTAGTCTAGAAAGCCTGTAACTTGGATGCTCTGAATTCTGAGAAGGGCAATCAAAGGTGCTAAGACCTTTGAAAACACTATGGGAGCAGAAGATAGGCCGAAGGGCAGGTCGACAAACTGGAAATGGTTGTCTGCCACTGAAGCGCAAAAAGTGCTGATGAGGTCAGTAAATAGGAACATGCAGATAGGCTTATTGGATGTCCACAGATGCCATGTATTCTTCTTTTCTCAGAGCAATTACTCACCTTGCAGATTTCATGCAAAATTCTGGATTTTGAAGGAGTTTGTTGAGCAATTTTAAATCCAGAATAAAACTAATACCACTGTTGGGCTTTGGTACCGTAAAAAGGTTTGAGTAGAATCCTTTGAACCTCTCTTGTGGCAGTGCTGGCACGACTCCCATTTGTGGGTTGTGCCAGAAAAACAGGTCTGATCCATGGAGGCCCCACCTCGCAACTTAAAGGACTTAAAAGCATCCGCTACTGATGAATTGGTGCCAGATACCATAGCAAACCTTCAGGTGTCTAGTGGAATCCATACCTGAACAAGTCAGAGCTGTTTTGGTGGCAAAAGGGGGACTTGCCCAATAATATGTGGGTGGTCATAATGTTATGACTGATCGGTGTACGGTATATACAGTATTATTAAGAGGACACTTTTTTTGTACTACATCTTTGCTTTATAATTTAAAAAGCAGAGTAATATATATCCGGGCTGTTTGTTATTGTAGTGGAGCAAGGGAGAGTGCTGCAATCGCTAAATAATCTTCTAAAGTACTACAGAGGCCATATTTGAATGTGAAGAGGTTTACTGAATATTTACTTCTTATGGTAGCTTGGGAAGTTCTGGCTTCTCTTTTGGTTTTTGGCTATAATAATGTTACTTATAAGGCTGAATAGTGAGACATTAAATGTTCGGGAAAAACACTTTGAATGTAAATTCCTATACCTGTGCCTTGGAAACCACTTGTGTGCATGGTACAGAATATGGCTGATAAGGATGTAGTGTATGCTACAGAGCCATCATGATATGTAAAACCAGGAACTGGCATATATAATGGTACAGGGAAATCCTATCTTACTTGGTTTACATTGCTCGTCCTGTTCAGGGTGCAGGTCTCGCTCGTCACAGTAGGCACACCCCTGAAAGGGTCTTCGGGGTCCGGGTGCCATAGGAATGGACTACAGTCCGGGACCTGTATAGCACCCTATGGCTAACTAAACTTACTGCACCATGTGCTAAGGTGGTCGTTGAATGCGGTATCCAGTGCCCGAAGCTAACTTTACAGGCCGACCCTACTACCGCAGGGTCCGGTTCCTAAGATGTACTTGAGGAGAACCAATACAGAAACTGCTAGTAAACTACAAAGACACTATGCAGTCAGATCTTGATAGGTATCATTTGAAAGAGGTAAACTAAATCTGGTGAGAAAGAGCAGGAAAGAGAAGGCATCCCATCACCTAAGGACACATGGAAAGAACTGAAGCCTCACTAAGTGGGCAAGGTTTTAATTGTACACTAGGAGGGTGAACCCAGCAAAGCTTTTGCCAGTGTCCAATTACCAAAAGGTAGCAGCATATAACCCATGGTCTATGAATCATTTCCTGTGTCCTGCACTGTATGATAAAGAAAATAGCACAGGTGAAGAAAAAAACATCCATCATCCTAGGACACTAGCAAAAAGGCATCCTGAAAGTGAGAGGAGTTATCCTGGGCTGGCCTACAGTTTTGCTTGCTGTTGTCCAATTTTCATGTAGGTAGAAGTCTACCCAGAGTTAAAGACTTCCTGTGTCGCTCAATAAATAAGAAATTCCATGTCCAAACTTGGGGCATTCGTGGCATACTAGGACAGTGCCACCCAATCTACTGCCAAAGTTTGTGAAAAAGAGAATGGGTAGCTATGTCCTTCATTTTAGGTATCTGTTGTGAACAATGGGTCCAGCTGAAACCCTGGAACTCAACCCTTTGACCATATAGTATACAAGAAATGTGCCCTGATCACTTGCCATAGTACCAACTAATCATTTAGTAATTATGTGAGGGAGAGGTCTGTATTCAAATGGATCAGCATGAGAAAACTATATTAAAATGTACATTTTTTGTTTTGTTTTTAATTAGCATGAAGTGGTGGTAAAAAATGTCACATACAATTTATTTCAGTACAATTGGATATCCAAAAAAGGTGAAAAATTCTGTCCATAATTTAGAAAGTAGAAAATAATTCTAGAACATTCTGGTGCGAGTTATTTCAGATCACGCTCTGGATACTCGAAGAAGGCCTCTTATTCTCCTGACTAGCGCCTGGATGAAGCTGTGCCGAGACCGAACTTTGCAGTAGACACTCTCAATGTCTAGCAGGCGCTTCTGCAAGGATTCCCCGAAAATGTTAGCACCTTCTCTCTGCAGCTGATGGGGCGGAATAAAAAAAAAAAAAAAAAAAAAAAAGAAAAGGAGATTAGTATGGGCAATTTTATTTTGTTTCAGAGATTTAAATCTACTGCAGTCGGTCCTTTTGTTCACACATACTTCTATGACCTAGCACTCAGGAGAGCAATTTCACCTACCTATTGCAAAATGTCATTGCATTCTTTTGCAGTTTCTGCTCCTCTTTTAGGTAGCATCAAGGGTATATTAGACCCCTAATGTCACCTCTGCACTGAGGTTAATCAAGCACAGATTGGGTTTAAGTGGCTTTTTCCTTGGTAACAGTGCTCTGAAACCGGAAGTGACGAAATGGAGGAACATCTATGGCTTAAACCTGCCACAGACATCCTGGGCCTGCAGGAGGGACAGCGGAGCCCAGGACACACAGCGAGGTTGTCAGGATTGGGTGTTTGGGGCACAGCATGTTTTGGTGTATGTGGAAGTGATAGAGCAGCTTTGCAGCCACTCAACTCACTTCCATTAGAAAGCAAACAGTTGGCTGATGAAGCGTGAACACACTTCCAAATACTATAGCAGCCAGGTGTGTTCACAGGCCGGTGACATTGCCAAAACAAGCCTTATATTGGTGTCAGCAAAAGGCTTAATTACTACTATTGGTCATGGATTTGTTAAAACCACAGATGTGCTATATCAATGAATGATACAATAAACTATATTTTATTAACTAATCTCTTAAAATACCAGATTATAACACCCTTTTTAAGGCTCACCAGATCAATGTCTTGTTGGGTAATCTTGCTTTGTAATCTGAAGTCAAAGTTCGAGTCGTTCAGTGTATCTATGGAAGCAACAAAGATTAACATACCAGAGCTAAAAGTGTGATGTAGGTTATGATTTTGTACATGTAAACAATCTTACACAACAACACCACAATAGTGTCCGCCCCAGGTCTTGCATGAGACTGGGAAACACTTTACTCACCTTGGAGCTTTCTAGTGCTGAAGGATGTGTTGTTGAATAGTGAATCTGGGCTGTCATGTGGGGTGTACTGGAGCAGGTAGTATTCTAGGTGGCGCCATAGTATGAACAGACATGTTTCTATGATATCTAATTTCGTTGCAGCTCAAAGAAAATGAGTGGAGAAAATTTACTGTAGTCAAAACGAAAGTTAAAATAGTTATCCACATTAGCATCAGTGACTCATCATTAGCTATAACTGGACAGATATTAAGAGTGCCTTTAATTGATGGATTTTAATTGCCATGGACCTGGTTAGAAAAAACTAACAGAGAAAAAACTTTGACGTCAATTCCGTTGACATGGTGGAAATAGTGCCAAATATGAAAATACAAAAATACCTAAACTAAACACATGAAATGAATAAAAATAAATATAAATACAAATAAAAATAAAAATGAAATAGAAAAATGAAAAAAATAAATAAATAAGAATAAAAATAATGATGAAAAAATAAAAACAAAATAACTCAAAATAAGTTTATCTACACCAAACCCACCCTCCGCTTTACGTTTGAGATTAGCACCCAACGTTGTTGATCCGCCTAAGAAAACATGTACTTTCTTGGATCAGGTTGTTTAATAGTTGTGGGAGATGTGTGATGTGCAAAACATCCAAACATAGGGTAAGGAAAACTATGGATTTCACTTCACACTCCTCAGGCGAGTCTTTTAAAATTAACAAATTCATCACGTGTGGTACGGACCCATGCCACTTAACTCTTGTCTTGTCCCTGCGGTCTTCAATACATAGGCAGGACAACTAGGGTTTTGGGAGTCAGACTACATGAACATGTCAACAGAATTAAAAAGGGTTTCAAACATCACAGTTTATCCAATCATTTTAGGTTGGTCCAAGGTAAGGACCCAAGTGGGCTTACCTTCTGTGGTAATGACAGAATTGAAGGGTATTGGAGAGGAGGTAATCTTAAAAGAGCCATTTCTCGGAATGAGACTCAGTAAATCCATCGTTTAAGAACTATGAGCCCTCAGGGGTTAAACATCGAACTAGACCTGAACTGTTTCTTGTCCAATTTTTAGTATGGGAAGTTTAGTGCTGTTGTTTTGTTAGGGGGTGTTTTTAAGTTTTAATATATATCTTTTTTGTATGTAGTTATTTTGATTTTTATATCATTATTATTTTCATTTTTTTCTCATTTTCTATTTCATTTTCATTTTATTTTTCATTTTTATTTGCATTTATTTTTTTATTTTCATTTTTAGTTTATCTTTATTTTCATTTTATTAATTTTTATTTGTTTTTATATTTATTTTTATTCATTTCATGTGTTTAGTTTAGGTATTTTCATATTTGGCACTATTTCCACCATGTCACCGGAATTTTCGTCAAAGTTTTCTCCAAGTTAGTTTTTTTCTAACCAGGTCCATGGCGACCTTGTCTCTCCTATGGACCTTGCTCCACCCATGGTAGCGACAATTTTTATCCAACCAACAAGATGGCCGCAATGCCATTCTGATTGGTTCGCAGTAATGGAGTTTCTCTCTCTCCTAGTATTTAAGAATGGCACTATCAGCAGGAAATGAGGTCCTTGATGACGCCCTGTGGGAGGGTGAAATGCATTGACATAATTTCCTGTTTCGATTGACGCCACTTCCGATCCGTGGAACGCACGCTATGAACGACTGCTTTCTGTATTCACAGCTCTATATCCATGCCTGTTTTTAATCGTCTTTTTTTAAGTACCGATCCCTATGCGCAATAAATCAACTTTTATAACAGTACTTCACTATTGGTCCATCCTCTTTATTTCTGGGTGCCTGCATACCCTGTTGAGAGCCTCTGAGTGGAAATTTACACCGATCTATCATCTGATGTTTTGACACTAATCCACGTGTGTGGGATACCATTTACGAGCCTGAAGTGACCCCTGGACTGCAAAGCTGGGGGTCGTCCTGTTCTGGTGAGTGGGGATGCAAAAGGGGGTGTCACTGTACTCCTGCAAGTTTGTGAAGCATTTTTTGCAGCTACTTCATTGTGAACTTACACTTCAGTTGCATTTATTTGGATTTCTATTTGGACTTTTTTTGTTGATTTCACTTATATTGTATGTTGCGAGCGCTGTATTTTTTTTATCCACATCATTTAGATATCCCCACTGAAAGTCAAAGATGTCATATGACATCCTTGGGCTGGAAGTGGTTAAAAAAGTCCCTGACCCTTTCCAAAAATGCTGAGGCACAAAAATGCATTGATGTGAATGTGTTCCATAGGAACCCATGTTAAAAAAACAGGTCCTGCATTTCTGCATAAAGCATGAAAAAACGCATTGGTGTAAATGGCGCCTAAAAGTCCTCCTCCCAGCAGAAAGTAGTCACTTTGCCTTTACTCCTCAACTTTTCTGTTAAGCCACTGGCTGCAATGACATAGGGAGAGATTTTACAGGTAAACAACATGCATAGATTACACGTATAATCTTATAGGAGGGTTTTTTCTAAGACTGTTTTTTACAACAGCTTAACTAAATGTTTTTTTTTCTTAATCAAAAGCTACTTTAAGTGGACATAGCACAAAAGGTGTAACACTTCCAGATCTGTATTGCCTCTACCAGAGATCAAAGGATACAGCAGCAGACAGACAAAAGTTTGGCTTTGCTGTTGATGAGTTTCACCAGTCTCCTCCGTGCCAAAGCATACTTCTGTGTGCTGGAGATTTTATCTATCCCGAGTGGCATCTCAAACTGGGACAACTGAAGACAGAAGAGATATCACTGATTGGAGAATACCTTCTAGTTTTTAAGGACACAATGCAGGACAGAATATTTTGGTCTTGGCAGATACCTCTTTAATTTCATCGGGTGGAAGTTGCTCCACGTTCTGTAACTTGCTTACGCTCTGTCGATGGATGTCGTAGTAAGTGAAAAAGTCGCTGGAGCATTGCTTAAGGAGAGACAAGACAATGCCGAGACTGGGGAGTCTCCACGAGGAGAAGAGGGATGTCTGGGAGTCTGTAGTGTAAACAAATGAAAAAAAAAAAAAAGATTTTATATATATATATAAAATTATTAAAAGCCACATTATTTTAAGCACATTTTTTTCCCCCACTTACTTGCTCTTCCTGCAGCATTGTCACCCTATGGAAAGCATAGTCCAAAGACAGCCATGGGAGGTCTGCTTTTATTTCATTTAGCCCCCTGGGACTAACACATTTTTTCATTTATACAAAACGAGTTGGATGGAGGAGACATTGTTGGGACATTGTAGCTGCTGATCAAGAAAAGTTTTCCAGCATGTCTGATTGACTCCTGTTGAGCAGGGATGACCACACACTGATCAAAACTTGGCCAGTCCCTGCTGTACCACCTGAAGTTCAATTAGTGTATGGCCAGCTTTAGATTGATATATACTTTCAAATGGACTAAATAAGCAAAAAACGAATTCAAGTGATATTAAATCTTCAGCTTTGAAGCGCTTTCAGCAGCGGATTTAATTTACTACAGACTATGTAGCTTATTTTTAACCATTTCAGCCCCAGAAGGATTTACCCCCTTAATGACCAGGCCATTTTTTGCGATATGGCACTGCGTTATTTTAACTGACAATTGTGTGGTCATGCGACGTTATACCCAAACAAAATTGATGTGCTTCCCCCCCCCCTACACAAAAAGAACTTTCTTTTGGCGTTTTTTATTTTTTGCGCTATAAACAAAAAAAAAAGAGCAACAATTTTGAAAAAAAAAACAAAACCCCCAATAAGTTTTACTTTCTGCTATAAAAACATACCCAGTAAAAAAAAAAAATCTTCATAATTTTAGGCCAATATGTATTTGGCTACATATTTTTGGTAAAAAAAAAAATCCCAATTAGCGTATATTGATTGGTTTGCGCAAAAGTTATAGCGTCTACAAAACTATGGGATCGATTTAGGGGCCTTATTAATTTTTTTACTAGTAATGGTGGCAATCAGCGATTTTTAGCTGGACTGCGATATTGCGGTGGACAAATGACACTTTTTGGGGACCAGTGACAACAATACAGTGATCAGCGCTAAAAAAAAAAAATGCACGGACACTGTATAAATGTCAGGGAAGGGGTTAACATCAGGGGCGATCAAGGGGTTAACGGTGTTCCCTCAGTGTGCTTACTAACTGTGTGAGGGATGGACTCACTACAGCAGGGGTCTCAAACTGGCGGCCCTCCAGCTGTTGTGGAACTACAAGTCCCATCATGCCTCTGCCTATGGAAGTCATGCTTGTACCCGTCAGCCTTGCAATGCCTCATGAGAATTGTAGTTCTGCAACAGCTGGAGGGCCACCAGTTTGAGACCCCTGCACTACAGGAACAGACAGATCTGTGTTCTTGAGTAGCAGGAAGCACGGATCTCACTGTTCCTGCCTGACAGAAGGGATGGTCTGCTTTGTTTACATCAGCAGACCGCTGTTCTGTCATTCCACCAGGCGATCGCGGCCGCCAGGCCCGCTGATTGGCTCCTGCTATGTCCAATTACAGCGGAAGCGCGTTTCCAGTGTCACGCGGACAACGTACAGGTACGTTGTTTTGCACAGCCGGGCCGTCCTGCCACAGTATTTGGCCAGTGGGTGGTCCTTTTCATTTATGAATGAAAGGTCTGACTCCTCCATTTAAAGTGGCTGTAAACTCTTACATATACTCAGTGCAGTGACTGGCTTCAGGTGATAAACCGAAATTAAACAAATCCCCCTACATAAGTTGTACCCGTTTATCTGCAGTCTCCCCTTCTCTACACCCGTTCAAATCCAGAAGTTTTAAACCTTGTCTAAGCTGTCAGAAAAAAAGGGGGAAAAGAGCTGAAGTTACACTCTGCAGTGCTCAGTGAGGAGAGCTCTGAGAGCTGATTGGAGGGAAGGGACACACTCCCCTCCACACAGCGCAGAGGAACAGAGCTGAGGCAGTCAATCAGCTGGAGCTCTCTCCCTGTTTTTTTTTTTTTTTTTTACATCATGAGAAAAAAAAAAGGTACTTGTCAGAAGTGCTTCATGCTTATAGCAGAGGAACGAAGCAACAGACAGATATTACACTTTGTGCTCTGGATTGAAACAAGTACACACTATAGAGGGATAGGCTTTATTTATATTTCATGTCTGAGGTTTACAACCAGTTTAAAGAGCACTTTTCATTGCCGGAACTGATAGTACAGCTTCTATGAATATAGTAGGGGGGTGAAAAGAGCGGCATGGTCCTCAGTTTTGACAAGTGCCTGTGACATGTGGAGCAGCAAGTATTAATCCCCACAGCACCGGAAGATCACACCTGTGGGGGTATCTCGTAGGGGGCAGAGGATGAAAGATTTCATGGAACAGAGCAGCCACCAGCACATGGGACAATAATCATTCATGTAAGTGGTAATATAAAAACCAAACAAAAAAAATAGTTTCACTTCCGCTTTAATCCTTGCTGGTGTTCGCGTTTAATCTAATGCCATGACTACTGCCCTGGGTTTCTGGTTTCAGGGTGGCTCGTTCTCTTGAAGCATCTCCTGCATCTTCCTACACTGTAGCATCAACAGAAAAAACTGCCTTCCTCCTCCTCCCGCTTTTCTTCAAGCTAAGAGACTGGAGACTGTACTGTCCACTGTTAACCCTTTCCTGTGAAGGCCAGAAGTTCAGGAAGCAGAGCTAAGAGCAGGAGTCAGCAGCAAAAAAAGTTGTAAACTGCAAATGCTGGGGTAAGAATTTTAGTAAACAGTTTACTGGGGAATTTGTATTCTATTGTGCTCAATGAGTCAAACTAAAAAGAGGGTTTAAAGTGTAATTAAACCCACATCATTAAAAACATGTTAGTACATGCTGTATTAATGTTGTTTATACTCACTCATCCATTATGGGATTAGTTTTCTGTATACTGAAAAAAACCTGGTTGATCCAGACCTTCACTGTCCCTCCCCTCCTGTCTGTCTCACCACTGCAGCTTGCAATTCTGAAGGGCAGCTGTTGCCACAGCTAGTGCACATGCTCAGTTTTTAGTGTGTTTCCTGTCTGAGCAGCCCACAGGACTAGAGAGAGTCACACACGGTGGGCATATACACACCAGTTAAATGAAAGCCCACGCCCTCCCCTCCTCCATGCCGAACACAATTGGGACGGGATCCTGTCAATCATGTACACCTTCACCCACACCATGTTAGAAAGAGCTAGGGAAATGTCACATGACTGGTTTGCATCGCTTATCAAAAAAAGGTACTTCAATTTTTTTTTTTATTAAAAGAAATACAGTGGCATCATCAATATACATAAATAGGACTGATGATGTAAATTAAACAGTGTGTCTTTAGCACCAATTTATACTACTGCGATGCGCTTTTCATACCATATTCAGTGCAATTATGCAGTGCGACTCTGAATGTGGTTATCATATTCTATGGTGCCAAATCGCAAAGATTTTGCACCAAAGTAGCACCGCACAAAGTCACATTGTTGTGAACGGGAACCATTGAAAATAACGTTATTCCTCTTGTCATGCAATTATGTGCGACTCAAGTTGCATCAGAAATCGCACCTTTTTGAACCAGCACTTTCCTGTAAAATCCTTTTCTTGGATTACATCACAGGACACAGAAGAGTTCATATTTATGGACTACTTCGTTTTGCTGCCACCTGCAGGTGAATGGACACTGGCCAAAAAAAGGCAGGATTCCCCAACCCAGGCATAACCCCTCCCAGCTCAGCCAAGTCTCAGTTTTGTAGCAAGCAATGAGGCTGCATTCACACCTGAGCTTTTTCAGCTCATAAAACTCCCCCGAAAAAACGCCTGAAAAACGCCCAACAAGCAAAATCACATTCATTTCAATGGCACCTGTTCACATCTGAGCGTTTTGTCACCTGAAGCAAAAACGCCTGAAAAACACCCCAAGCCCAAAAAAAACAAAAAAACATGAGCTTCTTTGGGGCAGATTACAGGCGTTTTTCTGCTTTTTAAATTGGTGACCTGAACAAAATCGGGGCAAAAAACCCCCTGGCAAAATCGTAAAAAACCCGGTAAAAACGCGTGACTTTGAAACGTTCAGGTGTGAATGCAGCCCGAGGAATAGACGAGGGGAGGAATCTTTGTGCCCTGTGACATACTTCAAGAAAAGGATGTTACAGGTAAAGCAAAGTTCCTAATTTTTTAATAGTACATCAAAAGGACACAGAGTCCATACTGACTTTGCGATGCCCCAAAGCACTGAAAATGAGGGGAGGGCAACACTGGGTCAACACTTCCCAATCCAACAAGACACTTCACCCAAAAATGGTGGTGGCCACAGAGGCATAAATATCTACCTGGTAAGACTTCTTAAAGTGTGAGGAGAAAACCAGGTAGCAGCCTTACAAACCTTGTCCTGGACTTCATACGCCTGAGAAATGAGATAACGAATCCACCTGGAAATAGTGGATCGAGAAGCAGCCTGTCAAAATTAACCTCAGATAACTCGATCATCCAAAAAGTGAAACACCTTTCCCTTAGGATTAGGCAACAAAATGTTCTGAATCATGTGGAAAGAAGAAACCCACTTGAGTAGGAAGGAGCACAGAGAACACCACTTTATCCTGGTGAAGAACCATGAAAGGTCCCCTCTAAAACCCTGCAAGTTGAAGTGATCAAAAAAGCAAGTTTTTGCGCAAGGAGCAACAGGGGAAACTTTCAGAAAGGTTCGACGACTGCAAAGCAGACAGGACCAAGTTAAGATCCACCAGAGACCATGGGGGGGCTGCGCAGCCAGAACAATCCATGTGATAACGTAAAAGCTTTAGCCAAGGAGTGGGACATAATAGGCATCTAAAAAAGCACAGACAGGACTAAGGTATGTGCCTTTGTGGTACTTACTAATATGTTCCACGCATAATATAGGGGATGAAATTTGGGAGTTTCACACAAGGTGAACTTAGCCTTACATGTACGATTGTATGCTTTACTGGAGGTCAGTTTCTAGCTTTAAGATTGGTAGGAATTACAGAGTCAGAAACTCCCTGATCCTATTCCTCAGAACTTAGGCTTCAACCACCATACCGTCAAAGCCAGTAATCCTAAAGCAGGATGAATAATTGGTTCCTGCGACAGCTGATCTGGTCAGTTCAGACGTAGCCATGGCTTGTCTGCCAAGCAAGAGGTTTACAATGTCTACATACCATGTTCTTCTTGGCCAAGCAGGTGCAATTAGAATCACCACAATGCCACCCACCTTTATCCTGGGCAATAGGCTCAGAAGCTGCAGTGAAGGGAACGCAAAGATCAGGGAAAATTGATACCAAGAATTCATTAGGGCATCCACTGCAAACCCTAGAGAATCCCTCGACTGGGACACAAAACTGTCCAGTTTGTTGTTGAATCTGGATACCAAGCAATAAATCCACATCCCAGCATCCCGCTCTGCAGACAAGTCTCTACAAACACCTCCAGGTGGAGCTCCTATTCTCCCAAATAAAGCTGCTAACGGTTGAGGAAATCCACCTGACAATTTTCCATACTGGGAATGTGCACAGTGGAGAGGGCTGGAAAGTGAAGATCTGCCCACAACAAGATTAGTCTTCCTCTTCCTGAGCAGCGTGACTTCTCGTCTCTCCTTGATGTGGACATATGGCACAGCCGGGCCACTCTCTGACTGTACCCCGATGAGGAGACCCAAGAAGGCAGACTGACTAGTACATGAGAGCTTGACATGCACCATCTGTGCAGACTGGAAATCAGTTTGAGCCGACTGCACCCTGAAAAGCAGGCCTTCCAGTTACTCTATGATGGGGAAACCCCAGTTTTCAACAACCCCACAACCAAGGCCAATGCCATAGTTAACAGCCTGGGGTCCGTGCACAGCCTGATGGTAACATCACAAATGAATAGTGACAGTCCTCTACTGTGAATCACAGAAACCATTGGCTGGGTTGGAATTGGAATTGGAATGCGTAGATAGTAAATATCAAGGATGCCTGATACCAGGATGTCCACTCTGAGAAGAATCATTCACCAACCAGGTGGATTCCATCTTAAATTTTTGTGTTTTCAGGAACTTGTTGAGACCCTTGAGATCCAGAACTCTCTGTGTGACTTGGGAACCATAAGAAGCTGTGAGAGCTGCCCTCTGGCAGCACAGGTGGAATGTCCTCCTCCAAAAGCAGTCATCCCAGGGCCACAAGCAAACAGCTCTTTTTTGTGGATCTGAAGTTACCCTTGAGCACAAAGTGTGGCGTAGGGAAGGCAGCAAAACGCCAGCTTGTAGCCTCTGGGTATCATGCTACAGACCCAGTTGTTTGAGACTTCCTGAGTCCAGTTGGCCACAGTGGATAATAGATGTCACTGTGATGAGAATTTTCCTCCAGAACGGGGGGACTTGGGAGTCCAATCCTACTTATGGAACTAGAGCATAGTCTAATGATTAGAGCCCAAGGCAGGTTGCTTACAAAAGTAAATCTTAGATTCTATAGGTGTCATTGGATTCTGACTTGTCACCTTAACTTTCTTCTTAAAGGCATCATAAACCTTCCTACCAGCACCTTGTGTTTTTCACCTGCATAGGATGTCCATTATTCAAGTAGTTTCATGCCATTTATTGCTGTGTACACACAAAACTTATAGTAGAGTGAATTCTCACATTCAGATGTCAGACGTTTCAGATTGTGTTCAAACATGCAGCATGGTACCGCACAGGTTAATGCATGACCTATGTCTGTAGTACTGACACTCCCTCACTATGCTGTTTTTCATCACATTAGCACTCATTTGTTATGTAACACAGAGGAAATGGCAAAGCATGGATTGGACACACTGCATGACCTAGAACATTAAGTTGCCCGTCTCTTTAGTGAATGGGGACAAGCTAGGTGAAGGGCCACTCCTAACAGAGAGGACACCTTAAAGTAGAACTAAAGAAAAAACGTTATCATTTTGAATAAAGTGAAGGGGGGGGGGGGTTATAATCCCAGTCAGTTTTTTTTTGCCATCGGTGTTCCATTGAAGATTTATCTTAACTTCTTGTCCCAGAGCCAAAACAGGAAGTGAGTGGAAATCACTGCAAATTAAGGAAATCCCTTGGGGACCTGCAGGTCACGAGAAATAGTGTCCCCATTGGAAGATTTCACCTCTTACTTTTCTGGGGATGGTAAACAGGGCAAATAGAGGGTGAATTCCCCTAATGGGGACACACACACACCAATAAAAACCTAATAGGCATTCTAATCCATCTCCAGTCCAAAACTGAAAAAAAAAAAAAAAAAAATGTTGCCTTTAGTTATACTTTAGGCCTTATGCACACTTGAGCTTAAAACGCTGCTTTTACAGGCATTTGAGCTTTTTCTTTCTCTAAACTTCTCTCCATGTTAACCGATGTTTCCATGCACACTATAGGCGTTTACAGGAGTTTAGAGGCAGGAAAAACTCCACTTATGCATTCAAGAGAGATGCATTTTGGCAGAATAAATAAAGTATGATGCGCTTAAACGTGTGTTAATGCTAGACACTTCTAGTGCTTGGGCGTTCTATTCATTTTAATGGCCAAAATAAAATAACATTTTGGGCAATGAAATGAATAAATGTCCAAGTACTTGATGCTCCCAAACGCGTTTGAAAAAGGAGTTTTTGCGACTGCTTTTAACCTGCGAAGAAAAGGGTTTAGAAGAGCCCCAGTGTGCATGAAGCCTTAAAGAGGGCCTCTAACCTCTTATCCGTGGCATCTCTAAAGACCATTATCTTATCCACCAAGGTTTTCAAGGTCTTATTTAGTTATGAATAAGTCGAGTCAACAGCTGGAGACCCCCATTTCTCGTAGAATTCCTCCTCCTTAGGATACTGGTGAGCGAAAGCTTCAGCAGAGATAATGCCTTCTCCGAATGATGCTGATCGGCATCACCTTGTGTAAGTGAGGGTGCAGTGGAGAGGACTTAGGAATTTCGGTCAGCTGCCAGGATCCAAAACCAGTGACTTTGGAGGAAGAGGATTCCTGGTAGCGGCAGCTTAAAGTTAGTACATACCACATGCGCTAGGAAGGAAGCGGAGAACTGCGCCCCTAAAATAGTGGAAATACCAGATGAGGGCAGGGATTCAGAGTCACTGCAGGTCAAACTGTGAAGGGGGCTCTCCCTACCTGATTGAAGGATTTGGGAGCCTACCAAATCATCCTCCTCCCCCCAAACCTCGCTGCCTCTGACCAGTCCAGCTGCAGGGCTACAGACCCAATCTTCATCCATCACGGCGGGTGCACCCGAAGGGCCTTCAAGACTCCATTCCAGGAAGATCCGTGCCCTTAACCTGTATAGCACCCTGCACCAGCAAGGACATGGGGTACAATGTACATCGGAGGTCGCTGTCAGCAGGATCCAGCGCCATCCAAACATTACAGGTTGTCTCTGTTCTTGAATGTGGGGTCCACCATACAGTCCCTCTTGGCCTACAGGCTGTAGCGGCCAATAGGGGTCTAAGGAACAGGTCAGAAGCAGCGTGAACAAACCCAGTAAAAGATCTTCTGAGAGATCAAGGGAAATACATTCATCTCCTACAGACACTAGCAAAAAAAAGGAAAATGTTCATTCAGGTGAAGCATAATCGAAATAATCATGAATTGGAACTCCTGTGTCCTGTGATGTATGATTAAGAAATAACAGATCTAGTGGCAGTGGGTGATTAAACTAGGTTATGGGGGAAAAAAAACAAAACTGCTAGGTTAATGCTATTTACAAACTACATCCAAAATATAATTTTTATAACATTTTGCCCAAAGTTCGACTTTAAAGTATAACAACGGAGACCTTTAGGAGAAGCTGTCCAATACATAAGATAAAGTTGCCAATCGGGCAAAGCGCAAACATTTTAGTAGATCAAATAAAACAATATATAGTTGCGCTACTATAGAAATAATAAAATAATAAATTTGTAGCTGCCAGCATCAAACAGTATAGTGAACCGTGCGGTGAAAACTAAAAAATGGTAATGGATGCAGCGCTAGGTTTGATAAAAGACAGGGTGATGAACTGTCACCCTGTGTGCATATATTGTGTATAGTGTTTACCAGTGATAATACTTATAAACCAAAACAAACAAAGTGAAAGGACAGTCCTCAAAGGCTGGAAGGAATGTCCATAGTAAAATAAAAGTTCATCAACACATGAAGTGTGGTGTTCTTTGTATGAAGGGAGAAAAAACATATGTGGATGATGCTTCCAAATCAATACAGAATCTTCATGCATTCAGAATCGACATATGAGTAGCAGAAGTGGATACGCTATCTGTAATCACTTTTATTCACTACATTTGGTGCTCGTAAAGAATTTTTTCTCCCTGGCATCTTCCAATAAATCTTTTATACCGGATTCACCCACTATGTGGAGATCTTTTTCTTTTTCCTTATGAACTGATTTTCCATGTGGTGGAAGTTGTATCTTCCAGCGGTCTGTTTCCTGTGAAGGTAATCCATCCGCTGTGGATTTGAGCATCACCCTTCAGCCACGGTTGCCCTAGATGGAACCTACCACCAGTGTCTCCTAGCAAGCATCCCTGGGATCGATTGATCCTTAAGCCTGTATGACACTCCGCCGTATGGTGACTGTGTCCACCTCCTCCGGTAAGTGTATCCACTTCTGCTACTCATATGTTGATTCTGAATGCATGAAGATTCCGTATTGATTTGGAAGCATCATCCACATATGTTTTTTCTCCCTTCACACAAAGAACACCACACTTCATGTGTTGATGAACTTTTATTTTACTATGGACATTCCTTCCAGCCTTTGAGAACTGTCCTTTCACTTTGTTTGTTTTGGTTTATACATTTTAGTAGATAGGCCACAAATTTAGAAGCATGCATTCCCCAACGTGTAACAGAAAAACTCTGCCAAATCAGTGGCTCTTTTAGGAAGTCATCCGGTATTTTAGGAAACATAGCTTATTGGTTACTAATATGAACTTGTTCTGCTGTTTTGAATGACTGAAAAGTAAAAAGTGAAAAGTAAAAAAACAATAAAAAATTAACAGCTCGTTGGGGACTTGTGACATCAATTTGGCAAAAAGCATAAAGAATCAATTGGCTGGCCATTCTACCCCACAGCTACGTCGACAACAGATTTATTGACCATAAATGAAGCTTCCCAATCACATACCTAATCTTGGGCCTTCTCTGGCAGTGCTTTCGCTCAGACTGGGGGTGAACAGACACACCATTTGCTGAAGGTTGGGGGAGGTTTGCATCATTAGTGTATGGCAGTATTCCATCACATTGGCACAAACCTACAGAAAACAGGACATGGGAGATAGGAGGTAACTATCACATTCAATATATGTCAATCAACAAAACCAAGTCAACCAAAACTTCACTCTAGGTAAAAAACTCCTCTACATGGAGAAAAACTAGCTAGAAGGCCCAGCTTACCTGCTGCATGGCCAGCTCCATGTCGTCTCTTTTGTTCACGCCATCTAGCTGGGATCCATCATTCTGTAAATTGAGCTGCCGGAGTTTGTCAGAGCCTCCAAAACGGTTTAATAAAGTTAGGCTGAGACGCTAAAAATAAACAAATAAAAAAATGAGTGTTTTCCCAGCATTCAGGCTGGTTTATTTTGGGTTGCTCCTTAAAGCCATTGGCAAATTTAAAGCTTAACGACAGGAAAACAACTAAATAGACAGAAAAAAAATAGGATTTTTATTACAGCTTACCTGTAAAATCCTTTTTTTGGAGTACATCATGGAACACAGAGCCTTAAGTAATTACCTAATGGGTTATAGGCCACCTTCAGGTGTTGACACTGGTAAACCCAATCAAAGGAAGTTTACTCCCTATATAACCCCTCCTCCTTCCAGGAGCAGATCAATTTTTGTAGCAAAGCAATATACTTAAATCCCCAAAAAAGGGGAGGGGCCTCTGTGTTCCATGATGTACTCCAAGAAAAGGATTTTACAGGTAAGCTGTAATAAAAATACTATTTTCTTTATCGTACATCATGGGACACAGAGCCTTAAGTAATTACTTAATGGGACGTCCCATAGCAATGCCACCTGAGGGGTGGGAGAAACAAACCGCAGGGTATACCCAGACTTGAAGATCTATACTGCTGCTTGCAGTACACTGCGCCCGAAAGCAATATCCTCATACCTCCGGACGTCCACCTGATAAAATTTTGTGAATGTATGCACTGAAGACCAAGTCGCGGCCTTACAGATCTGAGCCATGGAGGCCTGATGACGCACTGCCCAAGAAGCACTAACCGACCTGGTAGAGTGCGCCTTAACTTGAAACGGGGGAATCTTTTTTTCACAATAGAAAAAATTTTTATTCAAGATTTAAACATTACAAGCGATGCATAGGCACATTTAGATATAATAACAGTATATGTACATAGTCACAAGATGGATGATCAATTTTCCATATAGACAACATAAAGAAGCATGAGAGCAGTATATGGCATTGCAGCAAAACAATGGTGTAGAGGTAGTATATTAAAGTAGTCAATCAAGAGGGTCTGCTGGAAGGGGATAGGGAGGGGAGGGAAAAGGAAAGGGAGGGGGGGAAGGGGGGAAGAAACGGGGGAATCTTACCCCTTATATCATAAGTTTGAATTATCACTTGCCGAATCCACTTAGCGACAGTGGATTTCGACGCTACCTGTCCCTTCTTAGGACCCTCTGGCAGAATAAATAAGACATTAGTCTTACGAATCTGAGCAGTTTTCTTTAAATAGATTTACACTGCTCTCACCACATCAAGACATGTAGTGACTTTTCTTCCCTGGAACATGGTTTTGAAAAAGACGATGGCAGGACAATATCTTAGTACAGGTGAAAACCTGAAATCACTTTTTGCAAAAAGCCTGGACGAGGGCGTAACACCACTCTGTCCTCAAGAAAAATCAAATATAGCTCTTTACAAGAAAGAGCAGCCAATTCTGAAACCCTCCTTGCTGAGGATATAGCAACCAAAAATACCAACTTCCTTGTCAGAAGGACTAGGGGAATCTGTTGTATCGGTTCAAATGGGTGTTTTTGTAACACAGACAAAACTAAGTTCAAGTCCCAAGGGAGGTTTGACGGGCGGATTAAGCCGCGTCACCCCTTGTATAAAGCCCCAAAATAAAGAATGAGTAGCAAGTGGTCTTTGAAATAAGACCGATAAAGCTGCGACTTGCCATCTTTACGATTTCTGCATACCATGACCGTCTGGGCCATGCTGGTGCCACCAGAATTACTGGCTTTCTTTCCAGCTTGATCCTGCAAAGAAGTCGAGGCAGCAACTGAATAGGGGGGAATGCATAGATCAGTGAGAACTGATCCCATGAGGTTACCAAGGCATCCGTTCCCCATGCAAATGGATCCCTTGTTCTGGCCACAAAGTTGACCAACTTCATGTTGAACCTGGATGTTAGAAGATCCACGTCCGGAGTCCCCCATCTTTGGCAAACAGCTCGAAATATGTCGGGGTGAAGAGACCATTTCCCCTGACAGGACAATCCCATAACCTGAAAGTCCAGGCCTTTAGAGCCAGACGTACTGTCCGAATCTCTAGGATCTTGAAGGGCAAGATTTTTTCGGTTCTTGACCACTGTCCTTGGACAGTTGTCTTTTCTAGTACTGCTCCCCTGGCTGAAAGGCTGGCATCCGTCGTTACCACTTTCCAGATGACTGGTCTGAAGGATCTTCCTTTCAGCAGATTCTGGGTTAGTAACCACCAAGTGAAGCTTTGGGACACTCTTGGGCACAGCTGCATTGGTAAGTCTAAAGCTTGAATTGTTTTGTTCCAAGCAGACAGGATACTGTTTTGCAACAGTCTTGAATGGAACTGGGCATAGGGAACTGCTTCAAATGAAGCCACCATTGTTCCTAGCAACCTCATGCTGAGGCAAATGGAGGGATTGCCAGTTGACCTGACCCTCCGCACCAGTTCTCCTATGGAGTTGATTTTTGCCTGAGGCAAGAACAACCTTTCCTGGGCTGTGTCTATGATCAGACCCAAGTACTCCTGCCTTTTTAGCGGTATTAAGGAAGATTTCTCTAGGTTGAGAATCCAACCCAAACTTTTTAGATAGTTGGTTGTAGTGCGTACACTTTGCTTCAAATGAGCCACCAATTGATCTATAAGCAATTATTGATTGTCTAGGTACACTACGACTGTTATGCCCTGTGCCCTTAACCTGGCTAGAGGTGGGGCCAGCACTTTGGTGAACACCCTTGGTGCTGTGGCTAGTCCGAAGGGCAGGGCTACAAACTGGAAATGCTGCTGTTCTAACTCGAACCGCAAAAACTTTTGATGAGCGGGAAATATAGGGACATGCAGATATGCATCCCTGATGTCGATTGACGCCAGAAGTTCTCCTCCTAGAAGGATAGAAACTACTGACCTGATTGTCTCCATGTGAAAGGAGCAGATCTTCAAGAACTGATGTAAGGGGAGTACAGCGCTGCTGTCCCCCTAACCCTCTGGTCCCATCAGGGGGAGAAAAATACATTTTTTGCAGATTTTTTTTTACCTTGTAAGTCTCCCTCCACACGCTGTGCAACCAGACACGGACTGAGCTAACAGTGAAGACAACAGAGTAAGGTATGTGCACAGACTCCATCTAGTGGAAATCTTAAGGCATGACAACATTTTTTCCTTAAATGGAAGAAATACATAGATTTTTTAATACCTAAGTTTCTTCCCTCACCTTATCCTTGCCGCAGGATTTTGCTGAATTAACAGAAAATCCAACCTTCACCCATCATGGCAGGCTGCGTTTAGCAAACCTTCAAGGACCGGGTCCCTAAAACGGGGTTCCAACTGCCTTGGGCTCTGTACAAAACACCCCATCAGGAAGCTTTAGGTAATGTAACAAGACCTAAGCCCTGGGTTCCTGGGGTCCAGCCCTACAAAGAGGCTTTACAGGCAAAAGCTCGTGCTTCGGATACGAGGTCCCAGGTACCATCCATTTTAGGCCTCAGTGGCACTTTGGATGGATCTGGTGTATGTGGGCTATTAAAATCCAGCAAGGATCCCTCCTGGAGCTCTTAAGAGCAATTCTTCACTCGTGACCAACACCTTAGACACTAGCGAAAAAACTGATGTGCTCCTGGAAGGAGGAGGGGTTATATAGGGAGTAAACTTCCTTTGATTGGGTTTACCAGTGTCAACACCTGAAGGTGCCCTATAACCCATTAAGTAATTACTTAAGGCTCTGTGTCCCATGATGTACGATAAAGAAATGAGTATTTCAGAGCTGTTTTACTTGCAAAAGGATTTCTGTTTCTCCCAATCAAGTCATGGAACGCACACAGCTTTTCCATGCAGCACAGCTCTGTCTGGCAAGGCAGAAGACACTTGCAGATCCTACCGTATGCTGTACTGTGGTTCTTCACATAAACAGATATGTTAATACTGTGTCCTGCAGTGATGTAAGGGCTAGCTTTTGAGACTGGAGTTGCTGTTGAAGAAAGTATAACTACTCTTCTTTTACAGAGCTTTAGGTGTCCCGGGAGCCACACATCAAGTCAAAGCCTGCTATGGAATAGTGAATGGTAGTTTCAGCCTAGCCCCCCCCGCCAGGCCACGACCCCAACTACTACTCTTCTTTTACAGGTACTATTCCAGTCTATTTTTTCAAGTAAACAGGGTGGGCTTAAGATGAACGTGTGCCCAGATTATGGAAAATAAAGCAGTTGAGGAGGTTTAAACCAAGCCCCCACTCTCTAGCACAACCCTATCTGCCAGGGCAGGAAACCTGATTTTTCTTTGCTGCAGTAACATTTGCAGGTCTTGACCCTTCCCCCAACCTGTGAGGGGACAGGGAAAGAAATAGCACACAGATTCTGCTGCATCCCCTCTCCCAGTCTAAGCTGTACTGTACATGGAGTTACATAGGCATATATCATGTCAAATTCTGGTATCAATTCGGCATAAATTTAGATTACAAATATTAATGTATTAACCAATACAGAGTGGCTTTTGTTTGTGTATTTTATATAAACCTGTAGAGAAGCCTTAACGGTTGAACTAAAAAAACATTTAAAAAAAAGGAAAGGAAAAGAAGAAGTTCAGGTACCTGAAATCTGTTAATATGTCCATGCAGTTCCATCAAAGAACCATCGTTCAAACTAATGTCCAACTCGTTAATCACACCTGGAAAATTACATTGACTGTGAGATTCTATATGCAACAAATCCTTTACTTGGACATACTACTCAGCGTATGCCTACTAACAGGCACTACATGACAATTAGATGGCTGGTGGTGCTGGCACAGAGGACAAGCAACCCTCTTAAGTGTCCAACCTATTTTAGTAGCTAAGCCATGTTATTATTGACTGTTCTTAAGGAAGTCATTGACGCCCAAAACATGTCAGGTGGCGTTACACCATGGTGACAGCATGTAGTTGCGTGCAGGTCTGAGAGTGTGACACTAGTGATACTTTTGCAGGAGTCAGTAAGAGCCCTTTCACACTGACGCAGTTTTCAGGCGTTTTAGCGCTAGAAAAAGCACCTGAAAACTGCATCCCGTGCTTCCCAAGTGTGAAAGCCAGAGTGCTTACACACTGGAGCAGTACGATTGCAGGACGTTAGGAAAAGTCCTGCAAGTAGCATCTTTGGGGTGGTTTGGGAGCGCTTTATACAATGCTCCCAATCCGCCCCTGCCAATTGGAATGCAGGGGCAGCGCTTCTAAAGTATATCTAAAAGTAAACTATTATTTTTTTTAGTTTTGAACAAAGTAGAGAGGAATTTGTCACGATCATTAAAAGTAAAAAAAAAAAAAAAAAATCCCCAAATTTTGGGTTGTCCCCACAAAAGTAATAGAGAGGAAATCGTCCAATGGGGACACTAGTTCTGGAGACCTGGGGGTCCCCAAGGAATTCCCTCTCACTTCCTGTTTGGCTATGGGACAGGAAGTGAAGGAAAATCTCTGCAGTGGTACACAGATAGCGGAAAAAAAAAAATCTGACAGGGGTTGTTACCCTTCCTCTCCTTTATCCAAAATATAAAAAATAAAAATGATTTGCCTATAGTTTTACTTTAAAGTGGTTGTAAACCCTGTTACACCACTTTTACCTACAGATAAGGCTTGCCTGTAGGTACCGTTATCTCCTGCACTTGCACTGTTTAGGAGATATTCACTGTATCCACATGTGCCGATGTCATCTCCCGTGCTGGACTACAGAACACTTTCCTTTTATGAAGACAAGAATAAGAGGAAGGCATTCTGTAGTTGAGAAGGGAAAACTGGACAAGGCTAAAAAAAAGACAGCTTGGGATTTCAGTGCAACAGAGGCAGAGTTGTCAGCTTGAAGTTTGGCTCTCACTTGATTTCTGGCAGATTTTTCTGTACTTTCAGTGTTTTTAAAAGGGCTATAGCATAGGAAAATGTACTGCAGAGATGAACTGATTTTTTTTTGCCCACACAAACACTTTAATTACAGTCATCAATTGCATTAGGTGTTTCTGTATAAGCATGCTAAAGTGAATGACCTGGCAAAGCAGCTTTGCTGAGGAGTCCTGTGAGTAGAGCAAGTTCCTGCAATGATCCTAGGCTCCCTTCTTGGCCTCTCAGAATAGCTTGAATCGTGTCAGAATGAGCAACCAAGAACTGGAACACCTGTCAGACAAGAAGCAGAAACACAACTTACAGAGTAATCCTAAAACAAACACAGCAAACATCTCAAGGTTTTCTGGCATTCACCTGTCCGGCTGCCTGTAGGTGCTGAGCGGTGCTAGAGGTCAGGATCACCTGGCAAAGCAGAAGAGCAGGTAACAAGATCTGCCTGTATCTTTCCAATGGTGCAGAGATAAAGATGGGGGTCTCTCGTAACCCATATGTTCTGAAAAAAAGAACATAAACTTCATGAATAGGTCAGCTCTAAAAGGGTTTTCTGCTCTTGCTTGAAAAGTATCAAACCAACCACATGAGCTTATTGGTTGAAAGATTATACTGTCCACTGAAGTAGTATCAGGTTCTCTCCTTAAAAAAACAAAACAAAAAAACAACATGGTGGTATGATGTGATTTTGAACTACTGGTTTCAATACTTTGAGGCACTGACCTGAAACATTGGTCAAGTTGGGTGGTTCACTCTCACCTGGATGGTATCCAGACCTAAATATTTCAACCTCTGGGTTGGGACTAAAGTCGATATTTGCAAATTCAGAACCCATCCAAAGCTCTTTAAAGTGTGCACCAGGTGAGACACATTGGTCTCCAATACCAATTAAGTTGGGTGGAGAGGAGGGTCTGTCAGTGAAAACAATATTCTAGAACAGTCCACCTAGTGTTTGGGAGGAACAAACAGCTTATGAGGGTGTTTTCCATGATCACACCAGACCGAACTAATGAGGACTCCGATGATGGAATAGACTCTAAGCCCCTGTTCACACTGACTTTGCCTTATGACTTCAATGCGACTTCAAGGAATGGGACCCCCCCCCCCCAAGATCATACCAGAGCGCGCAGTCTGGCAGGTCAGGAAAATGCGGGGGGTGGGGGAAGATGAGCAAGTGCCACCCTCACCCCCCCAGACCATACTAAGCCACATGCCCTCACCCCAAAGCACCTTGTCCCAAGGTGGCTTATCGAAATCTGGAAGCCCCCCTTTTAACCCCCAGATCCCGTCACCCCAAAAAAAAAAAAAAAATAAAAAAAAAAAGTGTAAAAAATAAAGCCAGTACACAGGTTTTTGACAGTCCTTTATTAAAGTAGCTCAAACAGGTCTTCTCTCTCCGGTAAAGTCTTCTTCCTCCGGTTCTTCTGCCTCCTCTGTCTTCTTCCTCGGGTTCTTCTCCCGACGCTAGCTCCCACTGTTGTGGTAACTCCGGCGTGTGCCATTACTTATATAGCCATGGGTGTGGCAATCCAGTGACGTCATTCGGGGAGACACCGCCCCTTGCGACGTCACTGCCCGAGGCATAATGGGGTGGTGATGTCACAAGGGGGTGGGGGTCTTCGGATGACGTCACTGGATGGCCACGCCCCATGGATATATAAATAATGGCACACGCTGGAGCTTACACAACAGAGGGAGTAGAGTCAGGAGAAGACATAAGGGGGGAGGAGAGCCGGCAGAAGAACCAGAGGAAGAAGACATCAGCGGAGGGAGAACAACTGGAGGAAGACGACATCACCGGTGAGAGAAGAACAAGACAAGTTGGAGCTACTTTAATAAAAGAGACTTTGTCAAAAACCCGTGTACTGAATTTATTCCTTTATCGTACATCATAGGACACAGAGCCTAAGTTAATAACTTAATGGGTATATAAGCACCTTCAGGTGATGGACACTGGTATACCCAATCCAGGAAGTTCACTCCCTATATAACCCCTCCTCCTACCAGGAGGACCTCAGTTATTTCGCCAGTGTCTAAGGTGTTGGTCACGAGTGAAGATATGCTCTGAGGAGCTCCAGGAGGGATCCATGCTGGATGTAAATAGCCTCCACAGACTGGATCCATCCAAAGTGCCACTAAGGCCAAAGTGGATGGTACCCGGGCCCCATATAGGAAGAACGAGGTTTTGCCTGTAACGCCTCTCTTTGCAGGGCTGGACCCCGGGATCCAGGGCTTTGGTCATGCTACATTACCTAAAAGATTTTCCTGGCGGGGTGCTTTTTACAGGTCCAAGGGCGTGGAACCCCGATAAAAAGGGACCCAGTCCATGAAGTTTTGCTAAATGCAGCCAGCCGTGATGGGTGAAGGTTGGATTGACTGTTAATTCAGCAAATCCTGTGGCGGGGATAAGGTAAGGGAAGAAACTTGGGAACTAAAAAGTCCACCTATGCTTTCTTCTTTAAAAGGGAAAAAATGTTGTCTTGCCTTAAATCTCCACTAGAGGCAGTATATGCACATACCTTAATCTGTTGTCTTCACTTCAGCTCAGTGTCAGTCTGTGTGTGGCCGCAGCAGCTTGTGCAGGGGGATTCCTCTCAGGGTGAGAGATCTGCCAAATGCTTTTCTCCCCCCTGAAGGGTTAGGGAAACAGCAGTGGTTGTACCCCCTTGTAATACCACCCCCCCGCCCTCCACGGGGGGTGCGGAGGTCCCGTTTTTTGCCTCAAAAGTTGTTTTTCCTCTGCCTGCTGTGTCATGGGCTCTGCCTCCTCGTGTTGAATCTGCGGACCCAAAAGCCGCTAGCACGGGAATAATTTTCAAATGAAAAGGAGGGGGCGGGTTTACGATGGGAGCGGGGCCTAGGTGCGGCGCTGTGCAACGTCCACGAGGACGCACGTAGGCTTAAGGATCACCTGGAGTAGTCTCTCCTCAGCTAATAGTGAGGAGGAAGCAAGCAGCCTACACTGGGACACAGGAGCGGTGGGGCACGCAAGGGCTGCAAGTGGCATTCCTGATACAGGAAGGGCATTTTTTCCCAGCACTAGGCTGAAATTAATAGCGGCATCATTCTGTCATGCCTATGTTCAGCAATTAGTGCAATTTATTAGTACCTCTGCTTTTGTGCTTAGGACTATGCGTACCAAAAAAAGACCACAAAAACCAAAGAATTTCACCCCCAGGCGTTAGGAGTTCCAGTCGTGTCTCCACACTGTCATTCTCGCCTGAAATACCAATTGTGGCAAGCCAGGGTGAGCCATTGGAACAAATTGATGGCGCAACTGCTTCTCACATCTCAGCCCCTGTATACATGACTGAAGATGTCTTTGCCTCCACCCTGCAGGGCCTGGAAGGAAGATTAGCGGCTTTAATCGCATCCTCCATTCAAATGTATAGGAAGCGTGCTAGATCCCCCTCCCCCACTTTAGACCCTTTTGCAAGGGGAACAGTGGGCACAGGATGAGGTGTTACTCTCAGGCGATCAGGAGGAAAGACAAACCAATGATTCCTCTGCGGAGGAAACAACAGTAGATGAACCTTTTTCAATCTGAGAAATTGCTGATACAATCTCTTACAGAGATGGTTCATTCTACCTTCATGCTACCCCTAACGGAGTCTGCTGAAAGCTCGGTTTCTTCCTTGGGTTCCTTAAAACCTTCACAGCCTTTGCATGAGTTTCCTGTACATGCATTACTAGAACAGCTTATTTATGCTGAATGGCATCACTCGGATAAGCATTTTTCCCTCCAAAGAGATTTTCAGTTCTCTATCCCATGGAGGAGAAATTCACCAAAAAATGGAAGGTACCAGCAGCTGACGCTGCGATTTCCAGTGTGAATAAAAGTCTAACTTGTCCAGTAGACAATGCACAAATGCTTAAGGTTCCAACAGATAAAAGGTTGGAATTCCTGTTAAAATATTCTTTTTCCTTGGCAGGTGGCGTTACTCAGCCTGCAGTCGCTGCAATAGGTGTCTGTCAATTTCTAAAGGACCAATTTAGACAGGCTCTTAAAGAGGTTCCTGCTCAACAAGCCTGGGAATTGGCCGAACTACCAAAAGCATTATGCTTTGCCATAGATGCCAATAAAGATTCTATTCACCAGGTGTTGCGCCTTACGCTTATGCTAGTACATATGCGTAGAATCCTGTGGTTAAAAAATTGGTCAGCCAAAGCACCATGTAAAAAGCTCCTGACTGGGTTCTCTTTTCATGGGGATCGCCTATTTGGGGATTATTTGGACAAATACATTCAAACAATTTCTAGTGGGAAAAGTACTCTTTTGCCAGTCAAAAGTATGTATAAAACGCCCTTCATTTAAACGGGCTCTTTCTCCTGTGCCAGGGGCTTCCGCCTCTAGGCAGTGGTGACGGTCTCCCCTGTCAGACTCTAGAGGAAAACAGGCCCAGGCTCAAAAGAAGTCCTGGGGCCTGAAACCTGCAAAGCAGAATCCTAAAGCCTCATCATGAAGAGGCACCCCCCCTCGCCAGGGTGGGGTGGGGGGGGGGGACTTCTGTAGTTTTTAGAAGTCTGGCAAGAGGAAATTCGGGACAGATGGGTCATCTCCACGGTAACTCTGGGGTACAAGCTGGAATTTTGGAACTTTACACCATCTCGTATCCTGAGGTCAAACGTTCCCAAAGATCCAGAGAGAAGGCAATCTCTGTTTCGGGCACTAGACCGATTAATGGCTCAGGGGGTGATCATGCAGATCCCCACAGAAGAGCAAGGTTTGGGGTTTTATTCAAACCTCTTCACAGTACCAAAACCGAATGGAGATGTCAGACTCATTCTAGATCTAAAGAATCTAAATCAATTCCTGAAAATCCACTCCTTTCACATGGAGACAATCAGGTCAGTAGTTTCTATCCTACTAGGAGAAGAACTTCTGGCGTCTATCGACATCAGGGATGCATATCTGCATGTTCCTATATTTCCTGGGCACCAAAGGTTTCTGCGGTTCGAGGTAGAACAGTAGCATTTCCAGTTTGTAGCCTTGCCCTTCGGGCTAGCTACAGCACCCCGGGTGTTTACAAAAGTCCTGGCCCCACCTCTAGTCAGTCCCCTCAGCCCATCGCCCTTCAAAATATTTTGATGTGTATTCTGTCTTTCCTTTAGCAAGTTTGGTGAATCAATTCCACAACCATCCTAAAACTAAAAAGAACCCAAAAAGGACCATTAACAAAATCTACTCTAAAATGGTTACCTTATGTACATGATTATATTTTCTTTTTTCTTAAACAACTGAATGGAAGAAGTGTTTCAAAGTGGCGGTGTGGCCAAATATTACCCCATTAATCCAAAAGAAATCCTTAACTGATTATATTTTAAAAGGGGGCTTTCACTACTCAGACCTTCTCAGTCTTCTCCAATACAACAAAGCTCACCCTTATAAACCTATAAGTAGATGAATCTCTAATCCAGCGCTCATAAAAATAGCATTAACATATATGAACATATAAGCTGCTGCTAGAACATAAAAAAATCAATATCTCATATGCTTTAAAACAATCAAAAATTATTAAAATCAATGAAACACCTTGCTTCTAAACAGTTCAACCTAATTATACCCTATGACAGGCGAGTCCAAATAAGGCTTTTGCTACTCACTGTTCTTTTGGTATTTATCAGGTGCATAGATGTACAAAACCTTCACCACACCTCGCGATACAGCTCCCTCTTATAAACCTATGGCTTTGCTAATACTTTCTGAAGCCAGATTGTGCTTGCATTGATAAGCAACAGCTTCCTGAAGGTGGGTTGTTGTTCCAAATAAAAGCAAGCAGTGAGTGGTGCAACCATTAGAGTTTCATGGCAGAACTGTGTGTAAATGACTTTTCTTCAAGTCAGAACAGCTTTTATCTCTACCAAATTCAGTAGGAATGCAAATATAGCCTAAAGCAGATGGTGCAGCTCAAGAGGAGTTCAACTACAGGTCAGAAGAAAGTCAAATACAATTGTGAAGGAAATTTCACATTTACACAAGCTCTTAAACAGTTCAAAGGGAGCGGAGGGAATACAATGTAACAAAGCAAAACAGCAAAAACCAGGAAATCCCTCTAACAAATAGTTAACACAACTGGACTCTTCACTTACCCGTGTTGGTCAACCTCTGGGCGCATATCATACACTTGGCACTGTGCCAGTCTTACAATCACCCCACACCGCAGCAGCTCCAGTGCACCCTGTTGGCTTTTGGCTACTCTGGTAAGAAATGCCTATATAAAATAAAATGTACAAAAAAAAAAAAAATTTACCTCACTGCAATTTTTTTTTATTTCTACGAATATATTAGCTACTAACTAAACAAAATATGCCTACTTGCCTGCGGATTAGTGACAAAAACGCATAAACTGAAAATCTTCTCTACACAGGAAGAATTACTACATTAGGGACATGTACAGTGCATCCGGAAAGTATTCACAGTGCTTTATTTTTTCTACATTTTGTTATGTTATAGCCTTATTCCAAAATGGATTAAATTCATTATTTTCCTCAAAATTCTACAAACGATACCCCATAATGACAACGTGAAAGACATTTGTTCGAAAATTTAGTAAAAATAAAAAAATCTTCACAGCCCTTGCCATGACACTAAAAATTGAGCTCAGGTGAATCCTGTTTCCACTGATCATCCTTGGCCTCAATCAAGATGTTTCTACAACTTGATTGAGTCTACCTGTGGTAAATTTAGTTCATTAGACATAATTTGGAAAGGCACACGCCTGTCTATATAAGGTCCCACAGTTAACAGTGTATATCAGAGCACAAACCAAGCCATGAAGTCCAGGGAATTGTCTGTAGACCTCCTGAGACAGGATTGCATCAAGGCACAGAAAAATTTCTGCAGCATTGAAGGTCCCAATGAGCACAGTGGCCTCCATCATACGTAAACAGAAGAAGTTTGGAACCACCAGGACTCTTCAGTTTGGCTGCATGGCCAAACTGAGTGATCAGGGGACAAGGGCCTTAGTCAGGGAGGTAACCAAGAACCCAATTGTCTCTGTAGAGAGAGGAGAACCTTCCAGAAGTACAACCATCTCTGCACCACTCCAATCAGGCCTGTATGGTAGAGTGGTCAGATGGAAGCTACTCCTCAGTAAAAGACACATAACACATGTGGATGTGAGCGCTATATTCAATATGGTCAGACAGCAGTGATAGGTCTACTTGTGAACAGTAGATGGGGTGATTGGGTGCTGTATAACTTATAACATGAAATGACAATCTGAAATGGTAAATATAAACGGTGTTTAAACATCAGCAACTGTAGGATGTTGCAGTCCAATATAAAACTGAATTAAAGTCCAATAAAAGCAATTGTAGAAGGCAGCCCTGTTGTTAAAGAAGAAGCAATCCTCTGGGAACTGTAGAAGTAGAAGAACAACAATGGCGCCACTCTAAGTGCAGTATTAAAACAAATTTATTGAACTCTTTAAATTTCCCATTCCCCATTTCATTAGGTATGCATAATTCTTAATTTACAACATTGTCACAATAGGGAGTTCATCTAACAGCAGTAACTCCAGCTACACATTTATTTACCAACATATGCCCATCCTTTTTCCTTCTTTGTGGTTTAATAAAAAACCCTCTCTTTTCTTCCCCCTTGTTTTCTTATAGACTATATGATCTCAATTAGTAACATCATCCTTTCTCCTCTTGCAAACACATGCCGCTGTCTTGCACTAAGATTCGACACAGCTGTAGACGCTGACATACCAGCACACAGCGTCCAGCACACAGCCTATGCCTAACAGTGATTGACAGATCTTTCCTCCAATCCCAGCCCATGTTAGACTATAACATAATTGACCAATCACAGGTCACGTTAGGCCTGAGGAAGGAGCGCAGCTCCGCAAACGCGTCGCCTATTCGTCACCCCTGCCTAGACCCGGAAGTGCCTTCGTTCCCACAGATCAACACGTCACACACAGTGCGTTCCAGCAGCCGGATCTGCCGCCCATACAGCAGCACATCCCGTCTCCGAGCGGAACAACATCTGAGGACGTGACCGGAACAAACCCCTGGGACACCTGGCATTTCCTGCCCAGCACTTACATGCCTGAATACTTGTACTTTTGTGAGTACCTGTTTTTATGACTTATTAAATTTGTTTTAATACTGCACTTAGAGTGGCGCCATTGTTGTTCTTCTACTTCTACAGTTCCCAGAGGATTGCTTCTTCTTTAACAACAGGGCTGCCTTCTACAATTGCTTTTATTGGACTTTAATTCAGTTTTATATTGGACTGCAACATCCTACAGTTGCTGATGTTTAAACACCGTTTATATTTACCATTTCAGATTGTCATTTCATGTTATAAGTTATACAGCACCCAATCACCCCATCTACTGTTCACAAGTAGACCTATCACTGCTGTCTGACCATATTGAATATAGCGCTCACATCCACATGTTTTATATTGTTTTCTGAAGCCAAATGTTGTGCTGCTTATTCTATTCTTGGTCACCAGTCCAGTATTCCCTCTAACTCAATTGATTAATATTCATTTGAAGTTATTTTCCCCCAGAAAAACTCTTCCCAAAAATAACCCCTTTCCCCCCTTTCTCCCCCCCCCTCCCCTTTCTCAGAATTACCATTTTTAAAAAAGTCATATTACATACATGTTTCATCTTTTTGTCCTCCATGGCATATTCTTGATCGAATTTATATTGAGATTTTGTATTCAGTCTTAACACTTGTGTCATCTATTTGTTGTTTTTGTACGTCCTTAGTGGGCATGTATATAGGTAGATAATTGTGTATCGACAATCCCGTCTCTCTATCTCATTCCATCTCTTCTATTCCCCCATCTACTATTATTCTTTCCCTAGAAATATACATGTAGAAAAATTGTGTGTATGTAACACTACCCCCCTTTCTTTTGCTTACCATCAGGATTAATATTTTTCATTGTATATTATTCATCATTATTCATTATTTTTCATTTTAATTTATTTTCTATAATTTATTTTCTACTCTATTTAAAAAAATTTCTTATTTTAATTTTTAATTTTTTCATTTTTCATTTTCTATTTTTCTTTTTTTTTCCATCCACTCCCACGCTCTCCCACCACGCCACTCCAAACATGGAGTGGTTACAACAATTGGAAAAAGCCAAATATGAAATTCTTGACCATTTATATGGCTTATTTCCAAATAATTTTTTCATACCACATTTCTCCGTTCCCAAACACATCAACAAAACTTGCTGCACGTATTTCAGAAAATTAGAACATCTCATAATAGCGGCCAACCACCAATGGTGGGACAAGTTCTTCCTAGAGCAATATATTTCCCACTCCATCTCCCCTCGGGGGTTGAGAATATTAAAAACCTGCTCTTTTCTAACATCTGAGTTGACTAGTGAGTGGTCACAGATCTCAGAGTTTTGTACACAAAAATGGATGCGGATCATAATTCAACAGAGACAGATCAAATATCAGGATTTGGTTGAACAAATTAAGACCTACATTTCCCGTTTGAATACCACCACAGCCAGTTTACCCCACTCTTGGCTTAATACCCTCAAACACCACAGTAAAAAAGATGAAGACGCCTTGATTCAGACCAAATTGGGAAAAATGAGGAGAGACCTAGATGACTTCAACCTAGGGAGGGTCTTCAATTGGAAAAGGAGCCACCGCACTCCAAACACAAATCATTCAACCCATCCCCCCACCCACCTCATACCCCTTATGGAATGCATAGTGGAACCCCCAGGCAATAGACCATGGCCACTGTCAAGGCCTAAACCCTTGTTTAAGTCTATGCATCCCACCAACTCCCACTCCAGAAACTTATCACACCCACTCACTCCCAAACCTCAACGCATACCCAATAAGAGAACCAGACCCCGTTCAAACTCAAATCAAAATTCTAACCAAAATACTCACTCTAATAATCACCATCCTCATCCCTCGGCCAATCCCACCCAGACCAATGAGATAATTACTCCCAGTGGGCCCACAAGAGACAATAACATCAACGCAAGCATTTCTTCTTTATCCCAGAACCACACTATGGATTCTGCAAAACCCAATTCTATATCTGGTTCAATTCCAACCCCGGTTTTGGCCAAATCCACCAGTCATACCCCTGCCCCTGGCGCTGGTCTTCAGAAAGCCAACACACAGACACACAGTCCCCTTCCCCATACAGATTCTACAGCATTTACCTTATTAGTCCCATCCAACTGCTCTTCACCTATTACACAGGATTTTTTAGTAATTCCCCCCTCGTTACCCAGCCGCCCACACACAGGAAAAAGAAAATTAGAAGACGAGGCAAACGAGGGGGAAAACAACGACATAAATCACAGGGCCAAATCCCTCAAACCATAAAAATATATAATCTATCTTCCCATCACCTGTCCTCAGCTGAGGTCTCCATCCTACAACGGGGTCTCAATTTTGCCCCCACCTCACTACCCAATTCATTTCAGTTATTTAAAGACCTCCATATGTTTATCCGTAACCTCACTCTCAAACGCCACTATAGCATGAAAACACTTCCAGTCACTGATAGTCACACACCTCCAAATTTGGTTGAACCCAATGTTTCTCTAAACAACAGTGATCCACCTGAATTGAGTATCCTAAAGGAATTGTACAACATGGAGAGTGATGACGAGGATATAGATTTACTTCTTCTCACTCAGCATCCCTCTACCTCTCCCCCCATACAGTACAGTACCTTTAGGCCAAAATCCGTATTCAATCCCACACACTCAAAAGGACCCTATTTGCAAACCTTCTATCAAGTAGTTTTCTCTGACATCAAAAATCTTTGCCAGTTGACACACGACAGTCATTCATATCACTCCAATCTCACTACCCAGGAAAAAATATCCCTCAAAAATCTCACTGACAATCATAATATAGTCATCAAGACGGCGGACAAAGGCGGGGGCATTGTGGTCCAAGATCGCAGTGACTACCTAGCTGAAGCCCGCCGTCTTCTGTCAGACCACACTACATACCAGAAATTGCGCTGTGACCCTTTGTCTAGCTATGTTCTAGAAGTCAAAACGCTCACAGATAGAGCTAAAAATAATAACATCATCTCAAAACATGAGTATGCCTTCTTTAATCGGCCATTTTTTTCCACCCCGTATTTCTATCACATTCCGAAAATACATAAAAGTATCCAAAACCCACCAGGTCGACCCATAGTTGCCGCCATGGACAGCATCACCAGTTCCATTTCCCAATATATAGATCAGTTTCTACAACCACTTGCAATCAGTCTTCCTTCTTACATCCGAGACGGATTTCACCTCATGCAACAGCTAGAACACTACACTTGGGAATCCACATACATGTGGGCTTCCCTAGATGTTAGTTCGCTTTATACCTCCATTCCACATCACATAGGTCTCAGAGCCATCGCCAGCTTCCTTTCTGCCGATCCCATGTTGAACCCCGGTCAGGCAGAATTCATCCTAGAGGCCACAGAATTCTGCCTGACCCACAATTATTTTGAGTTCGATGGCGATTTCTTCCTCCAAACAAAGGGCACAGCCATGGGTGCGAATTTCGCACCCAGTTACGCGAATCTAACCATGGGCTACTGGGAGGCCAATCACATCTGGCTCAACAACCCCTTTACCTCCCATATAGTGTTCTATGGGAGGTATATAGATGATATCATCATCATTTGGGATGGCCCGGAGTCGCTTTTCTCTGACTTCATCAAACACTGCAATAACAATGAACATGGCCTCAGCTTCACCTCCGAACATGATCAGTCCCAACTCGCATTTTTAGACCTCCTACTTTTTCATGACAAAGGCAAAATTCTGGCCAAAAACTATAACAAGCCGACAGCAGGCAACTCCTTCTTGCACCATCAGAGTTGCCACCATCCAAGATGGATTGCCAATATTCCCAAGAGCCAGTTCTACAGTGCGTTCCAGCAGTGAGTACCTGTTTTTATGACTTATTAAATTTGTTTTAATACTGCACTTAGAGTGGCGCCATTGTTGTTCTTCTACTTCTAAAGACACATAACAGCCAGCCTGAAGTTTGCCAAAAGGCACCTGAAGGACTCAGACCATGAGAAACAAAATTGTCTGGTCTGATGAAACAAAGATTAAACTCTTTGGCCTGAATGGTAAGCGTCATGTCTGGAGGAAACCAGGCACCGCTCATCACCTGGCCAATGTCATCCCTAAAGTGAAGCATGGTGGTGGCAGCGTCATGCTGTGGGGATGTTTTTCAGTGGCAGAAACTAAGAGACGGGTCAGGATCGAGGGAAAGATGAATACAGCAATGTACAGACATTGAGGAAAGCGATGCTAGAATCTAGCTGCTGCCTTCACGTTTCTATTAAGCACGTTTAAAGAAGCCCTGCAACTATTTGTTGCTGCATAAAGTGACTTTTTTCTTTTGCATTTTGAACAATCTTATATCATATTGTGAGCACGGATTGCTGACACTGGACACTTTAATATCACCGTAGAATATTTATATTTACACTGCACCGGAGTGCGGTTCATTTAGCACTTTATATCTGTATGCGTTTATGCTTTAAATGTATATCTATAGTTTTTTACACTGTAGATGAAGGATTTGTCCCACGTATATCCATATGTTTTTATATGTATTCATGCATAGTTTCAATTTGCACTGTATTTATCACTTGCATGGTGATCTCTTAGGACACCCATAGTGACATTGCACCTGATTGTTATTTATTCAATTTGTCTGATTTTTATTTTCATATGTGTTGTCACTTTGCACACATATCTTTCATGATCCTTTAGGACACCCATAGTAAACTTGCACCTGAGTGCGATTTTTATTTTATATGTGTTTTCACTTTTCATACATACCTGTATTGCTCTGTACACCACATGTGATGTGTCTGTAGTTTGAACCAGGTGTTCATTTACTTCATTCACATGCACCTCTTATTTGGTATTTACATATGAACACAGCATAGAATTTTAGCAACGCATGATCAAATATCTATTATTCACTCTTTGTAATTAGGCACTACGCCACTCCAGTACTACTATCTTATCATTTTGTTACGTTTACACCCGGATTAGCGCAGCACCATCCCCCCTTCTATTTTTAGCTATTTTTTAGGGCCAGGTTGGACCCTTCTCGGTGCAAGCTGCTTTTCCCCCTCATACTGTTTCCATTTCTTGCATGGTAGCGCAGGAATACCTTATTTGTTAATGTACAGACATCCTTGATGAAAACCTGCTCCAGAGTGCTCTGGACCTCAGACTGTGGTGAAGGGTCATCTTCCAACAGGACAACGACCCTAAGCACACTGGGCTACGGGACAACTCTATGAATGCCCTTGAGTGGCCCAGCCAAAGCCCAGACTTGAACCCGATTAAACATCTCTGGAGAGATCTGAAAATGGCTGTGCACCGACGCTCCCCATCCAACCTGATGGAGCTTGGGAGGTCTTGCAAATAAGGAGAATGGAAGAAACTGCCAAAAAATAGATGTGCCAAGATTGTAGCATGATACTCAAAAAGACTCAAGGCTGTAATTGGTGCCAAAAGGTGCTTCAACAAAGTTGTAAGCAAAGGCTGTGAATTCTTGTGGATGTGATCTTTTTCGTTTTTTTATTTTAATAAATTTGCAAAAATTTCAAACAAAATTCTTTCACGTTGGCACTATGGGGTATTGTTTGTAGAATTTTGAGGAAAATAATTAATTTAATCCATTTTGCAATAAGGCTGTAACAAAACAAAATGTGGAAAAAGTGAACTGCTGTGAATACTTTCCTGATGCACTGTAACATAAGTGATTCTACTTCTGGCAGAGGAGAATTCCACTTACCCTAACCCCTTCCTGTAGCTCTATACATATCTGGCAGCACAGAGGTGGGCTACAGTCTGTGCTGCCAAGTACATAGATACCCTTTTTGTGCTGGGAGCACGCTCATTTGAGTGCCCCCCCAACAGTGTAACCATGGTGTCACTGACAGCTTGTTCAAAAGCATATATTGTCAGCAGACCAAGGATCTTCCAAATAGAATCCAAAAACGTATTAAAATGATCACATTACAGGGAGGAAACTGAAAAGTTTCAGGGCAGCGCAGGAACCCTTTACCAGGCATGTTATGAAGGGGCCCTGCGCAGCCCCAAAATGTCAAAGTTTCCTGCTATGATGCAATCATTTTAATACATTTTTGGATGCTATTTTGAAGATCCATGTTATGCTGGCTATATACTTTGACTTGTGTGGACACCGGCTCCCATCTGGTAGTTGCTACAACACCCACCTGCTCTAAGCCAGTCCAGGAACATGTGGAATGGTGATTATTCTACATTGCCAAGATCCTCTAAGGTTTAGGAGAGACAGCAGAAAGGGGTTAATGTAATTGCTTTATCTAACTGGTCTGGCTAGTGAGGGAGCAACTTCACAGCAAAAGGCAAGTGGTCCACTAGTATTCTGTCACTAACAAGATGCTCTCAGCGACAAAAGCACTCTTGTGGCATTAGCCTTAGTGTGCAAGTTCCGATAGAAAGAGATATCAATAAGATAAAAGTATATACAGAAAACCAGCAGAATTTGTTCAGAACAGAGTCATGCAAGTCACTGCATTAATCTGAACATAACTCGCACCTTTTATGCAACAACTGATCAGTTAAAATTAATCTAAACCCCAAACTATATTTGAATTGAGGCTGCACAGCACATCAGCGTTATCACAATCATCTATAGACTACAAACATCTTCCTTTCTCCATAACATAAGGGTGAAGCATTGTGAAGTTCAGTGATGACAGGTGACCAAGCTGATAACATTGTTTGACATTTCAATACAGTGCACAGGGAGTCACAAGAACACTTGATTATTATCAGAATCGGCATTTTTTTTTTTTTGGATTTGCCGAAGATGTTCTTAGCCTGAAAAAAAACAAAAACAATGCAGCTACCACATCCAAAGACCGATAAGATGCAATATATTACATCTTTGTTTTTGGGTTTAGATATACTTTATTATCTAAGGGAGGGGATGAGATTAGAAAAAAAAAAAAAAAAGTTCAGTTTGTAGTGTTGACTATCCTCTTTTAGTCCAGATATTCACTGCTTCCCACAAATTTGAAAAATCTGAAAAGCATAACCCATTACTGCTAGTAACAAATATACATCCATATGTAATATATAAATGTCAGATTTATGCAAACATCGTCTCTGCAGTTCAAAACTACTTTAGAAACCACATACCATTTTGGATTCGTAGATGTACAGAGCCTTTAAGGCCGGAGACTGAGGCAACAGAAGGTTCTGTAATATAGTGTCATCCTGAGCCAAAGCATCTACCAGCACCTTAAGATATCCGCTGTTGGACAGATAGAGAAGCCACTGTTGCTGCTTGTCCATACAAACCATTCGGTCTAACAAGGCCAGTGCCAACATCTGAAGGACAAAAGTAAGACATTTGAGAAAAGGGAATTTTGCACAACAGAACACAAACACAGCAGAAAATGAGGCATGACACCTCCTTACCCTGCTGATCTCACGTCCATCGCAGGCATCTCTGCAGACGACTTCCATCAGAGGGGCCCAGTAGCTCTCAAATATTGCCAAATTGTCTCGCTGTAATTTACTGAACACATCTTCAGGAGCTGTGAGCCTCTCCCACATGGACTTATTAGCTGAATGAAAAACATTTAAGATGGCTGTAAACACATTAACAAAAAAATAGGAAAGAAAAAAAAAAACACAACTGTTCTATACATCTTCCATGGAGTAATGCTTGCCTGCACCCTTACCACTGCAGTTCCAAAAAATACTGCACCAAGTGTGGCTCTGGACATATCTGTATAGCCACAGAAAAGTAGGCCACACAACAGGTCATATTTTTTACATCTGCTATTGGTACATTACACCTTGATGCACCCATGTAAAATATGTTAATGTAATGCACATTAAAGCTGAACTCCAAATTTTGTTACACTTTACATAGTTTGTTTGGGCCAAGCTGGAGGCCGCTGGACATGCTTTATAAACTGTATGTAGCGGAGGCTACATACAGTCTAGTTTGGGCCAAACTGACTATGTAAAGTGTAACAAAAGCTAGAGTTCAACTTTAAGATTTTACAGCAAAATTTTTACCCGTGCACTAATCTCTCATGGGCCTAAATGGAACATTGCTCCTGCAGTACAGGTATGTCCTTGACATTGTTTTGATAAAGCACAGTTTATCTGTGAAACGCCTTAGCCTGCCCCCGCCAAACATGTACTTTTTATGCTCTCTCTCCATTTTTACTTGAATAAAGGCATTTTTTTGGATCTCAGCTATGGAGTGCAGCTATTCGGACTTTTCTTTTTTGATTACTACAGGTATGTCCTATTAAGGTCAATGAAACATTACCAAGTAGGCAGCCTGGCTCTAAATTTTTAGGCAGGGCTGAAGGCTGAGTATACTGAGAGAGCTAGGCATATTATGTAAAAATGTAAACTTTTAAGTTAAGATAAAGTTGAATTTGTTCAGGCAGAAATTACTATTACAACATCTTTACAGGTCAAAGATCTTTACAATTCTGATACAAATGTTGTCTAAATCATCCAATGTATTTTATGGTACCTCTCATTGTTTTAATGTGGAAAGGGAATTTTTTTATTTTTTTTTTTATTAATGGTTTAAGTTAAAAAAAAAAAAAAAAAAAAAAAAAAAAAGATAAAATTTCCTTTTTTTTTTCTTCATGTGTGGTCTGGATCTGGTACATGGGAGACCTGATCCAGCACCCCCATGCACCACATAGTTCGGCAGTAACAGATCACTTTTAACATGACCCTTTTGTTGGCTGAGGGCTTTCTGCTCAGGACGGGATTTTGGCTTGAAAGCTACAAAGAAAGAAATGAAGGCCACTCCTTAAAGCGGAGTTCCGCTAAAAAAAAAAAAATTAAAAGTCAGCAGCTACAAATACTGCAGCTGCTGACTTTTAATAATGAGAAACTTACCTGTCCCAGGGTCCAGCGATGCGGGGGATCGAAGCCCCGCTCGTCTCCCCCTCCGCGGCGCCGGTATTGTAACTGTGGGCGCCCGGCTGTGGCTTCACAGCCGGGCACCCACTGCATATGAGCGAGCTGTGCTGCCCGCTGTGACTGGCCGCGCAATCATCTGGCACCTGTGACGTGTCCCAGATGATTGCCGAGAGGGAGGGGGGAGAAGTGATCTTCCTTCCAGCGCCAAGGGTGCGCCAGAAGGAAGTGGGAGCTGGAACCCTCTGAAAAAAGAGGGTATCCGCTCCCCCCCTCCAAAAAATGACATGCCAGGAGGTCACCTTCTCTTAACCACTTGCCGCCCGCCATATAGCAGAATGACGACAGCAAAGTAGTTTCAAAAACCTGACTGGGCGTCAAATGACGTCCTCCGGATATTAAGCAGCTGCGCTCCCCCGGGGGCGCACATCGCGGCGATTGTTGTTGCAGTGTGTCATTCTGACACACCGCAACTCCGATCTAGGTAAAGAGTCTCTGACCGCGACTCTTTACCACTTGATCAGCCGTGTCCAATCACGGCTGATCACAGTGTAAATAAGAAGAGACGGTGATCGGCTTTTCCTCACTCGCGTCTGACAGACGCGAGTAGAGAGCCGATCGGCTGCTCTCCTGACAGGGGGGGGGGGTCTGTGCTGATTGTTTATCAGCACAGCACCCCCCTCGGATCCCGCCCAGGACCACCATCATGCCACCCAGGACCACCAGGATGGCAATCCACACTAGACCACTAAGTATGCCCCCCCTAGACCCCCAGGGAAATACCAATCTGTGCCCAGGCAGCTGCCAATCAGTGCCCACTCACAATGCCTACCACTGCCAGTGCCATCAGGGATGCCTATCAGTGCCTCATATCAGTGCCCATCAGTGTCACGTATCAATGCCCATCAGTGCTGCCTATCAGTGCCACCCATGAGTGCCCATCAGTGCCGCCTATCAATGCCCATCAGTGCTGCATATTAGTGCCACCCATCAGTGCCCGCTCATTGATGCCACCTCATTGGTGCCGCCTTATCAGTACCTGTCAGTGCTGCCTTATCAGTACCTGTCAGTGCCACCTTATCAGTGCCTGTCAGTGCCGCCTTATCAGTGCCTGTCAGTGCCGCCTTATCAGTGCCAATCAGTGAAAGAGAAAAAAACTTACTTATTTACAAAATTTTATAACAGAAACAAAAGCAAAACTTTTATTTTTTTCAAAATTTTCAGTCTTTTTTTTTTTATTTGTTTAGGAAAAAAAAAAAACGCAGAGGTGATCAAATACCACCAAAAGAAAGCTATTTGTGGGAACAAAATGATAAAAATTTTGTTTGGGTACAGTGATGGATGACCGCGCAATTGTCATTCAAACTGCGACAGCGCTGAAAGCTGAAAAACAAATCTGGGCAGGAAGGTGTATAAGTGCCCTGTATTGAAGTGGTTAAAGCGGAAGTTCCATTTTTGGGTGGAACTCCGCTTTAAAGAATCTCCAACAAACATTTAAATAAACTAGCAAAATAAACGATTTAGGAAAATGTGGACCTATCTTACCTGCTTCTAGGGTATCAGGTTCATCCGGTCTCTGGGCAATTTGCAAATAATAAAGCAACGATCCATATAAATGGGTTCGAACTTTCTGCAGCCCACCTCCTGTACAAACAGCAGACACAAAAATGGTTAGTATAAATTTAAAGCTGTAAAAGTCAATCAAAGAAATTACAAACAGCTAAATATGCATTAAAAATACAAACATAAAATATTTTACCAGCTAAAGGATTTGTAATTCTGCGTAGCCAGTTTTACAATAAACTTAAACAATGTAGTCAGGAACACTATTATGTCCTGGTTCAGCACACCTAATCATCTCTCTACACCAGACAAGTAACACAGCAACCAGAAAATAGTGAGAGTGGAGTGTATCTAATTATTAGACTTTCTTCTTTAAAGTCTGTGACTTTACATGTATGTCATACAGATATGCAGCTATTAACAATAATGTAAGTGTTTGTTAGACATGAAAAGGCTAAATATTGTTTCTTACACCGTAGCTGTGTGGTCACGTGATCCCCCTGTGCTGGCCAGCCTTGATCTACGGAGAGAAGCAGGAGGGGCAGAGATTCCCCTCTACTGGGCCGCTGATGTCACAAGGGAATCTCCGCCCCTCCTGCTTCTCTCAGTAGATCGAGAGTTCGGTCAGCACAGGGGGATCTTGTGACCGCCGCTGCAGTGTCAGAAACTGTATTTTGCCTTTTCATTTCTAACAAACATGTACACTACTGTTAATGGCTGCATATCTGCATGTGATACACGGATATGTGCTGCAATATGCAGTTGAATAGAGGCGGGGAGGAAAGCGTTATGCTGACAGGGAGGGAGGGGGGAGAGACTATCAGAGAGACAAGATCTGCGGATGACGAGGCACGTAAACTGACCCCGGTGATCAGGGCTTAGCAGGCTTGATTATCGTGGTCAGCAAAGGCAGGGGGACACAGGAACTGCCAGGATCAACCAGGTTTATTACAAGTTAGGAGAGAAGATTTGCACAGCACAAGCTGTGCTGTTATTCATGCCTTAAAGGAACAGGATCTTAGGGGGTTTTTTTTAGGGTTACAAACACTTTAATGAAGTTCGCTGCCAACACTGGCTATGAAAAACCAGCATTGCCTGCGCTAGGAGAGATGAGGGAGATTGTCAAGCAGTCCCATTACATTCATACCAGTCTTGAGAATGAATTCTAGCAGTTTTCTGAGGATCATATGAAGTGACGAATCTCCAATCGAGACATATCCTGTGGACAGAGATTCGCTTCCCGCAGAAGCAGCAAAGGACCCATCCAAGATGTGTATGTACTGTGACTGGCTCATCCCTGAAATTGGCATTGGCTGCTTCTGTTCAGTGCATATGGCCTGTTGCAGGTGTGCTGTAAGAGTAAAGACAGCACCAGCTACCACAGGCATCAGCTCTTTTGTAGCGTTGTCATCCAGGATCTGTGGTAAAAAGGAGACAAATTAATGACTTTGCTGTCAAGCTAGCAGTTGGCAAAAAATCTGAATCACATAATGATCTGCAGTTGCAATTACAGAATTTCACTTAATATTTTTCAACATTCTTAACAGGTTTTAAAAAGTGTCTGACAAAGAGGAGCAGCTAGATGCCTGCTGGGCCTGATTCACTGACAAGGAAAATCAATTCTTGATAATTGTTGATCAATAGCTGCAATTTGCTCAGTTGGCAACAATGCCTGCTATTTAAATGTAATGGAACGCAACTATGGTCTTTCCTTACTACAGCAAACACCAAGGTACAATACACAATAACCCAAGGTCATAGCTGCTTTAGAGTACACCCATGCCTAGGTTATGAACACTAAAGTATTTACATATCCTTCACAAGGACCAAACTCTTAAAAAAACAAGCCATCCCTGTCCTTTCTGCTATTTGTACTGTGAATTAATTCCCAAAGACCCTCAGAGATTCTTGGGATGTCTCAAAGCACCGAACATGAGGTGTGGACAACACAGGACCCTTAGGCAGAACAAACAGGAAATCAGACTGTAAAAGTACAGCAGTAGACTTCAGATAACCTGTAAAAGTTTGAAAGGAGAAATCTGCAAAACAAGAAACAAAGGGGTGCACAGCCGGAACAATCACTGGGGACACCCTGCACAAAGGCTTTACCGAGGAATAGGGCTCAGTAGGTCTCTAACACCCCATTTACACTTGTGCGGCTTGTCATACAACTTTGGACATCAAAGACACATGACAAATCGTACCCCGTGTTTTCCAATGATAACCATTCATATATGTGTGACTTAAAGGCCCAGTGACTTTAAAGTAGTTTATGTAATACTTTGGTCTAACTTTCATGCAACTTAAGGGCCATAGACTTCAATGTTAACCCTCAAAAGCAGCATTGGGTCTGACTTTGCAGAGGGAAAACAAGTCACATCCAAGTCACACCCAACCAGTTTCACTTTAAAGTCATGCAACTTTAGAGCTGCACAAGTGTGAATGGAGCCTAAAACAGAAACGCTGAGATCTAGCCCTTGATTGTTCTTAAAGCCAAAGACAGTTTTACACCAGACTGGCTAAAATCCAAAATGCAGCCCACAACATACTATATATAAAAAAATTTACAAGGCTCACACCAGTCAAATAATTTTTCCCATGCATGGTAGTACTACTTCCTGGAAGTCAACTTTCTTGTCTTGAGGAGGGCAGAGACTACAGAGTCAGAAAACTGGGATTTTTGTTCTCACTGCAAAATCCTTTTCTCTTGAGTTCATTGAAGGACACAGCTGAATTTCTCAGAGAGATAGGTTTGATGCCAACACATTCAGGAGCAGCACTCTAGTGAAAATTGAATTATAAGCACACTTAGGGGGCAGCCCTCTGGTGGTGACCAAACCCCCCCCCCCCATCAGCAACCCAGGATTCAGTTAGTAGCCAGCAGTACATGGACTACAAAACAGAGCCACATCCAGCAATATTCTGCTGTGTTCCTCTGCCACACACTGGGTCCCCGTGCCGCCATCTTCCTTTCCTATTTGGGAGTCAGCTGTCTCTTCTGGGTTCTTGCACCCAGCCCCTAATGATGCGCTATTAGGTCAGCCCTTCATCCACTGTGTCCCTGCTCCTGTAGCCTCGTGGTTTATGTAATGGGAATATCCCAGGAGGCTGCAAGAGCAGGGACATGTCTTATCTTATCTAAATATGAAGGCAGTGTGTATGCCGGATTAACAAAAAAAAAAAAAGTAAATATTTCTTTAAACAGCAGAGGGGATGGGTTGCAGTAGAGAAATGTCCAGTTTTGGCATGAAGGTAGAGCTGCAGGATTCTGGCTAAAATGAGAATCACAATTTTTTTGCTTAGAATAAAGATCCCAATTCTCAGGGCATAACATCATCTTTCACATTATACAGAATAAAATGGGTTAACTTTGCTGTTTTTTTTTTTTTTTTAATTCATTGAAGTGTATTGCGTTTGAAAGACCACTGCGACATAAAATATTGCAACAATCGCCATTTTATTCCCTAGGGTCTCTGCTAAAAATTATATATATATATATATATATATATATATATATACCGTATTTATCGGCGTATAACACGCACTTTTTTCCCCTTAAAATCAGGGGAAAGTCGTGGGTGCGTGTTATACGCCGATCCCCGCTATCGCTATGTGAATGTCGGCGATCGCCGCCGACATTTACATAGCGAGTAGTTTCAAATATGGCGCCGCGGACTTCGGAAAGACTCGGCGGTGCTGAACGAGCGCCGCCGAAATCACAGAGCCGAGATACACATAGTCGGGTGTATTCGGCTCTTTCCGGCGCCGCTCACTGTCACGCCCACGCTGGGCGGGACTGTGAGCGGCGCCGTAAAGAGCCGAGAACCCTCGGCTATGTGTATCTCGGCGGCGTTCGTTCACTTCCGCCGGCGCCGAGTCTCTCCGAACTCCGCGGCGCCATATTTAAAACTACTATGTGTATGGCGGCGGCGGCGGCGGCGGCAGGAGCAGGAGGCATGGACACTAGGCTGCACTGGGGACAAGGCTGCAGGGACAAGGCTGCATTAATAAGACTGCACTGGGGACAAGGCTGCAGGGACAAGGCTGCATTAATAAGACTGCACTGGGGACAAGGCTGCAGGGAAAAGGCTGCATTAATAAGACTGCACTGGGGACAAGGCTGCAGGGACAAGGCTGCATTAATAAGACTGCACTGGGGACAAGGCTGCAGGGACAAGGCTGCATTAATAAGACTGCACTGGGGACAAGGCTGCATTAATAAGACTGCACTGGGGACAAGGCTGCATTAATAAGACTGCACTGGGGACAAGGCTGCATTAATAAGACTGCACTGGGGACAAGGCTGCATTAATAAGACTGCACTGGGGACAAGGCTGCATGGACAAGGCTGCACTGGGGACAAGGCTGCATGGACAAGGCTGCACTGGGGACAAGGCTGCATGGACAAGGCTGCACTGGGGACAAGGCTGCACTGAAAAGGCTGCAATGACACTGAAAAGGCTGCAATGACACTAACAAGGCTGCAGATGAACACTGATGAGGCTGCATTGATGGGCATTTAAATGTAAGTTTCTTTTCCTTAAACTTCCCTCCTAAAAGTTTTTTTCCTTAAAATTCTCTCTTAAACTTGGGGTGCGTGTTATACGCCGGCGCGTGTTATACGCCGATAAATACGGTATATATATATATATATATAATGTTTGGGGGTGAAGACCTACTAAATTTTGACTGGAATATTGAATGACAGCAGTGCAATATGGATATATACATCTATATAATTTAGCTGACAGAGAGATGCCAGGATAACACCCCTCTGTAAATGATACCTTATCGTGTATATCTTGCAGCAGGTCTCGGATAATCAGCTGCCTTTGCTCAGCTGGAACCAGATCCTGAGGACAGGCTGTCAGTATGATCTCCACCAACTGTCTCCAAGACTCCAGGACATGACGTTTGGCATGGAGACACTGCAGGAGACGGTTCCTCTGGACAACAAACTGTAGGATAGTATTTATTTCCTGGGGAAAGAAGGAATACAAAAACAACAAGGCCAATGTAACTAACACAGAAAGGACATTCAATGTACATTAAATAAAAAGGATCCATGCTACTAAAAGGTTACCATCAAGAAACTTGCCATTCAGAAAATGCTGCAACCCAGAAAGAATATAAAGCAAATAATTCTATGAGGGTTTTTTATTTACTCATTTGTTACTTTTGGTTGACCTCAAAGGACATGTGTCTTATTCAACCTATAAAAAACTAGATTTAGATGTTTTACACAGTGAATAACAAATTTTGCCTTTACAGCGTTGGGAGTCCTGGACTTGGTTCCTGCCAGGAAACAATTTGTATTGTAACAATATGTTGACAGTCACACTTGTATGACCTTGTTGAACATAGAGTTGTTCCCCTTCCCCCTGCAGCTTTAGATTACTTTAGATTTACTCCCTAAACTATTAGATTGTAAGCTCTTCTGAGCAGGGCCCTCTTAATCCCATTGTATTGTATTGTATTATAACTGTATTGTCTCCCTTTTATATTATAAAGCGCTGCGTAAACTGTTGGCGCTATATAAATCCTGAATAATAATAATAATAATAATCGATAATGAGGGCCTGATTGAATACAAATTAAATGGATGGTCTATGCAGCGCATAGTTTATCCATATGTAGCGCCCCCCCAATTTCCAGAGGCCTGGAGGTGACCCCCAGAGACAGGGAGGCCTGACATTCCTCCTCAGGGTGAAGGTTACTAGGCATGGTGGGTGATGTACAGGGTAGGAAGATGGGCGCCAGTCACATTTGTGCTTGAACAAAGAGAAGTTTATCTCTCACAACAGGAAAAATATGGGAAAGAGGGGTAGGGCACAGGACACCCTTAGTCAAAAACAGCAGCGACTAGCTGACTCATTAGACAAAAATATGCAGATAAGGCAGACAGTAGTACAGGAAAAGGGCATTTAAGCTGGAACCAGCAATCTGTACTATGTAGCACAAGCTGTCTCCTACAGCAACTGAACTTAATTCACGAAAGGTGCAAGAATTCTAAGGATGATTCCATCTTGAAGTTTTCCCAGGCTCTACATGAGTCCTCGGTCCATGCTAAAATCACCTCTGGTACTTAATCTCAGGTCCCCATCCTTTCCTTCATGCTTCCAGGTAGTGAGCAGGCTCTCCCTTGCAGAACCTTGAGCACATGGTTAGGCTTCAGGCCTACCCAGCAGGTGCTGTTCCTCACACACCCACCTGAGAAGACCCACACCGCCTGACCTTCTCCCAGCATGCATAGCGGCCAGTCCGATTGGCTGAGAAAAGTATGTTTATTTATAACCTGAACTCACTGTAGCTCATCACACTAATGTCAAAGGCAACAGTGCCACCTACTGACAAAAGGGGAGAAGGATTAGGAGGAAACCCATTTGATCCATAAAGACTACAAATTAGCCAGGCTAGCTACCACCCAGCACAGCTAAATTTACATGTAGCCCTGTTTAAGACAAGGGTGCTACACATACCTGATGGTCACCCCTATATGAGCTTGTTTGGCATAAAACCTTAACCATTAAATATAACGTGGATCCTGCATGAGGCTAGAATAGCCTCTACTCTACTGGGAAGACACATTCAGCCAAAGGAGCATTTGTGAGGTCAAAGATTGATGTTTGACAAAAAACCTGGCTCACAGTTGGTGCTTTCAATGTATCCTAAAGTTTAGTAGTGTTTAGGACAGAACTTTATGCAGGTCACATGACTTCCTCCACAGCAAACTCACCAAACCATGTCTTATAGAGCTGGCACAGGGGCACAGCGATGCTGGAACAGAAAAATGCCTTTCCCAAACTGTTCCATGAAGTTGGAAGCAAACAACTGTCTGAAATGTCTCTGTATGCTGCAGCACTAAGAATACACTTCACTGGTTAACACCTAAACACCATAATTTAGAAGGCTGCTCACTTGCCCTCACTGGCCAAACAATGTATGTTCTCCTGAAATTTGCAGTGGTCTCTGCCCAAAATAAAGACATACTGGCAGTTTAGTTATGTTCTGTAAAAACTGGCAATAATATACGGTATGCATCACTGCTGTATAACATTAGAACCACTAATCAGATGGCTAAACAGATAACTTACCTCCATAATTAAAGGTCTCTGCCCAATCGCTGCCATTCCCTGTAAGGCATTCACTTCTGCCAACAGAATGCGCTGGAGATGCTGACAAATACAGACAAGTTGGTAAGTGAACATGTGGCACACCTTTTATCACTAGAGAGAGTAGAGTTCCTAACAGAAAAAGTTGCCTTACCCTAATGCTGCAAACTGTCTGTCCTTGGCGGTTCTTGTGCTCACAGTTAACCATGACTTGCTCTATCTGGCTGCGGTCAAAGAAATCCAACTGTGGCAGCTCTGGGATCTCCTGGCTGAAGTCGATTGAGTCTAGTATGCTTAGAATCTTTCTACGGGCTACATAGACAATAATTGGGAGAATTAAAGTAGATTAATCAGTAACTTTACAAGTCTACATGAACATATTTGGACATGTCATAAAATAAAGCAACAGTATGGTTTTCAAAAAAGCTCCACCATTTATTATTTAAAAGCCACCCTTGAGATCTGGTCCAGTGACTTTACCTAGGGTGAGAGAATACTGTCAAATCAGCAGCAGGCAGGAGGAAGCATTTCTCACTCTCCTCTACCCCAGTGGCTTTTGCTGTACCTGGAGTATCCTGGAGTGAACCCAATCTTCTCCACCATTCCCAGGTGGAATAATGGCCAACAATCGCAAAAAATCACTTCTTGTGAGCCTAGATGGTCATAGACATGCCCCTTGAAATATTTTATTTGTTGTACAAAGAGGAAAGCACAAATCTTTTCTTTTTTTACCTTTGGACGTGGTGTCAAAATGAAGAAAAGCACTAACATTCCTGCTGTCATCTTCCATTCCCAATTCACTGTCTGCTGTTTGAACAAAAGGGAAAATTAGGACTGCACTCAAGAACTTAACCAAGGTCTCCGCTTTCATAACTTTACATGGAAACCGTCAGAAAGCACTTTCAAGCTAGCTCCAAATCTCCCCCCCCCCCCCAGCACTCAGCACAACTCGGCCCTTCTCCGAGTGCCCCCTTAGCAAGCCGTGTGCCGAGAAATACCCATGAGGGTGCGCTAGCGAGCTGCTGAGAGCCTAAGCCAGCCGCTTCTGCCCCCTCCACAGCCCAGTGCTTCAGTTAGCAGGGGGCAGAACGGAGAGCTGCTGACAGTCACCAGCTAGATCAGAGGTGTTTGATCGCTCAGTTTTCAGTCTTCGAACTGGCGGGGGACAGATGCAGCATCATACCCATGCTGCATCCACCTAGGGAAGTATGATTTAAAAAAAAAAAACACACACACACACAACAACCCATACTTCTCTTTCAATCTCTGCTAGGTGCAAAGCCCAGACATCATAGGCTTTTCATACATCCCACTTAGTATGTCGTATACTCCTATTTTTACATAAGGGGCAGCAACCATCACTACACAGAACAGCAGGGCTTGACAAATTTGCTTGGAATCTAGGAGCCAGCTAAAAAAGTTAGGAGCCAGGTTTTTTTTTTTTTTAAACGACCGACAAAGCTTTATTTTCAATATAAAAATTAACCAATCTTAAATTTACACAGAGACGACTAGAACTAATGTGACTGCTTTTATTTCCTGCCATGCAGGGACACAAGACCACCATATTCTCGCTAAGGATCCAATTAGGTCCGCCTGAAAAACTGACAGGCGAACCTGATCAGACAGCCCGAGTGAAAGGGGCCAAGCAGGGAGATGACAAATAATAAATTCATTTTAATTAACCGCTTCCTTCCCGCAGGACGAATATATACGTCCTGTCTTTGAAGAGAAATACCGTAGTTATGGTAGCAGCTAGCTACCATAACCCCGGTATCTTCTTCAAGAGCCGGCGGTTCTCTTTCAGATAAAAGTGGTCTCTGCAGCAGATTAGCAGCGAGATCCTAGTCCTAGACCTCCTCTGTAACTCAAAACATGTAACCTGTAGAATTTTTTAAACGACGCCTATGGAGATTTTAAAGGGTAAAGGTTTGTCGCCATTCCACGAGCGGATGAAATTTTGAAGCGTGACATGTTGGGAATCAATTTACTCGGCGTAACATTATCTTTCACAATATAAAAAAAATTGGGCTAACTTTACTGTTTTCTTATTTTTTAATTAAAAAAAGTATTTTTTCCCAAAAAAGTGCGCTTGTAAGTCCGCTGCGCAAATACGGTGTGACAGAAAGTATTGCAATGACCGCCATTTTATTCTCTAGGGTGTTGGAATAAAAAATATATATAATGTTTGGGGGTTCTAAGTAAAGGGAAGGAGATGAGCAGGCAGTGAAAACAGGTAGGGAAAGCTCCATTAGCATTGGTGGATGTCTTGTCATACCAACGGCCACCACCAGAGGGCGCCCGATTGCAGAAGGAACCAGGAACCATAGGACTGCAGTAGGCCGCAAAGCCGGGGCCTCAATTACCGGCGCGGCCCAGCGCGATCGCGGCGGGGGGGCTGTCGAACGAACACAGGATACCCCAGCTGTGCTGCCCCAGGCGCCAGGTCGCTAATTCTAGTCGCAAATGCGACCTGGCGCCCGGGTTTTGTCGAGCCCTGCAGAACAGTATGTTAAGTAAAACAAGTAAAGACAAATGGTTAATAAAAGAGCAAGTGATTGGGAGGATTAGAATGCGGATAGAAGTGCACTATTTTTTTTCATTCAACCCAGCAGGTTATGAAGGCTCAGGTTGGGGCAACTGTTCTAACAATCCGATGTTAGTACAGCGCTCTTCCCTGCTGTTCTATTGTGTTCTGATAGGGGGATGCCTTGTGTTCTGATAGGGGGATGCCTTGTGTTCTGATAGGGGGATGCCTTGTGTTCTGATAGGGGGATGCCTTGTGTTCTGATAGGGGGATGCCTTGTGTTCTGATAGGGGGATGCCTTGTGTTCTGATAGGGGGATGCCTTGTGTTCTGATAGGGGGATGCGGGGATGACCCCCCCCCCCCCGCCAGAACACTCCAGTCAGCGATCTCAGCCATAGGCCCCTTTCACACTGGGGCGGCGTCGGCGTCGGCTATTGTTAGCGGCGCTTTACCATCGGTATTCGGCCGCTAGCTGGGCGGTTTTACGAGAAAGGGTTCAAAACCACCGCAAAGCTACTCTGCAGAGGCGCTTTGCTGGCGGTATAACCGCGCTGTCCCATTGATTTCATACACCGCTCCTTCACCACTCCGAAGATGCTGCTAGCAGGACTTTTTTTCCCCGTCCTGTTAGCGCACCGCTCCAGTGTGAAAGCCCTCGGGGCTTTCACACTGGAGAGACAGCAGCGGCTGTTTCGGGTCGGTTTGCAGGCGCTATCATTAGCGCAATAGTGCCTGCAAACCGCCCCAGTGTGAAAGGGGCCTTAAGCTGAGAGCGGAGACTAGGAGCCGGTCGGCAGACCTTTTCTGGTCATGTACCTTCGACAGAAGCTCGACCAGCTTCTGTCGGACCAGCTGCAGTACACACGGGCTGAATGCCACCCGACAATCGGCCTGTGTGTACTGGTGCTTTACATAGTCGATTTCTTGAAGACAAAAGAAATTTATTCCACAGGGGACTTCCTGTGGGGGAATGATTACATCACTTCCCTCAGATGGTAGCACCTCCTTCATTACCTCCCACTATTGCTGATGAACAGACTAGGAAAAATAGAATATGGCTAATCCAAAATATGGATACTGAAACAGCAACACAAATTTGCAAGCATGCACAGAAGCACAATAGTAACTTGCACTTTCAGCACGTCTGCATTTTTAAAAAGACGCTTTAGTTCTGCTTTAATGTAAACCTACTCTATGAAAATATACAGCATGATTTAACCCAGTGCAGAATATAAAATAAGAGAAAGAATAATTATCATTCTGTAAACTTGGGTCTCACCTGCATATGGTCGCACAGGCATGTCATTTAGCAGTAAGCTAAGCAGCCTATGTGTATGGGAACGCTGGCGATTTAGGGATGTAATGCGCAGCTCAATGGACGCGGTCTTCATCAGCCAGGACATCTGATTCAGAGCAGCAATCTCATGTTCTGATGAGGGGGGGAAATCACATTTATATCAGTACCAGACACAAATACAGATCTCTTGCAAAATGGACGGTTTTAAAAAAAATATATATATACACATAAAAAATTAGATTACATTAGAAAGCACCATGTTAAAAGAGAAGTAAGGGTTTGCTTGTTTTTTGCAGATTCATACTTACCTAGGTGGCTGCAGCATAGATCCAATGCTGCATCTGTCCCCCGCTGGCTCTAACACTGAGAACCGAGCGATCAAACACTGCCGATCATTCGGTTTTTAGGGCTCCCTGAGAAGACAGCTGGTGACGGTCAGTCACCGCTCTCTGCTCTGCCCCCCACCCCCACCCCACTGGCACGCTGGGCTGTTAAGGGGGCGGCAGCGGCTGGCTCAGGCTCTCAGCAGCTCTCTGAGAGGCTGAACTGGGTGCCTGTCGAGCCATGTGGGTGGATCCCAGCCATATGGTCGAAATCTTGCCTGAGCCTGGACCGGCACTGTGTCGTCAGGCGACAGTAGGCTTCAGCCCCGTCTGCTGAAAATGGGTCAAACGAGTGCAGAACAAACTGCACTTATATGACCCACAGTAGAGGTACAGACAAATGAGCTTTGGCTGTACTTCTCCTTTAACTGTGCTTAAAAAAAAAAAAATACCTTCCAGGAGAGGTTTTGCACATATTTTCTAATTATTACTACAATTATATATATATATATATATATATATATTAAATATAAAATTTATAAAAACAATAGAATATAAATTTATATAAATAATATAAACCCAACAACAATTATATAATGTTTTGCAGCTCACAAGTCCTTAGATGTGGTGGCTGCATTAGTTTTCTTTTTCTAGCCAAGAACATTTTTTGCAAGTACAGAAAAAAAACCTGTGTTCATGTAGAATTCCTGTGTCTTTGTTACTTTATGTGGAGGAAATGGAAATCTCAAAAACAATCTTAGCAGCTTTCTCAGCCATCTTCTGTAAACTACGAAGCCACCTCCCTCTATGTCATTCAGAAGAGGAAGGGGGGGGGGGGGGGGTGATTTTTCATCTAAACCAGGAAAGTGGACTAGGACTCCACTATAGATAAATCTGTGTGGTTCAGGCCCAACTCAAAGAGATCCCAAATCCTGCCCCATTTTGCCCTCCTCTCTATGGTAATCCTGTGTCCCTGTAAGGGCTGCAAAACACCCATTGCTTCACGGAACATATGATCAATCACTAGGTCTGAGCACATGGAAGGGGTGACACTACCACTTTCCTTCAACACCAGCTGCCACCTGGCATTGTGGTGACAGCTACAGCAGAGGAGGTGAAGTATAAAGTGAATTGGAATACAGATCATTTTCTGGAGGAATTCAAGAGAAAAAAATAAATAAGAAGTACATTGTTCTCCGCATACGGTTTAGATATAATTAGCATTTCTAAATGTTTCCTAAAGGATAGCAAATCTTCACTTTAAAGAGGAGGGCCCATTAAAAAAAATAAAAATAAATAAAAGTCAGCAGCTACAAATACTGCAGCTGCCGACTTTTAATTGGACACTTACCTGTCCCAGGGTCCAGCGATGCGGGGGAATCGAAGCCCCGCTCGTCTCCCCCTCCGTTCGGCGGCGCCGGCATTGCAACTGTGGGCGCCAGGCTGTGGCTTCACAGCCGTGGGCCCACTGCGCATGCGCAAGCGGCGCCGCACACCGTGATTGGCCGCTCAGTCACCTGGGACCTGTAATGGGTCCCAGGTGATTGACAAGAGGGAGGGAGCAGAGCCGAGTCCTTCCTGTGCCGAGGGTCAAGTGATGTCATCAGCCCAGGCACTGAAAGAGGCAGACAACGAGGGACCCCCTAGCAACAGGCATTTAGAGGCGAGTTAAAAAAAAAAAATTCCAAATGTTTTTTTTTATTTTTTTTTTTTTAGGAAATTTCATGTATTTTTTATTTTTTGGGTGGAACACCACTTTAACGTCCAATTCAAAAACAGGTTCACTTAAACCACATCACACTTTCAGCACCCATAAAGATAGCCTACCTGCCACAGAGAAAGGTAGGTGCTGCAGCTGGGTAATCAGGAAATCTTGACTGGTCCGGAGGTAACGTAGGGTTGGGCCTGAGGTATCGGCACAACCGCATAGCTGGTAGATAACCTGAAATGATAATGCAGCATGCAGTTAACCAATGGAACAAAAAGATCCTTAATTTTCTAAAAAGGACTAACAGCTTTAAGCCAGTTGGCTCCATGACACTTTTTTCCTACCAGCACATTTGGCTTCATTAATCAATTTCTTAAAAATAAACACTATTTACTGCTCTACTGCAACCTATCCAACTTAACGTTCTCACACCTTAAAGAGACACTGTCATGTTGCTCATTCATGGCAAAGTTACTGAATTCCTGTAAATACCCAGCTCCTGACACTAAATAATCTCTTATCCAATTTTCCTCCCCCACTGCTCATACTTCTGTTGCAGCCACCACCCACAATCCTACCACTGCTTCTTCCGTTGTAGCCACTACCAGCTTGTGGTGGCATTTTTCTTTTTAGCGTTATTTTGATAGGTTTTTTAAATAAATCTCTTGGATTATCTGAACTTTTAGGAGATCCCTTTTTTTTATATACGGTATATATATTGGAGGAGATTAGTTATTGATTGCTGTAAGTGGGATAGCAGCTGGTACCTTTGGTCAACCAGTATGGAGGATTCATCCATACACAAGCAAGATTGACCATTTGAATTCTGGAGTCCACCTATCTGATAAGCATTGTGGTGGTAGGTGAACCACTGAGGAGTCTCACTTCTTTTGATGAAGCACGGCACAACTGATTTAAAATTTTTATTATATATACATACACACATACACAGTACATGCATTGGGACATTATTTATACAGTACACCGTGTGGTGGTAGTTATTTCACAGAAGCGCTGCATTATTTTAATCTGCAAGTGCAATCCTACTTCTAAATAGCTGCTGTCAGGCAACAAAGAAAGTCCTCACTAGACCCCTTGGTAAATGGAACCCAATCTTCACAGAAAGCTCTATTGAAGAAGTGCCTGCCAATCAGAAATAGGTGAAACTGCCATTAGGACAGGAGAGCCTTCACAAGTTCTCTTTATCATACCCGATAACACAGTTCTGCCAGGTGTGGGGACTCTCGGACAGCAACTGGCCCCGTTCGTCCATCAGTCCCTTTCTTAAGGATATCCAGAATAGAGTGAAGACAGGTTCGTGGGCAGCCCAAAACACCTGCAAATTAGTGAAAGCGATTAATCATTGTAGAATAGCAAACCAAATAGATTTGTAATAAAATAAAACAGTTGAAAATGTTTCTCAGTAGACTGCTAAAACACTGTAATCAAAGCTTTTCAGTTTTTTCAGAATGAACTCTGAAATTGTGGCTCACAGAGCCCCCCTGAATGTCATTTATACATAAAGCAGTGATCTGTAGCCAAGTGTAAACAGTTAGAAATTGAGGCATAGATAAGTACTTGCCCAGGCAGTTACTAATTCCACCCAATTGCTTTTAACCCAGGGTGCCAAAACACGCCCCTTTGAGGCATGTTCTCACGCTTCTTTGGTATTGCAGGAAAATATGGCAGAGTATAGCACTGTAGTAATCCCCTCTACACCACTGAGGATCACTCACTGGGTGAATAAAAAAAAAAAAAAAAAAAAAAGTTTCCAGAAAAAAACCCCACCACCAATCTCAGAGGGTAATGGGGGGGGGTGTCTGCCCAACCTGGAGTTGGAATAAAAACATACCAGAGTCCTGAAGATTTGTTGTATTGACTGGCTTCTTCAGCTCAAACCCCAGCAGATAGAGGGCCAAGTTTGGTGGTTTCATTTCCAAAGAGGTAATCAGAAGGTCCAGGATGTGTATTTTGGTTTTGTACTGAACAGAGGCCTGCTCGCTTTCCTGTTCAGGTTCTAAAAGACAGAAATAATTAACACATCTAAAAAATAAAAAAAAAATGAATGCGCATGACAATTCAGAGAAAACACATCTAACCTGGTGTTCCAGTTTTCAGGCCAGGGTCGTGAGTAGGTCACTGTCTGGTTCCTGGCTTCCTTGCAGCTTAACCTTATTGCTGGAACTGCTGTCAAATCAGGTACCTGGTTCAGGCTAGCAAGCATTGCTGTGACATAATGGGCTGCCAGCAAGACCCAGTAGGCATGCCATATATTGCAATATAGGAATGTACACAGTAAGCTCTCACAGCATTGGGAGGCTGTGATTAGCACTGTCATGCTATTACAGGAAGTGCAGTGAGACAGCTAAAACCCAACAGGATTACCAGGTATTAAACCCCAAAAAAGTATTAAATTGCAGCTCACCAATGCTTAGATGTGGTGGCCACATTGGTATTCTTTTTTTTAGGCTTTTTTCCTTATTTTCACCTGGTGATCCAGCCAGTAAATCTGTTATTTTTCAAATTATTTACCAACCAAAGACAAAGTAGCAGTTAGAGGGTAGAGACAAACCACGTAAAACTAACAGGTGCCTACAACGGACAACTTTTATTTAAGTAAAACCTTATTCCCAAAAGTTAAACACTATATACTTTAACTGCTTATAAAACTGTAAGATGGCGTTCAGCTTCAAATTGGTTAGCGATGTCTAAATTTGCTAGTCTTATGCCTCGTACACACGATCGCACTTTCTGTCAACAAAACTGTGGATTTTTGTTCGAAGGATGTTGGCTCAAACTTGTCTTGCATACACACGGTCACACAAATGTTGGGCAAAAATTACGAATGTGGGAACGTGGTGACGTACAAGACGTAAGACGAGCCGAGAAAAAGGAGGTTCAATAGCCAGTGCGGCTCCTTCTGCTCGATTCTAAGCATGCTTGAACTTTTGTGCGTCGGACTTGTGTACACATAATTGCAAATTCCGACAACAAAGTTTTGCTGGCGGAAAATTTGAGAACCAGCTATCAAACATTTGTGGAAATTCCGACAGCAAATGTTCGATGGAGCATACACACGGTCGGACTTTCCGACAACAAGCTCACATCCAACATTTGTTGTCGGAATATCCGATCGTGTGTACGGGGCATAACACTACCCTCTCCTCAAGCTGACAATGCTGCTGTCCAAAGGGGTCTGTTTAACTACTTTATTCAGAATGCAGACACTCTAAGACAGAAAATGTGTTGCTGGCGAGATCACCAGGTGAAATAAGAGAAAAAAAGATCTAAAAAAGAAAAATATATCTACCACAGTGACAAAAAGCAACCACAACCTTGGTGCACTTACCTTCCATGGGAATAACAGCCTCCTCTATATCCTCATTGTCCAAACATTCCACAAAACCAGCCATCAGCTTCTGGCTTATATTCTGCCACAAAAAAAAAAGAGGAAAAAACAGGTATAAATTTACAGGTAGTAGACACTACAAATGTCTGAAAGGCATCAGTTTCTATTAAACATTTTAAGCTTCATCATTAAAAGACGCACATAAAACTGGCCAGCAACTATTGCTGAAAAGATTTATTTCTACCTGGTCTTGGGTAAAATCTCCCACAAGCTTGGCTTGTATGTTGACATTACAGGATATACTATGCAGGATCTTGGAACTTTCAAATGCCAGTTCAGGGTTGCTGTTACTGTGATAAAGGTACCTGAGAAAAAGATGAAGAGCAAATTTTATTATTTTATTGTTATCGTTATGCCTACCATACTTTTCCCAGCTTACAAATGATTTTACCTCCTCTGTTACTGTATGAATAAACTCATCAACAGCAGTTTGTGAAGTTATGACTGTTAGACCTAGGAGGTACTATACTAATTATATATATATATATATATATATATATATATATATATATATATATATATATATATATATATATATATATATATATATATATATATATATATATATATATATAGCAGATTGGTGTGTACTGCAACGGAAGCTCTGTGAATCTCTAAACTTTAAAAGCTGAACTCCAGTCAGATATAAAATGACACAAATGAATGTAGGTCTGTATTCATAAATACAATATTCAATTTAATCTTGTTAAATGCAAGCAATTTAGGTAGCTGAATAGGACTTGGTATCAGCCTACTGTATTTTTTTGGTAGAGCAGAGCACAGAATGGGAGAGGAAAAAAAATAAAACAAAGAGCAGTTGTGTTGCAGGGCTCCTGTGCTAACAAGGGACATGCTAAATGGAAGAGAGCAGAGTGACAGAGAGATGATATCACTAGTCTGCAGCTTCACCATTCACTGCTTATTCACAGGCAATGTGCACATTTATCCATGTTTTATGCTTTTGAAGACCCAAGTACAAAATAAAAAATACATTTTGATCTGCAGGAAATAAACTCAGCTCCTAAGTTCTGTTGTGGGCTGACAACGCACAACATTTGAGTGAGTGATGTCAGCCATGCCTACTGTCTTTTGCTAAACGACTCAACCATCCTGACTCTCAGATCTCTATAACATAAAAAATAACCATTTTAGCCTTCAAGATAACACAGAATGTGTGCAGAGGACAAAAGACAGCTCTGAATTTCTAAAAAAGATTTTTGCATGTAGCAAACAGATATAACAAAATACATGGACCAAATGGGAAAAAAAATAGGGGACGTTCACTGAGACAGAGCTGTTCAAATCTCAGTACTGAACAGCCAATACATATACATACAGCCAATATGTAAAACCCTAGTAATAAGTATCTCTAAATTGTTTCCTTTTTGTCAGCTAAAAATAATGTTTGTTTTTGTTATATATTGTAAAAAAGTGCACACGATGGGGTTACAGAGAATAAGAGGAGAGGAGGTCAGTGTTCTTTGCAATGCGTCGGAAATGAAGTAGGCAGGACTGACAAAGCATGCTTCGGAATATAGAGACAAAAATACACTTGGGAATTAACAGAGTGGAACAGGCATAAAAACCTGTGCCACGCTTCTAAACTGAGAACACGGAGCAGATCCAGTTCCTAGTTAAAGTGGGTGTATGCCCTTTTGTGAATTAGGCGCAATCTGCTCTATTTTCTATGCTGTGTCTGTGCCAGACACGGCACAGAAAATTGTAGAGCTGGAGCATGTAGAAGTTAACCCTAAATTTTGCTAGGGTTAACAGCCAGACAAGGGAGCTTTTTTCTTCCTACAGTATATTGAAAACTGACGCTATCCTTTTAGGGCCAGAACCTAGGCCAGTTTCTACTTCATTCTGAAATAGAAACTGGTGCAGGTAGCGCAAATAGACCTGAAAAAAACAGGCCTATCAGCTTTGTTAGAGTGGCACACACTACTTATGCTAATGAATATCCTTATTGCGTTGTCATGTCACAGAGAAAGGCTGACATTTTCTGGCACATCAAATACTTTTTCTGTACTTGCAGCATATATAAAATGAAAAAAAAAAAAAAAAAAAAATTGGGAAATGTGCATGCATTATATTTAGATGTAGATGGGTTGGAAGAATACTTACCTGTCATCGTGCTTTTGTATCTGTTGCTGTTTTGCCCTACTTTGTTGTAAATGTGCAAGTACAGTTTTTAGCCCAATAAACTCCTTTAAGCAGGTTTTACACTATTGGAGCTCTTTTTCATTTTATTTGAGCCATGGCTGGAATGTCCGGGTAAGCAGAGTCCAAGTCTGTAGGAGTCGTATATGGATTATATACCATCACCACTGCTTTTCCTTGGAACTTGCCAAAGGTGGATGTACTAAGACTGATTGACCATAAGAGGGTCCCAGTGTTCAGGTAAGAGTACATCTTAACCTGTGTGTCAGTGTCTTTATTAAGGTGGAGGATTTACCTTTCTAGTTTCCCTCTCTTGCACCACTTGAGGAGTTTCTATTTTCCATAACCATTGGACTATGTGAACTTAGCCTTTGTGCGTATTTATTTCAATTTTATTTTTCCTCTCTTCAGCGCAACTTACTTTTTATGTATACTTTTTTTTGTGTTATATCTCACATTATTTGTGGCTGCTTTATATTTATTTTACACAAGCATAATATTACTTTATAGTTTCTTTATTACATTTTGCAGTGACATACACTTGGGGAAAAAAAAAACACATTCTATATACTGTATGCATTTCATCTGTGTAATTAGCCGTTTGCCTGAAGTTTAGTTTTAATGCAATTACTATTTATTTAAACAAGTTATTTGAAAACAATAAAAAAAAAAAAAAAAAATGCCTGGCACACCTTGCAATATTCACCACATGATCTGCCTTCTTTGATCGGAGGTTGATGCCCTGGAGCAGCTGTTCTAGAGGTGTGACAATGAGGGAGAGGTGGCTTTCCCGCAGTAGGTCCATGAAGAGGTTCTCCTTCTGTAGGGCAAGGTTCAGGAGCATGAAACAAAAAGCAACTGCTTTCTCCAAGTGCTTCTTGCCTAGAAAGCATAAGTTGGGGGAATGATTTATAAAATGAGCTCAGGGACATGGTACACAGGATCTGAACAGTGTGTGTGACAACATTCAACTTCTCCGGCCTAAGAATACTTTTAGGTAACTAAATCACTAAAAATGAGAAAAAAAAAAAAAACATGACTTACACCTACATTTCTTAGAAAGAAAGGGAAGCAAACATAAATCCAAATGTGTGACATCCTCACATACTGTGGACCTATGGTGCCAGCATTCCTTAGGAGAAACCAGTCAGGGGTTCCTTGCTTCAGCGATACTCATCTCTCACTCCTCCATCTTATCGGGGAGCATACAGACCTTCTCCCATGAAGCAGTGCTTGTGCGCAGGCCTAGAAGCCAAACGTTAGGTCCAAACACGGTCACATAATGAGGAGGTGAAGCTGCCTCTAGGGTCCAACATTGGACAGACCCTGAATATTTTTGGATGGCGGCGGTTGCTGCATGGCATTGCTGCAGAGAAGAGTATGAGTGGATTGGCAGGGGACTCTGAATGGGAAAAAAACCCTGTTACACTTACGGTAACGGTATTTCTGGGAAGTCTTCCAGGACGGCAGGCCTACAGGGTGACGTCCTGGAAGACGACTTGAGAAAGTGTCACTTTCCCTTTAAAAAGGAATCATAGTAGATCGTCTTTTTATTATAAGGGGAGATCCCTATTGGACTGTGTCATCTTTTCCCGCCACCAGATTAAAGCCTGTTTGACCCCCAGACTGAAAAGCTGGGAGTCCATGATTTCTGGTGAGTAGGGACACAAGAGGGGTGTGTGTCACATAACAGAGTGAAGTTTTGAGCACTTCAGCACTTTTATGAAGATTGGAGCACAAGAGCATTTTATTTGGGACTACATTGGCATTATCATACACTTTTGGATCAATTTATAATGTGTTTATTTTTGTAAGAGCTGTAATTATTTCTTATTATTAAAATCAAAGAATATATGTTCAAAATAAGTGCGTTATTATGTCTTTTGCTGTTAATCTATTGGTGCCAAGGTGTTTCTCAGTTTCAGTAAGCATGTTTTTGACAGCCCATTAAATGAAAAAAGGGAAACTTAAATGATGGCATCCAAAGTGTACTAACCCATAGTAGTCAATTAGATTTTAGATCAAAATTACCTGGTGGCTATAGGCTACTGCACTTGATAAACTGCAATTTTACTTTCCTGCATTTGTTAAAGTAGAACTAAAAAGGTGAAACTTTTTTTTCCATAAGGAAGGATTATAACTCCTGTCAGTTTTTTTTTTTGTCATCTGTGTCCCATTGTGAAGATTTCCCTTCACACCCTGTCACATATACAAAACAGGAAGTGAGAGGAAATCCCACCCAAGTGAGGGAATCCCAGTGTGTCTCACCAGGGTCACCAGAACTAGTGTCCCTATTGGAAGAATTCCCCTTTATGTTCAAAATTTGGGATTTTTTTACTTTCACTTTTAAGGAGAATGGTAAACAGGAGAAACAAAAGGTTGAATCCCTCTAACCGGGGCACAGACAGGTATAAATAATAAAGCTGTTGTGCCCTGCTACTTATTCCTATAGATAACGTGAGGCTGCTGCTATCACTAAGTGTATTCCCACATACAGTGCAATCAATAAAAAAAAAAAGTTGTGATAGCGATGCCCAATATTCAATCAATCAATCAATTAAAAAAGAAAACAAAAAAAATAGTAACTTCCATAAATATTGGGCGACCATAAACTCCTGTGACATAAAATTGCTATAAACCTTGATACATAGAAAAATACATAAACACATATTAGGTAAAGTCCCAACAGTCCACATATAAAGTGCTCTAGTGCATCTTCAGATTTCAATATGTGCTCCGTCACCAGGTGAAATATTCGCTCACCTCAGGACAAGATCCTCAAAAGGGCCAACACAGCATAATGGTAACCAATCCTGTACACCAGATAGTGGATCCTCTGCTCACTTCCACCTCTGATGATAGAACTTCCCCAGCTGGGATGACTCCACAAAACTCTCAGAATAAAGGAATCAATCAATCTAATAGTGCAGTATCGTGGTTAAAATTCATAAGAGAATACCAGCCAAGCTTAAGGAAATGCACTCAAATTTATTCAGTTAAAAACAAGCAATATGATAACGGAGTAACAACTTTTGAAGAAGCCACGTAGGAGAGTGGTGTAACGCGTAAAGGGGGGAGCCAGGTGACATGTATCATTACTTGATCTGGATGCTGTGAGACCCTGTTACTCTGTTATATCACATTGCTTGCTTTTAACTGAATAAACACAAGTGAATTTCCTTAAGTTTAGCTGGTATTATCTTATGCATTTTAACCACGATACTGCACTATTGGAGATTGTTTCCTTTATTCCGAGAGTCCTGTGGAGTCATCCTAGCTGGGGAAGTTCTATCATCAGAGGAGGAAGTGAGCAGAGGACCCACTATCTGGTGTACAGGACTGGTTACCATTATGCTGTGTTGGCCCTTTTGAGGGTCTTGACCTGAGGTGAGCGAATATTTTACCTGGTGACAGAGCACTCTTGTTATATGGTGGAGCACATATTGAAAATATGAAGATGCACTAGAGCACTTTATGTGTGCACTGTTGGGACTTTGTTTATTTACCTAATATGTGTTTATGTATTTTTCAATGTATCAATGTTTATAGCAATTTTATACCATGAGAGTTAGCCCCGGTTCGCACAGGGGTGGCACGACTTGCAGGTCGCCTCACCGAGGCGACCTGCACACGACTGCCACGGCGACTTGCAAAACGACTTCTGTATAGAAGTCTATGCAAGTCACCCCCAAAGTAGTACAGGAACCTTTTTCTAAGTCGGAGCGACTTGTGTCGCTCCTATTAGAACGGTTCCATTGTACAGAACGGGAGGTGACTTGTCAGGTGGCTAGGTCCCCTGACAAGTCGCCCCTGTGTGAACCGGCACTCAATGGTAACCCAATATTTATGGAAGTCACTATCTTTTGTTTTTTCAGTTGATTGAATGATTGATTTTTCACTATTGGGCAGTGCTATCACAACTTTTTTCTTTATCAATAACTGACAGGTGCTCTAATCCCTCTCCACTCTGTCAAAAAAAGAAAAAAAAAAAGTTTGCTTTAGAAACCCAAAAATTCAGGATGTACAGAACCACATTTCACTGCCCACTGGGCTTTTAACGAGTCACACCCAAAAAAGGTATAGAATGTACAAAAGAATTTAGTATTCAAAAATAGAAATATTACATACATTTAAAAACATTGTCGCGTATAGTGACCAACAGTGAGAGTACATAGGTGAACAACACTAGGACACTTAAAATTGAAAACTTTTTATTACAAATGAATGATCTGTGCTGATTTTCTCTCTACGCGTTTCGCAAGGTAAAACCCGCTTCTTCAGGAGAGGCACAGATGAATATCTGGAGATAGAAACAGAGTGGTAATAAAAAAAAACAAAAAACCACACACATACACATATCCAGCCAAACAAACCAAACGTATGATTAAAAGATAATGGCAGGAGACCTCCACATATGTACCATAGTCAGGTCACTGAATTAGCAAGTCTAATCTTTTAATCGTAAGTTTGGATTGGTTGGCTGGATAAGTGTGCGTTTGTTTTTGTTTTTTTATCACCACTGTTTCTATCTCCAGATTTTCATCTGTGCCTTCCCTGAAAAAGCAAGTTTTACCTTGTGAAATGCGTAGAGAGAAAATCCTTGAATAAAAAAAATTCTTTTGTACATTCTATACCTTTTTGGGTGGGACTCGTTAAAAGTCCCGTGGGCAATGAAATGTGGTTCTGTATGTACAATTTGGGACCGAGATGTGCCCTTATTCCATGTATACCAGCCTCTTGTGAAAATTCAGGATGCACTTTTAGAAAAAAAAATAAATAAAACCACACAACAAAATTTTAATATATATATATATATATATATATATATTGTATTATATTCGACTTTTTATTAATATTATAAAATTTAGATAGATAATATTATTTAGATATTATATATTATATATAATATTAATTCATTGCCGGCCATTATTTAAAAATCCTGCATGCTGTGTTGCATTTTTGAGTCACATGACCTATGAAAAGCGCACCATAAGCAAGGTAAAACCACGGCCAAATCCCTGAGCATTTTCAGCAACCATTATCAGCACTTTGTTCTTTCAGTACAATGCTGAAAACCCTAATTTCGGGTGATAATTTTCGGTGCATTACTAGCCTTAATTGACACTTTAATGCAATTAATCCAACTATTTCCCCACATTACCTGGAAAAGGAGAGTAGGTGTCCAACTGTGTGACGCCCTCTTCCAGCAGGCTAAGGCACAGTGCTAACGTCTGGGAATCATTAAGAAGGTGATGCATAAGGGTGAAACCAGGAGGTTTAAAAGCAGCTCTCTCTTCCCCTGAAAACAAAGTGAAAAGCTGGAATGAATGCTGAATACCAAAACATGCAGCTGTAAAGAAAATGTTCCGTTTATTTAAGCGATCAATCCATTTAGAAGTTATGTTTCATATTTTGGCAAATGCTGGTTACTTAAATCTTCCACTGACTTCTTTCTCACATACTCCAGTAGAGAAATCTCATCCATGGATTCTGTTCCACAACTGAAAGCATAAAAAATTCTAGGGAATGATCTCTCCACCAGAGAAAGTGTATAAAAGCTGGTGGGTAATTCAACATACCAAAAAATTATGATTTTTATAAAAGCTTACCTGTAAAATCCTTTTCTTGGAGTACGTCACTGGACACAGAGCCATAGAAGTAACTATATGAGTATATAGGCACCATCAGGTGATGGACACTGGCACACCCAATACAGTGTCCATCACCCAATACAGTTTTAAACCATAAGCCTGAATTATAACTTGCCGAATCCACTTAGCGACAGTGGATTTCGAAGCTTTCCTAGGACCTTCTGGCAACACAAATAAGACATCAGTCTTCCGGATCTGAGCAGTCGTCTTTAAATAGTCTTTGACTGCTCTCACCACATCAAGACAATGTAGTGACTGCTCTTCCCTAGAACATGATTTTGAAAAAAACGATGGCAGGACAATATCTTGGTTCAGGTGAAAACCTGAGACCACTTTAGGCAGAAAACTTGGACGAGGACGCAACACAACCCTGTCCTCGTGAATAATCAAATCTGGCTCTTTACAAGAAAGAGCAGCCAATTCCGAAACCCTTCTTGCTGAGGATATAGCAACCAAGAACACGAACTTTCTTGTCAGAAGAACTAAGGGGATACTGTATCGGTTCAAATGGCTGTTTTTGTAACACTGACAAAGCTAAGTTCAAGTCCCAAGGTTTCACAAGGGTTCAAAGGAGATCTGACTGGCGGATTAAGCCGCATCACCCCTTGCATAAAAACCCGGACCAAAGAATGCGAAGCAAGCTATCCTTGAAATAAGACTGATAAAGCTGAGACCTGGCCCTTAATAGTACTTAAGGCCAGCTTTATCTCTACCCCTAATTGTAGAAAGGCAAGAATTCTGCCTATGTTGTACTTCCGAGGGTGCCAACCCTTGGATTCAGACCAGGAAACATAAGCCCTCCAGTCTATAATATATGTTTCTGGAAGCTGGCTTCCTTGCATTGACTAAGGTAGAGATAACTGACCCGGAATGCCCACTTTTCTTTAGAATGTGGGTTTCTTGTACAAAGAGTTTTATTGAAAATATATATCAACAGAATAGTACAAAACAGTGATGGATACATTATGAATTAACAGGTATAAGGCTGCCGGGGTCCGGCAGGTAGAACTGACATTCAAGAATTTAAACCTGGTCTCAGGCAGCTCAAGGCCGAGGCCAGGCTACATACTAAGGAGAGTCTTCATCTCGTGTTTATTAGCATAACGGTAAACTGCAAACACAGAATATTATGTTTGCAAACATTCATAAACATTTAAAGGATGCATAGTGAGATGTTATTGTAATACGTAACATTGCATTAATAAAAAAAAGAAAAAGGGAACCAGATATAAAGTCAGATTAAATTGGTTAACTTCAAAGAAGATAACATACCTTTGTATGAAATAACTTTTTTGTTACCTTAAATATTCAAACTCTGTAGACTGAAGCCCAAAGGCCAGAATAAGAAGAAGGAAAGAGAAATTGAAAGTGGGAGAAAAAAAGGGGGGGGACCCTGGGGTGTGGGGAACGAAGGCTCATTATAGGGAAAGAAGCGTTGGGTCAAATCTTGATGGACGGTTATGGGACACCCAGGGTTGCCATATCCTGAGGAACTTATCATGTGTGTCCAACAATATGGCCGAAAGTTTCTCGTTTACCATGATATCATTCACACAATTTTTGACTGCTTCAAAGCGAAGGTTCGGAGTTTTCCAGGCCCTTGCTATGGTCAGTTTAGTTGCGGTAAAAATATGTGCTGCTAATTGGCGTTCAGGACGAAGAAGCTCTGCAATCGGTTTCCATAAAAGGGCCTCAAAAGGGTCCCGCTTTATAGTGGTATCAAAAAGATTGCGTAGTAGTGCGTATACTCTAACCCATAATCTGCAAACCCTGGGGCGGGTCCACCAGATATGCGACATCGTACCCTCCTGTGAGCACCCTTGAATACAGAGGGGGGAATAAGATGGGATGAAGCTTGCTAATTTAGCCGGGGTATAGTACCATCTATAAAAGACATTAGGGCTGCAACTAACGATTATTTTCATAATCGATTAGTAGGCCGATTATTGTTTCGATTAATCGATTAATCGGTTGATAAGCTTAAAAAAAAAAAAGTGTGGTGTATAATTTAGTTAATATGTAAAGTTTTAAAAAAAGGCAATTTATTCTTAAATATCTCTATGCAGTGCTAAATATAAATAACCATATGGTTAGGGAGCAACATATCTAATCCACCCTGAGAATAACAGATGGAAGAGATATACTGTATATACTATTAGAGGAGAGATATACTGTATATGCTATTAGAGGATATATACTATTAAAAAAGGGTGAATCTGGTAAATATCATCAGACTCAGAGACCATTTTTTTTATTTAAAAAATAATGTCTTCCTTCAAAAAAAAAAAAAAATGGCATTTTAAGAACGTTTGTTCGATTTTCTAATCAATAGTGGGGTCAAATTGACATTCATTTTCAACCACGGTGACAATTTGGAAATAATAGAAAAACTTCTTGGTCAAAGGAATTTTCAGACAGTGTATGTGGTTTTTGTTCATTTTAAAAACACAATGTTAAAAACAAGTGAAAATTTCAAACATTCTTTCATTCAGCGAATGTACAAAGATTTTTCGTCTGAATATTCTCTTCTGAAAATTGATCCGCGTGGCCAGCATAAGGCTCGGTACACACCTATGCAGTTTGCTTTTGATATGTTTCTGCAGTGCTTTTTGCTGTGCGTTTTGATTTTTGCACACGTGATTTTGCTGCAGTTTGCATTTTTTTGCCAATTTGTTGTTGGGCAGATTAAAAAACACAAATTGCTACAAAAAACGCATGCTTTTCTGCAGCTTTTCCATTGAATTGTATTGAACCAAAAAAGCACATAGTTTTGCATAAAAAAAGTCCCTGAACCTTTCCAATTACGCAGCGGCTAAAAAAAAGCATAGATGTGAATGTGTCCCATAGGAAACCATGTAAATGAACTGCAGTGCCTTTCTGCAAAAAGCACCAAAAAACACATAGATGTGAACCAGGTCTAAGATGTTTAGTAACATAATGGGGTTAAAAAAAAAACACAACTAAAATTAGCCTTTTATAGTACAAAAAAAACAGATAATCTCTATTGTAAGAGATTCATTTTTTTACTGTAGAACTGTGAAAGTAACATTTACAGTAGCGATTATTTGCTCTTTTTGTACTATAAAAGGCTCAATTTAATTTTTTTTAACACCATTATGTTACTGGCCGATTAATCGATTATGAAAATAGTAATCGATTATTTTCCTAATCGATTAGTTGTCGATTAATCGATTAGTTGTTTCAGCCCTAAAAGACATTATAAGCGTTCTCCAAAAAGAGAACATTCTTAGAGCATTTGGATAGCATAATAGTCATACCTTGCCAGTCCTCCGGGTCCAATTGTTTCCCGAGTTCGGCCTCCCATTGGAGATAATAGGGTCTCAATGGTGGTGTTTTGGAGTTAATTATAGCAATATATATGAGGGAAATTAGACCCGGGGATTGGGGCGCGATCTACAAAGGCTTTCAAATGGGGTCATGGTAAAGGGGGCCGAATGGGATTTTATAAGTTGTTGGAGAAAATGCCTGATTTGCAGGTAACTGTAGTGCTCCCTAAGGGGGATATCATGTGGGGAACGTAAAGCCGCAAAAGGGATGATTTTGGTTGGGGTGAGTAACGAATGAATATCTGTAAAGCCGTTATCAGACCACCATTTAAACTGCAGTGGGTTATCACAACCTGGTTGGAATAAAGGGAAGTGGAGGAGACAAAGTAGTGGGAGGTGAGGAGAAATTAGGCCTGCTGAGTACTTCACCACAGTTTAAGGGAGTGAGCCAGACAGGGACCTATGGTTGAGGGGCGATGTGCTTTAGGAAGCCAGGGAAGAGAGGCTAGAGGTGTTGGGTGTGCGTCTACTAAATCCATGGTGGCCCATAGTGGCATTTGTTGTTTCTCATGAAGGTGAGATAATGGGGCGATACCCGCAGCTGTGTAATATGCTTGCAGATTAGGAACTGAAAGGCCACCATTGATTTTGCGCGCGTATAGTACTTGTCTCTTGATCTTAGGTCTCTTGTGGCCCCATATAAACTGCATAATTTTACGAGAATGTGGGTTTCAATAGCCAAGCTGTTAAATTTAGAGTTTGTAAGGTAGGATGGAATATCGGCCCCTGTGAGAGTAGATCTGGCCTTAGTGGAAGGGACCATGGATCCCCCACCTGCAAAGAAGTCGTGGCAGCAACTGATTAGGGGGGGGATTCCATAAATCAGTGAGAACTAATACCACGGGGTCACCAGCGCATCTGTTACGCATGCGAGTTGGTCCCTTGTCCTGGACACAAAGTTGACCAACTTCATGTTGAATCTGGAAGCCAGAAGATCTACGTCCAGAGTTCCGCATTTTTGGCAAACAGCTGGAAAAAATGTCAGGGTGAAGGGACCATTCCTCCGGGAGCAACTGCTGGTGGTTCAAGAAGTCCGCCTGCCAATTCTCTACTTCCGGAATGAAAACTGCTGATAGGCATGGAACATTCCTTTCTGCCCAAGTTAGGATATGGTTCACCTCCCTCTGTGCTGCGAGACTCTTGGTGCCCGCTTGGTGATTGATGTGAGCCACAGCTGTGGCATTGTTGGATTGGATCCTGACAGGACAACCCCTTAACCTGAATGTCCAGGCCTTCAGAGCCAGATCTGCTGACTGAATCTCTAGGATGTTAATGGACAAGGTCCTTTCTGTCCTTGACCACTGTCTCTGGACAGTTGTCTTTTCTAGCACTGCTCCCCAACCTGAAAAGCTGGCACCTGTCTGAGAAAAGGGGAGAGACACATACTGAGAAGATATGGAGTGCTGCGTATCACCCTATTATAGCGCTTGATCATTGTATAAACTTGTGCCAGCTTCATTTGTGTTATCTCCTGTAGCACAGCTCTTATTTTAACCATTACGGTTAAGTCGCACTAATTAAAAAACCCTTTCAAGTAACAACTTATTATTTTCATAATTTTTTGCTGCTTTAAAACCCCACGGGGGATATCTTCTTCTTCTTTTTGAGCTGGCACCTGTCTTTACCACTTTCCAGATAACTGGTCTAAAGGGTTTTCCTTTCAGCAGATACTGGGTTACCAACCACCAACTGACGCTCCAGGACACCCTTGGGGACAGCCGCATTGGCAAGTCTAAAGCTTGAACCGTTTTGATCCAAGCAGACAGGATACTGTTTTGCAACAGTCTGGAATGGAACTGAGCACAGGTAACCGCTTCGAATGAAACCACCATCTTTGCTAACAACCTTATGCAAAGGCGAATGGAGGGATCTATTTTCGACCTGACCATCTGCACCAGCTCTCTTATGGCGTTGATCTTTGCCTGAGGCAAGAACACATTTTTCTGGGCTGTGTCTATGATCAGACCCAAGTGATCCAGCCTCTTTAGCGGTTTTAAGGAAGACTTCTCTAGGTTGAGAATCCAACCCAGATTTTCCAGGTATTTGGTTGTAATGCGTACGCTTTGCTCCAAACGGGCCACCGACTGATCTATTACCAATAGATCATCTAGGTACGCCAAGACTGTTATGCCCTGTGCCCTTAACCTGGTTAAAGGTGGAGCCAGAACTTTTGTGAACACCTGGGGTGCTGTAGCTAGCCCGAAGGGCAAAGCTACAAATTGAAAATGATGTTGTTTTACCTCGAACCGCAGAAACCTTTGGTGAGCGGGAAATATATGGACATGCAGATATGCATCCCTGATGTCGATAGATGCCAGAAGTTCTCCTCCTTGTAGGATAGAAACCACCAACCTGATCGACTCTATGCAAAAAGAGCGGATCTTTGGGAACTGATTTAGATTCTTTAGATCTAGAATGGGTCTGACATCTCCATTTGGTTTTGGTACCGTAAAAAGGTTTGAATAAAACCCCAAACCTTGCTCTTCTGTGGGGATTTGTATGAACACCCCCTGAGCCAGTAAGCGGTCTAGTGCCTGAAACAGAGATTGCCTTTTCCCTGGATCTTTGGGAACGTTTGACCCCAGAAAACGAGACGGTGGAAACTCCCAAAATTCCAGTTTGTACCCTAGAGTTACTGTGGAGGTGACCCATCTGTCCTGAATTTCCTCTTACCAGACTTCTGGGAACTGCAGAAGTCTTCCCCCCCACCCTGGCGAGCGGGGGCACCCCTTCATAATGAGGCTTTAGAATTCTGCTTTGCAGGTTTCCGCCTCCAGGAGCTGTTTTGTGCCTGGGGCTGACCCTGAGGCTTTCCTCTAGACTCTGATAGAGCAGGCCATCGCTACTGCCTAAAGGGGGATGCCCACGGCACAGAAGAAAGAGCCCGCATAAATGAAGGGCGTTTATCTCTTCTCTTGACTGGCAAAAGGAGTACTTTTCCCCCTTGAAATCTTTTGGATGCATTTGTCCAAATCATCCCCAAATAGCCAATCCCCACGAAAAGGAAAACCAGTCAGGAGCCTTTTGCATGATGCCTCGACTGACCAATTTTTTAACCACAGGAACCTATGCATGTGTACTAGCACAAGCGCAAGACGGGACGTCTGGTGAATAGAATCTTTAATGGCGTCTATGGCAAAACATAATGCTCTTGGTAGTTCGGCCAAATCCCGGGCTTGCTGTACAGGAACCTCCTTAAGGGCCTGTCTATACTGGTCCTTTAGGGATTGACAGATGCCTATTACAGCGACTGCAGGCTGAGTAACGGCACCTGCCAAAGAGAGAGGATTATAACAGGAATTCCAACCTTTTATCTGTTGGATCCTTAAGCACTTGTGCATTGTCTACTGGACAAGTTATGCCCTGTACACACGGTCAGATTTTTCGATGGAAAATGTGTGATAGGACCTTGTTGTCGGAAATTCCGACCGTGTGTGGGCTCCATCACACAATTTCCATCGGATTTTCCGACACACAAAGTTTGAGAGCAGGCTATAAAATTTCTGATCGTGTGTACACAAATCCGACGCACAAAGTGCCACGCATGCTCAGAATAAATAAAGAGATGAAAGCTATTGGCTACTGAACCGTTTATAGACAACTTTGTGTGACTGTGTGTATGCAAGACAAGTTTGATCCAACATCCGTCTGAAAAAATCCTAGGATTTTTTTGTCGAAATGTCCGATCAATGTCCAACCGTGTGTACGGGGCATTAGACTTTTATTCACACTGGAAATAGCAGCGTCAACTGCTGGTACATTCCATCTTTTGGCAAATTTCTCCTCCATGGGATAAAGTATTGTGAATCTCTTTGGAGGCAGAAAATGCTTATCCGGGTAATCCCATTCAGCATAAATAGGCTGTTCTAGTAATGCATGGACAGGAAATGCATGCAAAGGCTGTGAAGGTCTTAAGGAACCCAAAGAAGACTCACTTTCAGCTGACTCCGTTAGGGGTAGCTTAAAAGTGGAATTAACTATTTCCGTAAGAGACTGTACCAGCAATTTCTCAGATTGCTGAGGCTGAAAAGGGTTCATCCATCGTTGTTTCCTCCGCAGAGGAGTAATCAGTTTGTCTTTCCTCCTGATCGCCTGAGGGTAACACCTCATCCTCTACCAACTGTTCCCCTGGTAAAGGGTCTAAGGTGGGGGATCGATCACGCTTCCTATGCCTTTGGATGCAGGATGCGATTAAAACCGCTAATCTTCCCTCTAGCCCAAACAGGGCGGAGGAAAAGGCATCTTCAGTCACATATACAGGGGCTGAGATGTGAGAAGCAGCTGCACCACCAATTGGTTCCAATGACTCCCCCTGGCTTGCCATTTCTGGTATTTCAGGAGAAGATGACAGTGTGGAGGCACGACTAGAGTTCCCAGCGCCTTTTGGGCGAAAGTTTTAGGTACCTTTTGTGAGGTTTTTGTGGTGTCCTTTTTGGCAGGCATAGTCCTAAGCACAAAGCAGAGGTGCTATTAAAATGCATTAATCGCTGAATAGTCTGACAGTATAATGCCGCTAATAAAAGTTCAGCCTAGCGCTGGGAAAAATGTCCTTTCCTCTATTGGGAACGGCCATTTGCAGCCCTTACGTGCCCCACCGCTCCTGTGTCCTGAGTGATCAGCCAGCTTGCTTCTCCTCGCTACCCAGCTGAGGAGGGACTGCTTTTAGAGAATATATCTCCACCATGCGCTTGTGCAGTGTGTCCTCGTGGACGCTACGTCCCACACACGGCACCGTGCCTAGGCCACGCCCCCTCCGCTATGCACCCACCCACTCCTTTCGTTTGAATTATAAAACGTTCCTGCAGACCCATCACGAGGGGGGGAGGCAGAGCCCAACAATAACGCTGAGCAAGGGGTAACTTAGAGGCCAAAATAACTGGACCTCCGCACCCCCCACGGGAGGGGGGATATGCAAGGGGAGCAGCAACATCTGTTGAAATACCCAACCCTTTCAGTTCCTCCAGGGGGGAGAAATGCGGGTGTCAGATCTCTTATCTCTAAGAGGAATCCCCGCTGTGACAAGCTGCTGCTGAATCCGCACACAGACTGACACTGAGCCGAAGTGAAGACAACAAATTAAAGCGGGATTCCGGCCAGCTAACATTTTTTTTTTAAAAGTCAGCAGCTACAAACACTGTAGCTGCTGACTTTAAATAAGTAGACTTACCTGTCGGCCGCCCGAGGCCGGCCCGGCCCTCGGGTCCCGGCATCGCCATCCTAAGTAAGGGAAACAGGCAGTGGAGCCTTGCAGCTTCACTGCCAGTTTCCTACTGCGCACGCGCGAGCGGCGCTCTGTGAATGGCCCCGCGGTTTTCTGGGAACACACACAGTTCCCAGAAGGCAACTGGGCCGCTCACCGAGGAACAGGACACGCTGCGGAATAGGAAGAGGCAGATTAGGAAGACTGCCTAGCAACAAGAGTTCAGGTAAGTTTAAAGAAATTTTTTTCTTCAAATGTTTTTTTATTTTTTTAGGATTTTTGGTGCAATTTTTTTTTCCAGGCCGGCCCTCCGCTTTAAGGTATGTGCATTTTACTCCCTCTAGTGGAGATTTAAGGCATGACACCATTTTTCCCCAAGAAAGAAAAAAACCATAGGTGGACTTTTCACAGTTCCTAGGCTTCCCTTACCTTACCCCACCGCAGGATACTGCTGATGACAGACAGATCCAAACTTCACCCATCACGGCGGGCTATGTTTATCAAACCTTCAAGGACGGGGTCCCTTTTTATCGGGGTTCCACTCCCTTGGACCTGTATAGCACCCCACCAGGAAAAACTTTAGGTAATGTGAGCATGACCAAAGCCATGGGTCCCGGGTCCAGCCCTGCAAAGAGAGGAGTTACAGGCAAAACCTCGCTCTTCCTATATGAGGCCCGGGTACTATTCACTTTGGCCTCAGTCACACTTTGGATGGATCCGGTCTGTGGAGGCTGTTTAAATTCTAGCAAGGATCCCTCCAGCGGAGCTCTTCAGAGCACATCTTCACTCGAAACCAACACCTTAGACACTGGCGAAAAAACTGAGGTACTCCTGGTAGGAGGAGGGGGTTATATAGGGAGTGAACTTCCTGTATTGGGTGTGCCAGTGTCCATCACCTGAAGGTGCCTATATACCCATATGGTTACGACTATGGCTCTGTGTCCCGTGATGTACGATAAACAAAAGAAAAGAAAAAAAAAAAAAAAAAGACAGTGTAATTAAATATTAGATTTGTGTGCACAGATTCAAGTATGCACTGAAGTTATGACTTTTAAAATCAGACTCACCAACCAGCTTTTCATATTTTAGACTTGGTGGCTCTTTAAGCCTAACTAAACCGGAAAACATGAATGCAATATATTGAAGCCTACCAGTCTTCAGATTTGGCAGCTGAATTTGTCTCCTCCTTTATTTTCATCTAGTGATCTGGCTAGCAACACATTTCCTGTCCTACAGTCCCTGACAAAAGTCTTGTCGCTTCTCTATTTTGTAGAAACTCCTGCCATTAACCTGACTTTTAATTACTCAATTGGTGTTAGAAATAGCTCATATGAAAAGCTAAAGCCCTCCCAAATGATGTTTAATGCACTGAAATAAATTAGTTTCACTGAAAAAAGATTTATCATTTAATCAAGACAGACAGGTCAAATTTTGGCAAGACAAAAGTTTTGTCGCCTATACAGAAATTGAACAACTTTACTGAAAATCCAAAAATATGTCAGCAAATTAAGTAGTGGTGCTGTGAGATCCAAATTTAATATCTTGTATGACTTCCATGAGCTTGAAGGACAGCAATCATGCGGTTTGGCAAGGATTCATACAATTTATTAATGAAGTCATCAGGAATAGCAAAGAAAACAGTCTTGCATGCCTCTAGAGTTCATCAATATTCTTTGGTTTCGTCTTCCATGCTTAATCTTTCATCCTACACCACATATGCTCAATGATGTTCATGTCTGGTGACTGGGCTGGCCAATCCTGGAGCATCTTGATCTTCTTTGCCTTAAGGAACTTTGATGTGGAGATGGAAGTATGCGAGGAGCACCATCCTGCTGCAAAATTTGGCCTTTTTTATGGTTGGGAATATAAGAGGTAGCTAAGATTTCTTGGTATTTTAGACTATTGATGTTGCCTTCCACCCTGCAGATCCCTCGCACACCCCCATACTGGATGTAACCCCAGACCATGATTTTGCCTCCACCAAACTTCACTGTTTTCTGGGTAAATCTCAGTTCCATGCGGGTTCCAATAGGTTTCCTGCAATATTTGCAGCGACTATGGTGTAATTCAACAGAAGATTCATCTGAAAAATCCACCTTCTGACAATTTTCCAGAGTCCATCCTTTTAGCAGGTTGTGGCCCTTGGCAAATGCCACACAGTTTTTCAATTGTCTTTTGTTTAGTGCTGGCTTATGGGCACTGATTCGACCATGGAGGCCACTTCGAGACAGAATCCGACAAACTGTTCTGGTTGACACAGGGACTTCAGGTGACCAGGTCTCGTGGAGCTCTGCTGCAGTAGAAAATGGGCTGGCCTTGGATTTTCGAGCCAACAAACGGTCCTCTCGAGCAGTTGTCTTGCGGGGTCGGCCTGACCTGGCCTTGTCCAAACTGTCTCCAGTCTCTTCAAATCTTTTTTTTAACCTGCTGACCATACATGGTTGCTAATGTGACAGAACACCTCTGATTTTCACATTTAACATTAAATGTGAAAATCAGAGGTGTTCTGTCACATTAGCAACCATGTAAGGTCAGCAGGTTTGCTGTTGCTTTTAAAATCTGACATCTAAACAGTCTGTCCGATCTACAAATACTGTATTTATGCATATAAGCTCGGTTTTGTGTTGAAAATAGCTTTTAAATCTAAAACTCCGGTGGGTGTAACAAGATGTCCGCTTGCCCCCTTCTCACTCTATCATTACTGTACTGTGCAGGAGTGTGGGGTGTAGCAAGGTGGCAGTGACGAAACCTCACTTCCTGTCGAGACAGCGGCCGCTTCCGGGTGTACCAAGATGGCCGCCGTTCCGGAGCTAGGCCGAAGCCGCGGTATTTCCTATGGTCGAGGCCTGCAGAGTGCTCCGCGGATCGCGGGTGTGCAGATCCGCGGAGGTTGATCCGTACGGATCACAGATCGGCGACGATCAGTTGCACCCCTAACGCTGAGACACATTGAAGGTGTCTGCCACATCAGCAGTGACTCTGGTCTTCAGCCTCTTGATAATCAACACTTTAGTCTCCGGGTGAATCTTAGGCATGATTGCAGAGGTCTAGTTGCAGTTGAGAAGGTCTAGTGTACTGGTGTTCTTTTTATACACACCTGAGACCTAATTGATCCATTATTAGTCACAGGTGAAGCTCATATAATAAGGCGACAACACTTATGTCTTGGCAAAAATTGACTGAATGGGCTTTACCAAGCTGTGATTATTAGAATACTTTTTGTCAGTTTCATTTTGCACTGAAACATTATTACAAATGCTGTTGGGATTAAAATGACCCATTTCTAGTAACAAAATCTTGATTAGAAATATATTTTAGCGGCACTTCAGGTCAATTTGTACACAAGCGACAAGACTTTTGTCAGGGACTGTAGAATGACAAAGCTCACTTACTGCACTGTATCTATGGAGGAGCACCCTAGGACTGGAGTGTTAGGGCTACAAAGCACATTCCCCTCTTTTGTTCGTTATGATTTGTGTGAAGCATCTTGTAGTTCTGGGAAGGGCTGAACACTGATTAAGATTACCGTGCAGCAAAGTCAGACAGCACAGGAAATAATAAGCCGACTGGATTTCTGGCAGTATCAACTGGCATTTTTTTAAACAGATACAGCAAAGCACCTGCAATGGTATATTTAGCAAACCAAAATGAAACAAGTAAAAGTTTATGGTTAGGGTTTACATGAACCCATAGCCTCCTCAGATTCCCTGCTAGTGGTGAGAATGGAGGTGTCATGTGGTTGTCATAGACTTTGGGACAAATAAGGCTTGCTGCTAATAAACCAGGATTTAGACTGGAGATAGGTTTAGCTTACCTTTACCCAACAAATTATCATCCTGCATAATTCAGGAAAAAAGCAAATAATGGGACAATAACTAAACATCTTTACCAATAAATTAAAAAATGACACAAACCTTGCATCTCCACAAATTGGTCTACAAAATCCTCAGGCTGTGGCTCATAATCTCTGAGGAGCTTGTAAAAAACATCAAGCACAGCCTCTGCCACCTCCCACTGCAAAATGAAATAAGAGAATAATTAAAAAAAAAAAAAAACACAACACAACACATCATAAAACTACACAAGCAGAGTGCAGACCTAGCACTTGTACATCTGAAGCTATGAATGTGTATGTAAAGCCAAAATTAGCTTTGGATAAAACGAGTAAGTGTTAAAACCCTTGCTGGGTTTTAATTGTGATCTGTATCCCTGGTACAGAAAGTGACGCAAAAAACAAAAATGTTAGAGATTTGAACAGAACAAACAGAGGGGAAATTTTTCAAATGGGAACACTCATCCTGGGCAAAACTGTAAGAGGAGGTTTCCCCTCACTATGAAAATGTTTACTTCCGGTTGTGATTCTGGGTTAGGAAGTGAAGGGAAATGTCCCCCTTACAGTGAGTTTTTTGTGCATTTCACTAGAAGTAGTGAATGGAGGCAATTGAAAAGTGTCGATGCCTGCCAAACTCTAAAGGAAGCATTATTGGGGTCTTGTTTAGCAGGGAGTCTTCTTCTTAAATTACGTTATCTGACAGGATCACTTTAAAGACTGCAGTACAGAAAAAAAAATGATACAATTAATGCAAAACATATATACATACACACAATGGTTTTATTATGCAAACTGGAAACACACAAAACTCCTAGGTTTAAAAGGGAAAAACAGGACCTTCCCTGAGTGGCATGTTCTGAGGCAACACTCACGATGGCCTGTACAATCAATTCACAGCGTACCTTTTCTGCAGCCCTTCTGTAAGCTCTAGTGTTGAAGCGGAGGAACACAGAGTCTCTGAGAAAATCCAGGTATGGCTCAAATCCAGGAGGTCGCAATCCAGCTCCGAGGTTCGATGGAAAAGAACTCTCCACCAAGGTGCCAATGAGGTGGCAGAAGGCTCGGGTGAGTGGGTACTCCTCAGCACGAGACTCAATTTCATTCAACTCCACCTTGCGAAAGAAATCAAAATTAAAACAAAAAAATTGCAACACTTTTATGAAGTTCATGATGAACACTTTCACCTGCCACTTCATCACCCAGATTCAAAATCCCAATATACTTAAGAAAAAAAACAAAAAACAAAAAAAAACGAAAACTTAGAGCTACCAATTTGCACTGAGCCTGGTGGCCATTTAAAGTGTTTGTAAAGGCAGAAGGTTTTTCTTTACCTTAGTGCATTCTTTGCATCAAGGTAAAAAACTCTTTGCATGCAGCTACCCCCACACAGCCCCCAATGCTTACCTAAACCCGATCTTGATCCAATGTGCAAGAGAGCCGAGAGTTGCTCCTGATTGTCTCAGATACAGCAGCAGAAGCCATTGGCTGTGTGTCATATGCGGTTTGCTATGGCGGCAGTCGGCAAAGAGGGGGGGGGGGGTGTAATATGGAGCCAGGAGCACTGGCATAGGATCCCAGAAGAGGAGGTTAAAGGCTGCACTGTGCAAAACCATTGCACGTAGCAGGCAAGAACGTGTTTTTTTTTTTCCTTAAAATAACAAAACACAAGGCATACATTCATTTTAATTTATTTCACTATTTTTTAAACTAATGTATTATATCTTTGGTTTACATAAAAAAAAAATTGTTAGTCGAGGAACTCTGTCATTGCAAATTCATATTTTGCAAAGCCCACCGGAACTTTTAGTTGAATTCAACTAAATACATTATGGGTGCACCAAAATAAAAGTGGTATGCAAAGTTTTACATGAAAAATATACTAAAAACGACAGTGTTATGAGGAGTCTTATTAGTAAAATTGGACAAGTTAATCCATAAGCCTAGGTTCAAACTGATGTGGCGCAAGTTGAATCCGTTTTGCAGTGCAATTTGAATGCAGTTTTCAGACAATATTTCTCTCTCTCTTCTATTACAGTCAGTCAAGTCTATGGAGCCAAAAATCGCAACAGCATCCACAGAAAGTCACGTTACCTCACTTGTTTTGAGATTCCTTGCATTCTGGAATCAGAAATCGCATCAGTGTGAGCCAGGACTAAAGGTCACTTAGAAAAGAATCGCAGACGATTGCTGCTCCTATAGCAGGGATCAGCTGCCCGCACCCAGCCCACCACCACTGAATATCTGGCCCGTCAGTGCCCGTGATTAATTCACGGGCACTCGGCCCGCGGACATTTTTACATCCAGTGAAGAAGACAGCGGCGAGTGGCCGTTATCACAGGGCTGTATGGGGGCGGGAAGTTGGGAACTGCTGGAGTTTACTTTTTCATTAAACAGCAGGTGATTGGTTGCCGGGCGATCCTAGCAACCAATCACCAGCTTGTTAATGTGAAAAATGAACTTCAGCAGTTCTCGCCCCCACCCAGCCCTGTGATATCGATCTCTGCTGCTCTGCTTGCTGTACACCTGTGTAAGGTAGGAGAGTTCTATCTACACAGCATGTGTTTGTGGGGTGAGGGACAGAGGACTGTACAATGGGGGGGGGGGGTGCAGGGGATAGAGGACCCTACTGGGTGCAGGGGACAGAGGACACTCCCTGGGGACGGGGCACCCATCTCCCCTAAGGGCAGGAACCCCATCTCCAGACCATGCTGGCTAGCAGGGCTGGGGTCAGCCACCCTTTGGTGCCAGGATGGGGGAGGGGGTAGCAAAATCCAAAACCCCAGCTACATACTTCCTCAGGGTGAACTGGCTTTGTATTAGTTAAGCACCTTAAAGTGAGGCATATCTGTACTGCCAATATTACTGTGTTAGGATTTTAATTATCTTCATTTATTAGCAGGTGAATGGGGCCCTCCATGCATTCACATACATTGAATCTGGCCCTTAAGTGGAAAAAGGTTGTTGTTGACTCCTGTCCTATAGAATGGTCTTGAGTAACCTATTGCACACACGTAAAGAGAACATAAGGGGGCACCAACAGCTAAGTGTAGAGAATTTATTAAAGCAAAGTACATGTGACGCAGAGGCGGCGTGGCTACGCATTTCAGGGCTAAAACTGCCCCTTTGTCAAGCCAAAAGCACTTTCCAGCCGCATTCCTGCCGAACTATGCACTACCCTATAGTTCCACAGATGCCTCTACCCTAATGATATGCAGTTAATTCTTCTTATGCAGTAAATACATTTAACCCTTTTATCCTTCTTTTAATAAATCCTCTACACTTAGATGTTGGTGCTTTGTTCTGTTCTCTTTAAATGTATGCAACGTTTTAGTTTGTTTTATTCTGTGGTCTCTCTGCAGAGGTCTGACACCCCAAGGTTGTAGGGGTGACAGCAAAGACAACACTCCTGAGGAAGTTTGCTCCTAATGGATGGAGGTAGCGGAGTTCAACAAAAAAAGTGCTGGATATGAGTTTCTTTTATATTGCTTTTTAATAAAGTTTTAAAATGTTTTATGATACAAGAGCTTCTTCTCTCTTATTTTTGACAAGTTGCTGCACATTGGAGGGGGGAGAGAGGAGTAAAGAGGGTGGAACCAAATAAAACTGTTTTGACCAACTGGAGATAAGCGGTCAAAATCATCTGAGGAGTCCAAATCACTTCAGGCTTGTTTACAAAAACGGCCAGGGGAGGCGGTAAAAGCAGGAAATTGATCCACAGATTCAACCGTCCCAAAACGCCCACCTGAACATAGAAACACAGCCGCTCAGGGCTGTACACGTCGCAGTAAAAATGAAACAGTGTGTTCTTTTGGTGGGCTGTACCACAACTGAACGTGACCCACAACCAAATGCAATGTACACAGTTGTCATATGCTGGGTTGGCATTTTGATGGTTAAAACAGGCAGTGAGGAGGCGACACATCGCGTCCTTAACACATATCAAATGCCCTCTAAAAAGCAATCTGTATTGGCATTAATATCCCACGGTGATGAATTGACATAATTGTTGGATGGCACGGAGGAGTAACTGAAAACTGTTTAACCACATCTTACACTGGGCACTTATTTCCAAAGACACTGTTTTGGAAGATAATGAATTGTTTTAGGGCCAGTTCACACCATAGAAGCACAGTCTGGATGCGTTCCAGATGCTTTTCTGCATGCACGCTTTTTGGTGCGTTCTTGATACAGTCCAGTGCATTTTGCCCCCTCTATTTGCTTAACCACTTCATCCCCGAAGGTTTTACCCCCTTCCTGACCGGGGAATTTTTTTGCAATACGGCACTGCGTCACTTTAACTGACAATTGCGTGGTGATGCGATGTTGTAGCCAAATAAAATTGACGTCTTTTTTTTCCCCACAGGTAGAGGTTTTCTTTTCTTATAGGTACGGCGTTACGCCCAGCGGTGCCATTCTGCCGACGTATATTGGCGTGAGCCGGTCGGCAAGTGGTTAAACTTAAGGACATGTGTGTTTCAGTGCGTTTGATGCTTTTTACAGCATTCCAGTACAGTAAAAATGAGCATGTTCTACTTTTTTTCCCTGGAACTGCAAGCACTGGTGTTAACTATGCCATTGAAGACCATATAACCTACTTATCATGCGTTTTTGATGCAGAAAAAAAAAACCGCAATGGACTGCATGTGGTGTGAACTGGCCCTTAAAGTGGACTTTTTATGACGCAGTTTTTGTACACGGAATTACAGTACAGCAGATTATAATCTAATTCCAATGTATTTGGAAGTGTAACTTCATGTCTGTATACCATGATATCATAGGTTTCCCCTCTTTGTTTTGGTGTACCCAAAACCTTCTCTATGTATAACACAATGAACTGTGCTGTTTTTCTTTTCAATGTTCTTACTTCAATAAAAAATGATTGAAAGAAAAATTCCATTGTGTCATTTGTGAGATTTTTTTGTTTGAAGGTTTATATAATTTTATCACTTAGTACTTTAGTTTGAGAGCAATAGTATTGCTGGACTATAAACACTGACTGATTGAACATTTACCTTTAACTGAAAGTTCACAAGCTTATGAAATAAAAGCATGGCTACACAGACACACATGAAATACAGCCATAATTACCTCTATTCCAGCACCCTGTCTCTGTCCAAGGGGTCTGACAGTTTGCAAAATCTAAACAAATTAGGAAAGAAATTGATAAATGGATGTTAGACATCATTATAAAAAAAAAAATATATATATATATATATATATATATATATATATATATATATATATATATATATATATATATATATATATATATATATATATATATATATATATATATATATAGATATATATATATATAGATGAATACCATTCACACTTCACATGAATCAACAGAACACAACATTACCAACTAAGGTATTCTGTGCAAGAAAATCCCACCGTTTTTGCCTTAAAGATACACCCAGGGAAGTGACTGGCCTCAGGTGATACTCAGAGATTAAACAAATCCTCCTACATAAGTTGTACCCGTTTACCTGCATCTTCTTTCTGTACATCCATTTAAATGTGCAGAATTTATAATGTTTGTCTAAACGGTCAGAAAAAAGGGGGCGAGGAGCACAAGTTACACTCTGCAGAGCTCACTAAAGAGAGCTGATTGCAGGGAAGACAACTATTCTGGTTTTTGCAGGACTTTATTTTTTGTTGACAGTTATCCAATTTAGCGCAACAGAGAAAACCAACAGACCCAAGAGTCATGACATGCATGCTGCTGATTCTGTGTAATTGAATCATTAATTAAAAAAGGTTTGCTCAAAATAATAGCAGTGTGGCGTTCATCTAGTGAGGTCATTCAGTCTATGAAAAAACAGGTGTCAAAGGTGACCTTATTTAAAGGACGAAGGAAGCAAATGTTGTATGCTGGGTATATTATTATTATACAGGATTTATATAGCGCCAACAGTTTGCGCATCGCTTTACAACATGAGGGCAGACAGTACAGTTACAATACAATTCAATACAGGAGGGATCAGAGGGCCCTGCTCATTAGAGCTTACAATCTAGAAATAATGCATTTTTCTCTGAAAATCTGAGTAAAATGGGTCCAGACATTGTTCAGAAGAAGAGCGTAGTTTGATTAAAAAGTTGATTGGAGAGGGGAAAACATAAAGAAGTGCAGAAACTGATAGGCTGCTCAGATGAAATGATCTCAAATGCTTTAAAATGGCATCCAAAAACAGAAAGACGTGGAAGAAAAATGGAAAACTACTATTTGAAGAATAGCCAAAGTGGAAAAGACTCAGCCAATGATCAGCTCCAAGGTGATCAAAGGTGGTCTAAAGTTACCTGTTAGTACTGTAACAAATTAGAAAATGCCTACGTAAAGCCAAGCCATCGGCAAGGTCCCATTGTGCGTGCAGCGCGGAGATGGAGGATGGCGTGTGTCCCTCGGACACAGCGCTTCCCTGAGCACGGTAAACGGCCAATGAATTTGGCTGCTTACCACGTGATCGGCTGTGTCAAAGTCACCGAGCACGCTGCCGGAGGCACGCAGAGCAGGGATCGAGGAAGTCGCGTGTCCCTTGGACACAGTGCTTCCCCGATCAGGGTAAACAGCCAATAAAATTGGCTGTTTACCACGTGACCGGCTGTGTCCAATCACAGCCGGTCACAAATGTAAACACTGAGGAGCAGTTACTATCTGATATCTGCTCTCTCCTCACTCACTGATCGTGTGAGAAGAGAGCAGGGATCAGCAAGTGAGCCATCAGTGTAATGTCTATATATACACTGTATACTGTGCACACCATGCCCCCCCCCATAAAGAGGACCTGTCACACAGCCCAGCCAATCAATCAGCCCATCTGTCAATCAGCCCAGCCAATCAATTAATCCATCTGTCAATCAATCAGCCAATCTGTCAATCATCTGTCACAGGCCCACCACCATTGGTACCACCACACAGGCTACCAGTACCGCCATCGGTACCACCGCCAGTTCTGCCTGCCACTAGTACCGCCATCGATACCGCCATCAGGCCCACCATCTATACCGCCACACAGGCCCGCTACTAGTATCGCCATCGGTACCACCACCAGTACCGCCAGTTCTGCCTGCCACTAGTACCGCCATCGATACCGCCATCAGGCCCACCATCTATACCGCCACACAGGCCCGCTACTAGTATCGCCATCGGTACCACCACCAGTACCGCCATCGGTACCGCCACACAGACCCGCCACTAACACCGCATCGGTACCACCACTACCACCAGCAGTACCATTACATAGGCCCGCCAATAAGCACTACCATAATGTCACAAAGGGTTTACACACCTGAGGAGGCATATGCCATTCTTACCATGTCGGATGATGAGAGCAGCGGGGAGCTCCCATCATCTGATTCTGGTTTGGAATACGAGCCAGTGGAGGATAGTGGATCAGAGTCCGAGTCCGCAGAGGAAACCGTCCCTCCCAAAAGAATGAGATCAGGACCAAGATCAGGAGATCTGCCCACCACCAGCAGAGCCAGATCCCAGGAAGAGGAGCCCAGTTCAAGTACTGGAATCACACGCCCAACCCGAAGAATCCAGCCCCAGTCCTACCTTCCCGATGCCCTGGCAAACCCCTTATGGTTGCCTGCCAACTCAGGATCCGCTATCACCCCCCCCCCCCCCATTTCACCGCACAGCTAGATGTGCAGCCCGACACTACGAATTTTTTTCGATTATTGTTGTTTATTTTTCCCACAAGATTTGCTGCAGAATATGGTGGATCAAACTAATCTGTATGCATCCCAATTTATTGCTGCCAACCCCAATTCTTCCTACGCCCGCAGTGGCGACGTCTAACACTGGACAAATTGTTTTTGGGCCTTACGTTCAATATGGGGCTTACAAAAAAGAACGAAGTCCATGCATATTGGTCCACCAACCCCATCCAACATATGCCCATATATTCTGCTGTCATGTCCAGGACAAGATACGACATGATTATGCATTTTCTCCACTTCAATGACAATTCACAGTGCCCTCCCCAAGATCATCGCAACCACAACAAAAATTGTACAAGATACACCACCTAATCATTTCCTTTTCCCAGCGATTTAGAGACGTTTTTATCCCAGACCAAAAAATGTGTGTGGATGAGTCCCTCATACATTTCACTGGCCGACTGCACTTCAAGAAGTATATACCAAGCAAGAGAGCCAGGTATGGGTTGAAATTAAATACAATTATGTGATCGAGCCACTGGATACGTCTTCACATTCCGGATGTACCAAGGCAAAGACTCCCAGCTCCAGCCCTGTGATTGCCCCACATAAATTGGAACCAGTGGGAAAATTGTTTGGGAGCTGGCCTTCGAAAAAGGATACCATTTATATGTCGACAACTATTATAACAGCCTGCTCCTTTTTCGTCACCTTTACAGTAAAAAAATCCCCGGCCTGCGGTACCTAAAAACAAACAAAAAAAAAACAAAACGGAAGGGATTCCCACAAAATCCGTTGACAAAAAAAAATTGAAAAACGGAGAATCGGCATTCATGTGAAACAAGGAGGTGTTGGCCATGAAGTGGAGGGACAAGAAAGATGTCCACATCCTCTCTACCATCCACAATGACACCGTGGTGGAGATCCAAAGAAGACACGGCCCCATTGTAAAGCCCAATGTAAAGGGGGGGGCGTGTTGGGACGTGGATTTAAACAATCAGATGCTACAGCCCTATTTATCAACCAGAAAGTCCCGTTATTGGTACAAGAAAGTTGCGTTTCACATGGCCCTTTTTAATTCGTTGGTCAACAAAACCAACAAATCACCTACCTCAAGTATATTGAAGATATCGTCACTGCCCTCATTTACCAAAAAGGTCCCGCCCCAGGAAGCATTCACTCTGATAGTGTGAGTCGACTTCACAAGCAACACTTTCCCTATAACATTCCCCCCACAAAATCTGGAATAAGACGCCAAAAGAAATGCCGTGTATGCAGCAGAGGAGGAGTAAGAAGAGATACCAGCTATTATTGTCCCCAATGTCCCTCCCAACCTGGCCTGTGCATCGGAGATGGCTTCAAAAATTATCATCCATCCAATATTAGTTCTCCTTATTATTATTAACAGGCTGCCATTTCCCCATTTGCCTGCTACCATGTTACTACCTTCCATGTTAATTAACTGACCCTGGCCTGTTTACCGATGATGCCTCTGCCTGCCGATTTAAACCACGTTTCTGACTTCCACGTGCACCAACGATTCCCTTATACATTGCCAGTACTTCCTGCTGACGCCGTCGCCTAGCGATGGACGCCAGCTCCTCTATATAAATTATGCTTACTCCACCAGCCTATTAGATCTGAAGAAAATGCGGAAGCATTGAAACGCGTCATCTGACACGTCCAGACGACACTTCCGCTGCCCTCACTCCAGTGTATGGTGCGCTTCATGCTGGTCCTCATCTGGCTCCTGTTTCCGGTTTCCTGGCTTCCGGTGCCTGACTAGATGCCGGCTTTACCTTGCTGACACCTGGGTCTCTTCGTACCCCCCACATTAAAGCCCCTACCAGCAGAGGACTACACACTGCGGACAGCCTCTCTACACTCTCCCCAGCTCTTTGTAACATCTTTGAGATCCTGCACTGAGAGCAGCAGCGATTACGTCCCTGGGCTATCTACATGTTATTATGTGCCTTACCTTCATTGAATCTTTGTGAGTAGCCATTTGCCCGTTCATTTTTACATTTATTAATTAAAGTTGTGTTCGATACTGCACTTAGATTGGCGCACCTTGTCTTTTATCTACACATTTATTTTGGCACTTCACAGTTTTAGCATATATGTACCCCATATTGCTATCTTTTTCCCACATACGCCTACATCATAGCTATAAACCGTCATTTTGGACTTTTTGGACACTTGGGACATTACCATTTGGAATGTTTTTCTTTCATGTTTGGCTGATAACTTGCGCCATTTCTCCATTGTCTATAGTGCACCAACCCCAGCCTGTTTACCGATGATGCCTCTGCCTGCCGATTTAAATCACGTTTCTGACTTCCACGTGCACCGACCTTGGCCTGTTAATCGACCATGTTTTTGCTTGCCACTTGGACTGATCTTTTGGCCATCTACTTTAGTACACAGGGGTCTCACATATGTGAGGGGCTTCAGAAAAGCGTTCCGAGTAGAAAAAAAACACTTTTTCGTTTTCTGTGCTCCCACAACAACGTCTGGTTGCCGGGAGCCTTCAAAGTGATTTGGGTGGGAGAAGCCTCTACCCCTGTCCCCCTGGCCCTAAGCTTGATGGTCCTTCCTGCTGCCTGGACCAATACTTGGGCTGTGCTGACCATATTGCGGCCTGTAATGACCCATGACATTATGGACCATGTTTCTTCCTGCTGCTTGGACCAATACTTTGGCTGTGTTGACCATATATCTGCCTGCTGCCTCTGACTTTGGACAGTATTTGTGCCGAGACACCTCTGCCTGCTACCTAGACCGGTGCTTTGGCTGTGCTGACAGTATCTCTGCCTGTATGAACTGTATGCCTGCCTGCATAATTGCTTTTGCTGTCGCTGACCTCATTTCTGCCTGCTGCCTGGACCGATGCTCTCCTCTGTGGACCACTGCACTTCTAAAACCACAGGTAATCTTTGTTATTTGTTATGTACCTGCTACGTGTTAGAAATATGAAGGGCCTTCAAAAATGTGATTGGTAGTCAGAAAATGATATGTGTAATTAATACTGTTAGAATGCCTGGAGGTGCTACTTGGATGTTGGGCCTCTATGTGGCCAGGCTGTGTAAAAGTCTCAAACATGTGGTATTGCCATACTCAGAAACAGTAGCAGAATGTATTTTGGGGTGTCATTTTTGCTATGCACATACTATGTGTTAGAAATATCTTATAAAAAGGGACAACTTTGTGTACAAAAAAATGCATTTTCATTTTTTTCTCCCACATTTTCCAAAAACTTCTGGAAAAAAACGAACCATTCAAAAGACTCATTATGCCTCAGACTATACGTTGGGGTGTTTGTTTTCCAAAATGGGGTCATTTTGTGGACAATTCCATTGTCCTGGTGCTCCAGGGCCTTCAAAAGTGTAATAGGTGGTTGAGAAATGAGATGTGCAATTTATGCTTGTAGAACGCCTGAAGGTGCTACTTCAATGTTAGGCCTCTGTACGTGGCCAGGCTGTGTAAAAGTCTAACACATGTGGTATCGCCATACTTAGGAGGAGTAGCAGAATGTATTTTGGGGTGTAGTTGTAACTATGCATATGCTGTGTGAGAGAAATAACCTGTTAATATGACCAATTTGTGTAAAAAAAAAAAAAGATCTTAATTTTCCCAAGAATTGTGGGAAAAAATGACAACTTCAAAAAACTCACCATGCCTCTTAGTAAATACCTTGGACTGTCTACTTTCCAAAAAGGGGTCATTTTGGGGGTATTTGTACTTTCCTGGCTTGTTAGTGTACCAAGAAATGATAGGCCTTCAGTACATCAGGTGTAATCAATTTTCAGTGATTGGCACCATAGTTTGTAGACTCTATAACTTTCACAAAGACCAAATAATATACACTAATTTGGGTTATTCTTACCAAAGATATGTAGCAGTATAAATTTTGGCACAAATATATGAAGAAAAATGACTTATTTGCAAAATTTTACAATAGAAACTAAAAAAAAAAAAAAGTGTGTTTTTTTCAAAATGTTTGCAGTTTTTTCGCTTATATCGCAAAAAATAAAAAAACCCAGTGGTGATTAAATACCACCAAAAGAAAGCTCTATTTGTGAGAAGAAAATGATACAAATTTTGTTTGGTTACAGTGTAGCATGACTGAGTAATTGTCATTCAAAATGTGAGAGCGCTGAAAGCTGAAAATTGGTCTGGGTGGGAAGGTGCCTGGTATTGAAGTGGTTGAATAAATATGTCGACATGTCCTTGAAATGGGTTTTTCAACAAGGCAATGACCTCAAACGCACCAGTAAGCAAGCAGCATCTTGGTTCCAGACCAATAAGATTCACGTTATGGAGTGGCCAGCCCAATTCCCGGACCCTATTCCAATAGAAAACTTGTAGGGTGGCATCAAAAATGCTGTTTCTGTGGTAAAACCCAAGAAATGCAGAGGAATTGTGGAATGCAGTGCAATCATTCTGGGCTGGAATAGCTGTTCACAGGTGCCAGAAGTTGGTTGACTCCATGCAACACAGATGTAAAGCAGTTCTCAGAAACAGTGCTTATACAACTAAATATTAGTTAATCGATTCACAGGAAAGCTAAATATTCAAGCATTTATGAGTTTATACAGTAAATGATTGAGTTTGTAAAGAAATATGCAGACTGAAATTTTTTGGAATAGCCCAATATTCCCTTTGCTTCACTTTATGTAAAGTAATAACAAATTTGAAACATTTTTCTTCACGTTTTGATTTGGAATAGACTGTGCAGTGTTCCCATGGCATTTGTGTGTATGGAAATAAAAGCTATTATAAGGATTTTGAGCTGTACTCACTTTTTTTAAACACACTGCTACTATTTCGAACACAACTGTAAATGCATGTTGTGGTACTTGGGTGAATATCTCTGCGTTTGCAGCTTTGTTTGTACATTTAGTTAACGTAAATTTTTCTTAAAGTGCGGTTTCTGTCTCTGTGATAAATTTATTGAAACAACATGACAAAGGCAAGCCACTCCTGGAAAGTTTTAGAAGACATACCTGAGTGTATTCCAGGGACTGCCAGAGAGGAGCGGCGATTTCTGGAGACTTCCCAAATGCAGCCAGTGTTTTCAGCAGCTCAGCTTTCAGAACAGGAGGGATACTACACTGCAGCAATCCCAGGATCACGACTACCGGTGTCCACTGGGCATGCTCACAAAGAGCCAGGCGGGCACTCTCACTCTGATTAGAATTACAAACAGTCAAAACTTAGCACAGCTAAATGTACATACCAATACAACCTGAAGCAGACTTTGCAATAGGCCAAAAAAGCACTAAACCTCTGCCACACAAAAACCCAAAAAGCATTTCTATAGGATATTGTCTGACGCCCCACAAATCACAATGTAAACTGAAAAAATGCACAAAAGCATGAAAAGCAGTGACTTTATGCCAAACAACATAGGGTGGCAGAAGTACATCTATATAAACTCAGTTTACTTTAAATATACATGTACATGAAAGGGTTAGCAATAACTGATCAAATTTAGCCGACAACGATCATTTAAAAAAAAAAAAAAAAAAAAAAAAGGTTTACCCATTCAATGACGGTGGTGGTGAGCTGCAGGCATGCGATAAGCCCATCCATTTCACGCTGGGTGATTCCCCTAAGCGGTGGGTGGCGCAGGTGAAGACTGTCTGGGTTGGGTAGGTCCCTCCGTAAATGCTCATGGTAAAGTCCGAGTGAATGAAAAAAGTGATCCCAGGATACAGGACTTCCGCCTGCTGCCTGCAAGTTCTCCGCTGAGGTCGAATCAAAAGTATTGTAAAAACATTGCTTGTAGCTTTTTTTTTTTAAAACAAAGAAACATTTAATACAGGGTGCAATCATGACCTCTAAAAGGGAGCATGAATTTTTCTTTTTGGAGAGCTCTAGTTCTAACTGAACAAAAATTATATCAGATCTCTGCAGAGAGGCTTCTACACACAGATCAAGGGTCCTTCTCTGTAGCAAGCTGGCCAGGGACAGGCTTTTCTACTCTGGCTGTGACTGCTTTCTAAAGACAATGAACTGGCTGTGGCTGATCTATAAAGAAAACAAAGCTGTAAGACTATCTTTTGTTGAACCTGGAAAGTATTTAGCTGAAACAAAGTTTAATTTGACTTTACCAACTAAGTTTTTTTTTTTCTTGCTTCTGTGGACAAAGGCCATTACCTTTTATTCTTTAAGCATAACAGTCACTGAAAACCAGGCACACACTCTTTTAAGCCACATCATTATAAATACCATATACATGTAAAAACCAACTTATGTATGCACTCACCATGGCTGCTACCATTGGCTTTGAGGAAGCTGAAGCAGTAGTGAGAAGAGCGTGGGCCGCTGGCCAGCCCTTGTAGCATCTTCAAGTATGGGATGTACAGAGTGGGTGGTAACAAATCGCTCATCTGTCTTACAAATTTGGACAACAGCACCTGCATGGAAAGTGCAATTTAAATACAGGGACAAATCTGTATGACATGTTGGACCCCTGAACAAAAAGGTTTTTTTTAATAAGGTAATATAAAACTGATCATTAGGGAAAATGGGGTCTGCCATACTGAACTGGCTGTCACATCGACCCACTACTCTTGAGGTCACAGACCAGAAACAAGTAGCCCACAAGGAGATATGGAATGCCTCCTCCAATAGACAAGGTTTTTAGTAGTGGTCCACCGTTTCCCCCAGTAATTGTTTACAGAAATTTTACTTCCGGTAAAAAAAAAAAAAAAAACGCAAGCTAAGTTCAAACATAATATAATTTTCACTTTGAAGTTAGAAAACCTTCCTCTAGCTCCACTAAAGTGGGCAGGGGTTCACCTATAGGCTACTCAGTTATCTCTGGCTCACAAACCAATGAAATGCAACTTAACCTCCCTTGCACCCCCCCCCCCCTTACCATCATTTGAGAATAATCAACTAATTGTGTACAATACAGACTGACAGCATGATTAAAAGAGATTATTCTAAAGGGGAAGTTTAGCTTTCTGCCATTCTACCTCCCGCCTCTTATTTTTGGCAATTTTTTCTTTGGGGGGAGGGGGAATGGGAGTTACCTGGTTTTGAAAAGGCGCTGAAATCCATCGGGACTTCACCAGTATTTGTAGCTTCTGACTTTAAATTTTTTTTCAAACAGAGTGAAGAACCACTTTAAGTCAGTCAATGTCAACCTAATATTTCAGAAATGGCGATGTACCTGACGTTGAGGTGGTCTTTGATGAGGAACCCCAAGATACGACCCCATCAAAGAAGTGCTTTGGAGTGGTTCGGCTGGACACCAATATTCTAGAGCCAGTTCAAGATGGAAGGGGTCTTTTGTGTACAGCTCACTAATCTGGAAAAAATAATAAATAATAATAAATGTATGTATGTATGCATGCACACAGACACGGATATAGAAAGTCTATACACCCCTGTTAAAAAGTACTGTACAACTCAACTGAAAAATAAACTGAAATCTTTTGGGGGGGTAAAAATAAAATAATGTGGTTGCATAAGTGTGCACACCCTCTTATAAAACTCGGGATGTACCTGTGTTCAGAATAGAAGTCAGTACACACCTGCCATCATTTAAAGTGTCTCTGATTAACCCCAAATAAAGTCTTTTCTAGTAGGTCTTTCCTGACATTTTCTTAGTTGCATCCTACAAAAAAAGCCATGGTCCGCAGAGAGTTCCCACATGACCAAGAACTGGACGTTCCTCCAAAATTGATGGAAAGACGAGAAGAAAACTGGTCAGGGAGGCTGCCAAGAGGCCAACAGCAACAATAAAAGAAGTTGCAGGAATATCTGGCAAGTACTGGCTGTGTGATACATGTGACAATAATCTCCCGTATTCTTCATATATGTCTGGGCTATGGGGTAGAGTGGCTAGACGGAAGCCTTTTTGTACGATGAAAATCATCCAAGCCTGGCTAAAGTTTGCAAAGATTCCCAAGAGCATGTGGAAAAATGTGTTATGGTCTGATGAAACCAAGGTTGAACTTTTTGGCCATAATTTCAAAAGATGTTTAGTTCAAAAACAACACTGCACATACCCAAAAAGAACACCATACCCACAGTAAAGCATGGTGGTGGCAGCAACATGCTTTTAGGGCTGTTTTTCTTCAGCTGGAACAGTGGCCTTAGTCAAGGTAGAGGGAATTAAGAACAGCTCCAAATACCAGTCAATATTTGCACAAAAACTTCAGGCGTCTGCTAGAAAGCTGAACATGAAGAGGAATTTTATCTTTCAGCATGACAACGACCCAAACCATACATCCAAATCAACAAAGGAATGGCTTCACCAGAAGAAGATTCGAGTTTAGGAATGGCCTAGCTAGAGCCCAGACCTGAATCCGAATGAAAATCTGTGGAGTGATCTGAAGAGGGCTGTGCACAGGAGATGCCCTCGCAATCTGACAGATTTGACAGAGTGTTTTTGCAAAGAAGAGTGGGCAAATATTGCCAAGTCAAGATGTGTCATGCTGATAGACTTATACCCAAAAAGACTGAATGCTGTAATAAAATCAAAAGGTGTTTCAACAAAGTATTAGTTTAAGGGTGTGCACACTTATGCAACCATATTATTTTAGTTTTTTAGTTTTACTTACCTCCACCTAAAAGATTTCAGTTTGTTGTTCGACTGAGTTGTACAGTTTATAGGTCACATTAAAGATGGAAAAAGTTCTGAAATGATTTATCTGTCTCATTTTTTTACATCACAGTCTTTATATCCACTGTGTATGTACAGTCAGGTCCATAAATATTGGGACATCGACACAATTCGAATCTTTTTGGCTCTATACACCACCACAATGGATTTGAAATGAAACGAACGAGATGGGCTTTAACTGCAGACTTTCAGCTTTAATTTGAGGGTATTTACATCCAAATCAGGTGAACAGTGTAGGAATTACAAACAGTTTGTATATGTGCCTCCCACTTTTTAAGGGACCAAAAGTAATGGGACAATTGGCTGCTCAGATCAGCTGTTTGGAACATCCTTAAAAAGAAAGAACGCACCGGTGACCTCAGCAACACCAAAAGACCCGGAAGACCAGGGAAAACAACTGGTGAAGAAAACACCCTTCACAACAGTTAGCCAGATCAAGAACACTCCCCAGGAGGTAAGTGTACGTGTGTCAAAGTCAACAATCAAGAGAAGACTTCACTAGAGTGAATACAGAGGGTTCACGACAACATGTAAACCATTGGTGAGCCTCAAAAACAGGAAGGCCAGATTAGTGTTTGCCAAACAACATCTAAAAAAGCCTTCACAGGTCTGGAACAACATCCTATGGACAGATGAGACCAAGATCAACTTGTACCAGAGTCATGGGAAAAGAAGAGTATGGAGAAGGAAAGGAACTGCTCATGATCCAAAGCATACTATCTCATCAGTGAAGCATTGTGGTGGTAGTGTCATGGCGTGGGCATGCATGGCTGACAATGGAACTGGTTCTCTTGTATTTATTGATGATGTGACTGCTAACAAAAGCAGCAGGATGAATTCAGAAGTGTTTCGGGCAATATTATCTGCTCATATTCAGCAAAATGCTTCAGAACTCATTGGACGGCGCTTCACAGTGCAGATGGACAATGACCGAAGCATACTGCGAAAGCAGCCAAAGAGTTTTTCTTAACCAGTTGACATCCACGCTATAGCGAATGACGGCTACAGCGCGGACCTGAATTCCTGGGAGGCGGTCATATGACGGCCTCCCCTGTGCACGCGCCCTGCAGGGCGCGCATGGAGCGCGCTGTGATCACCGAGTCACTGAGACTCGGGTGATCACCGATCCGAGTAAGGGGCCGGTCCCGGCCCCTTACCATGTGATCAGCTGTCAGCCAATGACAGCTGATCACATGATCAAAACAAAAGCGCTGCGTTTTTTTTTCTAAAGCCGATCACCGGCTCATCAGCAAGGGACATCGGTCTGGAAGAGGCAATTCTGGCTCAATTGTGCCACTAGTACCCCCTGCCAGTGCCACCTGACAGTGCCCACCAGTGCCACCTATCAATGCCTACAAGTGCCACCTATCAATGCCCACCAGTGGTGCCAATCAGTGCCACCTAGCAGTGCTGCCTATCAGTGTACCAGATCAGTGCCCATTATTGCCACCTATCAGTGCCCATCACTACCACCCATCAGTGCCCATCACTGCCACCCATCAGTGCCCATCACTGCCGCCTCATCAGCGTATATCAATGAAGAAGGAGAAAAATTATCTTTTTAGAAAATTTTATAACAAAATATAAAAAAATAAATAAATATATATATTTTTTTAAATTCGGTATTTTTACATTTTTTTAACAAAAAATAAAAAACGCAAAAGGTGATCAAATACCACCAAAAGAAAGCTCTATTTGTGGGAAAAAAATTATAAAAATTAAATTTGGGTACAGTGTTGTATGACGGTGCAATTATCATTCAAAGTGCGTCATTGCTGAAAGCGGAAAATTGGTCTGGATAGGAGGGGGTTTAAGTGCCCAGTAAGCAAGTGGTTAAGGGAAAGAAGTAGAATGTTATGCAATGGCCAAGTCAATCACCTGACCTGAATCCGATTGAGCATGCATTTCACTTACTGAAGACAAAACTGAAGGGAAAATGCCCCAAGAACAAGCAGGAACTGAAGACAGTTGCAGTAGAGGCCTGGCAGAGCATCACCAGGGATGAAACCCAGCGTCCGGTGATGTCTATGCGTTCCAGACTTCAGGCTGTAATTGACTGCAAAGGATTTACAACCAAGTATTAAAAAGTGAAAGTTTGATGGATGATTGTTAATCTGTCCCATTACTTTTGGTCCCTTAAAAAGTGGGAGGCACATATACAAACTGTTGTAATTCCTACACCGTTCACCTGATTTGGATGTAAATACCCTCAAATTAAAGCTGAAAGTCTGCAGTTAAAGCACATCTTGTTTGTTTCATTTCAAATCCTTTGTGGTGGTGTACAGAGCCAAAAAAAATAGAATTGTGTCTATGTCCCAATATTTATGGACATGATTGTATATGTAAATTAAATATATTTTTTATTACACACAGCCAAAGTCCCAGCTGGACACTGGCTGCTGTAAACAAACAAAAAAACTAAATTTGCAAACTCTTCACATATAAGCCATTTTTTAATAATATAAGAAGTTTTGACATTTTGTTCCCTCCTCTAGCTTACCTGAATCAGCTTATGTTGTTAAAATGCATCTAAAAATTTAAACCAAATCATTCCAGAAAAAATAAGTTTATCGTAGAATATATTTTATAGATAGCGTTGAATAATGTGTTTGATAGAATGTTTGGGTGGGGGGGGGGTCAGCTTACCAATAACATAAGATGTTCAAGATCTCGCCGTAGTGACATGGGGGGCTCATTACCCATTTGTATGCTCATTTGAATTAAACGAGCATCTTCTTCTGCCCGGTTCCTTAGCTGTTTAACCTGCAAGGACATAAAAAAAAGAAAAAAAAACGTGATAAAAAGCACAAATTGTAAAACGGTTACTGGCTAAATGAAGACATTTGTTTTAAATGAAAACTGCAGGCCAAACAACTGGCATTGTAAGAAGTTCACTTTTATAAACTTAAATGCATGAATTATATTAAGAATTATTATTTTGGCACAAAGGCAATGAACTCTTAATCCTACCCAAATCTACTACTCTTGACTCAATTTACTTTTACAATCCCTCTGCATAATTCACTGCAGGCGGTTTGGGCAAGATTTTCATCATGTGCAGATTCCCTCATTGAAAAAATAGGCAGTGCTCTAAGCTAGGGAACATACTAACTGCATTTAGGCACCAGTCCTAGACTGTTCAAATAAATAGCTATGCCAGAGCACTGTCGCATTGCAAAAGGAGTGACATCATTGCTCGTCCTAGTCTCGAACACTTGGGGTCAAGAGGGATTTTAGCACCAGGAAACAGTGTCAGGAGGAACACTGGCAAGGTGAGTATCAGAACTGTGAAATCGCAGGAATCGGTCGCATAGGCAAGAACACCCATGTGATCCGATTTCAGTGCGGGAGGGGGGAGTCCCTGCACTTTTTTTTCTGTAAATCTAATGCGAGTTCAGCCATGCGTGGTGCTGCAGCTCGGCAGACCTCATAGCAATCTGCTTGTTAAAGGGGCACTTGGCAGGGGGAGGGGCTCAGAAGGGCCGAAAAAGATCCCAAGAAGAGGAAGATCTGGGCAGCTAGGTGCAAAATCACTGCACAGAGCAGGCAAGTATAACACCTTCCTTTCCAGCTAAACCAAGACATACAATCAAGGTTGGAAATGTACATATTTTAAAGTGATTCTTAAAATGAAAAGGCTCAAAATTTATTTTTTTCAAAATATTTTCAAACATGTCATACTTACCTGCTCTGTACAATGATTTTGCACAAAGCAGCCCCAAACCTCCTCTTTTCGGGTCCCCCCGCTAGCACACCTGGCTCCTTACCCCACCCAGTGCCCCAATAGCAAGCTACTTGCTGTGGGGGCACTCGTGCATGGTTGCTCCCCAGCCAGAGTGTCCATAGGAAAAACAGAGTGTGGCTCGGCCCTGCCTTTCCTCACTGGCTGTGACTGAATGCATTAAGATTAAAAAAAACCTTTTGCCTTTAGAACCACTTTAATTACAAAAAGTTAAATCTAGTTTTTGAGACCCAGGAGAGGGGAGAGTTCTCAGTAAGGAAGTTACTGCTCTGGGCTTCAACAAAATGGCAGCCTGTAGCAAGCAATAACAGGAGCAATGCTGTAAACAATTTACAGCACATACTAATTTTGGTAACATAATTATTTATGTGGAATATATGTTCTTTTGAAAATTGTTATCAACATGTTATGAGTATTAAAGTTCTGCTTTATTCTGCACGATTGACTATTCAAAATAAACAGGAACTTGGTTTTCCCGTGATTGGATGAACTGGATAACAATTAAAGTGGATGTAAACCCCCACATATACCCAGTGAAGTGAACAACCTCAGATGATACACAGGGATGAAACAAATCTCCCTACATATGTTTTACATGTATAGATGCTGTCTTTGTGTTTATACACTGTTTAGAAAGTGCACAGTGTTAGATTTTCTCTTCCTGGTTAGCACTGCAGAGAAGTCTGGGCATACAACCAAGACAGCTGATTGGAGGAAAGGAACACCCCCCCCCCCCCCTCCTCATAGGTAGAGACTTTGAGCTTTGATCTTTGAATTGTTCAGCTTTTTGCTAATCTAATCTATTTATAGCATACTTCCCAACACAAAACTCTGGCTGCTTTTATCATATGTGACAGAGAACTTGTCAGAAGTTATCAGGCTGATAACAGAAGAACAGAGCAGGACACAGCTACTGGACATAGTGCTTTGAAGAGAGATAAGAAAACACTGCAGATATATGTGCCCAGCTCAAATTTTATGAAACAGGTTTACATCCACTTTAATATTTACACAATTTCAGCGAGGATTCTCAACGGCTTTTCAAAAATAAGCCTCAGTATTTCTATAAGGATTCTGAATGTAGAGAAGTCTGGTATAGTAGAACACTAAAACAAAAATGCAAATCAACAAGGACTAGCCATTCTAAAAAGAGCAGGCACCACAAATTATCCTTTCCAACAAAGGTAACAAAAAAAAACTCTTATTTGCACCACTATAAAGCTATTTTTTGTAGTTAATTAATAAGGGAACATTTTTTCCCGATTTCAGAAGTAAACTATCCAATGTGATTCCCCAGAAGCCTACAAGGGCACTAAAACAAGTGTTGTCTAAAAGCACGGTCTCCCATCAGTGACATAAATAAATGGTGAGAAGAAGGATCTGTGACATACTTTCATGGGCATCCGAATAAGGAAATCCGTGATGAGAGAGTGAATCCTGCGGATGAAGAATTCTTCATGGAAGAAGGTTTCGGCACACACCACTGCATCAGTGAGGAATAGGAAGGCATTGCCTCCTATAGCCATCTCAGCTATTACTTCATCAGCCTCTGTGAAATCTGCAAGAGCTAGTAGGGAACAGAAACATTATTGAATGTTATACAGCACAGTGCTTTGCTGTGTAATTTGGCCCCCTGTATCACCTGAAATACCTGGCTGATCCTGCCAGTTTCTGCCCTCCCCTTTGTGAACTGACCACGTTTTATCATGGCTGCTGAATCCTGACGTGGTCAGTTTAGGCGCCTTTGTCATTTGCTGTGTCTTCTGTCTCTGCTGAGCTCTCCCCCGTCCTCTCCCTTCCCTGCCTGTCAGCTCTGTGTCCATACCCGTCACCTCCTCAGATTAGGGTTAAATTTACATTATCCTCTCGGTTGATTCATGGAAAAAAATAAATAAATAAAAACAAATCGGTGATCATGTGACCCGCCGACTCTTGCATTGCAGCGGGCGGGGCCGCCTCTCTCCTCCTCCCCTCCTGACTGACCCTAGCGGGGGATCCTCTGCCCCGCCCACTGCAGCTGTTGGGCCCAGAGAGGAGAGAGTCGATCTGCGCTCTGTAAACAGGTATATAGCTGCATTTTTTTAAATAAAAGCAGTCACAGGGGGACATTACATTAAAGCAACCCAACTGAGAGGAGAATGTAAATTTAACCCTGTGGGTCAACAACCAACCACTTTAAGCTGAACTCTAAACCGATATTAAAAAAAGAAAAGGCACACATATATGCATCTCTGTGTTCATAAATGCATCATTAAAAGCAGACAGCCAAAAAAAAAAAAAAAGGTATTTTTGATTAACTTGTAAAATCCTTCTCAGAGTACATCATAGGACACAAGCTATCTTCATATTCATTACGATTGCGTTATACTGCCTCCTCCAAGTTAATGAACACTGGCAAAAAAAAACACACAGAAAATCCCCTCCTAAGCATAACCCTTCCCAACTAGGCAAGGCTTCAGGTTTTTGTAGCAAGCTATGAACCACAAAAGGTTGAAGGATGGGATCCCGGTGTCCTGTTATGTACTCCAAGAAAAGGATTTTTCAGGTAAAGCAAAAATCTATTTTTCCCCCAGTAAAGTATGATCCAACTTGTCCCAGTGGGGGAAAAAAATTGCTTCCGATCCCAAGAGGCAATTTGATATTCCCTGGATCAACTTTACCTATAAATATTAGTATCCAGTTACATTTTGTGCATTTAGGAAAGAATTGGAATGCACCAATATAAATCGGCCACTGAAAATTATTGGCTAAAAATAGGGTTATCAACGTTTTGCCAATAGAGAAAAGAAAAAAAAAAAAAGGGGGGGGGGGGGGACCATAATGGCATGCTGCATCCTATTGACTCCAATGCAAAATCGTGTCCCATTGACGTCAATGCAAGTCCAACCTACGGGTGTGATTTTATGTCAGTATTACACTGCATATCCCTGTATGTTATTGTCGTTGAGGTGCTTATCTAATACTTTTTTGAAACTATCGATGCTCCCCGCTGAAACCACCGCCTGTGGAAGGGAATTCCACATCCTTGCCGCTCTTACAGTAAAGAATCCTCTACGCAGTATAAGATTAAACCACTTTTCTTCTCATTTTAATGAGTGGCCATGTGTCTTATTAAACTCCCTTTCGTGGAAAAGTTTTAACCCTATTGTGGGGTCACCAGTATTTGTAAATTTAAATCATGTCTCTTTTCCAGAGAGAATAAGTTCAGTGCTCGCAACCTTTCTTCATAACTAATGTCCTCCAGACCCTTTATTAGTCATGTTAAACTTGAGGTAACATCTGATAGCACAAACCACTCCAAAGGCATGAAGAGCTTTGTCCCCCTGTATCTGAGGCTTGGGGTATAAAGAAAGTAACACCTTCAGGTTGAATGCAAGATTTTTCCCTGGTACGAACCATCCACAGCTCTATTGTTTAAATGGGAAATCCCGATTCCCATATACAGGGCCTTGAAAAAACTATTCACACCCCTTGAAATGTTCCACATTTTGTCATGTTACAACCAAAAATGTAAAGGTGTTTTGTTGGGATTTTATGTGATAGACCAACACAAAGTGGCACAAAATTGTGAAGTGGAAGGTAAATGATAAATGGTTTTCAAAATTATTTACAAATAAATATCTGAAAAACGTGGAGTGAATTTGTATTCGGCCTCCTTTACTCTGATACCCCTAACTAAAATCTATTGGAACCAATTGCCTTCAAATGTCACTTAATTGGTAAATAGAGTCCACCTGTGTGTAATTTAATCTCAGTATAAATACAGCTGTCCTGTGACTTCAGGAGGTTTGTTAGAGAAACTTAGTGAGCAAACAGCATCATGAAGGCAAGGAAAAAAAAAACAGACAGGTCAGGGATAAAGTTGTTGAGAACATTAAAGCAGGGTTAGGTTATAAAAAAAAATCCCAAGCTTTGAACATCTCACTGAGCACTGTTCAATCCATCATCCGAAAATAGAAAGAGTATGGCACAACTACAAACCTACCAAGACATGGTCATCCACCTAAACTGACAGGCCGGGCAAAGAGAGCATTAAATCAGAGAAGCAGCCAAGAGGCCCATGGTAACTCTGGAGGAGCTGCAGAGACCAACAGCTCAGGTGGGAGAATCTGTCCACAACTATTAGTTGTGCACATTACAAATCTGGCTTTTATGGAAGAGTGGCAAGAAGAAAGTCATTGTTGAAAGAAAGCCATAAGAAGTCCGGTTTGCGAGAAGTCATGGACACAGCAAACATGTGGAAGAAGGTGCTCTGGTCAGATGAGACCAAAATTTTACTTTTTGGCCCAAAAGCAAAAACACTATGTGTGGTGGAAAACTAACACTGCACATCACCCTGAACACACCATATCCACAGTGAAACATCATGCTTTGGTGATTCTTTTCTTCAGCAGGGACAGGGAAGCTAGTCAGAGTTGATGGGAAGATAGATGGAGCCAAATAAAGGACAATCTTAGAAGAAAACCTGCAAAACACTTGAGACTGGGGCGGAGGTTCACCTTCCAGCAGGACAACAACCCTAAACATACAGCCAGAGCTACAATAGAATGGTTTAGATCAAAGCATATTCCTGCGCTAGAATGGCCCAGTCAAAGTCTAGAGCTGAATCCAATTGAGGATCTGTGGCAAGACTTGAAAATTGCTATTCACAGATGCTCTCTCCGTCCAATCTGACAGAGCTTAAGCTATTTTGCAAAGAATGGGCAAACATTTCACTCTAGATGTGCAAAGCTGGTAGAGACATACCCAAAATGACTTGCAGCGAAAGGTGGTTCTACAAACCATTGACTCAGGGGGGCTGAATACAAATACAAGCCACACTTTTAACATATTTATTTGTAAAAAAAAAAAAAAAAATTTAAAAACATTTAGCATTTTCCTTCCACTTCACAATTATGGGCCACTTTGTGTTGGTCCATTACAAAAAATCCCAATAAAATACATTTTTATAAAATACATGTTTTTATTTGTAATATGACAAAATGTAGAAAATTTCAAGGTGTATGAATACTTTTTCAAGGCATTGTATCTGGGGATCAGGATTTCCCATTTAAAAAAAACAATGGAGCTGCAGCATTTGGTATCCTTTTGAAAAAGTAAATTATAGACAAAACATGTAGGGGAGGCACCTAATGCTGCTAGTTGAAAGGAGTTTGCATTAGGCAGGCCACAGATAACTTTCTTTCCTTCCACCATGGGTGATAGGGGAAAAAACAATGCTCAATTTCCCCATCATCACATTCAGTGTTTATGGGGAAATGCCTCCCACAGCACTACTGTATTCTGCCAGCAGGGAGGGTGGGGAGCATTCCCGATTGGCAGAATTAATGATTACTGCTGGCGGCTATAGCCGCCAGCAATAATCATAAGTAGAAAAATTCAATCGATGGATCAACCTGGGTACAATCAGCCTGCCCATACATGGATCGAAATTCAGCCAGTCCTTGCTGAACTGGCCAAATTTTGATACACGTATGAACAGTTTTATTTCTGGGTTTGTCTACCACACATATATGTACACGTATTTATAACACACGTCATGCTTCTTGCAGGGAAACTGCTCACCAACACTTTAGCCATAAAATCCTGCACATCTGTAATGACAAAACCACCAGTCGAGAAAGTTGTTGAATGGAGTCCTTTAAGGACAAACTAAGGGCATTTTGGGAATCCTCCAGGTAACTGCCTGACTCTGTAAGCCTGCTAACACGGTCTTCTCTTGTCATTCAATGTTTCCAAATCAAACAGCCACAATTGTCAGTTGTAGAGCTGCCCCCACCAGAGCAAGGGAAGCTTTAAATAAGGCCTCCAGACGTTTGTCCAAAGCGTCCTAAAAATACCAGAACCATGAGATCCCCCTTGAGATAGGAAACTGCCAGATCTACTGAAGGCACACTCCTTTTCTTATTGAGTTCACTTTCTACACCTTTTGGCAGAAAAAAACTTTGTCAAGGTAAGTTCAAACCACATACAAAATCTCTTTTAAACGAGAATGAACCAGATATGATTGAGGATGTTGTGGCAGGCGCCGTGATCCAAATCCTGTAACCCTGGGGAGCAGAGAACTTGGGGAAACAGTAGCTTTAAATTGATCCAGACTACCTCCATGAGAAAACCGTGCTGCATGGCACAGGAGTGACAGATTAGGATGGGCAACAGCAGAGAACTACTACAATGGCACTCACCATTCCAATCTTCACCCATCAAGGCAGGCCAAAACCATGGAGGGATACAGGGACTCGACTCCCCATCTGGGGATCACTGCCCTGGACCTGTATAGCACTGGTCCTTAAGGCAATACATCATTGCACAGGGTCCCACTGGACAGAGTTCAGTGCTGACCGGCAACGTTACTGGCCGTCCCAGTGTCTAGTGGGGGGGTTCAGGTACCATTTCTCTGAGCATAGTAAACTGTAAGCAACTGATCCGGAAGAGCCAATCTCCTAATCTCAGATGGAATTCTTGAGAAACTAGCTATTATCGTGCAGAAATTGCACAAGCATGACCATCACTTAAGACACTAGCCAAAAAACTGAAGCCTTGGCTGACTGAGGGGTTATGCTTAGAAGGGGATTTCTTGTCTTATTTGCCAGTATCCAATCACCTAAAGGTGACAGCACAACCCTATCATAACCAATATGTAGATACCGTGTCCTGGGATGTATGATAAAGAAAAAAAATGTTCCCCTATAGTTGCAGTCACATCATTTACCCACTATATGCAGGCTGCTGCTTCATGTATATATTTTCTCTGCAGGGTGCCCAGTCTTCTTCCTGGAAATGAACTCTAGACATGGTGGGGTTAATAGCTTTTGGTCTTCAAGCAAAACGGCTTTCAAGCAGTTTGACCAGGGCCTGTCCCCTCCCCACCTCTTATTAATTGAAAAAACCTATGCATTGTTTACACTGAAACTCCCATATATGCATTTCAGATGTGTATTTAGCAGTTTGCCTAGAATTCAGTTTTAAAACACACACACACCTTGCATTGTGCATTTATGTTTATGTACCATCCTCCCTGTGGTGCTTGCTTTATGCATGGTTTACTTTTTTTTTTCTTGACCTGTCCACTTTTAAAAATTCTATTACCTGAAGATGATAGAGGCTTGTGCATACCTGTAACTTCTGATAACTGAGATACACCCCGGAGAGTGAGGGCCCATGCCAGACGCACAGTAGCTTGAAGCCCGGCTGATTTCCATGGCTTGGGGTCCTGAAGGCGCTGGTGAATGGCCGTCACGTACTGTCTCTCGTTGAGAAGAAGCGACTGTTGAATTAGTTCTAGGAGAGTGCAGAACTTACTTAGCTCTCAATGAAGCAATAAAATATTCTTAACATAAAAGAACTATAAAACATATCAACCAGGAGGCAGCAAACTACGTGTGGTCATACCATCTCGATCTTCTGTCCCATGCTCCAAAAAGCCCACATCCAAGCAGTATAGGAGGGCCATAAGTAGGTACAGATTTACGCTGTCGAGTGTGCCATCTGCTTCCAGGGTAACTTTTTCAAGGTATCCAATCAGAAGCAAGGTGTCATCTTTACGCAGAGAAGACTGGCAGGCCCAGGAGAAGAGGCCCTCTGCCAAAGACTCACGGCATTCCTTTATGAGGTCTGTCACCTAAATAACAAAATCCAAAAATTACTATCAATGATTGGGCACTTATCAATATTAAAAAAAATGGTCTCTCTCTCTCATATATATATATATATATCTCTATCACACACACATATACAGATATATATATATATATATATATATATATATATATATATATATATATATATATATATATATAGATAGAGAGAGAGAGAGAGAGAGAGAGAGAGAGAGAGAGAGAGAGAGAGAGAGAGAGAGAGAGAGAGAGAGAGAGAGAGAGAGAGAGAGAGAGAGAGAGAGAGAGAGAGAGAGAGAGAGAGAGAGAGATATATATTCTTGACAGTGAGAACAATTGGTTTGCAAGATGTAAAAGAGGCCATCTACATAAAACTAGGAAAAACATAACTGAACAGGCCTTTCACACTATCTCTCTTTCACATATTATGCAGTTACCTCTACCTGGACACTTGACAACAATTCACACCTTAAGGGTATGTTCACACCAGTCGCTGCGTTGCAACGTGGCAGCTGGTGTGCAGTGCGGTTCAGCCAGATCAGCAAAGTGCTGATGCGCTGATTTCGGCGCATTGCACTGTTAATATTTTTTAAAGCAAACCTTATTGAAATATTACACAGAGATCGCAAAGTTCAATTGGCCGCTGCACACTGTGAGGCAGTGAACTGCCTCAGACTGCGTTGCTCTGAGGAAAAAAAAAAAAAAAAAAGCACACAATGGTGTGAACTTGGCAGATAAAAAGACAGATCATTTTGCCTTAACATGCAGTGGTACTGCACTGGAATAGCTGCCCAACACAGCCCCACTGCATATGGAGTGAACGTACCTTCAGCCAAGTAAATCGAAAAATGTAACACTTCCCGCCCAGCCTATTGTCTAGTGATCAATCACAGCAGCTCACATGACAATTGTAAACTATGAATGGCTTTGATTCATGCCATTCATTGTAAACAATTGTGTTAGCTGTGATTAATGATTGATCACATGGTACACACAGGGCCAATCAACCCCCGGTCCCACAATCCCCTGCTGTCAGGCACCAGGACACAGCTTTACCAGTCCGGGGATTTGAGATCCTCATGGCTTTCTCTCCTCTCAGCGCTGACGGGACAGGCTAGACGGATGATTGGTCAGCGCCATCCATGTGATGGTGCTGACCAATTAAAATGCCTCTTGTCTGTACACGCTGCGATAGTATAGGAGATTAAGCCGTGGGGATTGCAAATCCCCAGACTGGTGAAGCGGCGCCCCGTTGCCTGACAGTAGGGGATTGCGGGACACTGGTAAAGCAGGACGGGGGTCCAATGTAAGGTCACCTTACAGATTTTCTGTTAAGGTGAACTTACACTTTTAGGATTAGTAAGCTGCAATATTTTAAATATATGTTTTTGGGCTTAGCGCCAAGCTGCCACATTAATACATACAGCTGGAGTAATTGCTCTGTGCTGGGAGCTTGCTTACCTAGCGCCACCAGCGATGTGACCGCCCTGTCAAGGACAGCTCCCAAGAAAGTGTAAATATTTCGCCAGCACACCATGAATCTACAATCACCGTCCAAAAGGTTTTTTTTGCAGAGAGATTTCATCACAGAGATAATTGCAACATTTCGGAGCCGCGCAGGACCCCTTCGTCAGGCAATCCTGACGTCAGATGACGTCAAATACTGCCAAAAGTATATTCAAAAAGCCAATGGTGAAAGCTAAGTGTAACAAGCATCAAAAATGGATTACATAGTAAGGGGGGATATAGTCTGTATAGATCCCATCATTAAAGCTTCTGCCAATCTGGCACATCAGCCAGATGCGCCTGATCATAACCCGCGGTCGTTAGAACCCAGTGGTCATGCCACCGAGTCACAGAGCCGACCGCCAATCAGAGCACGCCACGTATGCGTGGCGCTAGCAACTGGGAGGACGCCTAGCTGTGGGGTCGCCCTCACCACAGAAACCTGTGCGCCAGTGTAAACATCTGAGAGGTAAAAGTGTGACAGTGTGAAGAAGCCAGGAGGACAGAGAGGAAATAAAGAGAGAGAAGAGAAAGAGAAAGGGGGAACTATCAGAGATTTAGAGTGATTGAAAAGGGATTAAAAAATAAATGAAATAAAAAAACGCCCTCACACAAAAAAAAGTTGAGTGGGAAAAATAAATGGAACAAATCCATGAAAATAAAATACAAAAAGACATCTTGGCTCCTTCATCTCTCCTCAGGTGTTTACACTGGCGTACGGGGTTTCTGTGGTGACGGCGGCCCGCAGCTAGGTGGTTTTCCCCCGCCGCCTGGTTGCTAGCAGCGCGACACGCATGCGTGGGATACGTGGCACGCTCTGATTGGCAGCCAGCTCCGTGACTCGGTGGCATGTCCACCGGTTCCTAACGACCGCGGGTTATGATCGGGCGCATCTGGCTGATGTGCCCGATAGGCTCTATATGGACTATATCCCCCTTACTGTGTAATCCATTTTTGATGCGTGTTACACTTAGCTCTGTCACCATTAGCTTTTTGAATATATTTTGGCGGTGTTTGACGCCATCTGACGTCAGAGGATGGGGGTGGCACTATTTTTCTCATGTTCTGATTGGTGGTCCAATTTATGTACATATATTCTGTTTTTCCACCGTTACATTTAATCACATGCCTGACGAAGGGGTCATGCGCGACTCTGAAACGTTGCACTTATCTCTGTGATGTGATCTCTCTGCAATAAAAGCATTTGGACAGTGATTGTAGATCCTTGGTGTGCTGACGAATTTATACACTTTTTAGAGGTTTCCAGGACCCAGCTGGTAATCGTTAGAGCACCCACTATTGATGAGCCTTGTTTTCCAGGAACGTGTGTGATAAGAATATAGGCAAGATTGACTCCCAGTCACTGTTTATGATTGGAAACTGGTGGAACTGGCTTCTGATGACATGATCACAGACAACTAAAATCACACAAATCCCATGTAATGTCTCCAGCTTATGAACTTTTAAAGGGCCAGCTGCCACCAGCTGGAAAGGGTTAATTTAGCCTAACATTCCACAAAAATAAATACATATTTATATAAGTATTAGAGAATAGGCACATAGAAGGAATTTCTCAAGCAGTAGTGATGTTGTTTAGTTCTGCAGTTCACTTGCCTCCTTTCGATGTTTTTCATTGCCCAGCCCTCGTTCCTTCTGAAGTTTATCAAATTCATTGTTCACATTGATCTGAGAAACCAGGGTGAGGATCTTCTGAGTCAGCCCGCTCTCCATGAGATCATCGGCAAAATGAGTTGTCATGGCCACAACCTCTGGACTGTGAAGGAGAAGAGAAGACTGTAAATTGGGCCTTCTGTAGGAAAACCATCAATTAGATAATCAATACAGGATGCTTGGATGGAGCGGCACATTACACCCAGCATAAGATTTCGTTTTTCTCCAGCCCAGTCCTGTATGGAAAAGCAGGAGACTTGATTTTTCTCTGCTGGGGTCAGTACCACTTACAGGCCTTGTCCTTCCATCATGTGTCACTCCCTATTCCTTCCGCGATTTCTCTTCAGTGTGAACCCAGAAATGCAGCATTTCTGAGCATTCCTGGTTCATAGCTGTCAATATCTTGATAGAAAAGCCAGGTAAACAGCAGACCAAGCACAGTCCTATGCCTAATCCGCTGGAGCAGAGGGCAGGGGAAACATTAGGGGTCCCACAGACCCTGACGTCTTAATAAAAATGATTAGTCACCTAGCCTATGCCAACGCTGGAGGAACTTGATTGCCCCCTTTGGATCAAAATAAAGTTAATTGAAAATAATAAAGTGTTAAAATGTGAAATAAAATAAATAAGGACAGTAAAAAAATAAAAATAAATAAATAAAGAGATTCCTTTACTGAATGCAGCATTGGTCTGATGCAGCATCTGTCTCCCGGCGCCAATGCACTGAACACCGAGCAATCGAACAGTTTTCAGAGCTCCGTGAGCAGAGAGCTGCAGACTGTCAGTCACAGCTCTCTGCTCTATACCCTCCTCACTCATTGGAGTGCTGGGCTGTGGAGGGGGCTGGGGGGGCTCAGGCTCTCAACAACTCGCTGAGAGGCTGAGCGGGGTGTTAGTCGAGGCACATGGCAGATCCAGACTCCCACTGTTGGGATGACGCAGTGCCTGGACTGACATTGGTGACGTCAGCAGAGAGCGGACTTTAGTCCGCTCTCTTCTGAAAACAGGTCACAGGAGTGCAACGAATTGCACTCCTGTTGACCCATAGGAGAAGTCCAGCCAAACTAGCTTTGGCTGGACTTCTCCTTTAAAAAAATAAAATAAATAAATGCACTTCCATCACACACACACACACACACACACACACACACACGTAAAACAATTGCGCAACGCATATTAGATATCACTGCGATCCCTCATTTACAGTTAATTCTAAACTCATGAGCTGTAACGGAATTTAGAGATTCACCAATTGATAACCAAGATATAATACCCAAAGTTATTTTAGAAAATATATTATGGTCTTGAGGTCAAGTAGTGCTATAGCCAAATATTCAGATTTTAACCACAAAGTGGTTAAAAAGAGTAAATACAAGTACAAGTGGGGAGTAGCTAAAAACTTAGCGTAGATAATATATGCCAATATGAGAAGTAATGGTTATATAATATGAATAATGAGGCTTTATTACACAATGCGAGCTTTCAAATAAAAACTACAAAGTACCTGAGATCCAAAGTAAAAGTCCTTCCTTTCCGGGACTGGATCAGAGTTCTTAGAGAATTGGCAATACATCTTTTCCCATCCCAGTATAACAGAACAGCAACGAGTCCACGTGTCAGACCAGGAAAGTGAGGCTGTTGGTGTTCTCCTGAACAGGTGCAAGTTCATGTTAATGTGGGCAAGTAACTCTCTTAAAGAATCATCACGAGTTAACTGAATAAATGTAAATCACATTTTCTTGTTAAAGTGGACCTCCAGCTAAAAATACAGCCTCCAAATAACATTTATTGAAGTGCAAACTTATTGAAGTTTTTTTGAAGTGCAACAAACATAGCTGAATAGTTCAAGGAGAACTGAATTTTTAGTACAGTTATCCTTCTAAACATCTTAAAAAAAAAAAAACACAGGATTATACTGCACCTCACTAGTCCTTATATGGAGGTAGCTGCAGTCATTTTATTTTTTTCTCAGTCATTTCCCCCCCTTTATTTTACCAACTGATTGGACTTAACACACTTCTTGTCCTAGGGTGACAGCCTTCACTTGCTGTACTATATCTATGGACGAGGATCAGTGTTGTCACCCTAGGACAAAAAGTGTGTTGGGACTACAAAACACATTCCTTTACCAGGAATGGGCCAGGGCATTGTCCTATAATTCACTGGAAATGGATAATAACACTAGCTGATATTTCTGTGCAAAAACAAAACAGGAAGTCATTAGTTTAATGACTTTCTGGCAGGATCAACATGTATTTTTGCACCCATTTATAACAAAATGCTTTCCATTTGTAAATACAAGACCAAAAAAGAGTAATTAGGGTAAATTAATTATTTGAATGGACATAGACTTTAATAGTTCCACACGCATTGCATCAATTAGTAATCCTGATCTCTCATTCTGTCATAAGAGAACCTGTTAATGAATACTGCTATGCCAAGCACTGGAATGCAAAACTGTATATAAGTAAGCTCTGAAAAATCTAAATAAAAAAAAAAAAAAAAAATTTAAAAATACACGATTTATGTTGCTGGTGGGCAGTAGACTGGACTGTGTTCACGAACCAGCTTTTAAAGCTCAACTCCGGCCTTCAGTCTTGTACAATTGTACAAACTCCTCTCTCCTGTAACAAAATTGTATACTACCACAAACAAAAGAGGGCGCACTAGCCAAGTGCCTTATCTCACGGCATTTATTTAAAAACAAGAATACTACTCAAACATGAATTAAAATCCCTCAAAGGGCTACTCAGCTCGATGTTGATGAAGAAGGGGTTACCTTTGAAGCGCGTTAGCCATGGATCCTGGTGAGGTCCCCCTGCACTCTGGAGCGTGCCAAGTCCAAGACTACTGGGCTATAGACGAGTAGCTCGATGAGCGATTTTAATTCACGTTTGTGCGTATTATTCTTGTTGACTTTAAGTAAATGCTGTGAGATAATGCAGCACCCTCTTTTTTTGTAGTGGCTTTAGGACATCCCCAGTCCTAGAGGACAGCGAGGCTCGAAGCATTCCCAACTGACGTGGTGTCATTTTTTACACCTGTACCAGGATATCACACTTATAAATAGGAGGCATTCTGTCATTACCAAAATTGCTTACTCTACTTTTACTGCACACATGTACATCAGAAGCAGCAGCAAGTCAGATAAAGCCTACCCTATTTCCTGACTGGAAGATGTCTAGAATCATAAAGGCCATTCCTCCCCAGCCTGACTGTCCCTGGACCAATCCCTTTCATTTTTTTGTATTTCAGTTCTTTCAATCATGGAGGCTCAGCATCACACAAGGGTGTTGCCCTGGGTAACACCCACTCCTCCAAACTAAAATCCACCCATTAAGGAAAGGCATTTTGATATTTGTATAACCCCTCTCAAGAGAAAGCAGTGCTTGTATCGGGATGAGGGCTCTAGGGAGGAATACAAAAGCAGGGTACTGCGATATTTTCAGGAAGCTCTGTACAGTACTCTGCATGCACCATATACCTGCATTGCATAGAGACCCCATGATGACATTACTGGGCCTAAAACAAGGTATGTAATAAATACAGAAAGATTTTATTTGAAAAGTGAGCATGTTTATGGTGGGCACCCAAGAAGGCAAAATATAGGTTGATTAAACTTGTTCCCAAGCATTTTATTGTACCATAGTTTGTCATGTCTCCAAGCAAGTTACCAATATATGAGCCAGGAGTCAATTTTAAAATCGGGTCCTGTAGGGTTTAGCGGACAGAAGTAAGGCTGCAGACAGCACTTGATCTCTAGTATAATTGTGCACAGTGCTTTACAAATAATATTAAAGATAAAAACAACACTTTAAAAAGAAAAAAGTAAATAAATAAAAATAACTAACTAAAACATGCATAAATATATTCAAGTGCAGTAATCCAGTCCAACAATTAACAATGAGTCCAATGCTGTATTTGTGCTCAGTGCCACTCCAGATAGTTTACCATAATTGCCACATAAGGCAGACCCATAGGTTATACAATTTTCTTTCCTTCCATCATGGGTGGAAGGAAAGAAAATTGCTCGATATTCCCATCAACAGTCAGTGTGGATGGGAGAATCCCTCCCATAGTGCTATTTTGTTCTGCTGGTGGTGAGCGCGAGGAGCCTTCCCCTCCAGCAGAATAATTATTAGCGTTTCCGGCTATAGCCAACGACACTAATTTGGTAAAAACCCGACAGTCTGGTTGTACACAAGTTAAACCGGATGATTTTCTATCCAAGTATGGGCAGCTTAACAGTTACGCCAGTGTGATTACTTCCACACAGTAACTCCACTTTCAGTGAGATCACATCCGCTGGGCACATACAGCGGCACTTCCTGAACTTTGTGACATCTCTAAGTCTTTTTATGCAAGTGCACTTACTTTTAATTTTGTATTAATAAAAACTGCATTTCACAATGAAAGGCTCTAATCCCTTCTCTTTATTGATCTGCCATATACTTTTGCCATATGAGCAATTGAAGTGCTGAAGAGGATCACAGATTGGAAAGTGAAGTGTAAGCTCTTTGGCACTTTTTGACTCACTTGTTAGATCAATCTTTTCCAGTGAGTGCTGTTTGAAGCTGGGGTTCACATTCTTTGGAGGTACTGTGTGGCAGATAGAACGTGGAAGTATAATTTATGTGGCACTTAAAATAAACTATTTAGGAGTAGAGGTAGAAAAAAGGAGGGAGCACCCAATCTTCAATGAAATGCAAGTTAAGAGGTAAATTTAAAAGTGGTTGTAAAAGGCAAAAAGTTTATTTTTTATCTCAATGCATTCTATGGATTAAGATAGAAAGCCTTCTGTGTGCAGCAGCCCCCGTCAGCCTCTCTCTTACCTGAGGCCATCTAGCTCCAGCGATGTTAAAGGATTGTCTCCGCTGCCCGGGACTCCCCTCCCTATTGGCTGAGACAGCAGTGTAGCGCCATTGGCTCCAGCTGCTGTGAAAGTCAGCCAGCCAATGAGGAGAGAAAGGGGACGGGGATGGGCCACGGCTCCATGTCTGAATGGACACAGGGAGCTGTGACTCAACTCGGGTGCCACTCAACAGTCGGGAGGGTCCAGCAGCAGCAAAGAGGGACCCGAGAAGAGGAGGATCAGGGCTGCTCTGTGCAAAACCCTTACACAAGGCAGGCAAGCATAACATGCATGTCATTTTTCTTGTTCAAGTATTTTATTGAAATGGAACAAAGTTCAATTGACTCAAAAAAAAAAAAAAAAAAAAAAAAAAAAAGGAGGGAAATAGCTCCATATAGCAGTAAAGGGTGGGGGGGGGGGGGGGGGTGGGGGGGAGGTTTTACAAGTAACACGTCCACAATAATGCCAGAAAACGGTACACATGATCGGTACAGGGTCTGTAATATAGTAGTAGATCAAAAGTGTAACACTGTGGAGTATGAATTAGAACATATTATAAAAGTGCTGAAGAATCAAAGTGAGCAAAGAGTTCATGAACATCCACTGACAGTACCACAGAGTTGGGATTAAACATATAAGTAAGAATTGCGAATGGGGCGCGTGGACAAGCAAGCAGCACTCCGCTATGGGAGACTGAATGTGTCGGGAAAAATTTAAGTGAACTGATTTATGGGGGTGATCCCACTAATAAGGGAAAGTATCAAACAAGGGGGAAAGGAACTTACAAAAAGAAGAAAGAGTGAGAGAGTAGGTACAGGAGGAGAAAGTGGGAAAAGATGGGGGGGGTTCACCGGTAGAAGGGCAAAGGTGGGATCCGATGCCTATAAACCATCAAGCCTTAGAAGTTGGAGCGTTAGGGGAGGAGGAGGATGCTGTTAAATTCTGGTGGAAGAAAATGGTCTACCCAGGGTTGCCAAAGACGCTCATATTTGGAGACCTTGTCAAGGATCACAGCTTCAACTTTGGCGTGAATAATTGCCCGGGTGACTATGTTTGACTTCAAGGATATGTAAGCTAGGGGATTTCCAGGCCTTTGCGATTGTTTGCTTCGCAGCAGTAGTAACCTGTAGGAGCAGTTTGGGGGAAAAAAAAAAAAAGACCCTCCTGTAACGAAAATGTAAGCGTAGGAAGGTTTTTCCTTAACAAGATGTGGTGTGATCTGTAGAAGCAGTGTACCGTATATACTCGAGTATAAGTCGAATTTTTCAGCACATTTTTTTGTGCTGAAAGTGCCCCCCTCGACTTATACTCGAGTCAAGCACTTTTCTGCAGCAAAAAATTTCATTTTCCAAACCGACTTTGGGGCCCCGTATCTCAGGGCCACTTGGTGATAGGAACCCCATATTTGGTGTGCAAACCCAATGGAACTGGTACCATAACATATCAAATGGGCACAGTGAGGCATGCAAATGGGCACAGTGATGCTGCAAATGGGCATTGTTGACCCTCTTTTCCACTTACAGTAGCTGTGCAGTTCTCACCCTCGTCTTATACTCGGGTCACCAAGTTTTTCCCATTTTTTTTGTGGTAAATTAGGGCCTCGACTTATACTCAGAACGACTTATACTCGAGTATATACGGTAATTGTAGATGTAGTTTAATTCTGGGTTATTAAAAATTTAAAAATATAGTATTCAATGTCAGTCATGCACATATGTTCTTTCATTAGCATTTGAAAAGGACAGAGCCAGTTTTTTCTAGGATCGAAGTGACACCTAGATGCCAATAAAAGTTCACATTAGAGTAAACAGATTGCCACCATCCTGAGGCTTCAAACAAAACTGCTAGTCATTTTGGCTACATTGATCCGCAGGGGGCATTCGCAAGGCCCCGGCCAGTCTGTAAACTTGGATTAATATCAACAGACCTAAGGAACCTAATTTATCTCTCATAAAAGCTAAAATATTAGCGTCAGAGGAGATGAAAATAATTCCTTTTGATCGTACATGTAATGGGTTACGAGTACATGTAACTCTGTATGTTTAGCAGGTGTGGAATCCTGGAGAACCACACAAAATCGTTACATGGGGCCCGATTGCGGCAGGCAGGCAGTAATTGGTACTGTCGCGATCGGAGTGATGCGCTGGTATCGGAAATCCTGTCCATGACCCAGCAATCAGCGCCGTTCTGGGCCAATTCCACTCCGGTAAAATCAGAACACAAAATATTCTGTGGGCTGAGACAGCAATACCCCCCAGGATTGATTGGCCAAGGGCTAAAGTCCAGCCCGCATCCATATTTCAATAAATTGGGTAGCCTGAGATATGGATATCGTTCTTCCATTAAGCAAGTTCGAAACTGGGGAGTTCCCAGTATGCTTCTACAAGATGATAGACTTCAGTAAAATTTTCCTGTTTTTATCCCTTTTTATTTTCATAGCAAATTGCCAAATTGAGTGTCTTTCTGTATTTTGTGTATCTTTTTTAGGAACTCCTTTTTCTTTGTATATGTTTTATGCATTGCCCACTTTCGGGATATTAAATGATAAAATTAATAAGTGACTTCTGTGTACTAAGCTAGGACTCGTATCTCTGGAGTGGTGGTTGTATTTTAGTGCCTAAGTACTCAGTCTAAGTTACGTGCCAATCGGTATGCAATTGCACTGCGTGGTGGCAGATTGTAAGCCAACAGATCTTCCAGACAGAGATCTGTGCGTGTGGTGGCTCAGCAGACCAGTCTGCGGACAAACTGTTGGGTGGTGGCAGGCTATCGTTTATTGGGTGTCTGGTGTGTGGGTACAGTGGGAAGAGTGATTAACACCGGGGTTCAAGCTTGCAGGATAGCTGGAGGAACCCTAGAAGTGTGAAGTGATTGCTAAACTGCTCCCCATGCTCAGTATAAGTTCCCCCTTATTCCCTCATATACCCAGGTCACAGAACGCACATCGCGGTTAGCTAGTCGCTGTGGGCGTACGTAATCCGTGACACCTCCTTCCTCAAGGATGCTGCTGTCTACTCATGGTGAGCAGGGAAAGATCCCAAATGGTTGTGTCTGACACCAAAATCGGAATGCTGTGTGCAGCAAACACAAACATTTGGGATCTTTCCCCGACAGCCCTAAGCAAGAGGGAGTCTGTAAACCCTTTACAACCACTTTGTGTTACAGGTAAGCATATAATAAGGCTTACCTCTAGCTACTCTGGATATCTCCTAAACCTACACGGTTTAGGAGATATCCCCTGTATCTGCATGTTCTGATGTCATCGGCACATGCGCACTGAAGCAACGGCATGTACGTGCTGTTGCTTCAGTTAGACTGTGCCATTACCGGTGGCTCACGTGCGCATGAGTGACGCCATCGCGGCTCCGGGCAATCACAGCGCCGGAGCCCGCGATACCCGGAAGTAACTCCGGGAGCGATGTCGCCGGCCAGAGCGGTGAACGAGGACCGCTGCGGGGGCTTCGATCCAAGGTAAGTAATACAAAATGAGCTAGTATGCTATGCATACTAGCTCATAATGCCCTTGTCTTAGAGGTTTTTTTTTCTTTATCGTACATCACGGGACACAGGGCAGCATAGTAATAACTATGTGGGTATATAGGCCACCTTCAGGTGATGGACACTGGCACACCCTAAGACAGAAAGTTCACTCCCTATATAACCCCTCCCATACCGGGAGCACCTCAGTTTTTTCGCCAGTGTCTAAGGTGTTGTCACGGTTAAAGATGTACTATGAATAGCTCCGCTGGAGTAATCCTTGTTGGAGCAAGCTATGCAACCGGATTCATTCAAAGTGCCATTAAGGCCAAAGTGGATGGTACCCGGGCCTCGTGGCGGAAGAAACAAGGTTTTGCCTGTAACACTTCTCTTTGAGAGCTGGACCCTGAGATCCAGTGCTTTGGTCATGCAGCCAATACCATAAAGCTTTCTGGCAGGGTTTTATACAGGTCCAAGGGAGTGGAACCCGGATAAAAAAGGGACCCGTTCCTTGAAGGTTTTTTAAACCGAAGCCCGCCGTGATGGGTGAAGATTGGGTCTGTCTGGTTATACCACAAAATCCTGCGGCGGGATAAGGTAAGTGAAGATTCCTAGGGAATTTAAATTTTTCCTATGGTATAAAGAGCACATACCTTTCCATGCTTTCCAGATCTCACTCTGTGTCACAGAAGCTGCCAGGCTTCCTTCAGCTAAGCAGTCCTAAGCTACCGGTAAGATGTTGGAGGGGGGATTTTGGGAGGCTTCCCCCACCTGGGCAGTGTACCTACTTCCCTTCTCCAGGAGTAGGTAGGGGGAGTCTGTGGATGGTCGGCTGTGTGCTGCTCCGCTCCCCCTTCCACCGCCCCTAGCAGGTATCACGGCGGCTCTGTTTTTTCTTGCCCCTGAGGGGGGGGGCTGGTACCGACAGCGGCTCCTTCCCCGCAGATCGGAATAAATACCCGTCAGGGAGAAGGGGGCGTGGCTTAGTGTAGCAGTGGCGTGGCTCAGCGTCAGCGCGCAGGAATGCAAAGCTATAAAAGCCTCCATTGCCATGCTTCATTTGGCTGACGAAGGGACACAAGAGCAGACGGGGGCATGGGAGTGTGGTGACAGAGGCATTCCCAAGGCGCATTTACTCAGTATTAGGTTGAGCATTAATAGCAGCATCAGGTGGCTGGACTATTGCTCAGCAGTGGGTGCGTTTTTTTGTCAATACCTCTGCTTTTGTGCTCAGGACTATGCCTACCAAAAAGGGGGGGGTATAAACACCCCAAAAAAGGAACCAAAAAAGGTATTACCTTCGGGCTCTGAGGACCCTAATACAAATGCCATCCTCCTCTGAAAGACCAGAGGTGGCTGGTCAAGGTGAGCCATCGGGTCTGTTGAGTGTTGCAGCTGTTTCTAACATTTAAGTCCCTGTCTATGTTACTGAGGACATCTTATCCTCAGCCTTGGTGGGGTTAGAGGAAAGGTTAGCTGCTTTAATGGCATCCTCCCAGAATGGGAGAAAGCGCGATAGGTCCCCTTCTCCCACCCAGGACCCTCAAGCAGAGGAACAGTAGGCAGAAGAGGATGAATCACCCTCAAGGGACCACCAAGAGGCTGATGATTCCTCTTCTGAGGGAACAGCTATAGAAGAACCCTTTTCAGTGTCACAGTCTGAAAGATTGCTGGTGCAATCTTTTATAGAAATGGTCCGTTCCACATTCAAGCTGCCTTTAACTGAATCAGCTGAAAGGCTCGTTTCTTCTTTGGGTTCTCTGAAGCCTCCTCAGGCTCTACATGCGTTTCCTGTCCATCCATTAAAAGGACCAGTTGAAACAAGCGCTCAAAGTCATTCCTGCTCAGCAGGCCCGAGACTTAGCCGAACTGCCAAGGGCATTATGTTTTGCAATTGATGCTATTAAAGATGCTATTCATTAGGCGTCACGCCTTACGCTTGTGCTGGTGCATATGCGTAGGATCTTGTGGCTGAAAAACTGGTCAGCTGAAGCGCCATGCAAAAAACTTTTGGCTAGTTTCCCTTTTCACGGGGAACGCCTGTTTGGGGATGATTTGGACAAATACATCCAAAAGATTTCAAGTGGGAAAAGTACCAGTTAGTAGGAGTAAACGTCCCTCATTTAAAACATGCTTCTTCTCCAGGGCCGGGGCATCTGCCTCTAGGCAGTCGCGATGGCCTCCCCCCATCAGGTTCAAGGAGTAAGCCCAGGGTCAACCCCAGGGACAGAAGTACTGGGGGAAAAAGCCTGTGAAACAAGATCCTAAAACCACCTTATGAAGGGGCGCCCCCACTCGCACGGGTGGGGGGGAAGACTTCTGCACCTCAAGGATATGGCAGGAAGAGATTCAGGACAAAATGGGTCATCTCCACAATAGCTCTAGGGTACAAACTAGAGTTCTGAGAGTTCCCATCACCTCCTTTTCTTGAGGTCAAACGTTCCCAGAGATCTAGGGAAAAGGCATTCTGTTTCTGGCTTTAGACCGGCTGTTATTTCAAGGGGTGATCATGGAGATCCCCACGGAGGAGAAGGGGGTTAGGATTTTATTTAAACCTCTTCACGGTGCCAAAACCAAATGGAGATGTCAGGCCCATTCTAGATCTCAAAGAAAGATCTAAATCAATTCCTGAATATCCGCTCTTTTCGCATGGAGTCAATATGGTCTGTAGTCTCCATCCTACAAGGAAGAGAACTACTGGCGTCAATCGACATAAAGGATGCATACCTGCATGTACCTAATTTTTCCGATCACCAGAAATATCTGCGATGGCGTGAACCATATCCTGACTTGGGCAGAAGAGCATGTACCTTGCCTGTCGGCAGTCTTCATTCCAGGAATAGAGAATTGGCAGGCGGACTTCTTCAGCCACCAGCAGTTGTTCCCGGGGGAATGGTCTCTTTACCCCGACATCTTCCTCGGCCATATGTCCAAGATGGGGGATCCCGGACGTAGATCTATTGGCGTCCAGATTCAACAAGAAAGTGGACAACTTTGTGTCAAGGATAAGGGCTCCACTCACATGCGGAACAGATGCGTTGGTGGCCCCGTGGGATCAGTTGTCACTGATTTATGCATTCCCTCCTATTCTGCTGCTACCCCGGCTTCTTCGCAGGATCAAGCAGGAAAGGAAGCCGGTGGTTCTTGTAGCCCCCGCGTGGCCCAGAAGATCTTGGTGTGCAGAGATAGTAAAGATGGTGGTAGGGGACCCATGGACCCTACCACTATGTCCAGACCTGCTCTCGCGGGGACCTGTATTCCATCCTACTTTACAAACTCAAAATTTAATGGTTTGGCTATTGAAACCCACATTCTGAAGAATCGCAGGCTTTCCGGGTCAGTGATATCTACTTTGATTAATGCAAGGAGGCCAGATTCCAGACTCATATTATAGAGTCTGGAGGGCATATGTTTCCTCGTGTGAATCCAGGGGATGGCATCCTCGGAAGTATGTCATAGGTAGAATTCTTGCCTTTCTGCAATTAGGGGTAGAGATAAAGCTGGCCTTGAGTACCATCAAGGGTCAGGTCTCGGCCTTATCGGTATTGTTTCAATGACCACTTCCTTCACATTCCCTGGTCCGTATCTTTCTACAGGGGGTAAGGCGGCTTAATCCGCCAGTTAGGGCACCCTTAAATCCTTGGGACTTGAATTTAGCTTGGTCGGTATTACAAAAGCAGCCTTTTGAGGCAATACGACATACCCCCTTGATCCTTTTGACAAGAAAGCTAGTTTTTCGGGTTGCCATATCTTCTGCAAGAGTTGGCTGCTCTCTCTTGTAAAGAGCCATATTTAATTATTCACAAGGACAAAGTGGTGTTGCGTCCTTATCCTAGTTTTCTGCCAAAAAAGTGGTGTCAGGTTTTCATCTGAACCAAGATATTATTCTACCTTCATTTTTTTCCTGAACCCTGTTCTACGGAAGAAAAGTCGCTACATTCTCTTGATGTAGTAAGAGCAGTCAAAGCCTACTTGAAAGCGACTGCTCAGATCCAAAAAACGGACGCTTTGTTTGTGTTGCCTGAAGGTCCTAGAAAAGGGACAGGCAGCGTCGAAATCTACTATTTCTAAGTGGATTCGGCAAGTGATTATTCAGGCTTATGGTTTGAAGGGGAGAATTTCACCTTTTCAAATCAAAGCGCACTCCACCAGGGCTGTTAGTGCATCATCAAGCCTCCATGGCTCAAATCTGCAAGGCTGCATCTTGGTCTTCAGTCCATACATTCACTAGATTCTATTAGGTGGATGTAAAAAGGCATGAGGATATCGCCTTTGGGCGCAGTGTGCTGTAGGCAGCAGTATAGGTCCTCAAGTCTGATGGCGCCCTGCTTTGTTTGTGTCTCCCTCCCCTCAGATAGCATTGCTCTGGGACATCACACATAGTTATTACTATGCTGCTGTGTCCCGTGATGTACGATAAAGAAAATAGGATTTTTATAACAGCTTACCTGTAAAATCCTTTTCTTGGAGTACACAGGACACAGAGGCCCTCTCCTCTTTTGGATACACGTATATTGCATTGCAACAAAAACTGAGGTGCTCCCGGTATGGGAGCGGTTATACAGGGAGTGAACTTCCTGTCTTAGGGTGTGCCAGTATCCATCACCTAAAGGTGGCCTATATACCCACATAGTTATTACTATGCTGCTCTGTGTCCCGTGATGTACTCCAAGAAAAGGATTTTACAGGTAAGCTGTTATAAAAATCCTATTTTTGTTTGTTTGTTATTTTCCTGGCTTTACAACCACTTAAAATTTTCCTCTCAACTTGCACTGCATGTGGAATGTGGAAACGACCCCAAGGCCGTACCCAGTGGCAGCAGCCTAGGCCCCCAAAAAAGGACTAACCCACCTTCTTCTGGTGAAGTGGGGCAGAAAGCATCGGAAGAGAACTCATCCTATCCGCCCCTACCATCACCTAACCATTGATCCACAATCGATTGAGTCAGACCAGCATGATCCAACCCTACAGAAACTTGTTGGAGTGGCACTGAGGACAGTCCAAGCATTGGACTCATTGTTAATTGTTGGGCTGGATGATTGCACTAGAATATTATTATAATGCATGTTTTTATTATTTTTTTATTTTGAAGTTTTGTTTTTTTTTATAATTTGTACAACACTGTATCCCATTATTCAGGAGTTTCGTGCACTTATATTTCGAGGGTCTTGTGGCAGCTGCTGATATTTGGGTATCACAAAGAGTGCGGGTGGTTGTATTTTGATTAGTAATACTACATCCCTTTTTTGCATCTCATTTTGCATTTTTCTATAGCTTTAATTTTATTAATATATACAGTGGCTTAAAAAAGTATTCATACCCCTTGAAATTTTCCACATTTTGTCATGTTACAACCAAACATTTAAATGTATTTTGTTGGGATTTTATGTGATGGACCAACAAAAAGTGGCACATAATGAAGTGGAAGGAAAGTGATAAATGGTTTTCAATTTTTTTTTTTTTACAAATAAAATATCTTCCATCAGGACAACAACTGTAAACAAACAGCCAGAGCTACAATGGAATTATTTGGATCAAAGCACATTCATGTGTTAGAATGGCCCAGTCAAAGTCCAAACCTAAATCCAATTGAGAATCTGTGGCAAGACTTGAAAATTGCAAAGAATGTGCAAAAATTTCACTCTCTAGATGTGCAAACCAGGTAGAGACATCCCCAAAAAGACTTGCAGCTGTAATTGCAGTGAAAGGTGGTTCTACAAAGTATTGACTCAGGGGGGCTGAATACAAATGCACGCCACACTTTTCACATATTTATTTGTAAGAAAAAAAATGAAAACCATTTATCATTTTCCTTCCACATCACAATTATGTGCCACTTTGTGTTGGTCTATCACATAAATTCCCAATAAAATATATTTACGTTTTTGGTTGTAACATGACAAAATGTGGAAAATTTCAAGGGGTATGAATACTTTTTCAAGGCACCGTAAATTATGTTATTTAATAATTGACTTGTTTGTTCTGTTCATGCAGTTCCCCTTTCATTAATTAGAGCTATGAAGCTTATTTTAATGCCAGACTCATCACTCACCAGCTAAAAGAAGCTCCACAGCTGCCACTTCTCCGATATTGAACAAGTCGCTGAGGATGAAGGCCTCCTTGATGAGAGACTCTGGGAGGAGCTGAGTCCCCTGCCGGCCCTTAATGGCCACTCCCTCTGTGCTGGCTTTCTGGATTTTTTCATGTTGTTGGTGACTTTTTGGCTTGAAAAAAAAAAATTCCCAGACAAAGAAAAAATTAAACCTGCATCATAAAAAAACAAAACAAAACAAAAAAAAAACAACTACCAATAATTTGTGTATACCATGCCGTTTATACTCAGCTACTATGAGATTCGTATTCTGTATTAAAAACTGGTTGATCCTGTTCACCTTCGTTTCATGCCCCCAGGTCAGCTAAGGATTTTGCAGTTGTAGTGGCAACTCTGCATATGCTCAGTTATCAGTGAATTTCTATGCTGAGCATTTCCTCCCTATCACATCTGACCAGCCCATGTGACTATAGAGTCACACGTGGGCGAATATATAGTGGTAAATGACAGCCCACTTACTCCCTCCTCCCCATGCCCACTAACAAAGACAAAAACATGGGGGTGGGGTAAATTGATGGAGGCTTCATCTCCCTCTTATTCTAAGACACAGGCTGGAGGGGTGTGACACAGCCCGTGACTGGCAGAAAACTGCCCACACCATGTTATTGGCGAAAAATGATAACGATTTAATTTCAAATATATATATTTGTATGACAATTTAAAACAGTTTGCGATGGATAGGATTTGGTCCCCTATCTCTAAATCTTCCAAATGTGTAACTCAAAAAGAGACAACCATCAAGATACTTATGTTCTGGTATAGATCGCCTGATATAATTCATTAATTCGACCCCCTCTGTCTCGTTGCGCTGTGGAATCGATACGGGTTATCTATTCCATATTTTTTGGCAATGCTCTTTGATACAGCCCTTTTGGCGTGAGGTGAGCTTACTTGTACAGAAGGTGGTGGATGTGTCCCTCCCGCTGGATCCCTTGCATTGTTTGTTGGGCCTTCCCCTTCCAAACACAACCAAAAAAAAGAATCGGCTAATCTCCTATATTTTATTAGCCGGCAGAAGGCTTGTGCCATTGTGCTGGCTGTCTGGGGCTCCTCCTCCGTGGTCCAAATTTTTACGCCTAGTGGCTGAAATTCGAAGGATGGAGTGCCCAACGGCCTCCGTACACGATTCTATCTTCTAATTTAATAAAATTTGGGAGCCCTGGGATCTGTCGGATTTTGGGACATCTCTGCCAAACAACACGCCCTAAGCTACATTAAATTCAGACTGTAGTGCAGGTGTATGCCTATTTGGATGCTTTTTAAAACAAATGCCAACACATATGTACCTTGTGCCGCAGCAAAGCTACATGGTATAGGGCATCCCATACCCTGAACTGGTGTTTACACTAACATTTTAAAGAAGAACTGTAAGTCTAAGAGAGGTGGTGAGGGTGTACTTTTTTTTTTTTTTAAGCACTCACTAGAAAATATTTGAGCAAGTACCATGGAATGACCCATTTCAATACCTACAAAACAGAGGTGGACAAAGGTCCATAATAAACCTAAATTTGTTGAATTCCATGTCTTCAACATATAAAGTTTTGCTTCAATTAGGAACATGAAAAACATACTGGGTTTTTAAACAGGGAGATGAAATCAGGTTTGTGCTTCTTTAACAAGATATCCAGGACATGCACGGCTTCAGGCTGTCTCTTCAACAAGGCGCTATCCACTGTCTGCCAGATGTCTTTGTATGGACCCCATAGACTAGCCACTGCAAGAAATAGGAAGATTAGCAGGTTACTCGGTTATCACAGAGCAGTGAGCAAATAAGAGAAATTCTTTGTTTAGGTTTTCCATACCCTATAAAATTAACTTTATGCAGTGGGCAATAAAACTTACCTTTTAGAGAGACCATTCACTACAATGAACATTGCGGGCGTATTTATGAAAACTGCCTGGTGCAAAATCTGGTGCAGCTCTGCATAGAAACCAATCAGATTCCAAGTTTTATTGTCAAAGCTGAAGTTAGAAGCTGTTTGGCTACCATGCACAGCTGCACCAAATTTTGAATGAATAAGTTTTAGTAAATCTCCCTTTATATGCTGTTTTTACCCCTTCTGGGCATTGATTTGTACAATATATTTTATTAAATGCCCAGCTTTTAAGTCCTCTTTATTAAAAAATTATAAAAAAAACACACACTTCTGCCTTACAGCACCAGGGTCCTTAGTTCAAATCCCAATAAGGACACCATCTGCATTTGCATGTTCTTCATGGTACTCCAGTCCCCTTTTAGGCACCAAGACCTGCTGGCTCCTGTCTAAGCTGACCTTAGAATATGTATGTATGTATGTATGTATGTATGTATGTATGTATGTATGTATGTATGTGAGATAGGACCCTTAGACTGTAAACTCCTTGATGTGGATGTAAAGCATTGTGTAAATTATCAAAGCTATATAAATGTCTGTAATAAACAAATACATACTGTATATGAATTTGATGTGCATTTTAACTAATTTTTGAAAATTGTAGATATAATTTCCAGCACGCAGGGTAATGTTTACTTTTGTTTTCATAAATATTTGGGAATATCATGAAGTATTACTGGCTGACTGAATAGTAAGCTGTGCAGTGCACATTGCTGTTAATATTTACGGCGAGTATGGGGACAGTGCAAGCAACAGCATAAAAAAACATTGAGGTAAGGATTGGCGACTACACCGAAGCTTTCTTCAGAACTTTACCCACAACAACTTGATAAAAAAAAAAAAAAAAAAAAAAAGTTCTTTAGCAAGGAGCATACATTCTGCATTAACACGGAGTTCCACCCAAAAGTGGAACTTCCGCTCATTTGTCTTCTCTCCCCCTCCGGTGCCACAATCGGCACCTTTCAGGGGGATGGGAAGGATACCTGTCTGACAGGTATCCTGTTCCCACTTCCAGGAGTCCGGGCCGTGGCCCGTGACATCACCGCGGGGCTTCCTCTTCCTGTCGCCAGGCCAGTAGGAGAGAGGAGTGGGGCCTCGTGCATGCATAGTAGGGTTCCCGGCGTGAAGCCGTAAGGCTACACTGCCAGGTACCCTCACCTGCAATGGCGGCGACAGCACACGACAGCTGATGGAACCATCAGCTGCGGTGCCGACATCGCTGGACTCCAGGACAGGTAAGGGTCCTATTGTTAAAAGCAAGGAGCTGCAGTATGTGTAGCTGCTGGCTTTTAATTGTTTTTTTGGGCAAAACACCGCTTTAGGGCTACTTTCACACTGGGGCGGGGGGCGTTAACTGTAAAGTGCCACTAGTTTTAGCAGCCCTTTACCGCTGTTATAGCGGCCGCATAAAGGGTTAAATGTGCCCGCAACGTGCCGCTTTCAACAGCAGGGGCGGTTTACGAGGAGTTGTATACACTGCCCCAAAGATGCTGCTTGCAGGACTTTTTTTCCCTTCCTGCAAGCGCACCGCTCCAGTGTGAAAGCACTCAGGCTTTCACCCTGGGGCTGCAGAAGAGGCAGTTTACAGGTGCTTTTCAGGCGCTATTTTTAGCACAAAAACGCCTCAGTGTGAAAGTAGCCTAAAGGATAAGTAAACCTTTGTAAAAAAATAATAATAAATAAATGCACATCTTTTTGCAAGTAAAAAAATGTGCATGTATTTTGTTTTTTTACTAGGAGCCAGTAAAGCATTGCACCCACAATCAGCAGGTCGCGGGTGCCATGCAGGGCTCCTGCAGACTCATCAGTGTAAGCGAGCAGGCAGATACACACTGACAGGAAGAGACTATCAGAGCGATCAATTGCGCCATGGTAGTTCATTGAGGACTACAAGCCGACACCCGCAAAGACTGTTGGTACTTGTAGCTTTCCATTCACAGAAGTCTGAATGAATGACGCAGCCAGGCGGCAGAACACCGCATTTTTTTAAAAATAGTGACAGTGAGCACCCAAGGAAGATGCCTGCTCGCTGTCACTAGATGCAGGGAATCAGGGAGGGGCTGCGGGAGTGGGCACACGTTACATGTTCCACCCTAAAAATTGGTGGAACATGTCCCCAAAAGGTGAACTTATCCTTTAATATGCTACCAAAATTAGTGTGTGCAGTAAATTGCCTCCAGAATTGCTCCTATCTCTTCTTGGCAAAGGCTGTCAACTTGCTAAAGCCCAGAGCCCCTGAGCATCAGTAAATCTTTAGGTCTCATGCACACTGACCCCTTTTATAGCTGCTGTTTTGGGTGTTGAGACATTTTTTTTTTAACCTGCCTCTTTTTTTTGTTTTTTGGAAGCGGAGACCACCAGCATCCTTAACAACCAGGAAATAGCTGGTTGTTAGGGCGCGGGCTGGGAAACCGGCCGCCGTTTCCTTAACAACAGATGTCAAATATCAGCTGAATGTAAAAAAAAAACAGAAAACACACACACACACACACACACACACACACTCTAACACCATTGCTGGCAATAACAAATTGTGAAAAAAATGGCGTGGGGGTCCCCCCCAATCCATACCAGGCCCTTTGGGGGCCCCCCCCCCCCCCACGTCGTTTTTTTGACTATTTTTTATTGCCGGCAATGTTTTTTGTTAACATTCATTTGTCAGCAGGGAATCCTGCTGACAGCTGGTAACTTATCCGTTGTTAAGGACGTGGTGGTTGACTTCCCGGACGGCCCCATAACAGCCAGTTCTTCACTGGTTAAGGACGCCTACTAAAACGTAGCTTACACACCAAGCTAAACACTGCTAATAGCTGGCAAAAAACATTAGCATTTTTGTGCATGAAGCCTTTGGCTGTCAGCAAATCTGCCTCTACAAATTCGGCACTGTGCCTAAAAATAGAGAGCAACTGAGCATGTGCAGAGCAGTTTAACAGTGTAGGCACTTATTTTAAATGTTTTAACCACTTCAGCCCCGGAAGATTTTACCCCCTTCCTGACCAAAGCACTTTTTGCGATTAGGCACTGCGTTGGTTTAACTGACAATTGCGCTGTCGTGCGACGTTGCACCCAAACAAAATTGACATCCTTTTTTTCCCACAAATAGAGCTTTCTTTTGGTGGTATTTGATCGCCTCTGTGGTTTTTATTTTTTGCGCTATAAACAAAAAAAAGGAGCGACAAATTTGGAAAAAACGCAATTTTTAAAAACTTTTTGCTATAATAAATATCCCCCCAAAAAAACATTTTTTTTCCTCAGTTTAGGCCGATACGTATTCTTCTACATATTTTTTTTTTGGGGGGGGGGGGAAATCGCAATAAGCGTATATTGATTGGTTTGCGCAAAAGTTATAGCGTCTACAAAATAGGAGATAGTTTTATGGCATTTTTATTAAAAAAAATTTTTTATACTAGTAATGGCGGCGATCTGCAATTTTTATCGGGACAGCGACATTATGGCGGACACGTTGGACAATTTTGACACATTTTTGGGACCATTGGCATTTTTACAGCGATCAGTGCTATAAAATTGCATTGATTACTGTGAAAATGCCACTGGCAATGAAGGGGTTAAACACTAGGGGGCAGTGAAGGGGTTAAGTGTGTCCTAGTACGTGTTCTAACTGAAGGGGGGAGGGGACTGTGCAGGGGATATGACAGATCGTCTGTTCATACTCTGTAGAGAACCAGAAACTGTGTTTACACACACAGATTCCGGTTCTTGGTGTGCCCCGAGCGATCGCGGAAGCCCGACACCGTGGGCGAGAATCGGCTCCGTGGGTGAGCAGGGGGCGCGCATGCGCCTCCTAGTGGCCGTCTATGGTACCGACGTACCATGATGGCGATAGTATAACTGCGGCGGCTGGTCGGCATGTGGATAAATAGCTATACCTGCAAAAGGGGCCTTTTAAAGTTAATTTTCTGACTAAAGTCTCACTTTAAACAAGACTAACAAAGGTCATCATTACAATGTCTGAGTGTTTATTTTCTGCTCAGACTACAGATAGGCTTCATTGTCAGTCTGAACGTAGCATTTAGATCAGGGGTAGGCAACCCCTGACACTGGTGCCGCAAGCGGCACGCAAAGCCTCTTTTGCCGGCACTCAGCTCCCTCCCCATCAGCAGAACAGCACAGGGAAGGGTCAGTGAGACACTAATGCATTCCAATTTCAGAATTCCCCACACCGCACCTGCACTGAGGGGGGAGGCACTGCGCCCCCACATTGTAATAGATGGGAAACATTGTTTGGTTCTCTAACTTTGCTGTAGCTGCGATCGTCAGCTTTTGTGATGGGGAAGAGATTGGGTGCAATTCTGCTGGGGGAGGAAGAGGAGGAGGAGGAGGAGAAGGAGGACTGTCATTGGCCACTGCTAAAGCCAATCACAGTGCTGCTAGCCCTGTCCACCATCTGGAGGAAGATGACTCACTTGGTTGCCACTACCAATCTCAGAAAGAAGGGATTTCACTGTGATTGAGAAAACCCCAATCAGGTGACAGTTTGTGGAATTACTGTTGAGCTTCTGGGAACTTTGTTGAAATTATTCCTGAACCTTTACGTCACTTACTACTGAACCCCGGCACTCTGTGTCCCTTTAAGCCACAGATAGTATTCAGCACAATGAAAATCACACCCAACTACTTTCTCTCAGCTGCAGGGGCCCAACTTATGATCCCGCACACCGGCCCACTGCTATTAGAAAATGCCTCTGACCTGAGCTCATCATTGCGCATCCATTCCAGATACTTGTATGTGACATCACATACATCACATACATCACATACAAGCACGTGGGCTGGATGCGAGAGGTGGATCAGCTGGGAGGAGTGTGCCAGGACAGGTAGATGTGTCTCATCTCTGCATATCATAGATGAGAAGAGGGTACAGCGGTGGAGCAGATGAGCAGGAGGGGTTCAGAGGTGGGACAGAAGAGCAGGAGGGTACAGGGACAGATGTGCAGGGAGGTACAGTGGGGGGAAGAGATGAGAAGGGGGTTCAGCAGTGAGACAGAAGAGCAGGAGGGGACAGTGATGGGGCAGATGAGCAGGGGGGGTAGAGCAGTCGGGGAAGATGTGAAAGGAGGTGTATTGGTGGGGCAGATGAGCAGGGGGTTACAGTAATGGGGCAGAGGTACGGGGGGAGGGGGGGGGTACAGTGGTGAAACAGATTTGCAGTGGGGATATTGATTTGGGGTGTGGAGTTGCAGGAATTGGGGCTCATCTGAAGCGTGAGTGCAGGATGTTACATTTCTCACTACTACTCAAGTAGTTTACAGCATTTACTTTATAAAAAATCCTTTTCTTGATTGGGAGTGTGAAGTTGAAATTTTTCTTGTTATAAAATCGGCACGCTCATTTTCTTTGAAAAACATTTTTCGGCCCACTGTGCTCAAAAGGTTGTCTACCCCTGATCTAGATTCTGCATTTTCACTCGATTAACCACTTGCTGACCGCCTAACTGTAAAATGTACGCCATTACTTTAACATTAAATACCGGCTTTCATATAAAAGTGGTCTCAGCGGCGGATTCTCCGCAAGATCACTTTTATAGGCAGCGGGAGAGGTGATGTCCTTCTCTGTGGATTTTATACAATAAAGCAAATTCTTTCTGAAATCTGGTCAAACCCCCTTCAACACCATCCCGATATAACCACCCAAAGTCCAACGATGTACTGGTATGTCGATGGTCTGGAAGTGGATAAGTGATCACATGGCCTCTGCTCTCAGCTGCAGTAAGGGCTGAGAGAGGTAAGAGTGAAGATGGCGGAAGAGGGGGGGTGGGGCGTGTCAGCAGGAGGCATAGGAGCAGCAGTACACTGATCTTCTCAGTGAATAGATACAGGGGGGCGTGTCAGCAAGAGCTATAGAAACAGCAGTACACTGATCTTCTCAGTGAATAGATACGGGGGGCGTGTCAGCAAGAGCTATAGAAACAGCAGTAGACTGATCCTCTCAGTGAATAGATATGGGGGGGGTGTCAGCAGGAGGCATAGAAACAGCAGTACACTGATCTTCTCAGTGAAAAGATATGGGGGGCGTGTCAGCAAGAGGCATAGAGACAGCAGTACACTGATCTTCTCAGTAAATAGATATTTGGGGGGGGGGGGTCAACAAGAGACATAGAAACAGCAGTACACCGATTTCAGTGAATAGATTTGGGGGGGGGGTATTAGCAAGAGGCAAATAAACAGCAGTACACTGATCTCAGTGAATAGATTTGGGGGGGGCTGTCAGAAAAAGGCATTGAAACAGCAGTACGCTGATCTTCTCAGTGAATAGATATTGGGGGGGGGGGCGCGTGTGTCAGCAAGAGGCATAGAAACAGCAGTACACTGATCTCAGTGAATAGAAATGGGGGGGCGTGTCAGCAAGAGGCATATAAACAGCAGTACACTGATCTCAGTAAATAGATATGGAGGGGGGTGTCAGAAAGAGGGATAGAAACAGCAGTACACTGATCTTCTTGGTGAACAGATATGGGGGGGTGTACGTCAGCAAGAAGCATATAAACAGCAGCACACTGATCTCAGTAAATAGATATGGAGGGGGGTGTCAGAAAGAGGGATAGAAACAGCAGTACACTGATCTTCTCGGTGAATAGATATGGGGGGGTGTACGTCAGCAAGAGGCATGTAAACAGCAGTACACTGATCTTCTCAGTGAATAGATATGGGGGGTGTCAGAAAGAGGCATGTAAACAGCAGCACACTGATCTTCTCAGTGAACAGATGTGCAGGGTGTCAACACAAATTTTGGCCATTGGAGGACAGGCAGTTTGTTCTTCCAGCACAGACAGAAAACTGACCACTCTCGGATAGATGTGTCTTGTCCGAAATAAGGAAGAAGCGACTGACATGCACACACCGGGCATTTCAATGAAGGGAAGTAATACAAAGAGAACAGAATACTTTATAAAGACAAGTACATCAGACACATGTCAGGAATACAGAAGCTTCAGCACCCCACCTGTGGGCTCCTCCTGACAGGCCTCCTACTTTAATCCATGAGGAATGCAACTGGAAAGTGAAAACGTGAATGTACATCTTTTAAGGGGAGTGATCTTTTAATATGCACTTGGCTAGTGAAATAATATTAATATTTGGACGTATGATTGTGTGTGGGGAATGAGGGCCAGTAGTGATCTCTGTCACAGGCTGCACATGTCCGGACTCCCCCATGAAGAGACACGTGCACCCACCAGGAGGGTGTCTATAGCGCTGCCTGATCCCTCACACCCAGACCCCCACATCACCTCTCTTCCCCCTCAGCCAGGACAACAACTTTCAGTTTTACCTGAATTTACCGCCAACGGAGCCTCCATCTTAGTAGCGGACCTCCCAACCGGAACCCGCCGGCTCTCCAGGGGCTGTCCTCGGAGATGCCTGATAAAATCTTCGGCGATAAATCGCTGCTAAAATAATACCAAACCGGATTCTTCCGCCTACTTTTGCTGCTAAGGTGACGGGACCAACAAGTAAAGCAAACTATTTATCGCCGCTGGATATTTCTATAATCTGCTGCTGAGCTTCCAAGGTGACAGGACCTCCGCGACTGTCCACGCAAATGCCCGATAAGACCTCCGATTTATCGCGTTATCAAAACGTTATTTTTCAGTTAGTTGTACATCCCATTGTCTGTTATATAGTATATTCCTGGGAAACGATCTGTTCTTTTTTACTTTTAAATAATTTTGTTTCTGAACCGTTGTGACAGGGCCGCGAATTCTGATGGGAAATGTAGTTCTGTCCGCGCTTGCTGCCGTACAGGCCCGGCAATCCTCGGACTACCTTTCCCATCAGCCACTGCAGGAAGCCTGCTGTCTGCTTAACTGGAACTTGATAATAACACAGCTGTCATTTATATAGACGTTCTGAATGATTAGAGTGATATCTGCACCGTTTAGAGAAGGATTTGCTAAGAATAGTCAATGTTAATGGAATGTCCCGCGCAAAGCACGCCGGGATTGTAGTCCGAGCAGAGTAGTCAGGCGAATAGTCACACAGGAGCCTGTACTACGTCTCCCGTCATGCCCCGCCGGCCATGCTACGGCCTCGTTCTCCTTCCCTGACGTTTGGCGCATGCGCACTGCACGCCCCCTCCCCTCAGCTGCCAGAATAGAGTATCTCACCCCCCTCCTCCAATGTAAGATGGTGGTGGCCGTCTGGTGGTGAAGAATCTCCCCAGCACAAGAGCAGACGAGCCCCCCTGGACTTCCAAGTGTCATAGCGCGCCCCAGCCGGAGCTGACGGGAGTATTATCCGCCCCCCAATACACAGTGCCAGAGAGGAGGAGGAGCCGCCGGTCCGCCCCCTGCCGCGCGCCATTACCAGCCCAACACTGGAGAGAGAGCGGCGCGAGGGTAAGAGGAGAGATAAGGGGGGGCGGCTGTCATTCCGGGGGGTCACGTGCGGCCTCCACTCTACACACCCGGGCCTCACCCGTCCTCCTACAGGAGGGCCTCATCCACCCCTAACACACATACTGCCATAGGGAGCCCTGCAGGCCTCACCCATCTCATGTGTGGCTCAAGGGCCTCTAACCCTCAGGTCTCCCTTCAGGCCTTACACTGACATCAACAGACCTCACCCTCAGCATGAGCAGCCTCTATTCTCCCCACAGACCTCACCCTGAGCATGGGCAGCCTCTATTCTCCCCACAGACCTCACCCTGAGCATGGGCAGCCTCTATTCTCCCCACAGACCTCACCCTGAGCATGGACAGCCTCTATTCTCCCCACAGACCTCACCCTGAGCATGGACAGCCTCTATTCTCCCCACAGACCTCACCCTGAGCATGGACAGCCTCTATTCTCCCCACAGACCTCACCCTGAGCATGGACAGCCACTATTCTCCCCACAGACCTCACCCTGATTATGGGCAGCCTCTATTCTCCCTACAGACTTCACACTGATTATGGGCAGCCTCTATTTTTCCCACAAACCTCACCCTAAGCATGGGCAGCCTCTATTCTCCCTACAGACCTCACCCTGATTATGGGCAGCCTCTATTCTCCCTACAGACCTCACCCTGATTATGGGCAGCCTTTATTCTCCCTACAGACCTCACCCTGAGCATGGACAGCCTCTATTCTCCCCACAGACCTCACCCTGAGCATGGACAGCCTCTATTCTCCCCACAGACCTCACCCTGAGCATGGGCAGCCTCTATTCTCCCCACAGACCTCACCCTGAGCATGGGCAGCCTCTATTCTCCCCACAGACCTCACCCTGAGCATGGGCAGCCTCTATTCTCCCCACAGACCTCACCCTGAGCATGGGCAGCCTCTATTCTCCCCACAGACCTCACCCTGAGCATGGGCAGCCTCTATTCTCCCCACAAACCTCACCCTGAGCATGGGCAGCCTCTATTCTCCCTACTGACCTCACCCTGAGCATGGGCAGCCTCTATTCTCCCTACTGACCTCACCCTGAGCATGGACAGCCTCTATTCTCCCCACAGACCTCACCCTGAGCATGGACAGCCTCTATTCTCCCCACAGACCTCACCCTGAGCATGGACAGCCTCTATTCTCCCCACAGACCTCACCCTGAGCATGGACAGCCTCTATTCTCCCCACAGACCTCACCCTGAGCATGGACAGCCTCTATTCTCCCCACAGACCTCACCCTGAGCATGGACAGCCTCTATTCTCCCCACAGACCTCACCCTGAGCATGGACAGCCTCTATTCTCCCCACAAACCTCACCCCGATCATGGGCAGCCTCTAGTCTCCCTAAAGACCTCACCCCGATCATGGACAGCCTCTAGTCTCCCTACAGACCTCACCCCGATCATGGGCAGCCTCTATTCTCCCTACAGACCTCACCTCGATCATGGACAGCCTCTAGTCTCCCTACAGACCTCACCCCGATCATGGACAGCCTCTATTCTCCCTACAGACCTCACCCCGATCATGGACAGCCTCTAGTCTCCCTACAGACCTCACCCCGATCATGGGCAGCCTCTAGTCTCCCTACAGACCTCACCCCGATCATGGGCAGCCTCTAGTCTCCCTACAGACCTCACCCCGATCATGGGCAGCCTCTAGTCTCCCTACAGACCTCACCCCGATCATGGGCAGCCTCTAGTCTCCCTACAGACCTCACCCCGATCATGGACAGCCTCTAGTCTCCCTACAGACCTCACCCCGATCATGGGCAGCCTCTAGTCTCCCTACAGACCTCACCCCGATCATAGGCAGCCTCTAGTCTCCCTACAGACCTCACCCCGATCATGGACAGCCTCTAGTCTCCCTACAGACCTCACCCCGATCATGGGCAGCCTCTAGTCTCCCTACAGACCTCACCCCGATCATGGGCAGCCTCTAGTCTCCCTACAGACCTCACCCCGATCATGGACAGCCTCTAGTCTCCCTACAGACCTCACCCCGATCATGGACAGCCTCTAGTCTCCCTACAGACCTCACCCCGATCATGGACAGCCTCTAGTCTCCCTACAGACCTCACCCCGATCATGGACAGCCTCTAGTCTCCCTACAGACCTCACCCCGATCATGGACAGCCTCTAGTCTCCCTACAGACCTCACCCCGATCATGGACAGCCTCTAGTCTCCCTACAGACCTCACCCCGATCATGGACAGCCTCTAGTCTCCCTACAGACCTCACCCCGATCATGGACAGCCTCTAGTCTCCCTACAGACCTCACCCCGATCATGGACAGCCTCTAGTCTCCCTACAGACCTCACCCCGATCATGGGCAGCCTCTAGTCTCCCTACAGACCTCACCCCGATCATGGGCAGCCTCTAGTCTCCCTACAGACCTCACCCCGATCATGGGCAGCCTCTAGTCTCCCTACAGACCTCACCCCGATCATGGGCAGCCTCTAGTCTCCCTACAGACCTCACCCCGATCATGGGCAGCCTCTAGTCTCCCTACAGACCTCACCCCGATCATGGGCAGCCTCTAGTCTCCCTACAGACCTCACCCCGATCATGGGCAGCCTCTAGTCTCCCTACAGACCTCACCCCGATCATGGGCAGCCTCTAGTCTCCCTACAGACCTCACCCCGATCATGGACAGCCTCTAGTGTCCAGAAAAGCTCACCAAACCCTGGGCAGCCTCCAAGTTTACCCTGATCATTAGGAGAGCTGGCCCAAAAAACAGTAAAATAGCATTTGAGAAATGTGGTAGTCATAGCAACCAGCAGTCTGTATGCCTTTTGAGTCTGATTGGTTGCTAAGAGTAATACTTTACACTAAGTACTTTGTTCCTTTTTACAACATAAGCTCATCACGCATTACATTATGTAATATGAGGTCCTGTCTAACCTTTTCTTTCCCGTTAGTCGGGCCCTTGACGTGTAAAGTTATTGGTAGAGCAAAAGGAGTTTTCATGGTCAGACTGTAAAGTGTGGGGTGAGCTTTGGTCTCCCTACAGACATCATCCAGATCATGAGTAGACTTGGTTGAAAACAATAGAGTAAAGTGGCAATTGAAACGTGCAGTATCCTTAGCAACCGGGACTCTGCCTGATCATGGTCTGACTGTGTTAAAGTGGAATTAAACCCATCGATTTAACTGTTTAAAAAAAAAAAAAAGTTAGCCCCGGTTCACACAGGGGCGACTTGTCAGGTTACTTAGCCGCCTGACAAGTCGCGTCCCATTCTGTACTACGGAACCGTTCTAATAGGAGCGACGCAAGACACTCCGACTTAGAAAAAGGTTCCTGTACTATTTTTGGGGCGACTTGCATTGACTAATACACAGAAGTTGTGTGCAGGTCGCCTCTGTGAGTCGGCCTGCAAGTCGTGTTGTCCCTGTGTGAACCGGCAGTTACATTCCTGGCTATGTAACTGTCAAACCATCAAATAGCTGAAGTCATAACTGATCACATGTGCAGCATCATGGCAGTTGCAGATCAGAGGCCAAGATGGCAGCCTCCTTGGCTGAAAAGGATAGGAGGGCTTAGTTCCACTTTAACTCTGCTATGGGTTACTGTGCTTTGCATGGAGTTCCTTGCTCAGATGTTATACCGATAATACAATGCTTCCAGGTCTGACCCTACCTGCTCATACCCTCCAATCTACCCATAAGCCTCATCCACCTGTATCATATATTAAAGAGGAACTAAACCCTCCCATTTTTTTTAAGGCAAGAATGCTGCCATCTTCGCTTCTGTTTGATCTGCATCTATCTTGATGCTGTACATGTGATCAGTTATGACACCAGACATTTGATGGTTTGGTTGAGAGCACAGCTACAGTTACATTCCTGCTACGTGCACATAACTTTTTTTTGTGTGTGTTAGATTGATGGGTTTAGTTTCACTTTAAGCTTCTCAATGCCTCTATCAGGAAGGTATTATTCCTCCAGTCTCCTCTTGCCCTTACACAGTCTTGGGTCTCTTTGTTGGCCTGCCCTCACTGTGTGTGTGTGTGTGTGTACAGGGTTTAGCCTGCTCATTGTAGCTTCCAGGGCTGAGCCCTCTATCACAGCCAGCTTCCAGTTCACTCTTTATTAAGGCTTGATACTTCTGATCCTAAGGATTAGTGTGATCACTTCAGTAGCCAGTTGCCTTGCTTGAAATGCATGTATGGTCAAAATGTAAAATCATATATTCATTTCCACATTAAAGAAGTATTAAAACCAAAAATGTAATAGATTGCAGTTCACCAATCATTAGATGTGGCGGTTGCATTAGTTTTTTTCCTTTTTTATGCTTTCCCATTCTGTTTTCACCTTGTGATCTGGCCGGTAACACACCTGTGTTGAGTGCCCTCACTGCTGTTGGAGCATGGGGGGCACCTTTGGACAGCAGCATTTTCAGTCCGGGCGGAGGGGGAGTGTTAGCTGCACTAGCAGATTAAGGTACACTATCCAATTGAAGCAAAACTCCAGCTCATACTTTATAAGCAGTTATGGCAAAGTTTTTCTTTTTTTTTTTTTTTCCTTTTGGGACAAGGGTTTTACATTAAAGCTGGCCGTAGTAATCACCTGTCAGTGTTAAAGAAGTGGGGGATATAAAAAAAAAAAAATCTATACTTGCCTATGTGGCTGCAGCTGGCCCCCGCTAGCTCTAAGACCAAGAACTGAGTGATCGTGGTATCACAGATTGCTCAGTTTCTGGTCTTCAGTGTGCGGAGACTGTCAGTCACCAGCTTTCTGCTTTGTCCCTCCAGCGCTCACTAGAGCTCTGGGCTGTGGAGGGGGTGGGAGTGGCAGGCTCAGGCTCTCAGCGGTGCGCTGAGTTAGTTGCCAGTCAGGCATCTGGGTGGGCCCCGACATTGTCGGGATCCCTCCCAGAGTTTTGATGCCCAGCTCTGTGATATCAGCTGACAGCGAACTTGAGCCCGCTGTCCGCTGAATATGTTTACAGGAATGCAGAGATAAGTGCACTTCTGTAACCCATTAGGAGAAGTATGGCCAAAAAGCCTTTGGTCTTCTCTTTTAAATGGTTTGTCCCATCCCTCTAATTGCTGTATCTGCAGAACAGTTTGTTCTGTTGAGCAATAATCAGGTGAAAAAGGAGAGGGAGACAAAAAAAATAAATAAATGTAGCCATCACATCTAAGTATTGGTAAGCTGCAATATAATACATTTTTTGTTTTGGGTTTAATACCTTTTTTAGGTTTATTTTCCAACCTACTCCTATAAATCTGAACAGTCTTAACGTTTGAAAACTTTTTTGAAGAATGAAGTTCCTTGAACTCTGTGACGTGTATTTACTATGCCTTGTGAGTAGGCACTACTGTGTGTCACACATTTCACAAAACCTGCCTTCTGTACTACAGAGGTGCTAAGAAACGTTTCAGGGGGCGGAGTCAGTACAGGAACCACACCACATGTGACATACCTGCTTGCAGGCAGCAGTATACCATGGGATATGTAGTCCAGAGGAATGGAAATTAAACCAAGGGAAGAAGCTGCAAAGCATGCAGGGTATCCATTGGGTTGTTTAAAGAGATGACAGGCAGCACTCATAATATGAATGGAGTAAGGTTATATTGGATTGTCAAAAATAACTATTGTATTGCTATTACAATGCTGATATAAAATGAAAGTGTATGCGGTGACTTTAGATCCCCCTTTTTACAGGCATTTGGCACAATCCTAAACATCCCACTACACATTTGCAGCGGCGGCAGACTTCCACTCTGCTGGTCTAGGGGAGCGGATACCTGCCAGGAATAGATACCCACTCCCGGAAAAAAAAAAAGTGGAGGGGAGGAAAAAATACTTTTTTTTATCTTTGTAGGTGAAGTTGCGCTGTAAGTTAGCCAATAAAAATTCACTTAAACCTCCAGACTTTCTACATTCTCCCTTTTCGTATCTCCCAAAATTCTTCTGACCTCATAACACAGCTTACAGTAACTACAAATAGTTCTGTCTACTTCCCCTGGCTGTATGACTGAGAATGTAATCAGTTCCTGAGTTTGGGAGGAGATACTTGTTCAAGGCTGTCCCAAAATGGCAAAGTGGGTTCTGTGGGATGACTTCCTCACACTCTGAGGACTATGACACATGCTAACTGCTCTTATATTTAACATGGCTTGTGTGTGTTGTATATGGGTTACAAGTGACTGTCACATTCTTTTCAAAAGCCCTATTGCAGCATTGATACACGTCTGTACTTATCTCTACCGTTTGATGTAACTGAAAAGTCTTGGCTTTTTTAAAATGACCTTAAGAGGTTTATTGTATCTTTTCGAATTTAGAGCTGTCTATAGTTATCAGCTGCTCAGCTTTCCATCCCTGATCTCCATGTGTTTGATATTTCTGTGCATTGTGGTCCATTGATATTTCAGATTATGTATATAAAAGTTAGTGATCTACCGTGGTGACATTTTTCTATGTGTTTTGGTTTTTGTTTGATGTAATTGTGAGGAAAGCATCTATAATTTTGTTTGCTTTGCTCAGCTGAAACCATCTAATCTAGTAATTGACAGTTGTATGTATTGGGTCTCCAGGTTCAAGCATTGTTGTTTATCTTTTGTTCATTGTTGTGCACGGAGATGCCGAATGTTGATGTTCTGTGTCTTCTCTTAGGAGGTCGTAGTCTGTTACCTAAAAATATTTATAGCCAAAACTTCTTCTTTTTCTATTTTGGGATGTAGTGGAAATAGGTTGGAACCCATGTCAGGTTTTACTGCTACCTGGAACTTGGAGAGATTTTCCCTTCCCTTTTTTTTTTTTTTTTTTTTTTTTCCCCTGTCCTGGTGACACCTTTTTGGGGTCCCTGTCACATGGGTGCCATCCATCTTTATCAGAAGGGGATCTGTGAAAAGATCCAATGCTGATTTAGAACAGATGTCGCTTTTGTGACATCCATCTATACATTCCGTTTTCTGCTGACCTGCCATGTTTAGTTCTGAAAAAAGGACACAGATCTTCTGTAAATAAAACATCCGATGGACTGTGGACTAACCTGGAGTTTCTGATCGGGTCTACCTGAAAAACTGATAAGTGGACCTGATAAGACCACCCGTGTGAAAGGGACTTTGGTCAGCTGTTAGTTTTGCCATTGATACAGTTTTGTAAGTAATGGTCCTCCACTCAGTTTCACCAGTTATCTTTCAAAAAGACCTGCGTTACAAGTAGGGTGACAGCCTATCATTGCTTTCTACTAATATGTTCTGAAAATTCCTGCATGTTTGGAATTTGCCTTGCATGTAATTGCTAAACTCTGAGCTGTGGTTTTGCCATTATTGGTACAGAGCAGTCATCTCAATATACATGAAGCCTGCAGCAGTGGAAAACTGTGCTGAGATTTCATGTGAATGATAAAACTAGTTGGGATCAACATTTATCATGTGTCAGAAACTCAAATGGTTGGCTTCTGACTTTTTTTTTTTTTTTTGCTTTCAATGAAAATGCACATTACCGTGCTTTTTTTACCCTGAACCTGATAAAGCTTTAGAACGCTGCCAGCGACATTTAAAGGCATTTGATTTGATTTCTTGGGAACAGTCTACATACTCTCTATAATAGGCACAGGAATGTGCAGTTATACAGTTGTGCTCATAAGTTTACATACCCTGGCAGAATTTATGATTTCTCGAACATTTCTTAATACCATGTATTGCCCCCTTTAACATCAATGACAGCTTGAAGTTTTTTGTAGTGTTTGTGGATGGGGCTCTTTATCTTCTCAGATGGTAAAGCTGCCCATTCCAGTTCCTGTAAATTCTTGGGCTGTCTTGCATGAACTGCACATTTGAGATCTCCCCAGAGTGGCTCAATGATATTGAGGTTAGGAGACTGAGATGGCCACTCCAGAACCTTCACTTTATTTTGTTGTAGCCAATGACAGGTCGACTTGGCCTTGTTTTGGATCATTGTCATGTTGGAATGTCCAATTACGTCCCATGTGCAGCTTCCTGGCTGATGAATGTAAATGTTTCTCCAGTATTATTTGATAACATACTGCATTCATCTTGCCATCAATTTTGACCAAATTTCCTGTGCCTTTTGTAGCTCACACAGCCCCCAAACATCATTGATTCACCTCCGTGTTTCATAGTAGGAATGGTGTACCTTTCATCATAGGCCTTTTTGACTCCTCTCCAAATGAAGCGTTTATGGTTGTGGCCAAAAAGCTCAATTTTGGTCGCATCACTCCAAATGACTTTTTGCCAGAAGGTTTGAGGCTTGTCTCTGTGCTGTTTGGCGTATTGTAAGCGGGATATTTTGTGGCATTTGCGTAGTAATGGCTTTCTTCTGGTGACTCGATCATGCAGCCCATCTTTCTTCAAGTGCTTCCTTATTGTGCATCTTGAAACAGCCACAACACATGTTTTCAGAGAGTCCTGTATTTCCCCTGAAGTTATTTGTGGGTTTTTCTTTGCATCCCAATCAATTTTCCTGTCAGTTGTGGCTGAAATTTTAGTTGGTCTACCTGACCGTGGTTTGGTTTCAAAAGAACCCCTCATTTTCCACTTCTTGATTAGAGTTTGAACACTGCTGTTTTGCATTCTCAATTCCTTGGATATATATATATATAATTTTTTTTTTTTTTTTTTTAATATCCCTTTCCTTTTTTGTACAGTTAAACTACCTTATCCCGCAGATCCTTTTGACAATTCTTTTGCTTTTCCCATGACTCAGAATCCAGAAACGTCAGTGCAGCACTGAATGAAAGATGCAAGGGTCTGTCAGGAGTACAGAAACTCATTAACCTTTTATACACATACACACTAATTACAAGCAAACGGATCACAGATGAGGATTGTTAACTTTTATTAGCCATTCAAACCCCTTTGTGTCAACTTGTGTGCATGTCATCAGGCTAAAATCACCAGGGTATGTAAACTTTTGTTCAGGGTCATTTGGCTAGTTTGTTGACATTATGATTTAAAAAGAGTAAACACAGTTGATTGATAATAAATGGCTTCAGCCAAACACTAACCATGGGTGAAAAATGTTTTTTGTGTTATTCATAGTCTCTGAAAAATGGCCAAGAAATCATAAATTCTGCCAGGGTATGTAAACTAATGAGCACAGCTGTGTATGTATTTCTATCTCTATCGTTATTACAGTGGAAAATGGGCAAGGGGGATCTGTACTTTGCCCATTCTAGCAATGAGTTGCTATTGCTTGCCTTCCTCTTGGTCCCTTGCTGCCCTAATCTATCACCAGATCTTATTAGATGAGCCTTCTACTTCTGGTTTTGGAATGACGTATAACGCTCTCTGCTACCTCTTGCAGCTCATTGCTTTATATCTGAGAGGCTTATTGCCAAGGCTAAGAGAAAAATTGCCTAGCTCTGTGTAAGTATTGACATGCTCTTGTACAGGATTTTAGGGAGCTCTCCCAGCACACGTGGATATCTCCAGCATGAGGAAGGTTAAGCTTATATAACCTTTGGTCCCTGTTGCATTAATTAGAGGACCTGGACTGTGGAAGTGGTGTCCAGAAGAGGCAAAGACCTAGTCACCCGTACTGACTGTTTCCCCTGCAGTTATTCTTACCCCCCATTGACTTTACCATATCTTGTTTACTGTGCCTCTGTGGAGACAGCCATTATGGTACAGGAGCATAGATTTGATTTTCTTAGCGCTCTCCCTCTGATGACTGTTGATCTATCAACAGGTGGGATAATGATCAAGAAGCAGCAGATGAGGTAGAGGAGCACAAATCTATGGAATATACAAAGCCAAAGTAGGTAGATCTTTGTACTGTATGTCCTCAGGTACAGCTTGCTTTCCACCATAAAGCAGCACAGTAGTGACATCAGAAAATCTAGTTTGATATCTGGTGTGACTAGCAGTCAGAGGCAGCAGAGCCTCAGATGATCTTGCACTGTAGATAATTCATGTATGAGACTTAAGGCATAGGAAGTGCACTGCTATTTTTCAGGAAAAAAGTACATTTTACGGGGTACAACTAAGGCACTAGAAAGTAGTTCCAAACACACAAGGTTTTTCTACTTTAGAATCACTTTTTTTTTTTTTTTTTTTTTTTTTTTTTTTTTTTTTTTTTATTCTCTTTATTGATTTTTGATAGATTTTCAAAAACAGAGACTTGGGGCATTCCCCGGCTCAAAGTACCACGTAAATCGGTACCTAACAGGTTATCTGCCTAAAACAATGCTGTTAGCGACAGAAAAACAAAACAAAAAAAAAGAGAAAAAAACAAGATATCACTGCTCAGCCACTCCATTCGGAGATATTATGAAAGGAGAATGTGCAACTCGTCTTCAATAGAGGTGAGGTTTCCCAAGAGGGAACTCTGGTACTAGGGTACTAAGGGTTCAACTATAGGGGTGTCATGAGGGTGTTGGCAAGTGTTGGCACAGAAGGAGAAGTCAATGGGTGTCAGATACCGTCTACTCTTGAGCGGCATTAGTAGAGGCAAGGTCAAGCCATAGTTTCCACACTTTGTCAAATTTAGCAGTGCTCCCACGGGAGTGATATGTGGCTTTATATAATGGTATTGTAGAATTGACCAGGGCTTTCCAAGAGTTCAGAGAGGGCGCATCTGATTGTTTCCATTTTAGTAATATTGCTTTACGGGCATAAAAGAGCAGAAGTCCTATGAGGGTCGTAGTTGCTGTGCGGTGCGCTAAAGAGCCCAGCAAGCAGACTGGTACAGTCAGCGGGATAGGGATTAACAATGAGGCTATAAATTGCGTCGCCTCTGCCCAGAAAGAGTGCACTTTGGGACAGGACCACAACATATGACAGAAACCGGCCTCTAGACTACCACATTTCCAACAGCTAGGATAGGCCCCAGGATAAAATTTGTTCAGCCGTCGCGGCGTTAAATACACCCGGTGTAGAATCCTGAACTGTATTAAGCGGTCCTTAACTGCCACTAATTGGAGAAAAGGGTATTCCCACATATCCTCCCAATCCTCTGTGTCTAATTCAGGAAAGTCCACCCTCCAATTAGCCTGGAGAGTTTCAAGCCCAAAATGCATTGATGGTAGTGCCTTGTATATGGTGGATAGGGGTTTTACCAGCTCATCATTCCGGAGGAGGGATTCTAGAGTGGAGTGAAGGAGTGATGGTGGTTGAGAATCAAATTGGGAAGAGAAGGCATGTCTAAGCTGTAGATATCTAAAGAAGTAACAGTTGGGTAAGTCATGGGTTTGTTTAAGAGTGTTAAAGGGAAGGATAGCCCCGTCTTTACATATATGGGCGAGAACCTTAATACCCCTTGTTGCTCATAAGCTCGGATCAGTGTGGAACTCTGCGAGGAGCGGATTGAGCCATAAAGGGGTATCCGGGGACCATCTGTTTGGTTCTGTTTTATGTTTACAAACTTGCCATTGTCACACCTTTATCACTGATGTCATAGAGTGTGTGAGAGTCACAGGTGCTCTGGGACCTCTGTAGTGCATTTCTCAATGATTCAAAGGACCCCAGCGATGCTGCCTCCAGCACCACCGAGGCGCTTGTATCATCAGAGATCATCCAATTATGTGCGTGGACAAGTAGGGCTGCAAAGAAATATTTTTGGAGGTCTGGACAGGCCAGGCCCCCCTCCGTCCAGGGTCTATGGAGGATAGACTTGCTAAACCTGGGGGCTCTAGAATTCCATAGGAATGAAGAGAGGATGGCATCTAATTGTGTAAAGAATTTTTGGGTATCCATACTGGAGTGTGCCTGATGTATAGAAAAATCGGAAGGCACTTCATTTTGAATAGGTTTATTCTGCCTATAAGAGATAGGGGCAAATTATCCCAAGCTCTTAGTTTGGATTTAAGGTTTGATAAAAGGGGAGTGAGGTTCAAGGCAATAAAATCTGTCACCTTGGGGGTGATGTTGATCCCCAGGTAACGGATTTTCGAGGCCCAGGACAGGGGTAATGAGGGGTCCGCCGCCTGTTCAGCCGCTGAGTCGATAGGTAGGAGTTGGGATTGTTCCCAGTTGACTTTCAGTCCAGATAAAATTGTAAAACGGGAAAAAATATTAAGAGCTTCTCGAAGGGAGGGTCGTTAAGAAAAAGCACCAAGTCATCGGCGTATAAAGCTAATTTTTCAACTATGGAGCCCACTCGTATGCCTACCACAGCATTGGAGTTACGGATGGCAGTGGCTAGTGGCTCTATCACCAGGGCGAACAAGAAAGGGGAAAGTGGGCATCCCTGCCTAGTTCCCCGTTGTATCTGGAACTGTTCTGAGAGCATGCCCCCTAGTTTAATTTGTGCTGTTGGGGATTTGTATAGAATGGTGATCCATTTACAGAAGGTGGGGCCGAATCTGAAGGGTTGTAGTAGTACTATAAGCATGTAATCCCAAATGACGGTGTCAAAAGCCTTCTCCACATCCAAGGCCACCAAGACCCTAGTCTGAGAGTAGGTTGGAGGAATAGAATCACTTTAATGCAGAAAATGCATTAAAGGCTTGTGTTTTTTTTTACCTTCTTGCATTAAGGTGTATAACTCTTACATATTATTCACAGCCAGCCCCTCTATTAGAGGCTGGCATACCACACTATCCAAGTTCTTTGTAAAAACGAGCGCTCTAAATACCTCCTTAGAGCTTTCTAAAGGCCAGTTACTTCACTCGCAGCTGCTTTACAGCTCCGGGACATGCGCGAAGGGCGGTGATCTCCCTCTGACATCAGTCGGGGAGATCACGTGACCTTTTTTTGGGTAAACAAACACTTTAAGGTAAAAAAAAACACCCCAACTATTTCCTCCTCCACCCCCCCCCCCCTTTTTCTATCCAAACACTTACCTGTCTGAGATCCAGCACTGTGCCAGGCTGCAATCTCCTCACTCTTTTCCTCTTCCCATGGGACTCGGGCAGCTCAATCAAAATGATGTAGGGTTGGGAGGGGGGCAGAGCCACACCACTCCCAGCTTGGCTCAGGGGTGAGCACATTCATGTGCCTCCATAGCAACCGGATTGCTATGGGGGTCAAACAAAGAAGAGAAGGAGCCAGAAGCAACTGTGAGGTACCCAAGAAGAGGAGGATGGGTGCTGCTCTTTGCAAAACCATTGCACAGAGCAGGTAAATATAACTTATTTTAATGAAAGAAAATTCTAGGTTTTACAATCAATAGCTTTCTACCCCCTACAGCCTAAATCCTTAGCAGAGTACCCTCTCGTTTCGGCGCTGTGCTCATCTGCAGCTTTTCCCCCCTCTCTTCCTGCGTTCACAGTAGCTTCTGTAAGCGGGAGCCATTGCTCCGACTGCTGTCAGTCAAATCCTGTGGGCAGGGGGTGGAGCCAAGCCGCACTGTGTGTGTCTATGGACGCACACATCTCGACTTGGGAGGGCGCTGACATGAGTCTCCCCACAGCACATGGTTTGCTGTGGGGGCACTCGAAGAAAAGGAGGAGACAGCGCCAGCTGGGGGCCAAAAAAAAGAGGTAAGGGGGCCACTCTGTGCAATATCCTTGCACAGAGCTGGTAAGTATTACATGTTTTAATTTAAAGTGGTGTTCCGGCCGAAAATATACTTTTTAAATAAAAATACCCCTATAATACACAAGCTTAATGTATTCTAGTAAAGTTAGTCTGTAAACTAAGGTCTGTTTTATAGCAGTAGTTTGTTATTTTATAAACTTACAGCAGGCCGTGGCCATCTTAAGTGTGGGCATCTGAAGCCAGACTGTATTTCTTCCTGGATCTCATCCTTGCAGATCTCGCACATGCTCAGTGCAGCACAAGCAGTGTAATAGGTTTCAGGTCAGTTTCCATAGCAACGGCAGTGTCAGAGGAAGTTGCCGCCCCTTCCCAGAAGGCATTGCAAACAGGAAATGGCCAGGGAGGAGGAAGTGAAAAATGAATACAGCAGATGTACAGTAAGTGCTGAGAAAAAAAATAAAAAAATATCCAATTTGTTTACAGTGCACAGTTTAGTGAGGGATGCTGAAGAATTGTAAAAATGGGTGGAACTCCACTTTAAGACATTTGAGATTTTACTATCAGATTTTTGTGAATGTGTGAACGATTGGTCTAAAAGTTGCAGTTTTTTGTTAATGCCATACATTCAGAGCCCTGTGCCATGATTGTGACTCCCTTGCGCTGGAGTCACATCATCGCGGTTCAGCCATTTAACCAACCGCAGCCCGCAAAGCCAGAAAGAAGACCAGGGGAAGATGAAAGCGTGCCGCTGGAGGGATACATTTTATAGGTAAGTTTGTCATAATGTGCTAGCATGCAGCACATACTAGCAGGTTAGGGTCATAATTTTATTTATTTATTTTTACGCAAACTTTACTTGCTTAAAAAAGCAGGGCCACGAACCCTCTTGGGATATATGTCAAGGACTATACCAAGAACATTTGGGCTGAACAGGAGACATAATTTTAGCTTGGGCCAGGAATGTGGCAGCAACTTCAGAAATGTAAAAAAGCTAGAAGGTTAGGGATTCAAAATATGTAATGTTGATAATGAGAGTTAAAGGGGTTGTAAAGGTAAAAATTTTTTTTTTTATAACAAACATGTTATACTTACCTTCACTGTGCAGCTTGTTCTGCACAGAGTGGCCCCGAACCTGCTCTTCTGGGGTCCCTCGGCGGCTGTCTCAGCTCCTCCCCGCAATAACTAACCACCCTAATGCGAGCTCTCCCGCATGGTGGTTAGTTATTGCGGGCGCGCTCCCGTGATACAGCCGGCGGCTATAGCCGCTCGCTGTATCACTCGGCCCCGGCGCGCCGCGTCATTGGCTGTGATTGACAGCAGCGCGAGCCAATGGCTGCGCTGCTTTCAATCCATCCACTATAGCCAATCAGCGACCAGGCTGATCGGCTGAATGGAGGTCGGGAGCGAGCGGCCGAGTTTCGAGGTGTCAGGTAAGTAAAACAGGGGGGGGGCTGGGGGCGGCGGTATTTTCAAAAGTTTTTTCACCTTAATGCATAGAATGCATTAAGGTGAAAAAATTCATACCTTTACAACCCCTTTAAGTTCCACTTTATGGAATTGAGAAAGCCAGTCTATCTAGTCCAGGATTGTTACCTTAGGAGTCAGCTCCATTGACAACTAGGATAGACCTCAAAAATCAGGCACCAGCTGATCCGGCTTTAGCACTGCTTGATTTTTGCTGAAAACCTATTCAAAGCTGCAGCCACAATAAAGTGCTATTAAACCCATAACCGAAAATGTATTATATTGCAGCTTATTAATCGTTACATGTGGTGGCGGCATCAGTTTTCTTTTTTAGGTTTTTTTTTTTCCCCCTCCTGTTTCCCCTGGTGATCTGACCAGTATATATTTTTTCTTTTCTTTTTTGTTTCTCCTTTTTTCTTCTTAATTAGTTTTTTTTTTTTTCTATATAGGACCGATGTTTTTAAATGTCTGTTCAAGTGTGATGTATTCATTCTGGTCAATTATATTGATGGACATCAGCTGTTTGTGAAAGCATTTTCTGTTTAGTGCACCTATAAATGGCATATGTCTGAATGATACCATTGTCATGAGTAAGCTCGAGCGACTCGAGTGAAACGCGTCAACATATTTGCACCCTGTGTATTGTCTGGCTGGATTCCAATAAATATTTTTAAAGAACTAAAAGACTATGTCTGTGCTGTGCCACCATTTCCTGTATTCCTATATTGCATCCACGATGGTGAGCACCCACAGCTGTCTATCGTTGCACTGATTTGCCTGAGTGGTGTGCTACATGCCCCCATCAGCGTTAGGCTTCGTGTACACTGGCCTACATTTACCATGATCGCGGGAAAACGCTGCAAAATCGCACCACAAATTTGCTGCTTTTTCCCACACCCGGCAGTCAAAACGTTCCTATACTGAAAGCGATTCTTTCACGTTCAGGAGAGGCAACTTGAAGTTCACTTAAATGCGGCAGCTTCTAAACTCTGCTGAAAGCCTATGTGTATATTAACACATTGTACATATATATGTACAATATGAAGATGAGTTTCTGAGGTTTGCCAAAAAAACACCAAAAGCTTTCAAACTCCTGTTTAGGAGCTGTCAGTGTAGGCTAGTGTATATGAAACATAGTGATTTGTCTCGTCCATGCAAACTGATTCTGCTGGAGGGGTTTTAAAAAATACACTTGCTGGCTGGATCACTAGATGAAAATAGAAGAAAGAGCCTAAAAAAAGAAACTAATACATCCATCACATCTAAGAATTGATAAGCTGCAATATAATGTTTGCTTTTGGGTTTACTACTGCTTTAAAGCCTACGGTGAATATAAAATTCCATACACCCCTGGTAATATGTCAGGTTTCTGTGATGTAAAAAAGATGAAACATAGATAAATTATTTTAGAACCTTTTTCCACCTTTTAGACCTGGTTCACACCTATGCATTTTTAGTGCGTTTTCAATTTTGCAGAAACACACAAACATCCATTTAACATGGTTTCCTATGGATGTAGTTCGCATCTGTGCATTTTATGGAGAGGGTCACGGATTGTTTTCTGGTTTTTGGTTCCATAGATTTCAATGGATCAAAAATGTGTATTGCAAAATGCACCTGGAACATGCAACCTGTCTAGGTGTGAACCCGACCTCAATGTGACCTATAAACTGTACAACTCAATTGAAAAACAAACTGAAGTCTTTTTTTGAAGTCTAGAATAAAAATAAAACAATAAAATAATGTGGTTGCATAAGTGTGCACACCCTCTTATAATTGGGGATGTAGCTCTGTTCAGAATTACGCAATCACATTCAAACTCATGTTAAATAGGAGTCAGTACACACCTGCCATCATTTAAAGTGCCTCTGTTTAACCCAAAATAAAGTTCAGCTGTTCTAGTAGGTCTTTCTTGACTTTTTCTTAGTCGCATTCTACAGCAAATGCCTTGGTCCGCAGAGCTGTGTTTTTTAATTTTGGCAGAAAATTTCAATTTAGTTTTAGGATTAAAATGTCATTTTAGTTTTAGTCCCAGTTTAGTCTTCTGCAATTGTTTTAGTCATATTTAGTCGACTACATCTCCAGTACGTTTTTAGTCGACTAAAATCGAATAGGTGTAATTAACCACTTGCTGCCCGCCATATAGCAAAATGACGGTGGCAAAGTGGTTTCAATATCCTGACCAGACGTCGTATGACGTGATCAGGATATGGCGATCGTTGTTGCGGTGTGTCAGTTTTACACACCACAACTCCAATCTAGGTAAAGAGTCTCTGACTGAGGTTCTTTACCACATGATCAGCCGTGTCCAATCACGGCTGATCACGATGTAAATAAGAAGAGCCGGTGATCGGCTTTTCCTCACTCGCGTCTGACAGACCCTAGTAGAGGAGAGCCGATCGGCTGCTCTCTTGACGGGGGGGGGGGGGGTGTCTGTGCTGATTATCAACACAGCCCCCCCTCGGATGCCGCCCAGGACCACCAGGGAAGCCATCCACACTGGACCACCAGGTATGCCCCCTAGACCCCCAGGGAAATGCCAATCTGTGCCCAGGCAGCTGCAAATCAGTGCCTACTCCTATGCCCATCAGTGCCACGTATCAATGCCTATCAGTGCCCAGCAGTGCCGCCTATCAGTGCCACCCATAAGAACCCATCTTTGCAGCCTTTCAGTGTCGTCTATCAGTGCCACCCTTCAGTGCCCATCAGTGAAAGAGAAAACTTATTTACAAAATTGTTTAACAGAAACAAAAGCAAAATTTTATTTTTTTTTCAAAATTTTCGGTCTTTTTTTATTTGTTTAGCAAAAAATAAAAAACGCAGAGGTGGTCAAATACCACCAAAAGAAAGCTCTATTTGTGGGAACAAAATGATAAAAATTTAGTTTGGGTACGGTGTAGCATGACCTCGCAATTGTCATTCAAACTGCGACAGCGCTGAAAGTTGAAAATTGGTCTGGGCAGGAAGGTGTATAAGTGCCCTGTATTGAAGTAGTTAAATTGTAATGCATTACTTAACATTTCTCTACAATTTCCAAACTCATTATATACTGCTGGAGTGAAAAATCTAATAAGTTATTTATTATGGCATTGAGGTATGAACATGCACTACAGACCAATGTTAATTTTGAAGTCAAATTTCAATTTTGTTTTAGTCTTACTCTTTTGACTAAAATGGCATTTTTGTTTTAGTCGTATTTTAGTCATCTCAGTTGTTTTAGTCGAGTAAAATAATATTCATTTAGTCAACTAAAATGTTTTAGTTGATGAATTTAACACTGCCGCAGAGAGCATCCAAAGCATCAGAGGGATCTCATTATTAAAAGGTATCAGTCAGGAGAAGGGTACAAAAGAATTTACAGGGCATTAGATATACCTTGGAACACAGTGAGGACAGTCATCATCAAGTGGAGAAAATATGGCACAACGATGACATTACCAAGAACTGGACGTCCCTCCAAAATTGATGAGAAGAAAACTGGTCATTGATGCTGCCAAGAGGCCTACAGCAACATTAAAGGAGCTGCATGAATATCTGGCAAGTACTGGCTGTGTGGTACATGTGACAACAATGTCCTGTATTCTTCATCATATGTCTGGGCTATGGGGGAGAGTGGCAAGACGGAAGCCTCTTCTTAGGAAGAAAAATCTCCAACACATCTGACGTCTCCCGAACACATGTGGAAAAATGTGTTCTGGTCTGATGAAACCAAAGTTGAACTTTTTGGCCATAATTTCAAAAGATATGTTTGGCGCAAAAACACTGTACATCATCAAAAGAATACCATACTCACCGTGAAGCATGGTGGTGGCAGCATCATGCTTTCGGGCTGTTTTTCTTCAGCTGAAACAGGGGCCTTGGTCAAGGTAGAGGGAATTATGAACAGTTCCAAATACCAGTCAATATTGGCACAAAACCTTCAGGCTTCTACTAGAAAGCTAAACTTGAACTTCATCTTTCAGCATGACGACGACTCAATGCATACATCCAAATCGACAAAGGAATGGCTTCACCAAAAGAAGATTAAAGTTTTGGAATAACCCAGCCAGAACCCAGACCTGAATCCGATTGAAAATCTGTGGGGTGATCTGAAGAGGGGTGTGCACAGGAGATGCCCTCGCAGTCGGACAAGTTTGGAGTGTTTTTGCAAAGAAAAGTGGGCAAATATTGCCAAGTCAAGATGTGCCATGCTGATAGACTTATACCCAAAAAAGACTGAGTGCTGTAATCAAAAGGTGCTTCAACAAAGTATTTAACCACTTGCCGACCAACCGCTGTCATTATACTCCGGCAGGTCGGCTAGTTCCTGCGAATCGTCGGAGCTGTACGTCAGCCCTTTAAACAGCTATAGCTGCGATGTCTTCCAGCCACCAGCGATTGCTCCACAGAGGCAGAACAGGGATCTGTCAATGTAAACAAACAGATCCCCATTCTGTCAGCGGAGTAAAGAGTGATTAGGAACAGCGATTTCTCTCCTCTTGCAGTCAGTACACTGCCCCCACAGTTATAAATGCCTTCCAGGGAACACATTTAACCCCTTCCCTGCCAGAGTGACATTTATACAGTAATCGGTGCATTTTTATAGCACTGATCACTGTATAAATGTCAATGGTCCCAAAAAAGTGTCAGGTGTCCGATCTGTCCACCGCAATGTCGCAGTCCCGCTAAAAATCGGTGATGACCGACATTACTAGTTAAAAAAAAAATGCCTTAAATCTGTTCCCTATTTTGTAGACGCTATAACTTTTGCGCAAACCAGTGAATATACGCTGATTTGCCATTTTGTTTTAACAAAAATATGTAGAAGAATACGTATTGGCCTACACCGATGACAATTTTTTTTTTTTTATAATTTTTTCAAAATTGACTTTTTTACTTATGGCGCAGAAAAAAAAGGCAGAGGTTATCAAATACCACCAAAAGAAAGCTCTATTTGTGGGGGAGAAAAAGGAGGTCAATTTTGTTTGGGTACAACGTCGCACAACAGCGCAGTGCCTTATTGCAGAAAATGGCCTGCTCATTAAGGGGGAAATCTTTCAGTGGTTAATGGTGTGCACACTTATGCAACCATATTTTATTTCTTCCCTCCACCTATAAGATTTCAGTTTGTTTTTCAATTGAGTTGTACAGTTTATAGGTCACATTAAGCCTGGGTTCACACTAGCGCGATCTCAGAGATCGCATGTGATTCGCACCCTCACCGCAGGTGTCGATCACATGTGATCTCTGAGCAATGCGAGATCAGCCATACAGTTGAGAAGTGACCTCATTAAAAGTTGACTGTTGGGGACAGGCCAGCAAGGAAGTATCTGCATCACTGTATTAGTAGTCCCCAGTACCTGGAAGTGGAAAGGAGGGACCTGGATTGAGGACTTGCTTCACCAGGCCAGAACAAACAAAAGTTGCAGGTTTGGTTAGACTGGGTGGTGGATCATATTTTGCCTGCATTACAAACCTGCAGATCAGTAAAGCCGATAAAGAGCCAGCAGTCCTTATCTGCTTACTTGTCCTGAATTGGTCCCTAAAGGAAAAGGGTTATTGTAACATCCAAGCAACTCCCGTTTTATTTTAGGTACTTGTATAGCGCCGTCAATTTACGCAGCGCTTTTACATATACATTGTACATTAACAAGGAGGTCAAAATGGCAGCCCAGGTTTTCCTGGTTTATTTTAAGGGAACCATAGATGTTGGAGTGCAGACACAATCGGACCGCTCTTGGCTTAAACATGGTGGGAATGTCACTTTTATCGAATTGGAAGAAAGTATTGCTGGCAGGGATTTGTTGGGGCACCTATCGCATACTGGAAGAATGAATATACTCTATCCAACCCAGTCGTTTGTTCTTCCAAGTTCATTTAACCAACAGTTGCATGCAGCCACCTAGATGTGATGTAGTTTTCATAGTAGGTAAGATTGAATAAAGACAATGGTCCATCCAGTTTAGCCTGTGTAGGTGTACTTGTGTCCATGCTGATCATTCATTTCCCATATCCCTGTATGTTGTGTTCCCTAAGATGCACTTCAAAGAGTCTTTTTAAAACTATCAATACTTCCCACTTACACCACTAATTGCGGAAGAGAGTTCCATATTATCGCCCTGACAGTGGAAAAAACCCCTACGCAGTTTAAAGCGGAGGCTCGCCCACCACTGCAAAATTTTAAAAGACTGCAGCTGCTGACTTTTAATAATTGGACACTTTCCTGTCCTGGAGTCCAGTGATGTTGGCACCGGGTGCATGCCGCTTCCATTGCGAGTGAGGGAACCTGGCAGTGTAGCCTTTTGGCTTCACGCCGGGATCCCTACTGCGCATGCGTGAGGCTCCGCTCCTATCTCCTACTGGCCCGGCGATAGGGGGATGAGGAGGGAGCCCCAGCTGTGATGTCAATACCTGTAGTATGCTCTCCCCCCATCCTCCGGAAAGGTGCCAAATGTGGCATCGGGGAGGGGGAGGGGGAGATACAATTCACCACTTTTGGGTGAAACTCCGCTTTTTAAGGTTTGAACGCTTCTCCAATGTCATTGTGTGGCCTCGTGTCCCACTTCTTGTGACTGAATGGTTTTCTTCCTACACTGGGATCACCAATGAGGGTATTGTATAACATTGTCACCTGGTTTAGCTAAAAGTGTATCTAGATTTCACAACCTGGTTCCATATTCCTTCCTTTTTGCACCTTATCTCACAAATGTGCCTGCTGGTAAGATGCGGTCAGATGGTACTTGTGATTCCTGCAGTGTGGATATGAAAATTAAAGGAAAAGTTTCCTCACTGTGGACACCATGGACACCATTTTTCGCTATGATTTACCTTGTCATAGGTCGATTACTCCTAGTTGTACCCTAATGGTAAACACTGCCTTCTCCACATGCCTCTCCTGATTCTTCCTCCGTACATATTCTATTTTTGGGAGGTACTTGATGACAAATTATTGCAGACGTGCTGCTTTCCAATCATGGCCCTACGCCACCTCCTTATTTTAATTTCTGTGCTGTACTAGTTAGTGCCTGAGCTAGAAAGATCACGCACATATGCCCCTGAACTGGGAATTGTGTGATCTGTAACTTCCCATATGGCCACTGTTACAGTCACTATAATGAGCTGTTTACTTACAGATTTACCTTCCTGGTTCTTCCTCATTGCAGTGATGTAGTGTGTGTGTGTGATGATGTGTACTCTGACTTGAACTGACCTTTGTATATTTTACTGTGTTGCAGGAAGCAGCTCGTCATGTTAACTAAATTCCAGCCTATTTCTGCCTTATTTCCTAACTTTTGTATAAACGATGCAATCACTGTTTTTGTCATTTTTCTAGTTTTGTAAGGGTTGTTTTACATTGTTGAATTTCCGATTTATTTTTGGATTATTAGGTTATCTTTTTCTGCAGCTGACAGTCTTTGCAAACTTGGATTGCTAGCTGTTGTGCTACTCGATATACTACTTCTGTAATCTCTGAAGGTCTATTAAGTTGAACACTCCATCTACAGAGCTTTTTTTACTTTAGGTTTAAGTCTCTGCTGATGATTCCTGGGGGACTGATATCAGGAAACTGAGGTGGGGCACTGATTGCACAACTGATCGAAGATTAATGCTACATTTTTAAAAATAATTTTAGCTGCTGATCTCAAGATGTATATATTGTGTGTAGCTCCTTCATGTTTTTAACATTGCTTTTCCCACTGTTTCTTCCAATCCCCCGATTGCTTGCCCTCCATTCCAGTTTGCCAAGGTGGCTCATTGGCTTGCAGGGTCCTCTGAAGCCACCTTGTGCAAACTCCGAGGGGGAAAAAAACGACATGCAGACATTAACACACTGCCTGCTGCGACATGTCACGGGTTGCCTAAGCATGAACGTGGCTCCTAATTTGGTGAATGTCTGAGAACATGCATGCTGTCGCTGAATATCGTGGGCTATGTAGTTCTGAGGACGGGGATTGTGTAACCCCCATATCCCAACAAGTTTGGGGAAGCAGAGCAAAGGGAGCAGGAGGATGTGGCTGTAATAGGATCACAGTGTACTTCTGGACCTTTTTAACAAGTATTCAGATAATGTCACCCTGTCATACATTATTTTTATTTTTTTTAATCATTATTTAGTTGTAGTAGAAGTAAACAAATATGTACTCAACCTGTAGGACCAAATAAGATCCCTTGTTCTTTCTACTATCTTTTTTATTTTAATTTTTCTTTTTGTTCTTTTCACATGTTATGGTTTTATTACCCACTGGTTGTTCACCACCCAGCGTGTTTACTGAGAACATTGATCTCCCACCTCCAGCTCTAATGTCTTCTAAGATCTTCAAATATCAATGCAGCTTGGAACTGCAATGGATTTTCCTGATATAGTAATAAAAAGCCAGTAGGGGATCTGTCTGACACCACTTGGTTTTGGACAGAGATCTGATTTAATGAATCAATTATCACATTTATGTGTGAATTTTGGACTCTTCCACATAGTTTCTAAATGCTGACCTAGTTTAGTAATCGTGACCCTTTTCAGGCCATAACTTCCACAAATGAGCTACAACACTCTTGACCAGGCAATGTAGGTATTTATGTTTTTGGTCTATAATTAAATGCTTGTTTAGTAAAACAATGCTATCAGCAACACAAAGGCCCAGCGGTCAGTTACATTAGCAGTTATTTTGTAAACCGACTTCTTGGAATGTTTTTCTTCGGACTTGTTCGCAAGAGTGTCATTCATTGTTGCTTATGCTTTAAAAAGAATATGGATGATGGTTAAAAGGGAAGTGACAGATTAGGACAGCAGAGGGAGGTTTACTTGCTGGCTGGCTCTGTCCACTGAATGTAAGGGCATTGAAACGGACTGTTTTCTATGCCATAAGGCTCCATGCACAAGGACACCTAGGTGAATAGCAGCTGGAGAAATGCGGTAAAAGCATTGTTTTTACATGTGTCTTTATGCGCGCTCACATGTTTGCCATTTAATGCACTTTATTGGCCAGAATATTAGTGGTTGTAAAGCCTTATGTTTTTTTACCTTAATGCATTCTATGCATTAAGGTAAAAAAAACCTTCTGTGCCTGGTATCCCCCCTGCCTACCTTTTTTTTATACTTGCCTGAGCCCCATCACGATCCAACGCTGTGCATGAGAGCAGTGGCTCTTCCAGCTCTGTCCCTTCTCACAGGGCAGACTGATGGCAGTGGGTGCCATTGGCACCTACTGTTGTCAATCAAACTCTGTGGAGGGTTTGCAGCTTCCTACGGGGCACTAAATGAAGTGAAGTAGGCAGGAGCACCAGTGGGGGACTCGAAGGGGGGGATCGGGGCTGCTCTGTGCAAAACTATTGCACAGAGCAGGTAAGTATAACATAACAAAATAAAAAAACAAAGCTTTGCAAATCCTTTAAAGCAGAGCTCCACCCAAAAGGGCAAGGTTTGCTTATCTGCTTCCTGTGCGTGTGCCAGAGTGACATCATCGTGATGCCACTAATTAGAAGGCCAGAGGACGTGAAGATGAAAGCCCTGTCAGCGGTGACAGCGAATTGCCTATTTTAGTCAGTGTGCATGAACCCAAAGTGTTCGAATTCCTTATCTATATAATTGTTCAAGGTCATATACTTGGAAGGCATTAAAGCCAAAACATCAGTACGACAGCAAGAGAATTAAGGTGGTTGTAATCCCACTTTGAAAAAAAAAATGTACTAAAGCCTGCAAGACAAAGGCATAATGAGCTAGTATGCATAGCATATTTAGCTCATTAAGTAATACTCGCCTGAGATCGAAGCCCTCGCTGCGGTGCCCGGGGGTTACTACCGGGTATGGCGGCTCCGGCGCTGTGATTGGCCGGAGCCGCGATGACGTCACCCCCGTGCATGCACCGCTGGTGACGGCACACTCACTGAAGCAAACGGCATATACGTGCCATTGCTTCAGTGCATACGTGCCGATGACGTTGGCACGTGCAAATACGGGGGATATCCTGGGTAGCTACATGTAAGCTTTATTATAGGCTTCCCTGTAGCAAAAAGTGGTCTGTGAGGGTTTATAACCACCATAACATTCTCATAGGAGAGGTCAGCACTGGCATACATTAAACCTTTTTTGGTAGTCTCTTTAAAGTTGATAAAAATGTAAAGATTTAGGGCCAATTCACACTATAGAAACGCAGTCCGGGTGCGTTCCAGATGCTTTTGTGCATGAGTGTTTTTGATGCATTCCAGTGTGTGTTTTAAGCAGTCCAATGCATTTTTTTTCTTCACCTTAATTAAGGATGTGTGTTCCAGTGCGCTTTTGATGCTTTTTACAGCGTTCCAGTACAGTCCAATGCAGGAAAAATGCAGCATGTTCTCCCCCCTTTTTTTTTTTTTTTTTTTTTTTTTCTAGAACTGTAATGCACTGGAACACTGGTGTGAACTTTGCCATTGAAAACCATATAGCCTCTTTTCCATGCGTTTTTGATGCAGAAACAAACGCACTGGACTGCATGTGGTGTGAACTGGCCCTTAATAATTGTGAAATGTTCAGGGTACTGCTTTGGCCCCATTAAAAATTTTTTTTTTTTTTTTTCTTGTAAAATCTAGCCATGCAGCTCCTGGCATATGACTTTTTTTTAAAAGCTTCAATCTGTAGTGCGAGATCCTAAGGCACTGCTGCCTCTGACTTTCTAGTCTCATCATTATTGGAGTTTGGTTATGTTACTGCTTTGCTATTTACTTCTCCTTGCTGGAGAGAAATCTGTACCCGAGGACTTGCAGTGCAAGAATATCTGCTTCATTCTGTAAATCTGTATTTCTTCAATTTCTGCTGTTTCTTGATCTTTCTTTTCTCCTTCCTTTTCTTTCTTGATCCACACCAGTCATCTAATTCTTAGTCATTGAATATGGCTTCACTGATCAGGTGCTCGTCTGTGTTTCGGTTTTATTACACCTTTAAAAAAAGAAAAATAATAAATAATGCACTCATTAAAAAAAAATACATTTTTTATTTATTTTAATTGTTGTAGCCTGCAAAACATTGCAAAAATGATCAGTGCCGATGTTGTAGTTAGAGGGTGCTTCACATCGGAGGGTGTGAAAGCGAGAGCTAAGTCTGAGCTTTACAATAGGAATGCAGGGTCATGTCTACGCTTGTTTCCCAGGGAAACGTATGCTTGAGACTGTCTGCAGCAATAGGAACGGACGCGAATTGGGCTATTGACAAGGAAGGAGCTGCCAAACTGTAATGGAAGAGAAAAACATAAGATTTGGTAGTCAATTGTTCAGCATTTTTCTAGTCGGGTATTTCAACATAAATTTACGAAACATAATTCAATGTGTCATTGCTCATGGGATTATTTCTTTAACTTGTAATTATTTATGTATATAGCTGTAGCTCTATTTGTTCATTACATATTCAGGTTCTACTTCCTGCTCTGAAGTCCTCCACAGTGGCTGTGCTTTACTGTGTTGTTGTTTTTTTTTTCCTCAGTGCTGACTCATTGAAAAGTCTTTCCATGTGCATCCAATAACTTGTCCTAACAGTTGAGAGAGAGAGAGACTGTAACTGTGCACAGCTACCCCTAGTGGCTGCCCTATAAATATTTAACAGAAAAGGGTAACGTCTGTAAAACTGTGAAAGCCATATCAAAAACTAGAATAGCAGTGATAACTCAGAATATATATGCTTGCTTAGAAATAATACTTAAATGGCGTTTGTTAATGACCTTGTTAACCGACTCAAGTGGGAAGATGCTGCAAAAATGAAGGAAGTGACAAATGTATTCCCATGCAGTTCAGTGCATTGCTGTGACTGACCAATGTAAAGCAAAGGATTCAGACAATTTCATGAATTATAGTTGTACAGGAAATTGCGGGGAAAGGTACAAAAGTGTTTATTGGTGTCAACGAGCCCTTAGTCATCATTGCTGCTGTGAATGACTGCAGTGGAGCAACTCGTCATCTTGTGAGTGTGACCGTGACTTCATATGTGTTAGTCACCCGTTATATAGACACAGAATTCTCATAGCAGCAGTGCACAACTTATTGCTGCTTTGTATCTAATTTGCAATAACTATTGCATTTTAATTCATACAGACTTTCAACAAAAGCAGCCAATTCATGTGCAGAGACAAGTCCTTCAGCCTGCACTACTTGCATTATTAGTCAATTACCCTTTTTACAAATTCTTATTCATGTACATGTGTAATTGCTTGTGTGAACTGGAAACTTTGCTAGTTTGAATACGGTTGAAGCAACATGTTGATATGAAGGCTAACACTTAGACAGGAAGTCATGGAAAATGTTCTTCAGTGGGAATACAGACAAAAAAACTCTAGTATGAGGAGGGAGAAAGGATGGATTAGAATCTCCTGTAAGTGTTTGTCCACCCGTAATATTCTGCACTTCCTGTTATGTTGTGACAGTACCCACCCATTGCCCCTTCATGTGTCGCCCCGATATGACACTATCATCAAAGCTATGATGTACAGCGTGCTTACAAGTTGAGGTCTCAAATACCTGTAATGACACCCCAGGAAGTTAGATGCTACTGGATTTTGCCACCCACTATCCAGGTTGTGCACAAATAGAAGCAATTTGCAGGCGGCCGGAAGACCTATTTTTTTTTTTTTTTTTTTTTTTTTATGTACTCATCACTCTATACCTTGGAAATAAGTTTGGGTTCATGTCCTCATTGAATGCTGTTCATGTTCTCTTTGGTGAGATCCCCATCATATCCTGGTGATCACACCTTGACATAAAGTGTTTCACAAAGATGGGGAAAAAAGGAGAAAGCTATACATCAGGGGGACATGGATTGCATTGGAAACCTAACAGTAACCCTTCTCCACTGTATTAATATAAAATATAATTATTAGTTGTATGGCATAGTTGAAGTGGGTTTTTTTGATTCAGTGGTATTATCACTGTGACAGAAAGGCCTCATGTACAATGCTGCTGCTAAACTGACCTTTAGAAGCAGTTGGGCATTTTTTTCAGCTGCTCCTGAACTCTCCTCTGTTATTTTTAGAGGTCGACCGATATATCGGCCGATATTTGGCTTTTTTTTACTTAATCGGCATCAGTCGATTGGCCGATAAAAAAGGCCGATATAGCTTCGTGACTTGCAAATGACTTCTCTAATAGAAGTCAATACAAGTTGCCTGAAATCTTCTGTGAAGTGACTTCTCTCCTCTCTGGGCAGCCTGCCAAATCTGATAAAAAGAACCAGAAGAGATACAATGTTTACACTTATGAATGAACTGAGCTGGTGTGTCAAGTTCTCTGTTTAACCATTTAAAGACTCAGGCTCGGTTCACACTGGGGCGACTTGGGATCCGACTTGTACGCCCTCAAGTCGCCCCAGAAATAGTTTCAATGGGAGTGAACGCTAGCGTCTTAATAGACGCTACTGAAGTCGCTCCGACTTCAGAGCGTACTCCCTGTACTACTTTGATCCGACTTGGTAGGCGACCTGTACCATAGAAATCAATGGAAGTCGCCTCCAAGTCAGATCTCTCTGTAAAGTCAAGCGACTTTGCAGGGAAAACCCCTCCCTCCCCCCCTCCCTCCCAGAGAGCTGATTGGCCACAGGCGAAGTCGCCTGTCATGGAGGCGACTTCAAGTCGCCTTGTAATTTGCTGAAGTCGCGCTGAAGTCGTGTTGCCCCAGTGTGAACCGACCCTAAATCTTTTCTGACATTTGTTGCTTACAAGTAAAAATCCTGTATTTTCAGCTAGAAAATCACTTAGAACCCCCGAACATTATATATATATATATATATATATATATATATATTATAATATACAGAGACCCTAGGGAATAAAATGGCGGTTGTTGCAGTATTTTATGTCACACGGTATTTGCGCAGCGGTCTTTCAAACACAATTTAAAAAAAAAAAAAAATACAATAATAAATTTAAAACAAAACTAAGCAGTAAAGTTAGCCCATTTTTTTTGTCCAAAAGTTTTGATTACCTGTTTTTGTGTATTTAAGATTAAGAAGATTTAAGATTAAGAATTTTCTGTATCACTTAAGGTTGCTTTCACACTGGAGCGGGCGTGCCTTGATGGTAAAACGCCGCTAGTTTTAGCGGCGCTATTCGGCTGCTAGCGAGGCGCTTATAACCCAGCTAGCAGGGGAGCCGTTTTACAGGCGCTATTTTTGGCCCAAAAGCGCCTGAAAAACGCCCCAGTGTGAAAGGGGTCTAACTGTTAGATTTTATTAGATGAAGGGAAAAAAGAAAAATCTGCCTAATATATCGGCCCAAAAAAATCGCCATCACATATCGGCCACTGCGATTTCTAAATATCGGCATCGGCCAGAGAAAAACCCATATCGGTCGACCTCTAGTTATCTTATCCGTACATGTACACAGGGGTAGTTTATAGTCATTTTTAGGCAGTTGAGTTTAGAGGCTTTTTTTGAAATGCAAAAAAATGGGTTCGGAAGCTGAGTTTAGAGGCATTTCGAGCACTAAACTCGGTAACTCGTGTTTAGCCGCAATTCATTTACAGGCGTTTTTCATTTTTGGCTATTTTAAAGAGAGGAAAAATGTTTTTATAAATATAATTTTTTTTTTTTTTTTTTTAAACGCTTCTAATTGAAGACGCGGCAAAACGGACGTTTTAAACATGGGTTACTATCTGTCAAGTTAAATCGTTCAGGAGAGCTTGTAAAAACGTCCCGTGTACATGAAGCCTAAGTGAGCGAAATCCACAAACCATAACGCAGCAATAAAAAACTGACACAAATTCTAATCGTTCTTCAACTTTCCTGCAAAACCATGTTTGGCCCAGAGTAACCCTTTAAACTCTGGTAGTCATCTTATGTGTCAGCATGATTTATTTTAAAGACCTTGATGCAGTGATGTGTTGAATACATAGCCATCCACATCAATCAGGGCACAAGAGCACCTTAGTCTATTGCAGGGGTAGGCAAGACTGACCCTCCCAGAGGCAGATGCATGATGGGATTTGTAGTTTCAACACAGCTGGATTGCCAAACATTGCCTGCCCCTGGTCCTACATTGTCTGCACCACAGTCCGGCATTCATTTTTTATATGTAATCTTCTGTGCTAAGCTAGCACTCCCATATATAATTTAAATCAATATAAATTAAATCAGTTCTGCGCTAAACATAGTACCTGCCTCTTTCAAACATTTAATTTTTGATTCCCCCCCCCCCCCCAAAAAAAAAAGTTAATCCCAATAATTCATAAATTGTTTATAAAAATGTGCTCCCAAATACTTATATAAATAATCCAAAATAAAGTGCACTAATTTAATATCAGTATGGCATACATGTGGTTAGGGAAAGTTTGGTTGCCTATCGATTGATCAGCATGTGTTTTGACTGGAAGGGTGGGGGATTGGAGCACTCGAACGGGAATCCCACACAGATGGAGACCATACAAGCTTCTTGGCGGGATTTCCCTCAGGGACCCTATTACCACATCACCACAGTGCTTTAAAGTGGAAGTCCACCCTAACGCTTTAAAGTGGAAGTCCAGTCAAAAATCAAAAATTTTCTATTATATGTAAAATATCTTTATCTTTTGACATTATTAATTTTCTGTATAGCTGGGTGCCAAGCTTAGAAAGTCTAATCAAAGCCAGACAATCAGCTTTTTCCTGTTCTTCAGGGACAACCTTACTTCCTTATTTCTGAATTCTGCATGGGGGGCCTCTCACTTTCTGTAAACATTGTCCTCTTCTAAACAGGCATGCCTACTGCCCTCATCCCTCTTATCCTTTTTAGACAGACATGCCTAGACCTCCCCACCCCCACCCCTCCTATACTTCACAGATCTCCTCCTGTCTTCATAGCCTCGTTTTGGCCAGCAGTTTCTCCTTAATTGAATTCCAGCCTTTTTATGAACTTTTCACATTTGCACTGTTAAACAATTTATTATTAGGCACTTTATATGTTATTGCACTTTATAGCATAACGAGTGTATCTATGCATTGTGTTGGGCACACATGAAATCATTATTGTATAGTAGTTACAGCTACATTTGAACTTTATAGATATCCTCATATGTTATTTACACACTTGTATCATTTTGAATTGTATAATTTTTAGTGCTAAACTTAATATTTTCACTAGGGCTGCGGAAATTAACGATTAATTCCTCGATTAATCGTTAATTTTTTTGATCGATCAAAATTCTTTTGATCAGTGCTCACCTCTCCGCCGGCTTCCGGGTGTTCTGTCGGAGATCTTGTGATGTCACGGACATTGACGTGACCGAACTCCTCCCCCCCTTCCCCAGTCATTGACTGTGCCCACCCTGGATAATGGTAAAGTAATGGAATACAGCAGGCGCCTGACTGATCTAATCGTGGCCTGAAAAGCTTTGACTGAGTGGGCGTGTCAGCGAATTGCAGAGGTGTGGCTGCGAGCCAGTTTTGTGATTGGCCAGACACGCCCCATGCTGATGATACATAACCCTTGCTGGGAATAAACAAGCATTGGAAGGCATTATGAAGGTGAGTGTTGTCTGTACTGGACAGGGTCAATTGTGGAGGAGGAACCGTGGTGATTTAAAGTGTGTGTGAATATACACACACACACACACACACACACACACACACACCTTGAATCTGTATTTTAGTTTTAGATTAGGTCATGCAGAGAGAAAACACCTCTCGGTTTAGGCTTTGTCTTGTGCATCCCAGTGTGGAGCTTTCATTTCACTTCCTGTCCCAGAGACACAACGGGAAGTGAAATGGCATTCCCATTTTAGATGGTTGTCAACAGAACTGGTATACCCATTGGAGTCATTACCCAGATAGCAAGCAATTGAGCTGCAAGTTTGAAAATGTCTTGTTAAAGTGGAGGTCCACCCTAAAGCAAATTTACCATTAAAAGACTCCTTTAAAATTTTTTTTTTTAGAGTGTTAAGTAATGGATTGTGGAAACTAGTGTTGGGTGATTTGTATATAGTGTATACCACATTTACCACTGACTAATGCAGAGTTGCAATGCAAGGAGATCAGCTAAAAGTAGTTGGATCTGTATGTGCGTTATAATTAATCGAAATTGGTCGATTAATTTTTTTTAAAAACCGATTAATCGAACACGAAAATTTTAATAAGTAACAGCCCTAATTTTCACATTTTGACTTGGTGCCCAATATCTGGGTTGGTTTTAAGCTACTGTTTGTTTAATTTTTCCTAAGCACAGATATTATTTTACACTTACCCCTGAGTCAATATTTTGTAGAAATGTTTTTCTCTGCAATTACAGCTGCAAGTCTTTTGGGGATGTCTCTACCAGCTTTGCACATCTAGAGTGACATTTTTGCCAATTCTTCTTTGCAAAATAGCTCAAGCTCTGTCAGATTGGATGGAGAGCGTCTGTGAACAGCAATTTTCAAGTCTTGCCACAGAGTCTAAATTGGATTTATGTCTGGACTTTGACTTGGTCACTTTTACACATGAATATGATTTGATCTAAACCATTCCATTGTAGCTCTGGCTGTATGTTTAGGGTTGTTGTCCTGCTGGAAGGTGAACCTCCACCCCAGTCTCAAGTCTTTTGCAGACTCTAACAGGTTTTCTTCTAAGATTGCCCTGGATTTGGCTCCATCCATCTTCCCATCAACTCTGACCAGCTTACCTGTCCCTGCTGAAGAAAAGCATCCCCACAACATGATGCCACCATCTTGCTTCACGGTGGAGATGGTGTGATGTGCAGTGTTAGTTTTGCGCCACACATAGCGTTTTTGCTTTTAGGCCAAAAAATTCAGTTTTGGTCTCATCTGACCAGAGCACCTTCTTCCACACATTTGCTGTGTCCCCCATATAGCTTCTGTTAAACTGCAAATGAGACTTCTGATGGCTTACTTTCAACAATGGCTTTCTTCTTGCCACTCTTCCATAAGGGCAAGGTCTGTGTGAAGTGCACAACGAATAGTTGTCCTGTGAACAGATTCTCCCACCTGAGCTGTGGATCTCTTCAGCCCCTCCAGAGTTACCATGGGCCTCTTGGCTGCTTCTCTGATTAATGCTCTCCTTGCCCGACCTGTCAGTTTAGGTGGACGACCATGTTTTGGTAGGTTTGCAGTAGAGCTGCACGATTAATCATCAAGAATAGTTATCACGATTTTTTTTTTTTCCATTGCGATCTTGGAAAAGTGTTTCACAATTCTTGGTATGCAAAGAATTCTCTCTGCTCTTCAGAAGCCACAGCTGTCAAAAGAAAGGAAGAGAAAATCCTGGCAGTCTGCCAAGAATCACAACATTCTTTAGCATTGAAACTTAAGTCTAAACATTGTAACAATTTGTCAATGGACTAGACCTGTGTGTAAGTGAGGAAAGTTGCACTAAACCTTTTTCTGACATTTGTTGGTTTCAAGTTAAAATTTTCTAGCAAAAAAAAAAAAAAATTACTTAGAACCCCCAATATATATATAATTTTTTTTTAAGTATAGACCCTAGAGAATAAAATGGTGGTTGTTGCAATATTTTGTCACACTGTATTTTGCGCAGCGGTCTTTCAAATGCATTTTTTTGGGGAAAAAAATTACTTTAACCGGTTCCCGACCGGCGCACACAGATGTACGTCGGCAGAATGGCACGGCTGGGCAAATGGGCGTACCTGTACGTCTATTTGAATTCCCCGCCGTGCCATTGCGTGCGCGCCGGCCGGGAGCTCCGTGAGTCGGGTCGCGGGTCCCGAGTCCCGACTCACGGAAGAGATGCCGTTGTAAACAGCATCTCCCCGTTCTACCTAGTGACAAGTGTCACTCAATCTCTGCTCCCTGTCATCGGAGAAGAGATCAGTGACGTCACACACACAACCCATCCCCCTACAGTTAGTAATCACTCCCTAGGACACACTTAACCCCTCCCCGCCCCCTAGTGGTTAACCCCTTTACTGCCAGTGTCATTTACACAGTAATCAGTGCATTTTTAATCGCACTGATCGCTGTATAAATGACAATGGTCCCAAAAATGTGTCAAATGTCCGCCATAACGTCGCAGTCGCAATAAAAATCGCTGATCACCGCCATTACTAGTAAAAAAAAAAAAAAAATTATTAATAAAAATGCCATAAAACTATCCCCTATTTAGTAAACACTAACGTTTGTGCAAACCAATTAATAAACGCTTATTTTGATTTTTTTTTTTTTTTACCAAAAATATGTAGAAGAATACGATCGGCCTAAACTGAAGAAAAAAAGTTTTTTTTTATATATTTTTGGGGGGTATTTATTATAGCAAAATGTAAAAAATAATGCGTTTTTTTTTCAAAATTGTTGCTTTTATTTTGTTTATAGCGCAAAAAATAAAAATCGCAGAGGCGATCAAATACCACCAAAAGAAAGCTCTATTTGTGGGAAAAAAGGATGTCAATTTTGTTTGGGAGCCACGTCGCACAACCGCGCAATTGAACTTGCAGCTCTAGTTTGCATTTGTGCCATACTCTTTCCATTTTCGGATGATGGATTGAACAGTGCTCTGTGAGATGTTCAAAGCTTGGGATATTTTTTTTTTTTGTTTTTTATAACCTAACCCTGCTTTAAACTTCTCAACAGCTATATCCCTGACCTGTGTGGTGTGTTCTTTGGCCTTCATGATGCTGTTTGTTCACGGAGGGTCTCTAATAAACCTCCGAGGGCTTCACAGTACAGCTGTATTTATACTGAGATTAAATTACACACAGGTGGACTCTATATTTACTAGTTAGGTGACTTCTGAAAGCAATTGGTTCCACTAGATTTTAGTTAGGAGTATCGGAGTAAAGAGGGCTGAATACAAATGCACGCCACATTTTTCACATATTTATTTGTAAAAAAAAGAAAAGAAAACCATTTATCATTTTCCTTCCACTTCACAATTATGTGCCACTGTATTGGTCTATCACATAAAATCCCAATAAAATAAATTAACATTTTTGGTTGTAACATGACAAAATGTGGAAAATTTCAAGAGGTATGAATAGGTTTTCTAGTCACTGTACATTCTTAGTATTGTGTTTTGATCTTACTCAGGTCTGTTGTTTTATTGTAAACACCACAGACAATATGTACAGAGGGTGCGGAGGCCTGTCCTTTCATGTGTTTGCTGAACAAAATTTTGCTCAAGCGGTAAGATTATATATTTTTTTTCCCCTCATTCACTCACTCGTGGTTTGCTTTCTAAGCAGAGCAATAAACTGCAAGCTCAGTTAAAACTAAAAATATCCCACACAATTTGAATACTTGATATTTTTTTCAACTGGTTAAGACTAAAGACTAGTAAGCCTTTCAAAAACAAAACAAAAAAAAAACATTTTGGATAGAGTGGAGGGGGATTAGAACACCTGTCAGTTTGTATTGCTGGCTGTGCCCCTATTAGGGAGATTAACCCTCCTCTGTTTGTCCTGTTTACCAATGTCACTAAAAGTAAAAAAAGAAAATCCCAAATTTTGGGCTGTCCCCAGAACAGTAATAGAGGGGAAATCTTCCAATGGGGACCCTATTTCTGATGACCTGGGGGGCCCCTAAGGGGTTCCCTTAATTTGCTGGGATCTCTCACTTCCTGTTTGGCTACGGGACAGGAAGTGATGGGAAATCTCTCCAATGGGACAAAGATATCTAATAAAAAAGATAGGGGTTATAACTTTATCCAAAATGGGGGGAAAAAATTGCCTATGGTTCTACTTTAAAGGAGTTGTAAACCCTCAGTGTTTTTCAACTTAATGCATTTTAATACAGTAAGGTGGAAAAACCTTCCATGCTGCAGCAGCCCCCCGTTTACTCACCTAAGCCGGATCTTTCCAGTGACTGGGATAAGCACAGCTCTCTCGGGTCTTCATTGGATAGATTAATAGCAGCAGCAGTCATTGGCTGCTGCTGTCGTCAATCAAATTCAGTGACACGGTGGCGGGCCGAGTCCTGCTGTCTGTCAATGGACGCAGCAGCAGGACTCGGGAGCGCACCCATATGAGTGCCCACTTGGAATGCGGGTCACCGAGGGGGCACTCGAGAAGAGGAGGACCCAGGAGCGCCACTGAGGGACCCCAGAAGAGAAGGATTGGGGCCACTCTGTGCAAAACCCTTGCACAAACAAGGTAAGTATGACATGTTTGTTTAAAAAAAAAAAACCCATGCGCACGGGAGCCACCGGTAACGTGACAGTACATACGTGCCGTTGGTTCAGCTTGCTTAAGTGCGCATGTGCCGATGATGTCAGCACCTGCAAATACAGGGGATCTCTCCTAAACCATGTAGGTTTAGGAGATATCCAGTGTAGCTACAGGTAAACCTAATTATAGGCTTGCCTGTAGTATAAAGTAGTTGTAAAGTGTTTACAACCACTTTAAATGTGAGGAAATATTTGACATTTATTGTTAATTTGTTATTAACCATTTTTGTAGCTTTTGTTTTTAACTAAGCAAGGAATGGGAACCGGTAGTACTGAGCAAGGCACCAGCTTGTGTAGAATACAGGCACTCATGGCATCCCATTTGTTATTTAGTAATCAGAATAGCCATGTGAATGTCAACCACTGGTGCCTGGAGTTGCCTTGAGGGGACAAGTTTCACCACATTTTTAAACAGATAACCAATTCACACCACAGAATTGTGAACCAGCCCTAAAAAGTATTAAAATATACTTTCTCAATATTGTCTTCCAAAAAAAAAAAAAAACTCCAGCCAAAACTTATTTTGCTTAGAGCAGGGAAGAATTAGAGTGTTTTAGGCTCTGTTCACACGTATGGAAGTGAAAAACAGTGTGTGCTCATTAATGCGTGTTTTATGCACGAATGGGGTTCACTTTTTTTTTTTTTTTTAAACGCATTGCACCGAAACACGGTTTTTACCATGTGCACTGCACTAAACGCATGTGCCGTTAAAATAATCTAGTTGCGCTAAGGTGCCATTTAATCAATGTTTTTGTGTGTTGTGTGCACGGGTCATTTTGCTGCCCTGCTGCTGATTTTTGGGATGTGAAAAGAGCTTTATTTCTGTCCTCCATTGGAAATTACAGTATTTCCCTCATTTCCTATCAGCCATGAAGTGATGTTAAATCTCTCCAGGGGCACAAAAAAAATAAAAATCACTTATGGGAAGAATTGGAACTTTTTCAGTCAGCGAAGACAAGTTAGTGTTGAGATAATGCATAGATAAAGGCAACTGGATTTATATACAGTACATCAAACATTAAAGTGTTAATAAACCCACAGCAGTAAAATCGGTCTGTATATGCAGTAAAGCATGCTTGTTATACTCACTGTGTAACCTAAGGGGTTAATCCTCCACATTGTGTGTGTTAAAAAAAAAAAGCTGTTTGATCCTGTCTTTTTTCTGATCCTTCCCTTCTTTTACTGTCCCCAATCAATCTGCTGATAGAACAGAGGCTAAGGGGACAAGCTGCACATGCTCAGTTTGGTGTGCATTGAGAGATTTTTTTTTTTTTTGGGAGAGTGAATATGTTTAGCACAGGACCAACAGAGGGTCAGGGGTTGTGCAGCCTCATAAGACAGTCAGAGCAGTTTTCCCCCACTGAGCTATTGTGTCCGGACGGGGATTCCCCCCCAGAACACACCAGTCAGCGCTCTCAGCCATTGACTGAAACCACTGTTTGGATGCCAATCGGCAAACCTCTTTCGGTCATTCCCCTTAGACAGAAGCCAGACCAGCCGTTGGCCGGTTTCTATTGTAACTGGCTGATGCTTCCCGATATTCAGCCAGTGTGTACAGGGGTTTAAAAACGGCAAACATTCCCAAAATGTTTGTTTTTTTTACGTAAAAAAAACAGTGGTTAAAGAAAAGCAGTAAGGCCATCTGGTTAAAAAAAAGTTCATTTTGGTAGTGTTGCATGACCAAGTAATTGTCAGAGTATCGCATCTCTGAACAATGGCCTTCATAGGAAGGGTAACGTGCTGTTGCTAAAATGATGTGTTTTTTATAAATCCAATTTCTAAAATTTTATGTAAGTTCTACCGTGTTGGGTTCCATTCACAGGGGATGTTCTGACATGCGTTAATCAGCATATGCCAGGGTATATCATTTAAAATCCAATGTATTTTCAATAGGAAAAGTTCACAGCAGTTCTGATCTGCGCTGCTATGTGCTGGAAAAAGCAGAACATGCCCTGCTTTTTATGCAGCGCAACACATACACGTCAAAACAGTCAAAGTTTCCTTTACAAATCTGTCCGTCTGTTTACATAAGATTAACGCACACTTTGCGGTGTTAATGGGCCTTAGACCCCTTTCACACTGAGGCGCTAAAAATGGCGCCTGCATAGCGCCTGTAAAGAGCCTCTCCTGTCTCTCCAGTGTGAAAGCCCTTGGGCTTTCACATTGGAGCGGTGCGCTGGCAGGACGGTAAAAAAAAGTCCTGCAAGCAGCATCTTTGGAGCTGTGAAGGAGCGGTGTATACAGCGATTTGTGGGGTGTTTTAACCCTACAAAAACGACGGTAAGCGCCGCTAACAATAGCGGCGCTTTACCGCCGATGTTCCAGTGTGAAAAGGGCCAAAGGGGAGATGTCCCTTTTTTTTTAATACAATTTTATATATATTTTTTTGTTAAGACATAATAAAAACAAACTGTAAAAAATTAAAATTGTAAAAAAACCAACTGGCAGTCCATGCCTCATCAGTGCTGAATATTAGTGCTACTATCGCACAACATTCAAACAAAAGTATCGGTAATCTGTATCTGGCGAGTTACAGTATCTCACAAAAGTGAGTACACCCCTCACGTTTTTGTAAATATTTTATTGCCGTATTTATCGGCGTATAACACGCGCTGGCGTATAACATGCACCCCAAGTTTAGGAGAGAATTTTAAGGAAAAAACTTTTAGGAGGCAAGTTTAAGGAAAAAAAAACTTACATTTAAATGCCCATCAATGCAGCCTCATTAGTGTTCATCTGCAGCCTTGTTAGTGTCATTGCAGCCTTTTCAGTGTCAGTGCAGCTTTGCCCCAGTGCAGTCTTGTCAGTGCAGCTTTGCCCCAGTGCAGTCTTGTCAGTGCAGCTTTGCCCCAGTGCAGTCTTGTCAGTGCAGCTTTGCCCCAGTGCAGTCTTGTCAGTGCAGCCTTGCCCCCAGTGTCCATGCTTGATTGCTGCCGACATACACAGTACAGATCGCCGCCGACAGTAGTTTGTGTTTTTAAATATGGCGCCGCGGAGTTCGGAGGGACTTGACGCCGGCGGAACTGAACGAACGCCGCCGAGATACACATAGTCAAGTGTATTCGGCTCTTTCCGGCGCCGCTCACAGTCCCGCCCAGTCCCGCTCTATGATGGACATAACACAGGTCCAATGGCGGGACTGGGCGGGACTGTGAGCGGGGCCGGAAAGAGCCGAATACACTCGACTATGTGTATCTCGGCTCTGTGATTTCGGCGGCGCTCGTTCAGCTCTGCCGAGTCCCTCCGAACTCCGCGGCGCCATATTTAAAACTACTCGCTATGTGAATGTCGGCGGCGATCACCGCCGATAGCTCACAATTAGCGGGTATCGGCGTATAACACGCACCAACGATTTTCCCCTGATTTTAAGGGGAAAAAAGTGCGTGTTATACGCCGATAAATACAGTATATCTTTAATGTGAAAAAACTGAAGAAATGACACTTTGCTACAATGTAAAGTAGTGAGTTACAGCTTGTATAACAGTGTAAATTTGCTGTCCCCTCAAATTAACTCAGCACACAGCCATTTAATATCTAAACCGCTGGCAACAAAAGTGAGTACACCCCTAAATGTCCAAATTGGGCCCAATTAGCCACTTTTCCTCCCATGTGTAATGTGACTCATTATTGTTACAAGGTCTCAAGTGTGAATGGGAGCAGGTGTGTTAAGTTTGGTGTTATGGCTCTCACTCTCTCATACTGGTCACTGGAAGTTCAACATGGCACCTCATGCTAAAGAACTCTCTGAGGATCTGAAAAAAAGAATTGTTGCTCTACATAAAAATGGCCTAGGCTATAAGAAGATTGTCAAAACCCTGAAACTGAGCTGCAGCACGGTGGCCATGACCAAACAGCGGTTTAATAGGACAGGTTCCACTTGGAACAGGCCTCGCCATGGTCGACCAAAGCAGTTGAGTGCACGTGCTCAGCGTCATATCCAGAGGTTGTCTTTGGGAAATAGATGTATGAGTGCTGCCAGCATTGCTGCAGATGTTGAAGGGGTGGGGGGGTCATCCTGTCAGTGCTCAGACCATACACCACACACTGCATTAAATTGGTCTGCATGGCTGTCATCCCAGAAGGAAGTCTCTTCTAAAGATGATGCACAAAGCCCGCAAACAGTTGTCTGAAGACAAGCAGACTAAGGACATGGATTACTGGAGACCAAGATAAAACGTATTTTGTTCAGATGGTGTCAAGCGTGTGTGGCGGCAACCAGGTGAGGAGTACAAAGACAAGTGTGTCTTGCCTACAGTCAAGCATGGTGGTGGGAGTGTCATGGTCTGGGGCTGCATGAGTGCTGCCGGCACTGGGGGAGCTACAGTTCATTGAGGGAACCATAAATGCCAACATGTACTGTGACATACTGAAGCAGAGCATGATCCCCTCCCTTAGGAGACTGGGCGCCAGGGCAGTATTCCAACATAATGACTCAAAATACACCTCCAAGACAAGCACTGCCTTGCTAAAGAAGCTGAGGGTAAAGGTGATGGACTGGCCAAGCATGTCTTCAGACCTAAATCCTATTGAGCACCTGTGGTGCATAATCAAACGGAAGGTGGAGCAACGCAAGGTCTCTGACATCCACCAGCTCTGTGATGTCATCATGGAGAAGTGGAAGACAACTCCAGTGGAGACCTGTGAATCTCTGGTGAACTCCATGCCCAAGAGGGTTAAGGCAGTGCTGGAAAATAATAGTGGCCACACAAAATATTGACACTTTGAGCCCAATTTGGACATTTTCACTTAGGGGTGTACTCACTGTTGTTGCCAGAGGTTTAGACATTAATGGCTGTGTGTTGTGTTATTTTTAGGGGACATCAAATTTACACTGTTATACAAGCTGTACACTCACTACTTTACATTGTAGCGAAGTGTCATTTCTTCAGTGTTGTCACATGAAAAGATATAATAAGATATTTACAAAAATGTGAGGGGTGTACTCATTTTTGCGAGATACTGTACTTGAAAAAAGTATCTGTGATTTTACTCAGTGTTAAAGTGGCATCGGTGCAACCTTAGTTAATTATTTGAAATGAATGCCTTAAAGGCTTAGTTCACACTTCCAATAAAAGTTTCCCTGCATTCAAGCCTCCCCAGTTGATTAAAAATCACTCTACATCTTTTTAAAAAGTTTTTTTTTTTGGGGGGGGGGGGTTAAATGTCAAATTTGTAGGCTGTTAGAAAAATTCCTTATGTGAGTGACACCCACCCGGCCTAGTTGCCAGGTTGCACTGTGAGTTAGGAGATATACACTTAATATCTGCAAGGCTAAAGTCAACTGGAATATCAATTTTTCTAGGTAGAGCTATTTTATAAAATTCTCACTTGAAGTGATATGTCTTGATTTAATATTACTAAATTTTTAAGGGTAACTTAGGGGTGTGCTTCAAGAAATAATTTTTAAGTGTTTTAAGTTTTTGTCGATTTTAGCTTATTGTTGCTTTACTTTAATTGTACTAGCCAGTCTTAGTGTAAATGTGTCACAGATTCGCCTCCTATTTACATGACAGTATTTTTCATTTTCCTCACAAGTATGGAGCCTGCTTACACCAGCACTATAACAAGATAATATCTGTATTAGTATAAATTATGGTTTACCATGATTAGATCATTTACTGCATCTCCCCATGGACAAGCGCAGTAGAATTAGTTTCCACTTAGGTTTATGATTTGCCAGGGGCTGCTGGTATTACAGGAGTGGTGCACAGTTGCCTGTCCACTAGATGGATTCTTCTAATAACTGATCTCAGCACTCTTTGCTTATTAGTGTTCATTGGCAAAGGTGTTTTTAAATTTGAATACTCTTGCCTTGCAGTGTTGGGGTCCTAAGTTCAATTCACACCAGGCATGCTCTGCACCAGGTATACTCTCTGTAAAGTGCCTTAAAGTGATTCTAAGCCTATTTCTTTTTTAAAAATAACAGATTTGTCATACTTGCCTGCTCTGTTCTATGGTTTTGCACAGAGCAGCCCCAATCTCTTGGGAACCCTGCTGGTGCTCCTGACTCCTAGTACTCTTGGTGTGCCACCATAGGAAGCGGATTTGATCCCGAGCCACACTAGTTGAGTCCCGATCCTTCATCACCGGATTTGATTGACAGCAGAAGCAGCCAATGACTTCGGCTGCTGTCTCTCTTTTCTATGAGGTGGGAGAGAGAGTTGCTACTCTGGGGCACATTGCTGGATAGAGACAGGGTTCAGGTAAATATATGGGGGGGGGGGGCTTGGGGTAAGCTTTACTCTGAAGGTTTTTTGCCTTCTACCTTTATTGCCATTTTAAAGAGGAAGTAAACCCTGATAGGTTTTACATCCTCTTTGTTTCCCTGCAAAGGTAAAGCATAATGGGCTTGGGAGATATTTCTTGCACCTACAGGTAAGCCTTAATCTAGGCTTACCTGTAGGTGAAAGTGGTCTATAAGGGATTACAACCACTTTAAGCTTGCCATACACATAGATTTCCCAACAAAAGTTAACATGAATATTCATGCAAAAGTTCTGATAGGTACATTTGATGACTTTAATTCTCACTATTAGAAATTACCTTATTTAAGAAAAAAATGTCACCCTGCCCCTTCGAGTTTTCTTGTCGCTGCAGACAAAAACAAACCTTGATTTGACCCACTAACACTTAGAAAATCAAACGAAAGTTCTGAAACTGAAAACTTTTCAACATAATTCTGTTGTATGGCCAGATGTCTTTATTATACCTTGGTCTTTAATTTTACATAAATATCACCATAGTTTCTAACTGCTGAGTTTTATTTAAACACAGAACTAAGCTACAATCCACTTTTTTAGTCACGTTACGTGGTCACAATATGGTTTGCTAGGTCCCAAGTCTTTTTTTTTTTTTTTTTTTTTTTTTTTTTTTTTTTCTTTTGATCTGCAAAGTGGGGGGGATTCTTCTTCTGTGTCTTCTTTGCTACCTGGGAGATGTGGTCACTTTTTCCTTTGGCTGTTCTGTAGCAGGGTCATCTCGGCCTCAAGAACTTTACAGAGGTGTGATGACATTTTGACGGAGCTGCATCTGGTCGATGGTGGACCCAGACTCTAGTGCTGGATTAGTAGTCCCCATTGCCAGAAGAGGCATTACCGAGGAAAATGGAAGGTGGATTGGGGTTAGGAAAAAAAAAAAAACAGGGAATATGTGGCATAGACTAGGTGGCCACATTTGTCTATAGAAAGGAAATTGGGCTGTACTCAGATCTCTACTTACTGGAAAGATATTCACTTGCATCCCCAGGGTGTAGCTTAACATGAAGGAACTGTGTTTTGCCAATGCAGAAAAACCCACCTGGTTATTGCTGGGTCCCATCGGCTTCACATCCTTGCTATCCATTCTTTCCCCTGCCATTTTGTTGGTTGTCAACACTTGGGAGATTACATGTGGCTGACCTGCTCTTTCCCTATCCTCATATGACAATGTTGAGTGGCCTATCACCAAGCATCAGCACTGTCCTTTGGGAGGAAAGAGGAATTACCTGCTCCCCTATACTCAGAAGTACTAAGCCCTAGATTCGGAGCAGCAGGGTTAGCAAGGGAAGGTGATAATGTGCTGTTGCTGGGATGCCCATTTAACTGAACCTTTTTGTTATTCTTTGCATGGGTTAAACACAGGTGCATGTTAAGAGGATTCGAAGTTCTTAGTATTTATCACATTGGATACTACAGCTGTAACTGTGCAAAGTTCCTTACATTTAAACGTGCCCATCCCACGCCAGTCCACCAACATATGTGTTCACTATTGCTGGCTTCTAGATTTTGGGATGTCTAGGCCTGATTTTATCCTTTCATTGTCAACTTTTCCACCATGGTGCAGTTTGAAAGGAAGGCATGACTGTTAAGTATTTTGGAGTTTTGTTCCAGAGGCAGCTTTGTGAAAGGCTCTTTCTGTGTCTGGCAAGTGTCCTCAAGTGCAGCTCTGGTTGCCATGGTTCTATCAAGTCAGAAAGTGAGGCCCAAATCAGTTTGTGAGTTAACTACTTCAGGTGCTGGAGGCCTCAAGGTTATACATATTGACACAGGTGAAAAAGTATAAAATTGTGCTGTGCAGTTTTTTTTCTCTCCAACTTCTAACCTGTAGCTGCTCCTAAAGCTTCTGTTGTACAGTGCAAATAGTATAAGTACTCTGGGAATTCATGCTAAAAGCAAAATCCTAAGAGCTTATATTCAAATGCCCTAAAATATTTTTGCTGATCCTCTAGAACTCAATGCAAGTTCCTTCAAAGAGTATGTGAGGGCTAACGAATTAATAGAAACATATGTAGTACATATGTGCAATACATGCACATTTCTACATGTTTGTTCTTTTTAGAAATATTACAAGTAATAAAAAAAATACCTTTTGATCCAGTGGACTCCTCTCCCGTTGAAGCTTACAACTCTGCCTCCGCTGTTCTGAAATCCCAAACAATGTTGTCAGCCCTGCCTGCATTCTCTTCTGGACTACAAAAAAACACCTGTTTCTGTTATGGAGATGAGGGGGAAGGAGTTTTTCTTCTTTACTTCAAAAGGAAAACCAAGGCCACACTGACAGCCCATTTCAGGTGCCGCAGAGACAACTTTTCCACTTGGAGGAGCTCCAGTCAGCAGCTACAAATACTGCAGCTGCTTAGTTTTACTATAAGGACATTTACCTGTCCAGCGATCCAGCGCTGTCCTCACCAGAGCTGATTCTTCAATCCGCTTTGGCTTCAGGTGCTGGCATCTTAAGCAAGGGAAACCGGCAGTGAAGCCTTGCTTCTTTACAGCCAGATTCCCAGTGCACATGCGTAAGCCGCTCTGTGGTTTGTGAATGTTCCCGCAGTCTTCTGGGACCTCTGTGTCCCAGAAGGCCACTGCGATCTGACTGGAAGTGGGAGAAGGTACCTGTCAAAACCAGCGGCTCTTCCCGCGACCTCTCCCAGGCTCTGCCATCCGATTGCGTAGCCTGGGAGCACTCCAACTGGTGGCGACAACTGAACAGAGAAAGAGGAACTGACGTTGTTCCTCCCTCACCTGTGACCCCGGAAAAAATGGCGACGAGAATTGTCACTTTCAGTTCTCTGTTTACCTGGCTGTTAGCTGCCAGGAAAGCAGATGATCAGACCAATCTGTCTGATCAGCTGCATTGGAGGCCAGAGGGGAGATTTAGGTCCTAATAGACCCTGGTTTTCTCTCCATAAATAGGACCTGTCACAGCCCATGCTGTCAATGGATGTTCATCTCTTGTAAAAGCAAGTGAATACAAAAAAAAAGTAAAGAAATGGTGTAAAAATAGTTTTAGATAAATAATAAAAATGAAACAAAATTTAAAACATCCCGTCCACCTCTGTGCTTATGCGAACGCATACATAAGTCATACCGCTCATGTGAGCTATTGTCGTGAACGTTAGAGCAAGAGCAATAATTCTAGCACCAGACTCTAAATTGGTAACCTGCAAAAAAATATTTAAAACATCGCCTATAGGGAATTTCAAATACTGTTTCGCACCATTCCACTGGCATACGCGATTTTAAAGCGTGACAGGTTTGGTATCTATTTAGGGTATGTAAACTTATGAGCACAACTGTATGTGTGTATGTACATATATATATATATATGTTAATGTTTGAGGGTTCTGAGTAGTTTTCTAGCAAAACAATTATGATTTTTACATGTAGGATAGAAATGTCAGAATTGGCCCAGTTGGCGCGCGGTTAATTACTCTGCAGCCTTGTGTGGCAGAAATGAAAGATTTTGTTAGAGGATACAGTTATACAGTTTGAGGATGGGTCAATCCCAATTCCCTCAGAGGAAGTGATAACTGCTAGATGTTAGCAGATATGGAGATAAGCAAACTCTGACGTACTGCAGTGTTCGGTTACAGATTTCTAGCTGAAGCATTGAATTGGGTTTTTACAGCTTGACAAATAACTGTTTTTAGTAATGGCCAGCAGAATAGTTTCTGCTATTCCGAAGTTTTTTGGAAATGTCCAGATCCTTACTAAACTGTTTACTCAAGTTAGATGACTAAGGCAGTGTTTCTCAACTCCAGTTCCCAAGGTGCCCCAACAGGTCATGTTTTCAGGATTTCCCTCGGACAAAGAACATGGAGGAAAGATGGGTTTGCTTTAGGAGCATATTAAATAAGGGCATTAGCCAGTGCATCCCATTGGGAAATGCATTTAAAAGAGCCAACAAAAGTCCTGGATGGCTTAACTCTAATGTGAAAATGCATATAAAAGCAAATAAGAAGGCCTTCAAAAAATACAAGGCTGAGGGATCATCATCAGCATTCAGACTTTACAAAGAATGCAACAAGATATGTAAGGGTGCCATTAGGGTGGCTAAGATGGAACATGAAAGACATATGGCGGAGGAGAGCAAAAAAAATCCCAATAAATTCTTTAAGTATATAAACAGTAACAAAGGGAGGACAGACCATATTAACCCCATAAATAATTAGGAAGGGCATCTGGTTACAAAGGATGAGGAGTTAGCGAAGGTATTGAATTTATTCTTCTCATTCTTCAGGATGGAATCTGGGCACTTCAGTAAACAAAACTGCAGTGTTTGTCCTCATGACGCATCACAGGAAGCACCCTCATGACTAACCGAGGACTGAATTAAAAATAGACCTAGGAAACTTAACATTAATAAATCACCGGGACCAGATGGCTTACACCCGAGGGTACTTGGGGAACTCAGTCAAGTAATTGCCAGACCATTGTTCCTAATTTTTACTGACAGTCTACGGACTGGAATGGTACCAGCTGATTGGCGAAAAGCCAATGTAGCACCAATATTTGAAAAAGGGCCAAAATACATCCCTGGGAATTGCAGACCAGTTAGCCTAACACCAATAGTATGCAAGCTCTTGGAAGGGATGATAAGGGACTATATACAAGATTTTAGTAATGAGAAAGGTATCATTAGCAGTAATCGGCATGGATTCATGAAGAATCATTCTTGCCAATCTATTAACTTTCTATGAGGCAGAGAGTTGCCATCTAGATAAAGGAAGGCCCGTATACATGGTATATCTGACTTTTGCAAAAGCATTTGGCACAGTTCCCCATAAATGTTTACTGTACAAAGTAAAGTCCGTTGGCATGGACCATAGGGTGAGTACATGGATTGAAAACTCGCTACAAGGGCGAGTTCAGAGGATTAATGATAAATGGGGAGTACTCGGAATGGTCAGGGGTACGAAGTGGGGTCCCCCAGGGTTCTCTGCTGGGACCAATCCTGTTTAATTTGTTCATAAATGACCCAGAGGATGGGGTAAACAGTTCAATCTCTCTATTTGCAGACTATACTAAGCTAAGCAGGGCAATCATTTCTCAGCAGGATGTGGAAACTTTGCAAGAAGATCTGAACAAATTAATGGGGTGGTTAACTACATGGCAGATGAGGTTCAATGTAGTAAAATGTAAAATAATGCATTTGGGTGGCAAAAATTATGCAATCTATACATGGGGGGGAGAACCTCTGGGGGAATCTAGGATGGAAAAGGACCTGGGGGTGTGGATGATAGGCTCAGCAATAGTATGCAATGCCAAGCTGCTGCTAACAAAGCAAACAGAATATTGGCATGCATTAAAAAGGGGGTTAACTCCAGGGATAAAGCGATAATTCTCCCACTCTACAAGACTCTGGTCCGGCCTCACCAGGAGTATTCCAGTTCTGGGCACCAGTCCTCATGAAGGATGTACTGGAAATGGAGCGAGTACAAAGAAGTGCTACAAAGCTAATAAAGGGTCTGGAGGATATTGGTTATGAGGAAAGGTTGCAAGCACTGAACTTGTTCTCTCTGGAGAAGAGACGCTTGAGAGGGGATATGATTTCAATTTACAAATACCGTACTGGTGACCCCACAATAGGGATAAAACTTTTTCGCTGAAGGGAGTTTTAATAAGACACGTGGACACTCACTAAAATTGGAAGAAGAGGTTTAATTGCCGCACCAACATCACTTGTTAGTACAGATAGGTTAGTTATATAGAGGTTTTAAATTTATATAGAGGTTTTAAAATATAGAGGTCACAGAAAAAATATATTACCATGTAATTCCAGTCAAGACCTAACTAAGCTTAAATCCTACTCCCCCATTCTAAGTTTATTCCATCCACCATGTAAAAAAAAAAAATCCCTCCAGCTCCGGTTTCAGTGTGGAAGAGTGCAGCAACATCGGATGTGCTTGTGACGCCACCATGGTCTTACTATGGGACATCTGTTGTCTGCTGTCCCTCCACACTGATGCCAGCGATGGGACGCGATCATGTGACTGGACTTTAGTGCCCTCAGGATAGAAAAGTATTGACTTCTTTTCCTAGGGTAGATGGAATACACTTAGAATGGGGGGTGGAAGTAGATTTTAGCTTACTTTAGTTTAGGTTTTGACTGTAAATAGTTACACTAATATATATTTTTTGTAATCTCTAATATCTTTGCAGTGGTGCTCAGCTCTATGGCTACCTGTACCGCCCCCCCCCCCCCCCCCCCAACCTCCCCTCTAGTTGACTGTTTTCTAAGGGAAGATGCTTATGTAGAAAGTCACTGCTCCTTCCATTCACAGAGCTAAAAATAATCTGACATGTGGGCCTGTGAAAATGAAAGTCTGTTGTTTGTTTATATTTGTTACAGAGGAAGTCTTATGCCGAAATTTTTAATCGAATAGGAAGAAGCTTTAATACACCTGTCTGTGAGCCTGTTCCACTATGAGAATGTAGAGCATTGCACCCACAATCAGCAGATCATGGGTGTAATGCAGGGCTCACGTAGACGTAGTGTAGCTGTCTGCCCGTACCTCTGAATGACCGGAAGCTTCAATGAACTATGATCAATGAGCTGCAAAGGCTGATGGTTATTGTCGTTCATTGATTCACAGGGATTTCTTAATAATGCGGCTGTGTGGGCAGATCGCCACACACTTTGTGAATGTTGAAATGACAAAAATGTTCCCCAATGCAGATCCATCGTCAATCATGACGCCCACTGCTGACCTGAAAAAGGAAGTGAAAAAAAACCCCCTGTGGTCCCGACGAAGGCTCCTGCCAGCTCCGCCGTCTGACAGCTGTTGGGGCGGGGCAACCATGCCCTCGGTTTGTGATGTCAAAAAGGGGGAGGTGTCACCCGGTGGTCCTGCCCCTTGGTTATTTAAGAGCTTGACGGCTAAGCTGGCAAACGGTGGCAGCCTTTATTGGAAACGGAGGTGTGTTTTGTGTGTTTTTTGTTTTTTTGTGTGCGCGTTTTGCCGTCCCACACCTTAACCAGCTATTCTTCCCACAGAATTCAAATTGGTCGATCAATTTTCGATTGATTTGAATTGTTCTGAAAATTTGGAATTCGTTAGAAAATAAAGAAACCAAACAAAACTAAACACATTTTTCCGTTATGCACATGTCTAGCGACTTTGTAGAGCACAAACAAAACAATCACGTTGGTCAAAGTCGTAACCAAGCCGCACTTATTCAAAGTTACATCAGAATCTCATTAAAGTTGCAATGGAAATTGCACACCTTTTAAGTCCCACAGGTGTAAACGGGGTCTAAAAGTTTACAAGAAAAACTTTCCCCTTTTGGGTGATCTACCTATATTGCAAGAATTGTAACAAACTTTGTTGCAAATTCCTATCCTACCTTTTTGTTATTCTGAAGAAATCACTGTTTGTTCATTTGTTCTGAGTGAGTCTAATGGGAGTGGTTTCATAATTATCAATCAGGTGTGTAGCTGCGGGACACTAATGAGGAAAGCTGCTGGGCCTGCATCCCTTTAGACGTAATTTCTTATTGGGAGTATCTCACCAAAAAAGACATTTTTGTTGCAGGGGATGCCAGAAATCTGACTTGTATCTTAGGCAGGCTTCTGGGAAATTTGGTGAGCCAATCGCACAAGCAGGAAAGTTTGTTTCTGGGGAGTGGTTGGTACACATTCTGTGTACAGAACAGCTCCAGGTAGCCATATTGCATTTTCAGAAAATTGCAGTAGCTGCAGATTGAAAAGGAAAGGTAATTTTTAATAACATTCAATTACAATATGACTTGTGTCGCAATTGTATACGCTTAATTATTTTTTCTTTATTTGCTATTTTTTTTCCCCCTATGAAAGTTAAGTTACCCTTTAAGCATTTCACAGTTCATTGGTATCTGATTGTCTTCCTCACGGCACACTTTGGTTCCATTTTCACTCTCTACTACAGAATTCAGCATTGAAGGATTAAACCTCAGCATGCAGTGGGAAATTCTAAAATCTGACACTCCCAGAAGTGTCAAATCTTGATAGTCAAACAAAGGCTGCAACACTGAAACTGAGGAACGGTAGATGACTAGGGCTGCTTAGAGGAGGGAGTTGAATAGCTCTTCTGTTACAGTAACATTTCTTATTTGTTTGGGCAAGAGTTGCTTTAAAGAGACGTTTTCCTTGCATTTTTTTCTTGTAGAAGTGAAGTTCTGCTCAGGGTCTTTTATCACACCCCTGTCTCAGCAGGGATCCCAGATTGATCGCCTACTGAGTCAGATCAGAATAAAAATGAAAATGGAATGTCTGTGCCTGTTCTGTTTTCCTCCATTTGTGTTGAAGTAAAAAACAGTCCCATGGGCTGCCTGGATGTATGGGCACATGCATCTGCTTATATCTGCCCACTTCTGTTTAGGTCTGCAAAAGCAGACCATGTTGTAGACTTTTTTTTGTTCAGTCCAATGAATCTAAACGGTCTCGGATGGATGTAATCTGACACACATCTGCTTACATCCAGCCACCTATAGATATATTGCAGTGCATTTTTGATCTGTCTAATCATGGGTAAAAAAAAATTGGACGGATGGAATGCCCATGTGAAAGGGGCCCTAAAGCTAACCTCAAAAGATGCCCATGATTACCTTTTTTTTCTGTGCTCCTCTTTTTTTAGTTTTATTAACACACAAATTCTTCTTTTCCCTTTCATGTCAAAGTTTACACAGTTTAGTTAAATCCTTCCTCTTCTGCTGCTAATGCCTTCACTGTGGAAATCACAGGGTAAGCTTACAAATCATAGCTTACACCAGGCAAAGGCCCTCCCTCCACCACCTTGTGATGTTTTTTCGAACCTTGCGATTGGCTGCTTAGGTCCTGAGCACTGCATCCTCAGAGGAAGGGGAAAAGATCACATGTTCTCCCAACCTGGAAGTACTGGGTGTTTTCAAGGGCTCTGGTTGGTAAACATAGTAGTGGGGGAGTATGAACAAGGTAACAGTAGCAAAGGAGGTGGGTTCTAAAAAGTATGTGGTTCTTTGCCCTTTTACTAAATGTAGTTTATGAAGTTGTGAATTTGGGTTTTGTGTAGTATATTTATAGCTAATATTTTCGTTTTTGTTTCTCCTATTTCAGATCGCTGCATCCAACAGATTTTAATTTCACTAAGTTATTCTCAGCCTGGAAAATACCAATTTTTTCGTTTTGATTTCTACTCCTGCATTTCTGGGATTTTGTCAAGATGTCACGCAGCCCTGACGTGAAGGAAGACCCCATGGAGTGCCCTCTTTGCATGGAGCCTTTGGAGATAGATGACATTAACTTTTTCCCTTGCACATGTGGATATCAAATATGCCGCTTCTGTTGGCATCGTATACGCACAGACGAGAACGGGCTCTGTCCCGCATGCAGAAAGGTCAGCTTTGGGAAAATTCTGCTCTGGGCCTTAAAGCAAGCCTGTATTGAGGAAGTCATGGAGGCCGTCATTGCTAATGTCTTCATAAAGATCTGGCGACCTGGCTGTCATTCTAAACCGTCAGCTTTGTTGGTATCCACCTCACTTGCCTGGAAAACTATGCAAACAAGGAGTTCTGACATACAGAAGATGCATATTTGTTCCTGGTCAGTGTCCCAGAAAACACTAAAACGCAGACAGCCAGGCAGCTAGTAATTTCTGAAAAGGGTCAGCAGCGGCAGGCTCCATATTTCTTGCATGACAGGTTCTCTTTAACTAATCATCTTGCATTCTGTGGAGGAGTTTAATGGTATAAAACCTTAACTACTTAAAGAGGCACTTCACTTGAGGGTTTGAAAATGAAGTCAGCAGCTACAAAAACTATAAGGGCTCATTCACACGTGTGTTTATGAAGAACGAAACTATGCACATTAATGTGTACATAGCATTTATAATGTGTTCATGATGTGTTTTTGTTGTGTTTATGAAGCTTTAAAAAAGCTTCAAGAATGCTTAATCACTTGGCCTCCAAAAGACTTGCGCCCCCACCCCCCCCCTTCATGACCAGGCCACTTTTTACGATACGGCACTACGTTACTTTAACTGACAAATGCTCTTTCATGTAACGCTGTACCCAGATAAAATTTGATCTTTTTTTCCCACAAATAGAGCTTTCTTTTGGTGGTACTTTATCACCTTCTGCATTTTTTTTATTTTTTGCGCTTTAAATGATAAAATACCTACAATTTTGACCAAAAAAAATGTTTTTTTACTTTCTACTATAAAACCTATCCAATAGAAAAAAATTAAATGTCTTAATCAATTTAGGAAAATCTATATTCTGCTACATATTTTGCTGACATTTAACTTTTGACACTTTTTGGGGACCAGTGACACTAATACAGTAATTCGTACTAAAAAATATGCACTTTCATTGTACTAATGACACTGGGAAGGGGGTTAGCATCAGGGGCATTCTTTCCAAAAAAAAAATTATCGGGCATTCAAAGGGTTAACTATGTGTCTAGCCAGTGTTTTACTATACTGTGTGAGGTGCTTTTACTAGGGGATTAGATGGAATTTATTCCCTGCTTTGCTGGGACACAAATTCCATCCTTTCCCTCCTGTCAGAACGGCATTCTGCCCGGTTTACATAGGCTGATTGCCATTCTCTCTCTGCTTAAGGATCGGTGGGTGTCCTCGGACATTGGGGGTACCGTGCACCGCCGATTGTCTTCCACCGGAAGAGTCAGATCACGCGTGTGTGTGTGTATATACGTGATCTGGCGCACAGGTGCCACCCTGTCGCAATAAAACTGCTATAGTGCAGACCTTAAATGGTTTATCAATGCCTATGAAAGTGTTGCTTTTCTATGTGGCAAGTGCATAACCACTTCACACAAAACTACGTACCCGTATGTCGGTACTTTGATGCTAAATACTGGGGTTATGGCAGCAGCTAACTGCCATAACCCCGGTATTTTTGCGAACACCATGCGTTTCTCTTTGAGATAAAAGTGGTCTCAGCGGCAGATTCGCCTCAAGATCACTTTTATCGGTGGCGGAAGAGGTACCCACCCCCCTCTCGCTGTGCTCCAGTCATCTCCACCGCTTACCTGGCTGCCGATTGAGGGGAAGATGGCCCCCGCTCAGCCCCATAGCATGGGAGGGCGGAAGCGACATAAAGGAGAAATTATTTTTTTTTTCTAAGTGACTTTTTATTTCAGTGTAAATATGAGATCTGAGGTCTTTTAGACCCCAGATCTCCTATTTAAGGGGTCCTGTCATGCTTTTTTTTTCTATTACAAGGGATGTTTACATTCCTTGTAATAAGAATAAAAGTGACCCAATTTTTTTTTAAAGACTGTCAAAATAAAAAATTATAAGAAAAATGAAAAATAATTTTTAAAGAGCCCCGACTAGCTCGTGCGCAGAAGCGAACGCATACGTGAGTAGCGCCCTCATATGAAAACAGTGTTCAAACCACACATGTGAGGTATCGCTGCGATCGTTAGAAAAAGAGCAATAATTCTAGCCCTAGACCTCCTCTGTAACTCAAAGCTGGTAACCTGTAGAAATTTTTAACATCGCCTATAGAGATGTTTAAAAATTTAAACATAAAAGTTTGTTGTCATTCCGCGAGCGGGCGCAATTTTTATACTTGACATGTTGGGTATCAATTTATTCAGCGTAACATTATCTTTCACAATATTAAAAAAACAGTTGGGCTTTTCCCAAAAAAGTGCGCTTGTAAGACCGCTGCGCAAATACGGTGTGAGAGAAAGTATTGCAACAACCGCCATTTTATTCTCTAGGGTGTTAGAAAAAATATAATGTTTGGGGGTTCTAAGTAATTTTCTAGCAAAAAAAAAAACTGATTTTAGCTTGTAAACAACAAGTCTCAAAAAGAGGCTTAGTTCTTAAGTGGTTAAAGAGGAAGTAATCTAGAGCAAATGATCTACTTTGAGGTGTATTTAGGTTGTGGTGTGATAGTAGGCTCTTTTCTGAATTTTGTATACTTTTGACCCTTAGCTTGGTCCAGCTCAACTTTGCTGAAACAAAGATTTGCTTCTGACAATAATGCTCAATGCCTCTGCTCCTAACTCCACTGTCTTTTCCCCAGTGTCCAGTTTACACTGCATAAATGCTTCACTAACATGCCATAAATGCTATAGGTGCTGTTAAGGTACAGAGCATTACCATTGAAATCAATGGAGGTGGCTGACCAGCATTGATGCCTCATGAAAGTGACATGCTGCGCTGCTTAATTTTCAATACGAAACGCAACGCTATTGCTCCTGTGTGAACAAGCACTGTGTGGTGGCATAGTATTATTCACAGCAGGCCTTGAAGGGTGGTCATGAGGCTTTAAAAATGCTGATTTAAATGGTGCATAAACACAAAGTATTGACACACGTGTGAACGAACCCTAATAACCAAGTCAGTAGATGAAGTCCAGGGGTGTTTTCCCCACAGCCGATGCTTCTCAGGTCTTTGAATTTTCTGCACCGCCGTCTTGGATTTGGGAACCGACAGTCATTTCCTAATGACTCCCCATCGGACCTTGGCTGCATACAGTGAGGATTGGTCCTGCAGCCTAGAAGTACATGAGAAGTGTATCCCAGAAGAACATACCCAAACCCTGGTCCCACACAGGCAATCTGGATGCTGGCTACCCACAGCCCATCTCCTCTCTCTGTCAAAAGTTTGACAACTATAAGCCGAATTCCAGAACTTAACTTTTCTTTCTGTATTTATTTTTGTCAAAAAAGATTGCATTCATTGACATCTCCACCTGAAACCAACTTTCCTTGACGTGTTTCACCACAGCTGGCTTGCTCACAAGGATAGGGAAAGACTTCCCCTATCCTTGTGAGCAAGCCAACAGCGGTGAAACGCATCAAAGAAGGTTCGTTTTAGGTAGAGACCTCAATGTATGCAGTCCTCCCCTTTTTTTTTTTTTTTTTTTTTTTTTTTTTTTTACAAATCTCAAACACAGAAGGAATAGCCAAGTTCAAGATGAGTGCGGCTTATATTTTTCATCCATTGACTGAGTGTATTCCAGGAGGCTGCGGATAGGCCAAAGCGAGGTCATACTCCATCTAGGAGAGGCTGGAGTGGGAGAAGGTACCATTAAAAAAGGGCACTTGCTCCCTTAGGGAGAAAAAAAAAACTTGCAATTTCTTCACAGGATGGGGGGAGAGAGACTGCATGGTACCATTTTCATAGGTAAAGGTCAATTTTAATAACTGATTTTAAAACTGGTCACTGGTCTTAAGAGATTAAAAGTTGAACTGGGATGAAAAACATAAAATAAATACCACAGAAGTGTATTCTTGTAGTTCCTGTGATACAGACTGATCCCTGGTGCAGGGTGACTGGTCTTGTCTCCTGCTGTAGTTATCTTCAGGCAGACTGTAGTGAGTTGGGTCTACCAGGTTCCCCCTACACTTCTGCTTTCTGTACAGGCTGTGTAGACAATGATGCCACTTTTACACATAACCATCTAGGTATGCAAAGGCATTTGGTGTACTCCAATTGCAACTATATCATTTTTGACTTGAGGAATACATTTAAACATTTTTTGCCTGCTGTTCAACTCTAAAACTGCTGTCGGGTTTTGTTGTGGTTTTAACTAGAACCTTCCAAAGTGAGAGGGAATCGTTTAATAGACAGTGGTAACCATAAAATGTGTCCCATTGGAAAATTTACCCTCACCTTTTGTTCTGGTAACAGTTTACATTTAGGTTTTCCCATCACTTTCTCTTTTGAAGACTGTGGTCACCAGGGCCAATAGGGGGGTGACTTTTCCCAGCAGGGACAGACGGTAATAAAAACTGACAGATTTTAACATTTCCCTACTTTGCCCAAAGCTTTAAAATAAAAAAAAAGCGACCATTCAGCAATATTTTCAGGCATGTTTGAATCTGATTTGCGAAATGTAAAAAGCCTCTTATTGTTGCCTTTCTTATTATTAATTTATATCTGGGTTTCCGTATAGGAGCAAAGAGCCTGTAGTTGGGTATGTTTCCATGCATGTGGACTTTTGTCCTAGTATGCATTTTTTATAAGTATCTAAACCCAAGAGCAAAAAGTATAATTTCTTGATCATCTGGAACACATGATCAGCTTTCTTAGACAATTTGTTATATGCAGCTACCATGATTGGACACTTGCAAACAGTTAAGGGCTCCGTTCACATCTATGCAGTTTGCTTTTAATCCGTTTACTGCAGTGCTTTTTGTGGTGTATTTTTGAACACACATTTTTGATGCGTTTTTTCATGCTTTTTTTTTTATTTATTTTTTTTGGTCAATTTGTTTTTAAGTAGATTAAAAGATCGTGAATCGTGATAAAATGTACTACATGCTTTTCTGCAGCTTCCCTATTGAAGTCTATTGAACCAAAAAATGCACCGTTTTGCATTTTAAAAAGGTCCCTGGCCCTTTCCAAAAACGCAGTTGCTGAAAAAAGCATTAATGTGAACTAGTCTCGTTGGAAACCATGTTAAATGGACTGTACTGTATTTCTGCAAAAAAAAACAATAAACTGCATAGGTGTGAACCAGGCATAAAACAGGTCCCATGTAACCCCCTCCCACTCCCAGAAATCCTCAGATTTGCAAGGCTGTCACTTGATTTTCTGCTCACATGTGGTTTTTTACCAGGTCAATTTTAAGGCGTATGGATGTCCCATAGTCTAAGAATGGTGATCTTGTACTGTACGATCAAAATAATAGGATTTTTACTTGCCTGTATTGTGTTTTGTGTTTTGTTTTTTGTTTTTTTGTATTTTTGCTGGCTACACAACTGAGGCTTACTGGGAGTAAGAGGAGAGATACTGTATAGGCCTGTACTAAACGGCTTTGTTTGCCACAGTGCAGTCCCTTAAAGGTAGCTGAATATAACCCATAGTCTAATAATACTGATCCTGTGTTTTAGACTAAACGGCTTTTTACAGGCAAGTCCAAAAAGCTTTACTAGCTCATAGACCTGTTTGCTGTATTATGCTTCCTTTTTACTAATGCTATTTTCCTTTTCAGCTGGTGATCCTGCCATTAACACACTTGACACCTCTCACCTAGGGTGACAACTCTCGCTTACCATATTGTATCTGTGGAGAAGTAGTGTTGTCATCCTAGGGAAGCGTTTGTCAACCAGGGTTCCATGGAATCCTAGAGTTCTCCAGAGGATTCCTGGGGTTCCCTGAGAAATGTCTGCGCCTCAGATAAGTTCCCACTGACACCAATGATCTCTTTAGTTATCTGTAAGGGGAAATTCTTCACAGTGACCATAACACTGATGTATCATGAGTTGTAGACTTTTAGCAGGGGTTCCCTGAGACTGCAAAGTTTTATTATTATTTTTTTTCAAGGGATCCTTCGTGTTAAAAAGGTTGAGAAAGGCTGCCCTAGTAAATGACTTTGGGAACCCCCCACCCCCCCCTCCTCATTCCTATAACATGCAGCAAATATTCTGTAGTTCAGAGGTAATTTGGACAGAGCTGATAACTTTGGTCTCTCTCTCTCTCTCTCTCTGCAATGTTATCGGCCCTCTGGATTTCTGGCAGGATCAATAGGTATTTTTAACAGACCAAAAGGAAGCAAATAAGAGGTCAGCGTTGGGGTTTACGTTTTCATTTTTAGTTTTGTTTGACATGTGCCTTTTAATCTATAGAGGTTTGCAGGCCCACTATCCTACTATTTTTGGATTCTTTTAGTAAAGATTGGATGATCTGTTTTTTATTTTATTAAAAAAAATTGTGATTGACTGTTATTTTAAAGGCCATTTCCTGTCTCACAGCCATATCCAGAAGACCCTGCTGTCTACAAACCTCTCTCCCAGGAAGAGTTGCAGAGGATAAAGAACGAAAAAAAGCAGAAACAGAATGAACGCAAACAGAAAATATCAGAAAACCGCAAGCATTTGGCTAGCGTGCGCGTGGTTCAGAAAAATCTAGTCTTTGTAGTGGGCCTTTCACAACGCCTCGCAGACCCAGAGGTACATGACAGCAAAAATGTGCTCTATTGCAACACAAGTTTTAGGCTGGTGTTGCTAAATATAGTATGTGATATAGTGTGATTGTAGGCAGATGAGCAGCCCTGGATGCAGAGTGTATATCTACAGCCCCTTTTGAAATCGGTAACAAACCAACAGGTGCTGCTGTTAATGCGCATAACCCATTTGAGCCGTTAGATGTGCTTTAGGGACATATGAGCGACCTTGGCCGCCAACGGTTTGTGTTCAAGCCCACTCATCTACCCCTAAATGACATTTTGCTTGTATATTGGAGCACCTGTTAGTCTGTTGATTTGTACAGCCTTGTAGCCATGGCTTTTTTCAAGCGCCTGTGAATACCCAGCGCAGATTTACACTGCTTCTTGGCGGTGTATGACCTATATCAGCCATGTGACTGAGGCTTTACAGATCATGTTGGGCAGTAAATTGGCACAAATGTATCTGAAAGCTGGACTTGTGCCTGACCATACACTAATCTCATTGTACAATCTCCATTAGATTTACCAAAACAATGTAATATGTGGACAAACCTAACCAATCTATGCAATAAGTAACACATCAGGCACGCCCTTGCAGTACATAGTTTATGTTGGATCTAAAGGAAATTGTACAATCAGATTGTACACTGTATGGTCAGCCTTAGACTATAATCTGCCCAATCAGGACAGCAACCGTCTCTAGCCCACCCTTTTATCCACTTTTATTCATCTTGACCATGCACCTGCCTTTCCTACACACTGCATCGTTGAAGCCCTTTCAAAATACCTCCTTCTCCCATGAGGCAATGCTCAAACCTAGATGCCAAGCTCCAGACCTAAATACTGTTGCAGCTTACACAGGGTTTGACTCCTGGCTTTGATAGAGGAACGGAGTAGTGAAGGTGAGGCATGTCAGAGGTTGGGCTAACAAGAGACTGTCTATACTATACTATAGATACTATAGAGTGGCACTTAGTGACAGCTGTGGGTCTGCTGGGGCTGGTGACATATCCAAGATGACGGCTCCCAGCTGCTGCCTCCGGGCCCTTGGTTATCTGCACAAGGGAGAGTTTCACAGGTAAATAACATGCATAAAACTAATTGTCCATATATTCTTAAAGTGATTGTAAATGCTGTGCGAGGGAACCTCCTCTTCTCTGGTCCCCCGCCGGCACTCCTGGCCCCTCCTCTTGTGAGTGCCCCCATAGAAAGCCGCTTTACGGCTGGCCATACACGGTGCAAAAAAAATTCACACGGTTCCCCCATCAACACACGGTTTTGACAGGGGAATCAGCAATTGTTTGCTCCCGGTAGGGGAAGCCTTCCTCACCGGGAAAAAACTATAGCAGCTGCTAGCGATAATCGCAAGACAATCCAGCAGGGTGGTTGTACCCAAGTTGATTGATTAACTTGGTACATTCAGCTTGCCCATGGACTGTTCGAATCTAGGCCGGTTCCTGCTGAATTAGCCGAGATTTGAACAGTGTATGGCCGGCCAAAGACTCTGAGACCGGGAAATGAGAGAAGAGAAGATCTAAAGACAGGCACAGCACTGGATTGAATGAGGGCTCAGGTAAATAAAAGGGGGTTTTAGTGGTGGATGTTGATGGCAAAATATTTTTTACCTTCATTCAAGGGATGCATTAGGATAAAAAATGTTTAGGCTCTATAACCAATTTAAGTTAAGATTGTTGTTAAATTGAACATTCTAATGCCGGGTCTCTTAAGACTCCTTTCACACTGAGGCGTTTTTCAGGCGCTTTTGGGATAAAAATAGTGTGTGTAAAGTGCCTGAAAAACGGCTCCTCTGCAGCCTCAGTGTGAAAGCTGGAGGGCTTTCACACTGAGGTGATGTGCTGCAAGCAGCATGTTTGGAGCGGTGCATACACCGCTCCTACCTATTGAAATGAGTGGGCAGCGGCGGCGCTTTGTGGGTCCTTTTTAACCCTTTATTCGGCCACTAGCGGGAGTTAAAAGCACCCCGCTAACGGCAGAAAACCCCTGCAAAAACCACGGTAAAGCGCCACTAAAAATAGCAGCGCTTTACCACCGACACCCCAGTGTGAAAAGGGCCTAAGATTTGTAGCTTTATTGCTTAATGAACATAAATTATCCCTATAGCATAAATCTGCAAAGTGTGAATGCTAATTAACAAGTGGCATGGGCCTCTGCATTATTTTGTGGCAAAACTACAGTAAGGCTACTTTCACACTGAAAGCGCCTGGCGTTAGTGATAGAGCACCACTAGTTGTATAGCGGCGCTTTTGGGCTGCTAGCGTGGCACTTTTAACCACCGCTAGCGGCCGAAGAAAGGGTTAGAAGCGCCCTTGTTGCTGCGCTGCCCATTCATTTCAATGGGCAGGGGTGGTTTAGGAGCGCTGTATACAGCGCTCCCAAACTGCCCCAAAGGTGCTCCTTGCAGGACTTTTTCTAAATTCCTGCAAGCGCAGCGCCCCAGTGTGAAAGCACTCGAGCTTACACACTTGGGAGGTGTTTTTTCAGGCGCTATCTCTAGCGCTAAAATGCCTGAAAAACGCCTCCAATGTGAAAGGTAGCCTAATGCCACGTACACACGTGCGGGCTTCTCTTCGGACTGAACTCCGAAGGACTTTTTAACGGAGTTCCGACTAAACGGACTTGCCTACACACAATCCCACCAAAGTCCGATCGTTTCAAAAGTGATGATGTACGACCGAACTAGAAAAGAAAGTTCAATATCTAGTAGCCAATAGCTGCCCTTGCGTCGTTTTCAGTCCATCGGCCTAGCATACAGACGAACGTTTTTTTTTCTATAGGAATCAAGTCCGTCGGAAAGATTTGAAACATGTTCTATTTATTTCTAAGGTCCGTCAGATTTTTCGACAGAAAAGGTCCGATGAAGCCCACACACGATCGGAATGTCCCACGGATTTGTTCCGTCGGACCTTTTTTGCCGGAAAGTCCGCTCGTGTGTACGCGTCATTACAGTCAGTTTTCTGTCACATCAAAGTAATGCGTTTGATCTGCTATCTGTCATAATGATTGAATACCTTGATAAGTTATCAATGTTTGGTAGAATACACTGTTACTTTTTTAATATTGCCTTTTTTTATTACGGTATCATTTACAGGTTTTAAAACGACCAGAATATTTTGGAAAATTTGGTAAAATACACAAAGTGGTCATCAACAACAGCACATCCTATGCTGGCTCACAGGTCAGTAAATGGGATTGTTTTTTCTCTAAGTACTTAAAGCAAAAATAACTTCAGGTTCAAAGTTATATGCCCCCACGTAGATGTACTTAATTTTGCTTTTAAAGCATTTTCCATTTGGTTTAGCATCCTGCTTCCTTAGTATTCTGCCCCTGCCTGCTTATTGAAGATTAAAGGAACAGCAGAATATAGTGAAGTCATTTTTTTTTCCTCCCTCCTCCTGTAAACATGTTCAGTGTTTTTAACAGCCCTGAGCAAATCTCTAGGTGTCCCAAGTCGCCTGCTGCCAGTGCATGCCCCTCTTCATGGGTTGAAGAAGAAGTCTAACCAAATCTTGTTTTGGCTGTACTTCTCCTATGGATCACAGGACTGTAGTTCGTTTTGCGCTCCTGTGACCCTTTTTCAGCAGGCAGTGGGCTGAATTCAGCTGGCGTCATTAGCCTGGACCGGCTTAGCCTCTCAGCAAAGTGCTGAAAGCCTGAGCCGGCCGCTCCCAGTCCCCTTCCACAGATCCATCGCTCCAGTGAGCGACGAGGGGCAGAGCAGAGCGTGGGACTGGCGGTCACCAGCTCTTTACTCATGGAGCCCTGAGAACTGAGCGATCTGTGGTGTTAGATTGCTCGGTTCTCAGTGTTAGAGCCAGCTGGGGACAGATGTGGCTTCGGACCAATGCTGCATCCACCTAGGAAAATGTGAATGTGCAAAAAAAAAATCTCAAAAGCTGAACATTTTAAATATATTCATTATTGTATTATTATTATTATGCTGTGTTATAGCCGCTTGGTTTACTTTTACATTGAAGGTAATCGCTGGCACTAATAAATGATATCTTGATTATTGCTACAGCGATGACCGAGATATTACCCTTTCAATCCAGAGACGTACCAGTATATCGCTGGATGGTAAGTGGTTAAGGAAAACAGAGTTGAATTAATTTGTGTGTTATATCTGCCTTGATTTCAGCTTAATAAAAAATGTCCAGAAAGGATGAGTTTATTACCACTATGGGGTTAAAGCGGTTGTATAGTCTTTTTTTTTTACTTTTACCTACAGGTAAGCCTATAATAAGGCTTACCTGTAGGTAAAAAAAATATCTCCTAAACCTTTACGGTTTAGGAGATATTCCCCTTGCTATACGCCGCTGACTGCAGCGGCGCATGCGCACAGGGGATTCTCGGCTGAAGCCCGGCAGCTGCCGGACCTGGCCGAGTAAGAAATCTCCCGCGCGCATGCGCGGGAGTGATGACATCGCGGCTCCAGCCACTCACAGCGCTGGAACCGCGATACCCGGAAGACACGCCGAGGCAACATGACAGCTCCCTCGGCGTGGACCAGGTAAGATACTGACGCCTCGTTCTAAGGTAAGTATTTCATAATGAGCTAGTATGCGGTGCATACTAGCTCATTATGCCTTTTGCTTTACAGGGTTAAAAAAAAAAAAAAAAAAAATTTGCGGGTATACAACCGCTTTAAATGGGCTATAAATAAGTTGTTTCCTTAACAACTTCAGAAACAATAATAAATTGCAATTGGTTGCTCAGAGAACTACACATGGCTAATAATATATTGGTGTTTTGTTTAAGTTTTAATAAGCAAAGACTGTAGATGACTTTATTTTGTCATCAGTGCTGAAACTTCTTCTAAAAGCAAGTTCTTATACACTGATCGGGCCTCGATCTGTATGTCTGATTGCTGGTCCCATCAATGAAAGTCTGGATTGAATTAGCATGTGGTTTCAATGTTATTTAGGTATTTATTTTGACTTGCAGATTGTTAATGGGTCCTTCAGACTTAGAGTATAAGCCCCCGTTCACACGGGTGCAACTTTGAAATTGCGCTACTTCAGTGTGTTTTCAAAGCCGCACATCTGTGAGATTTGCACTGCTGATTTCTTTCCTTCATTGAAGGACACAGCACTTCCATTCTTGACCTTAGGGTTATATCACCACCTTCAGGAGTAGAACTAGGCAGAAAAAAAGAACAAGCACCGCCTAGGGGCGGTCCTTACTGGCCCCACTCTGCTACAGGCAGATCAGTTTTTGTTTTTTTTTCTTTCTGCCTAGTCTAGAAGGACCTGGCTCCCTTGTGGTTCCTTTTTGGTTTTTTATTTATTTGTTCTTCTTTGGTGGCTTCTTTGGTTCGTCAATGAACTCGGAGAAAGGGGTTTTACGGTGAGTAGAAAAAAAATCCTTTTTCTTTTTTTGCAGCTTGCGACTTAATTTAATGGTAGTCTATGCAAGTTGCCATGAAGTCGGTAAAAAGTAATGCAGGAACCTTTCTCTGAGTCACAGCGATATGAACGGTTCCATCACCAGCAATGAGATGCAACTTGTCATGCGATTTGGAACTGTCAAATCGCATGACAAGTTGCATCGGTGTGAACAGGGACTAATGGGGATTCATTTCATAAACAACAAGCATTTATTCAGTTTGTCAAATTTGAGATTATTTGTGTTGCACTGCCTGCAGCTAGCTCATTACAGCAAAGTAAATATAATTCTACTTAGTAGCGAGATATCCCTGATTTCCTCCTGAGTTTGTGCTTAGGCTAAATTGCCTGTTCTGTCTCTTCCAGGGTCCAAGCGCTAGCGCATATGTAACGTACATACGGTCAGAAGATGCACTTCGAGCTATACAGTGTGTAAACAATGTGGTAGTAGATGGGAGAACGCTTAAGGTGAGAGGCCTTGGTGAATTTTGTTAAATTTAGTGCTGTGTTAGCCTGTTTTGGTATCAGCTGTTTATTTTTTTATGATTCGATATGTTACATAGGTTGAAAAACGACACAAGACCATCCAAAGACAACCATATCAAGGTCCATTTAATTCTCTCCTAAAGACACATCTGTTAGATGTTTTCTCCCCCCACCTGTTTAGTGCCAAAACTTTGATTTTCCCCATCATTTTCTGTAACAGTGGTCTTCAAGGAAAACGTAGTGAATCTTCCCAGAGGGAACATATAGCAGTTATAACCCAGACAGGGTTTTCAACACTTTCCCAGACTTCCAAATTTAAATATGGGTTTTGGCAGTAGGCATACCTAAAAGATATCTCCACCTTGTACGTGAAAAAAACAATTCCTTCCTACTGGCCCTCCTGCTCCTTCATTCCCCGCTGCACTTATCTGTATTTCTTTTTAACTATTTGCCTACTGGGCACTTTTACCCAGGCCAGCTTTCAGTGCTGTCGCATTTTGAATGACAAATGCACAGTCATGCAACCCTGTACCCAAACTAATTTTGCACCTCCTAAAGTCGGACTGAAAAACTCCCATGGTTGAATCATCCTGTCCTGCCTTGTTGCTAGGACATTGCTAAAAGACTCCTAGCTGTTACTGTTCACCTCCACCATCACAGGAGTTAGCTATTTCTCTGACTCAATCCAATAAAACTTTTGCGAAACAACAAAAGCCCCTCTCACATGCACTTTCTCTTCCCTGACTCAGTAGCTGAGCTCAGTGTTTGAGAGTTTGCTCCTGTGATCGTGGCGTTGAACAGTAAGAGCTAGGAGTCGCTTAGTAGTGCCCTAGCAACAAGGCAGGATGAGATTATGCAATCTCTGGAAGTTTTTCACTCTTCAGGAGGTAAATGGCCTACACCTTTTTAGCAAGGGCACTTATCAACTTTGGCCAAAGCGTCAGTTTTTTTTTATCTACAGACACCCCTTACTTGTAAAGGCATCCTTTTGGTAAAGGTGAACTATGCCTTTAACTAAATAAGCTGAATATACATGTTGGTTAGTTACTATGCCTAGCTGCTCCAGGTTCCGTGTGCTCTATTTTTTTTTTTTTAATAAGGTGTTTGTATGTTTACAACCATCCATACACAGAGAAATAAGAGAAGAAAAAAGTACAATGAATTGTGGTGCATAATACACCATCAAACAGTTCACATACTCCTTGTAATTTACACATACACAGACTTCCAACCCTACAGAAGCATATATCTAAGCATTCAAATACAGATGCAGTAATCTGATAAGATATATGTGGGGTTACATGGTAATATATGTTTTTAGGCATCAACACATCTCTCATACTATGCACAATGCCACTAGAAACAGTGGCCCTGCTACTTAAATAGTTTAAAGCATTGCACCTCAACTCTTATGTGTGATCACCCTCATTGTAGTATGGATAATCATCACGAATTTACCTATCTGCCAGAGTAAAATATTGCACACATGTCATTATGCAATGTTAAGTATCCGCATAGGTGCCAGCTCGGCAACATTTTTAACTACCTTGCAGTATTCTGAGGGAGACCAATGAAAATGGGGCTAGGCCAGGCACTGCCAGCCATGGCTCCCATAATTTGTAAAATTTATTCGGTGTGCCCTTATTTTGATAGGCCTGTTGTTTCTTTCAAGAGGGTGTCATTTACCTGGAGGTGCCATTCTTCAAATGATGGAGGACTCTGCGATAACCATTTCAGAGCGATAAGTTTGCGCGCTATAAACAATAGCCTGTTAATTGGTGTTAATATCCCCAGTGGATATACTTCCTCATCCAAGCATCCCAACAAGGATATTTTGGGATCCAGGGCAACGTGAGTGGAAACAGCTCCATTAATGGTATTTACCAGCACACGCCAGTATCTGACCAGCTTGGGGCACCTCCATAGCATGTGAAGCAGGTCCACTGGAGATTGTTGGCAACGTGGGCACGCCTGGGTTTCCCTTCTGCCCCAATGAAATGGCTTCTCTGGAGTCCTATACATTCTATGTATGATAAACAGTTGGGTCAGACTATGCGCAGATAACAATGACATAGAAGGCACTCTCTCCAGATGGTTTGCCAGTCATCTGATATATCACCTAGGTCTTTCTCCTACCCTCTTCTGTCTGCTCCAGTTTTAGTAAAGTCCCCCCTAAGGAACCAGCCAGACCTGGAAATTTTAAACCCTTTGCTACAACAAACAGTCCTGCCCATCTAGTTTAAAAGTGATGAAATCTGCTCACACATTAGACATTGCTAAATATGGCAAACATGAGTTCCCAGCCCCTTGCAACCATGTTAAATGTTAGTTACACCCTAAATATAGATGTAACATTGTCTGAAAGAAGTAGTTGGCCTTTAATGTGTAGTTTAGGTGGGTCCTAATAAATCTAAAGGAGAATGCGAAAAGGTTGTACAGTCAAATTGTAATGTGTCTGGAGGGTTCTAAGCGAAACAATGCTCTTAACGTAAAGCTGAACTCCAGGTATGATCGTTATTGCATTAGTTATATTGGTCCAGCTTGGACCAATCTAAGCATGCATGACTCGTATCTCAGGGTCCACTGGGGAAGCTGGCAATCTGTGTAGTGCAAGTTCGAGCTACTACCGTGAGCTGCTATCTTCTTCTGGGTCCTGTGCCATTTTTTTCCAGTGAAGTTGTTTTCTACCAGGGTGGAGAGGAGGGATGATGACAGAACTACCTCCATCTCATCCAATCGGAGAACACCTTCTATTCATTGAATTAAAAAACAAAGCGTTCTGTGAATAGAAGCGGTACAAAGCAAGAAACCCTATGTGGTCTGTGTTCAGAGGGGAAGCCATGCAGTAGAAGGAGCCAACTGCTACCATGATTGTCCGCTTTCCCAGCGGACCCTCAGCTATGAGATTCAAGCTGGACCAATGAAACTATGCAGTAACAATCGTATCTGGAGTTCAGCTTTAGGGGTTTTTTTTGGCAGGCGAGACAAAAAAACTACAACTTGCTCCTAGAGGGTTTTTATTCTGTGTACACATTCTGCAGAGCAGTACAGAATCCATTCCCAGCATCTACTGTATAAGAGAATGGAGCTGGGTTGATGTAACTTGTTGGACATGTGGAGGGGTGACCTTATCTCTAGCTGCCAAGGGGTAGAACCAGAAGATACACATTGAGAGGCCAATGTTAAACTTGCAACCCTAATGCTGGTGAGAACCCAGCAGCATCAGGATCTCCTAGAACAATGATAGTGAACCTTGGCACCCCAGATGTTTTGGAACTACATTTCCCATGATGCTCAGCTACACTTCAGAGTGCAGGAGCATCATGTAGTTTCAAAACATCTGGGGTGCCAAGGTTTGCCATCACTGTTCTAGAATATGTAGGGAGAGCGCTCACCCGCTTTTTGTGTCTTGCTCACCTGCTTTTTGTGTCTTTTCCGCAAGGGTGAGACATTAATGCCTGCTGAGCCAGCGAGGGAACATATGCATGCAAGTGTTTGCCTGCCGTGCCCTCCACAGCGTTTCTGCTAGTAGCATAAATGTGAGTGTAAAATCTGCATTATTTTCCATAATGCGTAATAGTGCTGTGTATAGGTGCACCTAAATCGAAAATTCAAGATGCACTTGGCCGAACTGAAACAGTTTTTAAGAAATATATATTTTTATATATAATTGTATTCTAATCGACTTTTAAGTAATATCATGAATTTAAATTTGAATTTGTCGGCCATTATCCGACAAATAAAAATGCATCCCTTTAAATTTTATGTATGTCCTCACACTGGTCCGTTGTGCTTTTGTTGTAATGTTAAAAATCTTGCTTGCTGCATTTTTGGTCATTAAAAAATTTGCACCAAAAACGCACATCCCCACTGAAATGCATTGAAAACTTTGTTTTTGATGCGGTTTTTAAGTCACACGAAAAACACACCATAAGCACTTGCGGCGCCATTATCTGCACCTTTTTCTCGATCTGCAAAATGCCGAAAACACCATTTTTAGCCGATATGTTTCGGCCTCATCACTAGTAGGTGCCAGCCCACCCTAGTAGTGGCACTGGTCCACCTTTTAAGACTTTGTTCTGGGCTCTCATGCCAATGTTCTTCATACCTTGATCTCCATGGGTGTAGGCTTATTTTGGTTCTTTGGAAAAAAAAAGCACAAAAGCCCCATTCCTTTCACTGCCTTGCAAATGGCTTGCTTCTACATGTGGAGGTGCTGTTCTGTTTTCAAACAGAACATATTTTTCCTTGTTCAAGGCATGTGTGTGTTTTTTTTTTTTTTATTACCTGTAGACGGTGTACTGGAAATTGGCTTTGTTCAGTCATAATGATATTACTGAATGGCAGAGGCCTTGGGTAGCGCCAACGAATGGAAACACAATTACCTGCTATATTCATCTGAGATTTGTGTCCCTGGCATCAGGCAAGATGTCAAGCCTTATGTTTGTTCATAGTAGCAGAGCCTAATGAGTCACAGATCTTTTATGTTGGCAAGGTATTGTGTGATGATCTTCTATAAGAGCTAGAAATGAGAGTACTGAAATTCTAGCAAAAAAAAAATATATATATATATATATACATGCATTTCAGATGTGCATTGTAATATCTACCAAAGCATTTATTGGTCTCTTAAGTCAGTGCAAATGCCAAAATATTTAGCCTTCTGTTCAGCTTATGATCCAGACATCAGTCTGCTTCTGGACCTCCCTGCAGGTGAGACTAGTTGAAGAGCAACTTGTCTGATCTTCCAGAAAGCAGGGGGTGGAGAGCTGAAGTTGCACTCAGTTAGAAGAGCTGATTGGATCGAAGGACACACCCCCTTCATACTGCACACAGGAACAGAGCTGAGGCTGTCAATCATGGGCTGCGTGGTGGAGCTCCCTCCCCGTCACCTTTTTTCTATTGGCATCAGAAAACCTGCCAGAATTGGCTCCTGCTGATAGCAGAGGAATGAGGCAGCAGACAGAAATTACACTTGGTGCCCTGAACTGACACACTATAGTGTGATATGCTTTGTTCATATTTTATGTCCGAGGTTTGCAACCACTTTAATAGAAACCATCCTCTGATTAGTCTTATCTTAATGCTCACCCCTCCTTAGGGTGCATTGTCCAAAGTTTTAGGAGCCTCTATTGACCCTCAATCTACAGCATGCGTTAGTGTTGTGAATGCAGCTACAGGAGGCTAATACCTACAGAGATTTGGGTACTTCTGCAGCCAGGCAAAACAGTACATCTAATAATTAGTGAAACTGAACTGAGTTAAATTAATACATCTGCTGGCGTTCAACCTTAGTTTACCTGTAGTTAAAAGTAAAGAGGAACTGAGTGGGTGAAGGTTTTAACTTATGCAAATCTTAGTATAGCTAATGCTGGGTACACACGGGCTGTATATCGGGCAAAATCAGCCAGTACAGTAGAAACCGAGTTAGGCCCATTTTGTACAACTGTCTGTCCAACAGAGGCCAATTCCCCTTATCGGAACACAATAGCACAGCAGGGGAGATTGCTGCACTAACATCACTTGTGTTAGTACAGTGATCTGTTTTTTGTTTTTGTTTTTTTCTCGTTTAGTCCACTGGGTTGAACACACAAAAAAAACTGTGTGTGTACCAGGCTTAAAGAGTTTAACCCCCCCAAAAAACACCCTGTTCCCTTAAAGCATGTTATACAGCACAGTGCTTGTGCTGTGTGATTTGGCCCCCTGTAACACCTGAAAAACCTGGCTATATCTTCCCTTCTGTAAACTGACCATGATGCATCATGGTTGCTGAGCCCTGACACGGTGGTCAGTTTACGTGCCTCGGTCATCCGCAGACCTGCTCTGTCTCCTGTGTCCTCTGTTCTGACTCTTACCACCTACTGCAAACACTGTGCTGAGATAATAACAAATAAAAATATATTCAAAGTGCTTTTAAAGTCTGTGGCTACCCAGACGGTACTATTGTGAAAGCTCATCTCCATGCAGAATTGAATCCAGTGTTATAGATGTGTTTATGCTAACCGGCTTTCTCATGCTGATGTTTTCACCTTCAGACTCTTTCACTGCCAAGAAGATATGTCCACATCACGCAGGCAGTGACATGAGCATGTGAAGGACTTTGCCTCCCGTTGACAAGATGCATGCCTCAATTGCGCAGGGACAGCAGTCCATTCATCATTCATTTGAATGGACTGCTGTACCTGCATTTCCTGTAGGGATAAAAGTCCCAGAATCCTTCTTCTTTTTTTTTTTTTTTTTTTTTTTTTACACCATGGCTGCACTGAAACTGCATGGTGCTTCGGAAACCACACATTTTCGGTGGATGGAGGAGCCATTAAGCAGTAATGGCATCCCTGCGTGTTCTGTTAAAAGCAGCATGTTTGTGCGGCTGCATTCGGGTGCTGAAAGTATGCAATTTACACGCATTCTTACAGCTAAATGTCTATGTTGTCTAGGGTTCTACAGTAGCAATGTGACTGTATTTGTGGAAAAGATGATACTTGGTACAAGCAGCTGGATAAAGAGCGTGATGTGTTTTTATGGTGTGTTATATGGGAGTTTAATGATTGGGTTTAGCTCTACTTTAAGGTAATATCTGTTCGTTCTTGATTTATAGTTTTCACTATGACCTCTTCCCAAACTCTGGTATTGCTGTATAGCTGACGGCTTTCTTTTGTTCTCAAGGCATCTTTAGGTACAACAAAATACTGCAGTTACTTCTTAAAAAATATGCAGTGTCCAAAACCAGACTGTATGTATCTACACGAATTGGGGGACGAGGCGGCTAGTTTTACAAAAGAAGAAATGCAGGTAAGAGAACCATGTGAGACTTGCTTATGTCATTTAGCATTATTTTGTCTTTAGTTTGTGCCACTCCAAGATATCACTAGCACACTTTTTTATTTTTTAACTGTTCCAACTGTTTTTTGCACACATGGTTTGCTGGTGATATCTTGGATTTGCATTGTCTGCACTGAATCTTTGATGTTTATCATCTGTGAATTGAAAGTGCATTTATTGTAAGCTTGAACTACAGGCAAATACTTAAAATACAATGTAACTTAATACTTGGCTGTCTCATCTGCCAGGAGATTTGCATTTCTGTGATTTATTTTTTTTTTTTTTTTTTTTTTATTTTTTTTTAGCACCCCTGCCAGATTGACAGCAATGTGCAATGCAGTCAAACCTGATTGGCTCACAAAGCAGCTGAACACAAATTATATACCAACTTTTTTTGAAGAAAAAACACAATTGCAGGTTTTTGTGTCTTTTCTGAAAGCTCCTTCCCTTTTTAACCATGTTTTTTTTATTTATTTTTTGGTTTGTACACTGTTTGTAGTGCATTCATATTGCGATGTGCACACACTACATTTGTAAGCTGCCAAGAGTGGGAGCCTGGATAAAAATTGTAACTCCAGCATGCATAGACATAAGTTCCATCATCAGTGGACACTTAAGGCCCGTAAGCACGATCAGGAAATCAGACGAAAAATACCTCCTTCGTACGATAATCTGATGGTTAGTACATAGCTTTCGAGAGCCGTTCAGGACAAGTCGTGCCAAATTATCCGATGGGACAAGCACAAAAAATGTTCTCATATAATACCAGATCATACGTTTTTTGTTTTTTATCAGTGCGGTTTTCGTCCGGAAATACAATACAAATACATTACATTGCTTCCGAATTATTATTCTGTCGGACGAGAATTTTCGTAAGTTTAGTAACCTCATTTTCAAGATGAGACTAGCATGCAAAAAAACAGATGATCATTCGTCCGATAATCTCATAGTGTGTACCAGGCAAAGAAGGAAGGCACTGAATATGGATGGTGGTGGCAAAGTAGAGCTGTTAGTTGTGGAGGAGGGTAAACTGGGCTGTATATCTACTGTGCTGCTTTTTAAGGAATATATGTGTATTCATTGGGTTTAGTTAAAATCTGCCAGCAGTTTGGTTTTATAAATTAAATGCCTTTTTAAACTTTCAACAACAAGCTAAAGCCTGGTACACCGGAGCCAAATATTGACCAGATCAACAGAAACCGACCAACATTTGGCCTGTATGTACATCAGCCTGACCGACGGGCATGCTGGAAAACCAGCATCCAATCAGCGGTGAGGGGGGGGGGTGGGAGCAGTCCTCCTGTCAGAATACAATAGCTCAGCGGTAAGATCACTGTATGAACATCGGATTGTTAGTACAGTGAGCTATTAATTTTTATTTTTAATTTTTTTTGTTCAGCCCGCTGGATTGAGCAGAAAAAAAAAATAGGTTGGTGTGTGTATCATGCTTTGATGTAGCACCATTGGCCTGGTTTTTAGGACCTGAAGGACCTGGCAGCAACCCTGCTTAACTACTGATATTTCACTTTTGGCAAGACAATCAAACCGAGTGTCATAAAGGGCTGAGTCTGCCTTTCAGCAACAGGCTAATATTTTTTTCTAGTCTCATGTTTACATGCAATTGGGTTTTGGAGGGTCACTATTTTAAATGTACTTTTTGTTCTGTCTAGCATTTAGGTTCACTTTAAGCAAGGCAAGTCTTTCTACTGCTTTTGTATGTGCCAATCCAGGAGTCACGCAGCCCTGTGGTCATTGTGTAGTGAGCAATCAACTCCTGGGATGTTATAGCTGAAGCCTTCATCAAGGAAGTCTGCACTATGACCCACCCTAGGGCCTGAACAGTCTTCAGGCTTGTGTCCATGGCATCAGTTTGACATATGTTTAAAAGACATCTGGAATCATTCAGAATTCCCTGACAGGTGCATTTAAGCTGCTTTAAGCAGGATTTGCATTCCCATAGACCTGTATGGTCTATGGCAGTGATGGCGATCATCCGCACCCCAGATGTTTTGGAACTACATTTCCCATGATGCTCATGCACTCAGCAGTGTAGTTGAGAATCATGGGAAATATAGTTCCAAAACATCTGGGGTGCCAAGGTTCGCCATTACTGGTCTATGGGAACCCGGAAAGGAAGACCGGGTGAAGATGGAAAAGCCCTTTTATTTGCGACAGCGTGCCGCTGGAGAGCTTTGTTCTAAGGCAAGTATTTCTTTATGCGTTAGTATGCGATGCATACTAGCATATTATGCAATTGTCTTGCAGGATTAAAAAAGAAAAGTGCGGTTTACTACCGCTTTAATGAGTAAATGAGAAAAACAAGCCCCATGGCCTATTTAGTTTCAGGCACTGGAGCTGTTCTTCCTTGAAGTTTTCAGGTCTCTCATGTCATTCTCTCAGCAGCTCAGCTCCTTCCTCCAAACCGTGGTTAGACAGCTGAGTTCATTTTGCTCTACTAACTGCAGGTTCACTTTTAATGGAATGCTGTCACAACTAAAATTTTGTTTTATAGTGCCAGTTGTGCAAATTGGGTAATTTTTAAAGTCAAGCTACAATGGCAAAGCTTTTAGCAGGAAATCATCTGTGCCCTTACCCCATAGGAAGGTATATTCACCTAACCACCCTCACCATGTCCCTACTGCCACCTGAGAAAGTTTAGGTGTTGGAGCTTACCTGGGCCCCATAACACTTTTTGGACCTGTTGGTCTTTTAGGCTGGAGCACTGGCATAGTGGGAGGACACATATTCCACTGTATTTAGAAATGTTACAACAGATCAGGGGTTGAAACCGTGTGGGTAGGCAGCAAGGAAGCTCAGATGGGCCAGTATACCTTACTGGGGGTTAGCTCACGTGCTCGTCTAGACACAGAAGCCTTGCTCCATTAGCAGGACAGAGTGAGGGTTCAGACAGAGTGGGCAGGCGTCAAGGAATTGCAGATGGACCTGTACAATTCGCTTGGGAGAGGGGACAGTGATTAGCAGATGTTATCGCTACTGCATAGGCTAAAGCGGGGTACAGTGGGTTTTTTCTTAAATTCAACCCAGCCGACTGAACGAGAAAAAAAGAGATCGCTGTACTAACATACGCAATATTGGTGTGGTGATCTTTCACGCTGTGTCTTTTTGTTCTAACATTGGCTGCAAGTGCTGATTAGTTGCTGGTTTTCCAGCATGTTCCTTTGGTAAAAGCTGGACCTTCTTCTTCTGTCAGTCAGCTGTGCACACTGACCAAATGTTGGCAAGTTCCTATTGAACCAAACGATACTAGCTGATATTCGTTCACTAGTGGCAGTGTCTTTCAAGAAGGCATGTGCCGCCATTGAAGTTGCATTGATTTCAGGTGCAGGTACATACATTTATATGCACAAAACAAGAGGGTCTTTGTAGCCTGTACTGAACATAGAAAACCTCTTTCTCAGACAATTAGATGTTGGTGTTGGGAGCGCTGTATAACATGGCTCACCCTGTCTGTCATTACTAAACAACAATGAGTCAACAGTGACAGACAAGACAGAAACACATTTGATCTCACTAACAAACTGCTGTTTGTGTATGATAAACTTTGTACTTGGAGACAAACGGCTTCTGTGCCAAGTACTCGTATTTGAGTTGATTTTTTAACACTGTACAAGATTGTCTGAGCTCATTTATTATGCATTCAAATTTTGATTGATGTAAGTCATTAAAATCAAAGAGTAAGAAATGCTTGCAGCTATGTAATAACCTAAATTGCCTTCACAAAATATCTGAAAAATAATTAGTAATATGCTAATCATAATGCCGGCTTTTATAATGAAAATGGCATGTGGCAGATGTCACATACCCAAAGGTTTTCAATTGGTTTGTTAAACATAGGCACTTTCAAACTTTTCCTTTAAGCACAGCATGCACATAATTGTTAGTCATAACGTTTTCCATACAGATTTTTTAAAATCACTAGTTAACTGAATTGCCTGTCCAGAACACATTAAAGTAACTAGAAAGTCTTCTTTTTTTTTTTTCCAAAAATAGAAACGATGATCTACTTACCTGCTCTGTGCAACGGTATTGCACAGAGGACTCCGAGCCTCTTCTTTATTGGTCTCCCACTGGCGCTCTCTGCCCTGCCTCTTCTTTGTGTGCCACAGTAGGAAGCCACTTTATATGGGGGCACACATGCAAGCACGCTCCCAATCCAGGCTGTGGGCGTCCATAGACTCCCACATTTAAATACAACTTTTCTGTTTTGGTTACATTTTATGGCCAGTGTCAACATCACTGTCTCTATGCAATGTTGGTAGATCATCTGAAAGTGTGCTTGTTTCTAGGCAGATTGCATTTGCATGCAGACCACCCTAGGTAACACCACATGTGGTGCTGAACCTCCATGGTTGCAAGATCTGAAATCCAATAAATAAAAGAAGCAGGCCAAGGACAGTAAGGCTGGGGAGCAAAGCGCTAGATGATGCTGGATGCTCTGCAGCCAGGAATTTTTTATTTATTTTTTTTAAACAGTTGCTGCGAGCCAAAGGCTTCCTTCATGTGTGTCTGTCTCTTTTATATACAAATTCATTGCTGATGTGTGAGAGAGAACTTATTGATCTGTGAGTTTTTGTGGTACTGAACTCTCTAATCTACTTGATCTGGCTGGAAAATTGTTTACCATGTGAATTTATTATTGGTAGTGACAATGGGAAAAAGCTATAAGCATAAAGTCGCATACAAGTTTACACAAAAAAATAAACACAACTCTTAACCCCGCTAATCGGTTCTGTATGTATGTAGCTTTCACAGTATTTGTTGTTGCAGGCGGGCAAACATCAGGAATACGAACAGAAGTTGCTTCAGGAACTCTACAAACTTAATCCTAACTTCTTACAGTTGACTACGGGTACAGTTGACAAGAACAAAAACAAAGTGACACCCTTACAGAGGTATGATGTGTAAGTACTGCCACTTTGTGGTCCTGTCTCCATCTGCATGTCTGTGTGCATGTGGTGTCCTCTGGATATTTTTCATGCCTTTACATTTTTGTGAACTGTTATGCTAATTTTTTGTGTTTTTTAGTAAGGACCTACTTACTGTGTTTCTGAGGAGTACTTGTGTCATTTTTCTTTGGTGTTTGATATAGAAATACTTTTGGTGTGAAAATGTATGTAATGGGCTCAGCTAAAAACTTCACTCCACAGCTACAATGGGTATAAATCCACTTTGTGTGCGCCAAATGCCTTTGCAAACCAAGATATTTCCTTGTAAAAGTAGCGGTGGCCTCATCACTGTGCTGTACCTGGCCATAGCTAATATGTGAGAAGGGCCTAGGAGGTCCACCCATTTACAAACTTCACTACACTCTGCAGAAAACTACAGGAGGGGGTAGATACAAGACCAGTCAACCTGCACAAGGAGAGAGAAGAAAAGTAATGACTGGTCTTTACTGCAGGAAGCTCCTCCGCAGGCAATGTTTCACACTGGATCATAGGCGTTGCACAGGGGTGTTCCTGTTGTGCCTGGGCACACCCTAATCCGGGGTCAGCAACCCGATGATCGCGATCTGCCTGCCGTTAATGGGCAGGTGATGGGTAGACCATAATCTTTCCTTGCCAACTCTCGGAATCTGGACAGGAAGGCAGTCAATTACTGGGTCTGATCTGTATTTTCCTCCTGTAGCCACTGAAAGTCTGCTTCTCCCTCCTCTCTCTCCTGCCGGCATTCAGCGGCTGAAAGAGGAAAATACAGTGAATTGGTACCAGTATATGCCGCCCCTATCGTCCCTGTTCCTCTTCTTCTTTTTTCAATATCAATCACTCCCCATCATTGTAAATTTGTGTTTTTCTATGGTTCATTTTGTGAATGAACAGGAAGCCACTCAGCACAGAGCACTTCCCATTAATTCACTGTCCACTGCAGCTGAGGCTGTAGAGAAAGGAACTGGGGAATCTCTGTCCTCAGTCCCTTTCTCTGCCTCAAAAGTGAGACATCATCTGTTTGTTTAGTCCCCTGATATTTAAAGCGGAGCGCCACCGAATAAAAATTTTTTAAAAGTCAGCAACTACAAATACTGCAGCTGCTGACTTTTAAAACATGGACACTTACCTGTCCAGGGCGCCCGCGATGTCGGCACCCGAGGCCGAAGCGTCTCTCCGTCCTCGGGTGCTGCCGCCTCCATCTTCGGTAAGGGAATCAGGAAGTGAAGCCGTGCGGCTTCACTTCCCGGTTCCCTACTGCGCATGCGCGAGTCGCGCAGCGCAATCCGGATGGTCCCTGCTGCCTCTGGGACCCGTGTGTTTCCCAGCAGGCAGCGGGGAGGGAGCAGGAAGTGGCGTAAATACCCGCAGATTCTGCGGGTATCTATGCCGGAAGTGGGTACAGATACCTGTAATATACAGGTATCTGTACCCCCCTCCCCCCTGAAAGGTGCCAACTGTGTCACCGGAGGGGGGGAGGAATCTGATTGGAAGTTCCACTTTTGAGTGGAAGTTCCAATTTTGAGTGGAACTCCACTTTAATCAAAGCCTCCCAATAGGGCTCATAGAAAATAAAAAAAAGTGTAAAAAAATATTAAAAAAGAATAAACCACTGGCACTGTTTAGGTTTTAATACATTTTAATGTATTGTGTGTTTGTGCTTTCGGGTACACCCCGTAATCCAATAGGCTGCGCACACCTATGCACTGGATTACTACACAGATCTGGAAGAAATGCACAAAAAATTATATAAATCAAATAAGCAGTGCAGTGCCCAAAAAATATATAATGTAAACATCACAAATGCATCAACAATTCATCAAAATATATAAAAAATGTCCATCTATAGCATCTACAAAATGGGGCAAAGATTTATGGCATTTTTATTTATTTTTACTAGTAATGGCGGTGATCAGCGATTTTATATCGGGACTACTACATTATGGCAGACAGGACACTTTTTTTGACACATTTTTGGGACCATTGGTATTTATACAGCAATCGGTGCTATAAGAATGCACTGATTACTGTATAAATCTCACTGGCAGGGAAGGAGTTAACAGTAGGGGGCGATCAAGAGCTTAACTGTGTTCCCTAGGGAGTGATTCTAACTGGTGGGGGGAAGGGACACTGACTGAGGAGAGCGATCTGTTGTTCATACTTGGCATGAACAACAGATCGCTCTCCTCACCCCTGACAGCATGAGATCTGTCTGTTTACAGATCTTTGTTCTGTCTGTGTGGAGCGATCGCAGGTGCCTGGTGGTCATCTCGACTACCGGGCACTAGCATCAGCGTCGCTCCGGGGGCATGTGCACCACCCTAGTGGTCAAAAGGCGAACCGACATACAGTTACATCAGTTCGCCCAGGGGAGCCAACCTGCCACAGTACTACTGTGGCGGCTGGTCGGGAAGGGGTTAAACTTGCATAAAAACTGTAACATGGTGCATATCTTATTATGCAAGTACTGCTGTAGGCAAAGCTTCTGACGGGTGAAGTCAAATGAAATGTGATGATGTCACAAATGAGGTCCAGAACTGATGCGTTGTGTCCCTGGGTAGAACTTCCTTACAGGTGTAGCCACCCACTCCCACCATTTCTGAGATATAGCGACTTTCTATGAAGTCGCCATAGCAACAATTAACAAAGCATGTAATTGCGTCCCAAACACTGGGCATCCAGAGTAGTAACTACAGTGGGACTTTACACAGTCTGTATCTTGTTATAGATCATCCAGAAGACATAAATGCAACTTCCTCGTGTCCAAAAGATTGCAATGCGAGATGAAAAAATATATAAATGGCTTAATTTAAAACCATTCATAATCAATAAAAAAAAAGTAATCCATCTTTTCCCTTTATATATAAAAAAATGCATAAAAACCCCAAAAATGTATTCCCTGCCTCATCTGACTGTAACAGGTGTAATATGTGTGTGTGTGTATATATATATATATTTATTTATACACACACTATTATGCCAAAAGTATTGTGACGCCTGCCTTCACACGCGCATGAGCTTTAATGGCGTTTTAGTCCGTAGGGTTCAATATTGAGTTGGCCCATTCTTTGCAGCTGTAACCGCTTTAACTCTTCTGGGAAGGCTGTCAACAAGGTTTAGGAGAGTGTCTATGGGAATGTTTGACCATTCTTCCAGAAGTGCATTTATGAGGTTAGGCACTGATGTATGATGTGAATGCCTGTCTTGCAGTCTCTGCTCTAATTTATCTCAGAGGTGTTCTACCGGGTTGAGGTCAGGCCTCTGTACAGGCCAGTCAAGTTTCTCCACCCCAAACTTGCTCATCCATGTCTTTTATGGACCTTGCTTTGTGCACTGGTGCGTAGTCATGTTGGAACAGGAAGGGGCCATCCCCAAACTGTTCCCACAAAGTTGGGAGCATGAAATTGTCCAAAATGTCTTGGTATGCTGAGGCCTTACGAGTTCCCTTCACTGGAACTAAGGGGCCCAACCCCTGAAAAACAACTCCCCACCATAATCCTCCCTCCACCAAATGATTTGGACCAGTGGACAAAGCAAGGTCCTTGAAGAAATGGATGAGCAAGTTTGGGGTGGAGGAACTTGACTGGTCTGCACAGAGTCCTGACCTCAACCCGATAGAACGTCTTTGGGATGAATTAGAGCAGAGACAGCGAGCCAGGCCTTCTTGTACAACGTCTGTGCTTGACCTCACAAATGCACTTCTGGAAGAATGGTCAAACATTCCCATAGACACACTTCTAAATCTTGTGGACAGCCTTATCAGAAGAGTTGAAGCTGTTATAGCTAAAAAGGATGGGCAAACTCAATATTGAACCCTATGGACTAAGACTGGGATACCATTAAAGATATATATATATAATTTGTGTGTACACACACAGTGGATATAAAATGTAAGGTTTCTGTGATGTAAACCAAATGACACATAGATGCTTTAAGAATTTTTTTTCCACCTTTTAATGTGACCTAGGTGGAGGGAAGTAAAAATAATATGGTTGCAAAAGTGTGCAAGTATGTTTGTATTCATTTTTTTTGCGTATTATATTAATATTTTATTTAAAACATGTATATAAGTAACAATGACATTAAAATTTGTATCTATATTGAGAGAGAAGAGCTTATACGCCTAGAGTGATGCATGAAGAAACCAATAAATAATATCGAACGATTAAACGCTAACCATACATCCAGCCAATTATTCAAGCATTGCTGATAAAACAATTTGATCTGATTCTATGTTTAACCCTTTAAGGGCAATCACTTGAGTTTTATAAACCCACCAGGATTCCTTTTTGCTGGGTAGTCCAATGTTGAACCTGCTGGGTTGAACGGGGAAAAAAGTATGTACCAGGCTTTAGTTTGAAATTATCACTGATCCAATTATTTATAATATTTTCCTGGGGTATCATCAAATTTGTCCAAGCCATTTTAGATTATACGTATTTTTATTTGCATACTTTTTGATACTTTTTTTTGCTCTATGACCAAAGGCATGCGACAGTTGCTTTTAATCTCATTACTTTTCAGGAAGAATGACGTTTGTTTCAATGAGCTCTATGTGAGCCAACAAATTTGTCCACTTTGTGTTTAAAAATAAAAAGGGGGCGTAAAAGACAGCAAATATGATATCTTTGTTCTCATTTGCATACACTTTATTCAGCAGTGCCAAGCTCCTCTAAATAAAACTGCCTTTTCTTTATCTGTACTTTGAGAGCATCACCTCATGATCAGGCCATTGTAAGCATTGCATTTATTTTTAGCCAGTCTGAAGTCTGCACTGCACAGTGTAGCAAGCAATATATGAATTAAATATAAAATATTCAAATGTATTTTTCTTTTTCTTTTTTTTTTCTTTTTTTACCTGTACTAACGTGATACAAATGGTTTCTTTGGCTTTATTTTTTTTTAACAGAAGTTTTTATTGAACAAATCAGTATTACAATACAGTCAGCTTCCAAAAATCACATATTGCTTAGTTACAGTATCAGTTTGAAAATCCATTTTTAGCATCCTACCAATCCATAAAAACATAGTTTCTACCTTTACTCAACTGGTGATAATTTCCAAGTAAATTCCTGTGTAGGTCCGGTCCACAAAACCATTAGGGCACTCGATCTCTCTTCCCCGGTGGGGGGGGGGAGGTCATCAGTTAGAGTAACCCCATCCGAAAAGGGGGGGAATCCATCACTTGGTCCCCCACCTCTCCGGCCCCTCACCCAGTCGCATCCACCCATGCAGCCCACACCTTGTCAAATTTAGCTGGGCACTGCCTGTTCTCGTAGGTGAGCTTGTATAGGGGTAGTACTGAATCAACCGCCTTTTGCCAGGATTTCAGTGTGGTGGGTTTTGTTGACTTCCAGTGTATCGTTCTCTCCCTCCTGGCATAGAATAGCGAGAAAGTAATGCAGAGTTTAGCATACCTGTTCTTTTGCTTTATTTAATGCTCGGTTGCAGCTAGACTTTGGTATCTGTAGAGATTGAGCGGGTTGATTTTTTTTTTTTTTTTTTTTTTTGTCCTTTTAAGTAAACCTGCTTCATTTCATGAATTTTCAGATGATAATGCCACATTATGTATGATATCAACACTGCTTTTGCCAAGCAACTTGTTTGCAAATTCTTATTTGGGCGAACTTTTTTGCTGTGAGAGGTTTTGCCAAATGTTTTCTATGTTGATATCTTGCTCCTGGCTTTCACTTTAACCCCTTAGCGGTGACTGTACGCACATATGTGGCTTCGGCTTGAAGAGGTTATACTGGGGTAATGCCTACAGCTGCAGGCATCACCCCAGTACGTTTTTTTTTTTTTTTAGGTCGGCTCTTTAGGGATAACAACCGATGCGCTAAAAGGAGCGGGAGGGGATGTTCCCCCTTCTGCCGCTCTTCCCGGGCCCTCCTGTCCCATGATCCGGCACTTCCGCCGGCTAGGCTGAGACTGGAACAAAGTCGGAAACGGCTTAGTTACAGTCTCCTGTGTAAAAAAAAAAAAAACAATGTCACTTCCGGTTCACTAAGCTGCCAATGGCGCTGATTTAAAAAAGACAGTTTTCAGAGTTGTCGTTTTTGGTGATCTGAATACTGTGAAGTGCAAAGGAGGGATTTTTAGACCCCAGAACCCTCCATAAAGAGTACCTGTCACCATCTATTACTGTCACAAGGAATGTTTACATTCCTTGTGACAGCAATAAGTGATCAGAATTTTTTTTTTTTTCATTGACAATGTAAAAAAAAAAAAAAGTTTATAAAGCGCCCCCGTCTCCGCGACCTCGCACAGCAAACAAACCGCATGCGTAAGTCGCGCCCGCATATGTAAACGGTTTTAAAATCACACGTGCGGTATCGCCACAATCGTTAGAGCGAGAGCAATCATTCTAGCAAAAGACCTCCTCTGTAACTCTAACCTGGTAACCATTTTTCCTTTTTTTTGGAGATTTTTAGGTACTGTAGTTTGTCGCCATTCCACAAGTGTGCGCAACTTCAATACATGACATGTTGGGTATCTATTTACTCGGCATAAGATCATTCACATTATACAAAAAAATAGGCTAACTTTACTGTTTAGTGTTTTTTTGTTTTTGTTTTTTTTTTATTAATGAAACTTTTTTCCCAAAAATTTGTGTTTTAAAGACTGCTGTGCAAATGCCGTGTGACATAAAATTTTGTAACAATCACATTTTTATTCTCTAGTCTCTGCTAAAAATTATATATATGTTTGGGGGTTCTAAGTAATTTTCTAGCAAAAAATACGGATTTTAGGCAACAAATGTCAGAAATATGCTTAGGCATGAAAGGGTTAGCATCACTGACTATTCATAGACCCAGGATTATAGGCTGGCACCTGGCAAAGCTTCTGAGTGCATGCCCCCTGGGCATCCCACTTCTTGAGTCCTCAGTTTTGTTTTTGTTTTTTTGCTAGTGTCCGGAGTTGGTGGCCCTCCTCTCCCATATGGAGAAATCACTCTTAACAAGTTAAGCATTTTACCTTCAGATTCTTCAATCACCACTTCACTGTCTTTTAATACAACAATAGAAGCAGTGTATCCAGAGCTGTGTAACCTTGATAAAGCCTTGGCAGTCATACCCAGATACCACACCATGGAAACAGTCTGTAATGCTGCTACAGGCGCTGGATCCTGTTTGGGCATTAATAGATCCTAGGGCGTGGTCCAACCCTATGGAACCCAGACTCTGAAGATCCCTCTGGGGGTATCCCCACCATGACGAGTGAAGCTTGGACCCTATTTAGGACATGTAAGACAGGGGCCACCCTGTATCTGACCATTACTGTAGTCTCACAGGAAGTATGATACACAATATCTCCATTGCTTGTTTTACACTATGTGTGTCATGAATAGTATGCATTGCGATGTAAAAAATATCTAGAAACCCTGAATGTGTTTGGAATGTATGTATTCCCTTATGCAGTTTAAACTTTTCAGACACGTCGCTGCAGGGTGATCACCACCTAGGATGCTGTGTACTTTTTCTTCGATACTTTTACTCTATTTCTGAACTCTGGAGCAAAACCATTTTTTAACACTGGTCTCTGCATTCGATTCTAGCTGTCACAAGTCCTCTGACAACTAACGGCTTTAATACAGCCATCGCTGTCCAGGGCGCAAAGGCACCAGGCCTTTCTCCACCCCCACCATCTCTCTCTGGGGCAGATCACAATATGCCTGCTATAGAAGATGGAGGGTAGAAGGTAGACATAGAGGAGACTGGAGGCAGGTTCAAAGGATTCTGTTAAAACCTGTTCATAGAAATGAAAACCCAATGGGGTGTAGTTGTCCTATCAAAAATGCCTAAACAAGTACCACCAAATTCCAAAATTTATTTTGAAAGTCCCTAGTACACAGGGGCCGAATGTCAGGCGATATTGGCCGGTTCAATAGAAACCGGCAGACATTCGGTCTGTGTGTACTGCAGCCGGTCCAACAGAAGCCGGCCTTTAGGCCGGCTTCTGTTGAAGGTGCATAACCGAATAAAGGTCTGGCGATCGTGTTCTGGAGGGGGGCCTTTCCCCTGTCAGAACACAATAGCACAGCAGGAGAGATCGCTGTACTAACATCACATAGTTAGTACAGCAGCTACTCCTGAGCTGTCAGTTTTGTTTTCGTTCAACCCTGCTGGGTTGAACGAAAAAAAAACTAGTAGTGTGTACTAGGCTTAAACATCCAAGATGCCTATGCAGATTCCCATTTACCCTTCTCAATTGTCCTATCTGCAATTCTCAGTAGGAGACAAACCTTTGCAGTTTGTTGCACTGCTTTTTTGGCATATCCCCAGGGCATTCAGGTCACAGGGTACCTAAACAAATTTCTTTCTGAAGGACTTGTCTCCCTTCCAGCTATCTGCAAAAGTCTGCAGAACTATTCAGATAATTCAGGCTTCTGGTTGGGTAATCGCTCTCCAACCTTACCTATGCAACTTGGGTCTCGTTCTAGACACCGCCCAAGCAAAAGTCCTTATCCAGAATTGAAGTTGGCCTCTCAGATCTCACTTTCGGTCCTTGCGATCAAAGAAGTGTCCCTATGTGTGAGATTCTTTGGCCTTATGGTGCACTCCCTGTGAGGCTGTTCTATTCACCCAACACCATTCAAGGCCTTCTCAATACATCTTGTTGGCATGGAACAAACATGCTCCTTTGCGCAACCTGTCTATGCTCCTATCCAGCCAAGCAGGGAACTCCCTAGCTTGGTGGATTTCCAACCCAGCCCTGGGGAAGTCATTCCCCATAACATGGAATCATTCTACCACTATTGAAAAGTGTACCAACAGATGCTAGTCTCTCAGGCTGGGGAGAAATGTTCCAAACGCTCACAGTTCAAGGAACATGGTCACCATAGAAAGCAACATCAAACTTCTGGAACTCAGAGCGACAAAAATGGCTGTGCACCGTTGGACCCCCCCCTCCAACATCTTCAGTCTGAAGTGTCAAAGATGGGGACTTGGGACATAGATAACCTGGCTTCCAGGTTTGTCAACAAGTTACCCCAGTTTGTTGCCAAGACCGAGGATCATGTAGCACTGGCATCAGATGCCTCAATAATTCCCTGGACTGGACTTGTTTTAGGCTAATCTATTTCTTTCCCCCAGTGCAAATTTTGTATTGACTACTCTGCAAAATAGTCACAGAAAGACTTGGTATACAAGCTATCCTCAGATTTTAGAAGACCCTAAATTTATCCTAAACAGGTCAGACCTCTATCTCAAGCATCCATCTTGCTTCTCAGGCACTGGCTTTAAAGGCATAACTTTTGAAGCCCAGATCTTAAGAAAAATGGAGGTCTGTCTGTCATTCCTTCATTGCTAATAAAAGCAAGGAAAGCCACCTCCAGACAGAGCCACTATCCTACTTTGAAATCTTTGTGGGGTAGGGCTTTAGGGGGATGCCCAGTGAGCATGTACTCAAATGTTTTGCTAGTTTCCAGTCACCAGAAGGTACCAGCCTGTGTCCCGGGGTCTATGACTATCCAACTTGTGTCCTGTACTTCAAGATATAGACTATACTGATAAGTCAAAATTTATTTATTTTTTTAACAATTCTGTATCGTATCATTTTATTAGGAAAGTTGTAAACATTAATGCTTAAATGTAATGTACACCTATAATACCTTTCCTTTTTAAGCCACCCCCTTCCCAAAATCAACATGCAAATAAAAATTTCCAGTATAAAGAAGCGGCGCTAAATCCTGATAGTGCAATCATGAATAATCATATGGTAAATGACGTAGCATAAAAATAATTAAACATGCAGTGAATAAAATATGAGCAAAATATACAGTATATACTCGAGTTTAAGCCGACCCGAATATAAGCAGAGGCACCTAATTTTACCACAGAAAACTGTGACTCAAGTATAAGCCTAGGGTGGGAAATGCAGCAGCTACTGATACATTTCAAAAATAAAAGTAGATCTCAATAAAATTACATTAATTGAGGCATCAGTAGTTTAAATGTTTTTGAGCATTTTTTCACAGAAAAATGGTAAACTAGCTCTGTAAGTGGAATAGAGGGTCAACAAAAACAATATGGTATCAACAATAACTTTAAAAGTACAAAAACCTTGGTTCAATCAGCAACCAAGCTAAAACACAAGAGTTAAAATCCTTCAAAACTGAATTCCTCGTCATCATCTGTATGTCCAAACAGCTTCAGCTTTAGCTGGTGTGAGGTTATAAGCATAGACATTGTCATCATCACTGAGTTCGCAGTCATCACCATCACTGCTGCTGTTCTCATACAAAGCGATGTCTTCAATGCAACCCATAGCATTACTAATGCCACATTTCTTGAAGGCGCGTTGCACCATGTCCTCTGGAAGCTCTTCCCATGCATCACAACCCCACTTTGCTATCCATTTTATGTCAGGCTTCATCAGATTTCCAACTTTTGTCAGTCGGGCTTGACCAGATGACATCCATTCATGCCACATCTTTCGTGCACGGTCCTTTAAAAGATTTATTTAAACACACATCTAGGGGCTGCAATACAGATATATGACCACCTGGAATAACAGCCAAAGTAACTTGAGAAGACTTTGCCAATTTTTTTATGTCATCAGATGTGTGGGCTCTGAACATATTCCAAACTAGCAATGATGTTTTTTTCTTTAAGGCTGCTCCTGGTTGTCCATTCCAAATTTCTTCCAGACATTTTTTGTTCCGTCTTCATCCATCCAGCCTTTAATATGTGTGCGCACTGTAATTCATGGTGGGAATTTGACCTTTTTAGGCAAGGTCTTTCTTTTAAAAATGACAGGCCTCAGCTAAGTTCCATTAGCCAAACATGACAGAACGACTGTGAAATGGGCGTGACCAAGCACGGGTAAGACTGTAAAGGCTACGTCATTGGTCACAGCCCTGGAGGAGAGCAGAGTAGAAGAGGGGCCGCATCCGACATTCATCTGACAAGGATGCGGTGCGCCCCGGGTACCAGCACACAGAAACTGGCAGGTTCTTGACCAGTACGGCACGGACAACAGAGGCTGCCGGCATGCAGGAGAAAAGAAGAGCGGTAAAATCAGCAGTCATCGGACCACCCACGGAGGCTGCAGGCGCCCGCAGATGAGCGGGAGAGACCAGAGAACAGGTAAGTAGGACTCTCACTCGAGTATAAGCCATGGGGGGGGGCTTTTTCAGCATAAAAAATGTGCTGAAAAACTCAGCTTGGTTCATTAAAAGCACAAAATAACCCAGCATCGAAGATAGACGGTGGCTGCTCAGCATCAGCTCCAAATGGATCGGGAATTTAAAAAAATTAGGCATAGTGAAACCTGCTAACATTTAAGGCCTTTTATTTAAAATACGTATGAAGTACCTTCGATAGTTTGTAAACCGGCACAAACGAGTCAAAAACCAGCAGACTGTCGGCTCATGAGAAAGGAACGCCATGGGTACCAGCTAAGCAAGCGTGATGTCTTCTGTAACAGACGGTTTTGACGCGTTTCATCATCAGTGACGTCTTCCCAGGGGCAGGTCGAACATCAAAATAAATATTTTCAGTCAAATTTTGCTTTCAAGTAATGCCATTTTGAGACCCAGTGACCTTGTCGCTTTGTCTGCTGCTCCTTTACTCCAAGGTTAGTGGGAGAGGCTGGCAAGTTTCCATAAACATCACATTTACTGGTCTCTGCCTGGGGTCTTTATTCAAGAGCATTATAATAAAGAATACATCTCCTGCATCCCATTAGACATGCATTCTCCTCTCTGCTGGCCACTGTGTGCTGGAAATTTTAGTTGTGCAGTCTCCTGATTGGTTGCTTGGGCATGAACATCTAAGGGATATAATGCTCAGGAACAAAATGATTGATGGCAGATTAGGCAAATGACTATGCAAGACCGGTACAACAGTACAGAACAGGAGATGCAAGTTTGCTGAAAAAGGGAAAGGCTGGAGTTCAGCTTTAAATAACTTTATAATAAAGATCAAAAACCATGTTTACCTAATCTGGTTAGTCTACCTTTTTGGTTGACCCCAGCCCTGAAAGGCAGACCATAACATCAGAGCCAGACAATGCAGTAGTCGCAGTGATCGCATTCCTCTGCTGGTACCTCCTTTTTATGGTGCTGGATTGTCTGTACTTTTAAGCTGCTTTCTATATTCTCAAAGTGACAGAGTCTCTTAAAGTTGACCACCTGTCCTGGTTCTCTGAGAATGTCTGCAGACTCGTACATTGCCAACTGGCCTCTAAATAATTGTTATACTTTGACAGTCGTGAGTTTCATTTTGTGTAATTCAATTTCCTATCATGGCAATCATGTGGATTCCTCTAACTTTTGTTTGTTACTTTAGAAGCACATGCCACATTTAATTCATAGAGATATAGTTGTCTCAATGGAACTTTAAAGAATACAGGTCAGCGCCAAGTTGACAAATACTATTGGTGTCTATGCTTGCGATAATTGCCAGAATTTATCATGGAAAACAAGCATGAAAGAATCATCGTATACATTTTGTGAATGAAGTCTGTGCGTAACTAATCACATTTGTGGATTGGCATGAGGTCACCAAGTTTTTTGTGTTCTTTAACTACATATAGAATTGAAGGGCAATTTTAGTCAATCTGTAGTGGTGTATTTTTTGTTTTTAAACAACATTTTAAGCATATTTGAGATCAAGCTCAACTGACCTGCAGATGCCATACGCCCCCAAGATGCAATACTTTACTCAGACTGGTTTCCTAACTTGCTATTTTGCACACACTTTTTATTTTACTTGAATTCAGATTATTTCTTCACCACTTTATTTTTTTCCCCTTTGTTTTGCATCTTTTCCATTTTTTTGTATTCCTTTAGACCCAACAGTAATATCAAAGATGCCTGGCCGTCAATACAGAGTTCAAGCAGATCAGCCAACGGTTTAACACTGGAACATGGAAAGTCGCCTCCTTTATTAGACAATGGCTTAGATATCGACCATTTAACTCCAGACGGTCCCGACTCAGACTTTGGGTAATTGGACTGCCTCTCTTGTGTGGTTCTCTCCCTTTTTTTTTTTAAATTTCTTCTAGTTTTGTAACATCCTCGTTTTCTTGGTCGTTTTCCATTTTGTCATATCCCATTCCATAAGGACCATTAAATTTCATTCCATCTTTCATTTCTTTCTTGACTTGCGTAGTACATTCCTACACTTTTATGTAGAGTTTCTTAAAGACTGTTGACTAGAATTTGTGCAACATCGGTGACCTTAAACTGTTTCTAGATTGACACAAATTCTTGACGCTCCCTTCCACTTTATCTTCATCTACTGTCTTGCTTCGGTTTAAAAGGAGCAGGAACTAACATTCTTTTTTTGTTTGTTTGTCTTTTAACCTAACCTATTCTTGCAGTTTAATTTTTGTGTGTGTAGTCTTAATCTTTCAGACAGTGTCTGCCAAAAACATTTGTTTTCTACAATACTGCTGCTTTAAAACCCCTGTTTTTCACAAATTTTTAGGCTGTTTTGGGATACCGCTGAGCATAATGTTTCCAAATTTGGCAGGGTCATAGAGGACGACACAAGGTATGTAGATATGACTCATTAGGCTAAACTGTTCTCCTTTTTTGACAAAAGATGGGGTTTCAGAAACCTTTTTAGAAATTTAGTTGTAGTTGAAACAAGTGATTAATTTGGCGGCTTAATTCCAGTTTTGGCCTTTACCTTGTAATGGTGTTATTACTTCTTTCAGTAGTTTTTACCTCCTTACAAATCTTTAAATTAAGTGAACCTTTGTCTCTCTTGAAAAGCAAGACTAACAGTCATTGGTGTTTGTCATGTTAGCCTGGTACTTTCAGGTAGTCACATCTTGGTTATACTTGGGTTTTATCTCCAACCGTTGCAAGTTTTGATTAAAAAAACAATCCGTTTACTTTTCTTTTGACCTCTGTCTACAAATTTAGGACATTTTACACACATGCAGTTTTGCTTTTGGTTTGCCCTCTCCCCTCATCAGTTAATCATATTAGAATCTGGGTCAGCATTTGTAACTGGCCATAGACGTTTAAATCTTGGGCTGTTCAGCAGGAACCAGCCGAGATTCGAACTGTTTAGGGGCAGGCTGAATGTCGATCAACCTGGGTGCAACCAGCCTGCCGGATTTTACTTGCGATTATCGCTAGTGGCTGCTAGCAATAATTACTGTCTTCTCCTGACAGGGACAGCTTCCCCCATCCTGCCACATTTTTTTCAAGAGCTGGTCATGTGTGAAGGCACATCGGTAATGATTATCACCAGGCATGACTCAAATTGACCCCCCAAACCTCCCCTCTCCCCTCTCCCCTCTCCCCTCTCCCCTCTCCCCTCTCCCCTCTCCCCTCTCCCCTCTCCCCTCTCCCCTCTCCCCTCTCCCCTCTCCCCTCTCCCCTCTCCCCTCTCTCCTCTCTCCTCTCTCCTCTCTCCTCTCCATACTATTGTTCTTTTTCTTTGATTTGCTTATGTTAATTGTGCAGTACAGGACACAGACTGACTATTCTTAGACTGAGACTATACGTGTGTGGGTGATATATCTTTTGAGGCGCCCCCCCCTTTTTAACCCCCTGCTTGCCTAGTTGCCAGTCCTGCACAGTTAAGGTACTCACCTGTCCTATAGATCCAGCGTTCTCCTACTGAGATTGGCTTCTCTTCTCTCTACCCCTCCTCGGTCCCACGCCGCCATGTTCTTCGGTAACGTCATCAAGCAGCTTCATGCTCCTCTTAGTTCAGCCGGCAGCTCAACAATGACATGCCACTAGGCCCTGCCACTTCTCCTTTCTCCATGAAAGACCAAGCCTCCTGGGATATGTGTCGTACATATCCCAGGAGGCAGAGCAGGCAAAGTGCAAGCCATTTGCCTAGGCTGGACATGCGCAGGCCAGATCTTTAATTATAAAAAAAGAAAATGTAAACAAAGGGGGAAAAAAATTAAATGAATGCCCGATGTTGTGCAGCGGAGGGGAGAAGAGTTGGATGGGAGGCAACAGGTCATGGAGGGTGGTGATCTGCTATAACTACTTTTTTCTCTTTGGAGTCTTAAATCAACTCAACTTCACTGTCTTCTGACAATAGAAGCAGTGCATATGAATCATTGCAACTTTATTAAAACCTTGGGAACTGTATCCAGACCCACCGCTGTGGGGATGGTCTGTATTGTTGGTTTGTGCACTGAATCCTGAATGGTCACTTGCCTCGATGCTTTGTGCAACGCATTTAGTTAGCCATAGAGTTCTATAGAGGTCCAAAGTTGTGGTCCATCCCTATAGAACCCAGACCATGAAGACCCTCCCCGAGGGGTATGCCCACCACGATGGGCAAAACCTGGACCCTATGTAGAGATCAGTGATATGAACAGGTAAGACTGGGTCACCTTGTATTTTTGACTGTTATTGTAAAACCGGCACTGTGTTCCCTGTACATTGTAAACTTTTCATGCTTGGCACTTGAGCTTAGGCTCAGGTGGATGAACAGGTGTTAGATAACCGCACAGGTTGCACACTTTTTA